>JAHXZK010000013.1:0-1200000 GCA_020975415.1 Calonectria hawksworthii | reverse complement strand
ACTCCCAGGCTTTGATCAGACGTCAACTCCATGGGACGCAGATCCGCAGCGGCGGTCAAGTCCATCCGTATTGATCGAGGGCATATTCCGGCTTGGCCGAGTTGACTGCATAGCTCTCCCAACATTTCAAAGGGTTGAGCAGTAGTGTAGGCAGTGGTAAAAGTACCACACCACTTGGATGGCAAGATGGAAGCGGTGAAATAATCCAAGTCATCCCGCCAAAACCCCATGCCCCAGAAGTCTGATTCCTGAAGTTTCTCTGATTCATGCCACGGATTGTCCAAGAAAAGCAGCTCTTCCATATTGGTGAGCTTGCACAAAGCAGAACACACCCTGCTAACGTGCTTGTTATCTTTGCGAACCTCTTCCTGGTCGTCACAGCGTTCCTTGTACAAGGCATGAAGTCGCATGGCAAGCTTCTGGATTGGCTTTGCCCGCGATTTATTAAACCCGTCCTTGGAAATTTCTTTGAGTTGGCTCTCATTGATTGCTGCCCATAGTCGTTCCTCAAATGGATTCGTCTGCGTGTCTCCATGGCGGGAGATGCAGTAGCCCGTGCGTTGCCGTGTCTCGAGGGTTTTGAACAAGACCGAATCGCAATCCTCCATGAAATGAGCCATGTCGCTGGCCAATTTTACATCGTAGTACGATAGAATAATGGTGACGCGGGCGCGGGACCTGTTGATAGTGGGACTGTCGCAGAATTTCTCAAGGTCCGCCAAAGACTGAGACGTCATGCGGACAATGAGTCCGGTAGTCAAATGCAAAGAAGCAGCATCGCTAAATCGTTTAGAGACAAGGCGGCATTTCCGGATAGAGCTCTGCCAGCCGACATAAGAGAAGATCTTGTCCAGGATCTCGTTTGGGAGCGCTTCGATACTTGTTGGTTCTGCCATGGTGATAGGGACTGCGACCGCAACAGTAACAGATATGAGCGACCGCCGCAGAGACCCTACAAGGGTAATGGGAGATACTGTGTTTTATACATGTGCCCGACGCCACTGAGCTGAGGCTAGATTGATGCACGCGGTCATGTCGCACTTCAGCCAAAGGTCATGACTGGACCGCAACCACTAGACTGAAGCCAAGTGTAGGAGCTAGCGACGCAAAAAGATGAGAGGCCTCTGTGCGGCTGAGACTTGGGCCTGTTAGTGGCCCCACTAGACAAAAACCACGACCTTTGGTTGAGAGAAACGTAGCTGCCAAGACAATAGTGGCAAATATGGCGCACCAAGTGGCAGAATGATCAATTGGTGGCAGAAGACGACGAAATAAGTCAGACACCAAACCACTCTATCTGGGCTGACACTGGTTGGGGATTTATGTCTAGGCCTTCTGTCCGGGCCCTGGATGGGCATGGCTAGATACGGCATAGCCCAACCAGCTACCTACTAATAAGTAAAATGCTACAACAGTAGTTTTAGCGTTTGAACCAAGCACCTACTGGTTCTTCACGGATTGGCGATCAGCCGTGTTCCCCACTGACTATCATAACAACATACAACCACAGTGACCAAAAATGTTGTAATGTACAGCGGTTACAATAGAGATTTAGTAGCGAAAGGAGTTATACATAGGACTACATCGTAAAATCATCGCAGTGACTGCGATTTACTCTGCTGGGTGTTTTGCCGCAATGGTTAATGGGATGACCATTGCAGTGCAGGTCTGTTACAACTACCACAAACGGTGCATCAAGCTAGAACACCGCATTTAGCTAATAGCCCGACTGTGTCAACCGTGCGGAGGCTTAACTAACCACTAAATGCAACGCATAAAGAGATAATGATTGCAGATAAGGTGAAAATAAGCAGTGAACGAATCACAACAACCACTGGCTCAAGTGGTGCTTCAGGAGAAAAAATATTTAGAACAGGCCAAAAGCCACAGAGCTTAGACAATATTTCGACACTACTTGGGTTCTTTGATGCTGCAACCACGCTGGTGGAAAATGTCACTGGACACTGGGCTTACCCTCAACCTACCCCACATCACACTAACTGCGGGTGTGGCTGAAGGTGTGAAGTAATGCTCAAAGTTATCACATCCGCGAATGCTCAACTCCGCAAAACCTGTTTAGAGAAGGAGCCAATCCCACGTAATATACGCTTGTTCCTCACGGTTAACGTTTTTTTTTTTTTGGTGAATTCTTTAAAGCAGTGCGACTTTTGACTTCCTCACGATCAATAACTTGCCACTATCAAGCAATATTCTCACAGTGATTTCGTATTCCGTGCCACGTGGGCGGGTCTAACCTAAAGCACAGATCGCTAAACGGAGTGCTTTGGTGGCCGTGTAAAAACGGTACCAAAACGATGTGAGCAACTAGGCTGCAGGGATCATCGGAAGTATAATTGTCCAGTACAGTGCAACATACTTTAGCTCCCTACCATAGGCAGTCAAGCTGAGAAGTGGTGGATTAGTATTCGGGTCGGCAACAAGCGGGAATCCTCGCTGTTATGCTCTTTTTCCTCCAGAGGATGTTGGGGCCGTTCAAATTTCGCTGTGATTAGGAGGCATTACAAAGTTGCGAAGCAGATAAAGAAGTTGTGGGATTGATAGAACGGATAGAGTCCGTTAGACACCGAGCCGAGCAGCTTCCTAAGAGAAATCCAATATAAAGGTCCAGAAATCGATGGGACTTTGATTGATAATCCTGCTGCTGATTCTAGATGCTATGACATCTGTGCTATTATCCCATTGGGATCCTTTTTCGGAGACCGTCGGAACCACTTGCCCCTTTTTCTTAATGTTTTCGTTTTTGGAGTCTTTTCTGGGATCATGATATCCTTGATCTTAGCTTTGCCCTCGCTTTTGGAAAACCAACTATCCTTCTTCCCAATGATCAAAGCGCTACATACTATCAGACCTAGTACACTGATTTCGCAGGCAGCTAGCAGGAGCGGTTAGCATATCTTTTTTTCCAACACGCAAGTTCACCTACCCATGTACTTCCCAACCCAAGCCCCAGCCAGGTCCAGGTTGCTGCCATTGTGTGGGAACTCCCTAATCTGGATTGCAAACAGTGCTGCCATGAAAGACAGGGGTGTCTTTCCAGTTGTTAGCTTGTAATACGTTTAGGCAGCTGGTTTTAGCATACAAATATTATAGTGACGATTGTGAAAACCATGATGTATTTACCCTGCAACGCCGTGTCCTCAGCCTGCATTCTAGCCGATATGGCTTCTTGGACATTGCTTTGCTTCTGCTTGATATCCAAAAGATGATTGAGCTGAATAATTTAGCAAATCCTTGGTTTGAATACCCTGAGTGGGTTTGAACTCACCGATTTCTCCACCCTGACTGCAAGATTATCCATTGCCTCCAAGCGTGCATCATGGACGAGCGTGCCACACTCGTGTTTGAAATCTTCGGTCAATCTGAAACCTTGGACAGTTTCTTCAACTATACCTTTCTGATGAGCGTGGACGCGCCGAAGCATGTTGATCTCATCTCTGATGTCCCTAATTTCCTGCAAATAGCTGATTTCGTCGTTGATCTTGACACTTGTTGGTTTAGTCGGTGTCCGATGGTAGTTTTTTATATCTCTGCTGAAGTCCTTGAAACACTGAACTTGTTTCTCAAGCTTGGTTTGTCAGCAGGAGAAAAATGCAGTTGCAGCTATGCAGCCTACCAATGTTTCAACTGAACTAGCAAACATGTCTAGGTACGATTCATCCAATCCAGTGCAATAGGGTTCTTCTGCAAAACGAATGCACTTTATGACGAACCGGGGTATAAAAGTCACCACTGGCGAGAGGAACTTATTTGATTTTCCTCTCGTAATGCTATTCATTAACTTCTGCTCGGAACCCTGGTGCCATCTTTCTGGAAATGCAGTTATGACAGTGTCTGATATGGAAACATGTTTGATCAGCTCTTGAGATGTTGTGGTTTTTAATGAGTTCCGCACCTGTATCTATTTGCCAAAGCCATACTTGGTTGACCATTAGGAGCTTGGCCAAGGACCCTGTTACTGGGGGTGCGGGTGGCGAATCACTCCCGCGAATGAATTTCCTGAGGACTCCAGGATCATCTGGTCGACTCTTAGCTTGGGACACTTCTCCTTCTCGTTCCTCTTTCTTTCTCGATGTATAGCGATAAACAACCTGATCACGATCGCGAGAGTCGGTATTTTTCAATGCTTCATAATAAGATTGATCCAAAGTTCGGGAGACATGAATGTCGGAGGTGGTCTTATATTCATCGATTAATGCGCTCATGCGTTGAAAATGATCGGTGAATATCTTGTCTCTATTTAGATATTGCTCCGATTCCATATCAATGTAAGGTAGCTGAAAAGAATTAGCGGTGATTTATTACAGATGAAAAGTCAGAATTTACTACAAGAGAAATCATTTTCGGGTTTTCAGCGGATGCCGAAATATTCATCTATAGAGTCAAGTTTTAAATTAACATGGTGCAAATTTCAGGTTTTAGACACATACCTGGAGTGACAGCAGTCTTGAGCAAGCGTGTAGACTTGGCCCTTTACGCTCATGAAAGGTCTCATCGATAAACCTGAGTATTGCATCGCACTCTGTTGTATCTTTCTTTTCGAAATGACACAATCGTCTCACCAAGTCCTAAATACAGATGTGAGACTGGGCAGATTAATGAGGGAGAAGTAGATACCTTGACCCACAGCCTCTTCATTACAAAATCAGCAATCTTGACTCTGCCAATTACTGGGGAATATAGAACTTACGTTATTGGCTGGAAGGTGGATCCATTTGGAAATCTTTGGCGAATCATTGTCTAACAGGTCATTCTCTGGCCAATCCTCGTCTAGCCAATCTCTGTGGGTGGTTCGAGTTCTCTCATTTAGATTCTGGACAGCAGTTGTTCAAAAGGCTGCTTCGTCATCATACAAAATGTTGTGCACTGAACTGTTCACTGCGACTGAGGAAATAACCCGCGAATTTTCTATCAAGCTCATCTCGACGCGCGCAGAGAAAGACTTACAAACATTTGCTCTGGCCTCACTTTGTTCCATTGGAGGCCGTTGCGGCTCTTTTTCGTGATCCCGACACGACACTTCTTGAATCGTTGTCCAGGTATGATTGAACAGCTTGAGCACCCCCTGTTTGTGAAACTTTATTGCTAGGTCCTTTGGTGTTTCACCAGCGCTGTTCGTGATAGAGTCGTCAACGCCTGCGGACAGCAACAACTTCACAATAGCTTCATTCCCATGACGGGCTGCCAGATGCAAAGCGGTGCATCCTGTTGAGTCCTGGGCGTCTGCGTTCGCCTCTGCTTCCAAAAGAACCTTCACAGACGCCCTCTGGCCTCGATTGGTAGCATGATGAAGTGCTGTCCAGCCTGCATTATCTTTGTCTTGTATCCCAACACCTTTTCTAACCAATTCGCGTATTCGAGGTAGGTCTTTTTCATCGATAGCATGATGCAACGGCGTCCAGCCCCAAATATCTTGTGCTCTGCTTACCTCAGCGAGGCCCACGAATGTCAGAAGTGACGCTGCGTAGGCGGCGGCCGTCATCGCTGCGTATCTTTGCCAACGTTTGGTCATATGAGAGTCGGCGTAGTCGGCTATGCCTCGGATGACGAGAGCTGGCAGATTGTTCATCAGCCCAGCAGCTTCCATTTCAACACAAATAACATTGAGTTCCTGACCCAGCGCATCCCTTAAAATGCCATCCTTTATAACCATATTTCCGGATGCGATACTACCGTAATGCACTTTGGGCAACCCGGTTCCTCGATCCACGCGAGAAATCAAAAATGAAGTATCACAATGACCACATGATTCTTCCCCAACATGGCTATACTCTGTTCTAAACAAATGATCAGAGCTAGTTTGCTCGCGATTAAATTTTGGGAGGCAGCGAGTTCCCTTTTCCAAATAATGTGACGAGACATTCCCAACCATAAGTTCTTTGGACTTGGCTCTTGATAGAGCAGTGCGTAATATATGTGGTGGAGCGGCTAATGAACCGGTGCGAATGGGGGGTCCCCCAATTTTCCGGAAGCCGTACTGAATAACCCCACGTTCACCAACCACCACGTCCCCAAGGCGTATATCGTAAGAGGAGCTTGGTATGCCAGACCCGATACCCACAAGCAACACAAATCGAATCGATGGAAAGGTGCGAAGCATGTCGGGGACCATGGACGCTACAGTGCCGGGATGGGAGCCTGCGGGGGTGCAAGCAACGACCACATTGTGCTTTGAAATTTGACCAAGGGTGTAAGAATTCACGTCTTCGCGAGTTGTGGGTAAGTCTTGGTGTTTCTCATCAAGTAGTGCCGTTGCTGCGGCAAGCTCAACGGGAAGCACACAGACCCACCCCACGGCGTAGTCTTTGTGGTGAAGTTGACGTTCCGCCATTGTTGACACCTCGAACTCTAGAACTCCAGATCAATAGAGTTGCAAATCATGGTTTTCTACGAATATATATAGTCTAAAGATAATATTGCTCGACATTTAGAGTGACACGTGTCAAAGGTATTGCATTTGCACTTTCTGTGAGCAATATGTAAGGTAAGCGCGGGGTCGTTCATCCTGCGGTATCTGATTGACCACATCTTTTGCATATTTCAGCCCATGACGCTCACGATTTGGACAATGTCCAATGGAAATGGCAAAAGTGAAGTGTCGCTGCATGTGGCGGCTTTAGGCCCCAGAATGTTACTGGCTCCATTTCTGTGTTCTTGTTCGCGAGGCTTGGGTCACACTCAACCACGCTCATTGCTTCCCATAAATGCCGCAACTGTGCTGCTCCAGAATTCATGATTCAGCCGTGGCGCAACCGCGTGAGCGACGTTGATTCGCCGCCTTCTGTCTCAACCGAACGATACGCCCGCTGATGTTGGTGAAATAGGACTAGTATCGCTGAGCGGCTGAGCGGCTGAACGAGTATTGGTTACATCGCTTGGAGATTTGAGAAGGAAATGGGTGACCAGGAGCCAGTGGGCGGTTGCTAAACAACACGCAATAAACCTTTCACAATTGGTAGAAACGGAGCGTACTTCCGTTGGTAAATTCGACCCTATTGAGCACTTGGATCGAAGGAAGGGCGAGAACTATATGCGAAACAATCAAGACCAGCATCCCTGGTCTCCTTATCAGCATCCACTACAACAACTAGCAGCCCTGCAATCATTCCGATTCCGGGTTCCATAACAGCGGCGTCTGGAACTCTTCGCATTTTAAGTTCACATCAGTGCCCTCACAGCCTCCTTCAGCAAGGGTAGCTTCACAATGACCACGATCCCCACTCCAGGCTACCAACCAGAGAGACATCCGACCCTACCCCTGTCAATTCAATTGATAGGAGCGGCCTCGGCAGTCAGCAGCGGAGTAGCATTGACCACGTTAGCGTGCAAGCAAGGCTGGACGCAACCAAAGCATATCGGGTCACGGCAACTTCAAGGTTCTTCCATGCGAGGCAGTGCATAGAGGTGTGCTGTGTATTGTTCCCTCGTATTTGGCAGTGAGAAAAACAGAAGTGGAATCATGGAGTATTGTCTTGGCAATTGTCTGCACCCCACTATGCTGCAGGCAACTCTCATAACCATTTCAGCCGCATGGCCAACATGAGCTGGCCAAATTGAATACTGATGCTTCTAAAAGATGACAAAACAGAGCCCATCCCCTAATATTCCACCAGCCTAGACCCATAAAGGGCTCAAAACAAAAGCAAGCGGCAACTCGGATATGGCTGCGCTGGGTTTACCACACGATGAAGGGGCAAATGACTGAGGTGCTGTTATTATCAGTACCATGCACATGGCTAATTTGCTTCGTCTATTTTTGGCAATTGCCAATCAATTCTGACATAATACTTTGAAACCTAATTGAGAACCCTTCGCAATGCATCTTTTCTCTCCCAGTTCAATCAGAATAGTAAGTGCAACCTGGGCTCACATATCACATCTGGCGTAATAAGAAACCAATATGCATGTCAAAACTCTCTTTGGAGCATTTATTCAAATTATACATGATGATGCCGCCTTCCGTCATATGCAAGAAAATGGAAACGCCATCTCTACATTAAAAATACAATATAAAGTCATTTCATGTCCCTGTTTATCCCTCTTGTTCCTTTAATTGTGTCCAAAACGCCAGCGCTTGCTATTCTCTTTGACAAACCAACGAGTTGCGAAAGCACCCTCCTCGGCCCACTCGGCCACCTCGCGGCCGTACTTTTCCTCGACAAGCTCGAGGAACCCCTTGAAATCGCCTCCCTGGACGGAGTGTTCTTCCTTGGGGTCGGCGGTGAGGTTACTCAGCCGCCAGTTGACATTCTGGATGACGGGGACAACCAGGTGTCGCTCGGGGTAGCGGGCGTCGCGCACCGTCAGCATGGCTCTACCGGGGTTCGTCACGGTAAATTGCCAGTGCCCTTGGCCGGTCTTCTTGTTGGCCACGTTCAGTGGTCGCAGAAGAGACTGGCCCTCGTAGTTGTGGAGGAGATCCATGGCAGCCTTGCGGCTCGTCTTTGTCAAGGATCCGGTCTCCAGCAGCATGTCCAGGATCGTAGGGAGGACTTGCGACGAGTGAACGGCATCGCTTGAATCAAATGCGGGCAGCTGAGGGTGCGAAATAACAAGAGGGACGTGGTCAACGCCCACGTTGGGGTTGTAGTATGGGGAGGCAATGTCGTTCTCCGGTAGGGAGACGCCGTGATCACCGAGGAAGATGATCAAGGTCTCGTTGGCAACGCCTTGTCTATCAAGTAAGTTAAGAACCTTGCGGATCCATTTATCGTCGTAACCCTCGGCATTGATGTAACGAGACATCATATCGAGGCCCTTGGCCATTTGTGTATATGCCTCCTTGGCGGGGATGTGGAAGCGGTGATGGCTAGTGCTAGTAATGTGTGTAAAGAAAACTTGATCGTCGTTCTTTTTGGCGTCGTTAAAAATATCATCGATATACTCCTCAAGCGGGTCCTCTTCGAAAGCAAATTCGTTCACATTTGGCAACGTGACAGCACCGTGCTTGGCATCTGAGCTACGGAGGTACTCTCGGTCAATGGTGTGTTCTTCTGGGAAACCCATGGCAGCCATCAGCTTGTCGTGGTTATCGTACTGAAGAGTCGCGGCCTGGTAAAAGTATGACTGCCATTTCGACTTCTTGGAGCTGGATCCTTGGGCATCCTCAGCCTTGTTCAGGGCCTCAAAGATGTGGGGCAGGCAAGGCTGGTAAATGTGATGGCTGAATTCGAGGTTGAAGTCACCGACCAGAGGGGCCACTCCGCAAATCGTGCCAACCATGCTCTTGAGTGTGTATGTTCCAGCAGTGTGAGCATTAGTGAAATGAACCCCGCCGCGCTTTGGCTTGTCGGCGTGGGGGAATCCATCATCGTAATCGCCTGTAATAAAATTGGCAGTCGGTGTCAGGCTTGACAGCTTCTCCTTGACGTCAATTGGAAGTTCGTGATTGGGAAACGTCTCAGCGAAGCGGTTCCAGACCAACCCATCCTTCTTGACAGGAAAGACATCGTTTCGGGTGCTTTCGAGCAGGAAAAGAATAACATGGCGCACTTTGATGTCCTTGAGCTTGCCGCGCAGGGATTTCAAAAGGGGCTCATCCAGGTTGGTAACTCTCAAGGGATCAGCTGCAGCATTGTAATGCGTCTGGTTCATGTACCAATCCTCGAAACCAACAGGTGCCGCGTCTTTGGGCAGCCAGTCGAATTGCGGGGGTTGGGCGAGAGCAGTGATATTGTCCCATTGATGCTGGATACCAGTTCCGTAGACAGATGGCAGATCTTCCAGAAGTGGGGATGTGGAGGCGAAATCGACGAATGGCAGAAGGCCGCTGGTCCACGACAGGAAAATCAACGAGGGGTCCTGCGGCCTCAACAGCGTCAAGGTGAACTGGGCAGTGAGAAGAATGACGACAACAATGTACGGCAAAGCCTTCAGAGCACACTTGCATGTCATTGGCCAGAGCTGAATCTCGGAGGTTTCAAATCTCGGTGAAAGCCCGGGTCGCGATGACGGCAGCAGCAGCTTGGGCTTCTCCTCGTAATCGTCATACAGGTTATCATCATCCTTCTTGAACCAGCCGCAGTCATCTTTGCTGCCATCCTTGCCATCCCATTGGGGGACCTGGCTGTAGCTGCTTCGAATGCCAAAGGTCCTTGCAACGTATACCACGGGCCAGTTGGCAAGGTCCGCGCCCCATCCAAAGAGGACGAAGCAAGGGGTCTGCAACACCCAGCTAGAGAAAACAAAAAGGGTCACGACGACAATCAGGGTCATGAGGCCAGAGAGGAGAATGGCCCTGGAAGTGGGGTCAGCAACAACGCCGATGTTCCGCCAGTGAACTTCAGAGCCTGCGACGAAGTAAAAAGATACGGAGATGATGCCAAGAGCGATGTTGTAGGCTATTAGGCTGGTAGTGAAGGCTGAGGCTAGGAGACGCCGCTTTCCTGGGCCGCTTGGCATCCAGTGGCCGAGGAGAAGCCTGATGAAGATGAGGAGGAGCACATCCTGTGTGAAGAAGGAGAAGAAGAAAAGCAGCATGCGCTTGGGTGCAATGGAATATCTGTTGTTGTGAAGGTGAACGCCCTTGGCACCGCAGACGGCCAAGGTAAGGAGTGTGAAGATGAGGCGACGGTTGGCGAGGCGTGAGGCCACACGGGCGAGCCATGCTTGCTGGCGGCTCATGATGGCCTGTGGAGGGAGCCGTCGAGGGCTCGTAGAGAGGGTGGGCAGGATGCTGGGAAAAGGTGTGTACAGTGGAGTTGACTGTGGACGATTCTCTCCGGGCTGAATTATGTATTAGATTGGAAAGGAATGCAGTTGGTCGCGTGAGCAATGGGACATTGAAATTGCCCCCTTCCCATCAGGAGAAGCAAGGCAAGCAAGACAAAGTGGCGGGCACCTGCCAACGATAAATAAAATCACGGTGCAGCCACACGCCCGGCTGGTGCCCTTTGGTGCCCGCGGTCCCCTGAAAGGCCGCCAGCAGCCGCAATCCGTTTGCTAACAGGATGGTCCATGGGCGCGTTAGACTTTTTGGCGCAGCAGTCCTTTTTTTGGTACTTTGGGTCCCTTTGGGTCCTTTGGGTCCTTTGGGTACCCCCAAGCACGCGCTGGATCGTCGGCTCTCGACTGCACGCACCTTCAGGGGGGGAGGGTTCAAATCCACTGGCACTCCGCCTCCCAGGCTCAGCTCAGCGCTAGCTCGCATCCCGAACAATACGAGTGATGCCGCTTAACCCGGGACGTGAAACCAGCCCAGAGCGCACCAAAACGCCGCCCACGGGATGAAGTTGGGAAGCCTTGGTCTCGGCTGCTCGTTCCGGGCGAGAACCCTATGAGCTGGGCCGTGGGCCGCCCGCGCTTTTCCCCCATTGGACGCTCCGTAGCGGGCTGGATTAGCGCTGCGCTAGCGCGTCCGCCCTCGAGACAGGAAGGAGTCCGCGGGCCGTGAGGCCCCTGTAAATCACAGCTGACGGGGACCTTGTGCCTGTGGGATGGGTTGGGTCGCTGCGAGTTAATTACCCGAGCAGGGTCCAAAGTAATTTTTCGCCATTTAATTATCGGATAGAGATGGACAAGGGCCCCTCACGTGCCACCAAACAGCGCCTGTGCTTGGCCCATCCCAGCCAATTATCGCATCGCTCGCGTAAACTTGGCTCTGATCCATCGCCCCTCGCCGCCCCCACACACATAGAAATTTCGGATCTTAACCGGAATATGGCGTCACGGCTGCCTGTGAGAGGCCCTGCGTTTTTTGCTCGCTGTTGAATATACCGACCCTTTTTACGGTCTTACGGTCTTTGCAAGGGGGCGTGCTCGTGTCTGGAACTTCAGCCTCCCTAGGTTTGATGAAACAAATTGGCTTGACTAATAGCAAAGGGATGACATTCTGGCTTAGTGATAGGCCCATGTGGGTAAATGCAGCTATGCGTGTCCAAACACTCCCTCGCTTTCGGTGATGGTGGCTTGTTGGGGATGCTTCCAACGATGCCCTTAGCCATATATTTAGACTTGACTGGACCCCTCCGCTCCGTTCGCTCTGGCTCCTCATTCCTCAAGCCACTGATTACAGAGATCATCTAATCTTCATCAATTTTTCCTGCAAGGCATTTCTGCCTCGCCTACTCGATTCACCATGGAGCGCGCCATGCTAATCTCAATGTCGCTACTTTTCTTCCTTCTTTTCCTGTCCTTTCCTACCGCCTTATTCTTCGTTCGACTCCTCTCTCCCTACTCCGAATCAAGCGAAATGTGATTCGGCATAATAGCCAACCGTTTCAAATGCATTACCGCGTGGGCTGCCTTGAAAAAGTTGTGCTGTCTCAGCTGGAAGCAAGGCGCATATCGTTTTTCTTTTTCATTGACGGAGATGCCCAGCGGGCAGGGGGCATGACAAATTTTCGCCACGCGATTGGCACCAGGGATGAATCGAACTCATCGAACCAGCACGACCAGCCAGGGGGGGATTTACATGCTTACGGTACGGGGGGGCGCAAGGGGTGAATGGGATTCTGGAAGGTGGCATCACATCGACAGCCTAAAGATGACGAGCGACATTGGATATGCGACAGCGCTTCTTCAGTGCTGAGCGGTGGCGCCCCTGCACTTGGCCGGAAGTGGAAACCCCGCGTTTCCTCCCCCTTTGGCCCAGGGCCTAGAAGCCTCTAGGGCGGCCAGCGTGCCTACCGAGCCCTGTTGTCTAAGCCATGCTCCACTTAGAGTCATGCGTCGTGGCTGAGCATCAAATCCTCATCAATCCTGTTGCTCTCATCCTCATCTCGTTAGTGGGTCGGTAGGACACAGTGGCAATCTGCCTTGGGGGGGACGAGACAGGCCATGCCAACAAAGTAAAAAAAGAAGGAAAAAAATTTGCAGCCAGGTCTGCCACGTTGTGTTGCCCTCCTCCTCCCCCCTTCTTTTCTTCAACAACGCACAAGAGCCAGTGCGTGCTGAAGAAGAGGCTATGGGCACCAGCGGGCTGTGGGGAAAATCCGCTCTTGGGCTGCTGCTGCCAAGAGAGGGCCCGCTTTCAACCCTCCAAAAGGCTATGCCGCCAAGTCGGGCACGGATAGGGCTGATAGGCAGCCAAGGCGGGAGGCAGAGAAGAAGAAAGCTGTCAAAATAATTCCATCGCGCACATTCCTTTGTTTCAGTGAGTGCCAAGTGAACCCATCGCGATTCAAATGCCAGGCCCTGCTCAGCCAAGTCTGCGCTACACGCCGCTCAGCGCGACTAGAAACGACATCCGCATCCTGCTGCTGCAGTCCGGCACTGGCATCCATGGCCAGATCGAGTGCCGCATCGAGCACGTGCCACTCTCTGCTGCCTCCAACTATGTCGCCCTCTCCTATTGCTGGGGTAAGCCGGATCAACTGGTGCCCGCCAAGGTGAATGGTCACACGCTGCACATCACGGTCAACCTGTCCGACGCCCTGACCGAGCTTCGCCGACGAGGCTACACCCGTGTCTGGGCTGACGCCATCTGCGTCAACCAGGCCGACAACAATGAGCGCGGCCAGCAGGTCCCCCGCATGGCCGCCATCTACAGCTCTGCTCGAACCGTCGCAGCCTGGCTGGGCCATGCCAACTTGCAAGTTGTGGATGGCGTCTTCGATCTCAACGACTCCATCGAGGCGCTGCTGCGTTTCAACGATCCCAAGGACCAGTACCAGGCCGTCGGCCAGACGCACGGGAAACACTCGGATGTGCTCACCACCAAGGCCCAGTTCAACGACACCAAGACACCGACGGGCCAGGCGCTGCGCCAGCGTGGGTTGCGCCGTGTAGTGCGAGGCATTCGCAACCATCTCGACCACCACCCCTTAAAGAATCACCATCCCGTAAACAAGACGAACGATGCCCTAAAATGCGTCTTGAACAAGTTCAGTGACTCCAAATGGAAGCCCCTCAAGAAGCTGCTCAACTGCGAATACTGGAACCGCGTCTGGATCATCCAGGAGCTCTCGATGGCGAATGACTTGACTATAATCTGGGGACGGCACGACTTCACCTTTGTCGAGATTGTCTTCCTCGTCGAGGCGTACCGCATTATGCGCAAAGCAGAGCTAGTTGGTAACGTGATTCCCAAATCGGCCTGCCAGCGCATCCAGAACCTAGCCGAGTTCAAACGCTTGCAAAGCCAGCTGGAGGCCGTGCCAATTATTCGGGCGCTAGAGATGACTGCTCTAGCTAAAGCCACCGACCTGCGCGACAAGGTCTATGGCCTGATTGGGCTCACATGCGACGGCTCCTTCATCTTTCCCAATCCAAGGTACGACAGGGGCTTGCGGGACCTTGACGAGGACGCCACTCTGCGCATTATTGGACTCGAAAAGTCGCTTGATTCCCTCGTCTTCAGAAACCAGGAGCCCGGGTCTTGGCCCATTGACTGGTTTTCCTCCAAGGAACGCCAGGATCCGCGAATAGCCTCTTATCTAGTAAGGTCAACAAAATTTCACCTGGGAAATGAAACCTACACGAGATGGGCAGCAACCAAGTCGCCCATGTCCACCGTTACTGTGCGAAGCCGAGGTCTCGTCGTCAAGGGAGCCATCATCGACACCATCCGCAGCTGCTCCGCGACTTTGGACGAAAGACAGTCGACGTCCAAGCCGTTGCCCCTTTATCAAGCCCGCGGAACAGTGCCAGGTGACCAGCTTTTGGACTACAAAAAGATGAGCCAGGACATCTACAGGTGCTTCTACCTCCTGCGCGATGGCCGCAAGAGGACGCTCGACGAGGGCGAGTTCTACTCGAGCATTCAATTCGCCTTGTCGAGAGCCATGTACGGGCCCAAAGAAAAGAGCCACACGAGCGAAGTCGCCAAGCCCATCCTGGACTGGATGCATTGCTCCATGAACTCCACCTTTACACTCGGTGGAAGCGCTCTTAAGGACTGGATTGGCGGCCGGTCGAGGAGCTGGGTTGACAGCGTGACTGTTGATAAACGCGTTGATGCTTTCAACGCAGTGTCCGCAGCCAGGAACATGCTACAGATGGGCATGAGGCTGGGTCGAACCACCAGTGTCAGGGTCGGATGGTTTGCAAAGCATGCCCGGCCCGGTGATTCCATTGTGCTCTTGAATGGGTGCAGTGTTCCCGTCGTTCTGCGGCACCAGAATGATGGTTCATACATAATAATTGGCGACTGCATTATCCCAAGTATAATGCTCGGAGAGGCTGATGATCACGCGCGGTCAGAGATTCGGTTGTCTTGAGAATTTTTGTATTATTGCAGCGATTTCGGAAGCGATATGTTTTGGTTGGAAAATTGCGTGATATCCCCGATATAGAAACGAGTAATGAGTCTGTTAGATAGATCCCAAATTGTAGTCTTGTACTGTATTAAACGCACTGGCATAACACATGCATACATACATCGATTAACTTTCATCATCCACCACCAAGTGCAATGCGCCATCCGACTCAAAATCAGTCCTGCAAAAAAAAGCAAAACGATGAACAATCTCAAAAAAAGCATGTCGGCGCCATTCTTTCATGCCATTGCACTGCAATAAACTCAAGGCACGTTATCATAAATGGTAATTCCTCCAGCCTTGTCCTCGGTCCCATCGCGTATCCCCATGTACAATATATCGTGCAAGATCTGCCTCCAAACACCTCCGTCTCCGTCCTCGCCGACGTCGTCCAGACGCCACCAGTAGTGGACCTTGACCAGCAGGCCCTTTCCCTTGCCGTCGTCATCCCACATGTTGACCCTCAATCCCGCCCACTTCTCTTTCTTGGCCCTCTCCCGAACCTGCTCGGCAGACGAGAAACCAGCGGGCGCAAGGCACTCGGGCGTGCCGAAATCGCGGGCCTCGTCCTCGGTGAGCGGCCGGACCGAGTAGCAGCTCATCTGCGGGCTCCAGACGTAGTCCGGGTCTTCCTGCCTGTAGCCGGCCTCTCTGAAGATGCGCTCCACGGCCTCGGACCCCTCGCTCACGTAGCGCGTGATGGTGTCGCGGTCGTGAGCGGCGTACTCGGGGTTGGAGCGGCACATTTGCCGACAGTCGGGAGCGTAAAACTCCTTCTTGGCATCAATTTCCTTTGTGTTTCGGTACTCGTGGTAAATTGCGCACAAGTGTTTGCACAGCGTTGATGAATCGCTTAAAGCCATGGTGAATGCCCGGTGTGGTTTTTTTTTTTTTTCTTAGGACACCTTCCCAGAACGGCCCTCACCTCCCATGCTTATATAGTAGACTGTAATATTCTATTCTCAGCATTTTAGCCAGTGAAATATCACATACTTGTCATCATCATCTAGGCGAGAAGTGCCCGCTTGAGTCATCCGATAATACGTAAGCGGTTCTTAAGCCGTATTCTTCCATGTGTTTAGCCGGCACAAGCTGCACCGCTCGTCTACTGGCAGAATGCAGTGTGTGATTAAAGCAGACATCGGCTTCTATCTTACGCGAGATCCAACTGTGATTGGACGGCAAATGCACGTAAGCTGACATGTTGGTATTACGGCAACTGTGGCTTAATCACAGCAGTTCAGATGCAAAGCGATTCGTCTTTGACATTCAACACTTTCGGATGGGCCGGTGTCCAGGGTAAGAGGACACCTCAGTTCATATCATTGAAGTTAATTAAACGCCGCTTTAGTCAGATAGGCTCATATTACAATATTATGATATTGTTTTATAGAGGCCCGATAGTATTATCGAACATGTGAGATCAATATCCAAAAGTCTAGTCCGTACAGAATATCGCATGCGGTTGCTCGTGACGAGAGGCTATTCCGTAGCTTATTGTAATTTTTTCTCATAATCACTTTCATATTAAGCACAGTCAAATCCAAATACCACTCTCAGCAAGCAGAGTTCACCCAGATGAATTCATGGGATCGCTCAGAGGAGCCTTGAAATGATGTATTCAGCTATGCTCATAATTCATTGGCTAGTTGATGATCTAAAATATACATTTTCCAACTTGATGTAGGCATTCTATAATTCGTAGAACAGAATAATTTCCCTCCTAAACGAATCTAATTCATAATGCCTATCCTAGCGAATACCCATTCATATATCTTTCCTCAGGAGACGAGTATAGAAAAAGTCACGTCGTAATTTCAAGGTTGGGCATAATCTGCTTTCTGAACCAAAGGTAATTCTTATATTAATGAGGGCATAAGTGCACATCGTTCTTCATTCCTCTACTCCATATTTATCTCAACGAGACAGACAACAAATCTTTATAACCCGCTTCCGACTCCCAGTTAAGATCCGGGTGCCTAATATCAAACGTCACCAACTCCTTTAGTAACGCGTGCCGCTTCTCCTCCATCTGCGTCTGCGTCTGCGTGAAAGGAATTACGGTTCCATCCCATGACTTGTAGTTTGCCATCTCCAATTCGATATTGTTTCTTTCCTTTTTCAGTTCACGAATTCGCTCAATCTCCGCCTTCCTAGTTCGGGCGACGGTAAGTTTCTCCTTGATATCTTTACACACCCTTTCAACGTTGTTGATCAAGATGGGAAGAATATCGTTTGCATTCTTTATAGTCCGCAGCTGATGAGTTCCCTTTTGTATGCTGTTTTGTAAACGACACCATTCCCCAGATCCTTCGCTGGGGTTTTCGCTTTTGAGCCGCTGGGTTTCAGCCTGTACTATACCGTAGTAGTGGTCATACAGCAACGGAATTTTGCTTTGACCTTGCCGCAAAGATATCAGCTCGCTTGCCTTTACCTCGGCATAGTATTCCATGGACTCTAAATCTGGAAAGTCCACCTTTTCAGCATTGAAGTAGGGGCCCAAACTATTGACTAGCCGGCGAGAATTTCCCAGCAAGGCAGAAATTTCCGGTGATATCTTTCCCAGCGGCTTGCCGTCTTTGCCATGAGCCATGTCTAGAATAACGCACATGGCAAAAGCTCCGTCGTCGGCCAAGTTTGTTGCTTCATCTCTTTCGAGGGCAGGAGACGCAATGATATTGTCATCCTTCTGTGCAAGTTGGCTTTTCTCCAACCTCATCACGGTTCGCCTCACTTTTCGCCTTTCCAACTGCCTTACCCGGCTTGTCTCTTTTTGATGCAACGTCTTCGGGAGTGGGCCGTCTACAGTGTGCCCATCTGCATCCGTGTCTTGGCAGAATGCGATTTGTTTCTCGGCTGGCTTCCGAGGTTCAGCAGCAACGGTCTCGGGTCCTGCGGTAGGGTTCTCGTCGCCAAGCGGTGACAAAGGCCCCTCTCTAATCACCACAACCGTGGCGTCTGAAAACTGGGCTTCAAATATTGAGCGACGAGCAAGCCGCTTGATGCATTTGCGGCGGTAGCGGCGTAACTTAGGATGAATATCGTCGAAAATGTAGGCGCGTGCCACCACATCAGTTAACGGCATTTCAGCCGAGTCGCTCCGAACAGAATACACATTTGCATGAGTCTCCGTCCTCAGGAGCTTGTGGATAATAAATGACGAGTCGTTTAGTGGAATATCCAAGACATCGGATTTGGAGGGACGTCCATCAGACGACTGAAGGGCATGGTAAGCCATGGGAAACGCGTGTATGTCATGGAATGCTGAGGTGATGTATAATTATTCCGGTCATCTTGTTAGAGGGGGGAAAAGACAATGAAAGGCAAGGCCTTGGAAAATCACACACCTGATTATGATGCGTTCAAACAGGTTTATCACACTGTGCTACGCAGTCATGATTCGCTCGCGTTTGTAGGGCCATTTTCCCGGTTGGATATCATGCCTGTCCTACCCACCCACCATGTCTTTTACACTGTGTCCATTGCCGGATTAGACTGCACCACCACGGGCTCAAGACAGGTAAGGCATATTTAGAAAACCAGTAATTTTGAAATTCCAAGTTGGTCACCTGGTCCGGCTGAAATACTAATGTGCAAGGGTAAACAGTGCACTCACGATGAAATGGCCGATTAGGGCCCGGTGAGTGGGGAAATGCACAAAAGGAATGCATGTGCGAAAGAGGATTACAACACGACATAAAGAGTCATCAGTCAACATATCACAGGATGCACAGGGTTAAGATGTGAACTGGTTTTCTAATTCTACATCCAGGCCTCTGTTGAGATCAAATTTTTGAAGTTCCTATTCTCACAGGAAAAGCTCAACATCGCCCGCGGAACAAGTAGACTTTTCAATCCAACGGTACGATTGCCCTCGCACCAAACTATCAACCAAGAACCTATGCACAATAAAAACTTTAAGAAGGAACACCTTTCTCCGATGTAGCTTCATCAACAATAAAAGATGGCTACTAGCCAATTCCGTTGCACAATAAATGCACCGTGCCTAGATCTATCCAAACGCCACGATGATCAACGCGGTATCCAGCAGAACCACCACGATAACGGCCGCTCCCTATGCGGCGCGAGAGCTCTACCATACACACCAACTCCAAACAAACGGTATCCTCCAGAACCACCACGATAACGGCCGCTCCCTATGCGGCACGAGAGCTCTACCATACACACCAACTCCAAACAACCGGTATCCTCCAGGCCTCTGTTTTAGCCTAGATTTACTATTCAACATAAACGCCTCGGACCTGAAAGCATCAGCTCGCAGCTAATTCGGACCCACTGTTTTTGGTCCAACTTGTTCGATCCACTGTTAGTATAAAATTTAAAGACAGTATATGCCTGGGCAAGCATCTTTGCAATGCTCTAGGCCTTGGGGGAAGCTGGTGTCGGCGGGGCCTTGCTTGGCCTTGACGGCTGCCGCGAAGTCGAAGTCTTTTATCAAAAACAAAAAAAGAAGAGGGGGCATAAAAGAAAGATAAAAGACCGGTCCAGACATGCCAGCTTTATTGTGAGATCATCCCGCAATAGGCGCGATCGTCTAGTTCCATCAGTGATTTTGGTGGTGTTTCGAATGTGCTCAACAACACGACTCTCAGGCTTTAATACGAGAGATGCGGGTCCCTGGAGAACTCAAACATGCTCGTATACGCTGAGACGAGTTTGCTGCGTCAACTCTCAGTAATTTGTCCAGCTCTGAACCAGCTACCCTCCCTTTCGCTTCTTAGGTCTCCCCTTCCTCTTTACCCCACATATGTTGATGTGCTTCATATGAAACGCACGGCTTCCAGCAGCTCTCCCACAATCGCATCGGTACGAGTAGGGTCCAAGACACTGACATTCCCTGAGGTGTGCCAGATGCTTATCTTTTCGCCTACCAGCGCTCTTGTCACAGCAGCAGTAAAATCTTTTGCCGGCGTGTTTGTTTGTTAGATGGCGCAGTAAATCTTTTTTGAGCTTTGAAGAGTTGCACGCAGCTTCGCCACAATGAAACTCTTTCGAGTCTGCTGTGTGATGAATTGCGACCAAATGCTGACTTGTGGAATGTGTCAGTTTCATGTAGGTATGCATTTTGCGACCGAGACTTACTAAAGATCTTCTACTGTGTCAAAAGAACGCCCACAGGAAGTATAAGAGCAGCTCAGTAGCGTTTCACCGCCTGAGGAAGATGGTGGGTTAGGAAGCGCAGATTTTCCTACGCGTTGAGCGCATGCTGGAGACGGGGTGCTCGATGCACTGCCTTGCAAGAATGGGGTCGATGGATCTTGCTGGGGGGGAGGGAGCGAGAAGCATAGAGGCTGGTTAATAATAACAGAGTCTAACAAAAACTGAGGTGAGTCATTAGCTTCCGGCCGATTGAGATTAAAGCCGCTCTTGGCGGTGACAGGCGAGTGCAGGTCGAATTCAAAACCACGACACATTTCACCGCTCAGATCACCGCAAGGTTTGGACATTCCATCCCAGGTCTGACACGGGTAGCCTATATCATTGTAGTAACCTATCGAAATTTGCCAATCAAAGTCACCGAGGAAGTCCGGCGAATTCGGTTCTAGGTGATGATCATATTGGCAACTCTGAATGTCTGAGACGCCGAGTATTAACTCGGCGTCAGACTTTCAAAGAGGGAGGAGATCAAAAAGCGCACCAAGCGCAAAATTAGGCTGATTCTGTGCATATGTCAGCAAGATTGCTTGATATGACGCTCTACTCATGATCAGGGCTGTGGGTTTGGCTGATGTGGTGACATGCATTGGGGATCCGTACTAGAATCATACACGTACTATTCTTTGACAATGAAGATGTGTTTTCTTTCTTCTGCCATCCCGCGGGAGCCTTAGTCGTAGACGGCTGCAGAGAAAAAGGCTCAGGATGGAAAGAAAACGAGGGGTGTAAGATTTATATACACCAGTGAATAGTGCCTTGGGGGCTTCAGGCCACATTGTCCCACCATGCTCAGCCGCCCAGGCCGGTCAGCCAATAGCGCAGCCGCAGCCTATAACAGGGCCGTTTTTGTGATTCGCCCATCACATTATAGTGTATCCCACCCAGGAATGATACAGCAAGGCACGAGTGGGTGTCCTCTTGACTGTCCTGGGGTAACGCTTTGTGGCGTTCACTACGATAAGCTTATCGATATCGTGTTAGAATATTACTCAAGGTGTTATGTTTTTTTTTCGATCAATTGCGGCAGATCTAAGATGTCTTGCTCCGGACCCTCTTTATTACTTGCAATCAAGTTATTAGCTTGCTGTTGCCTTTTGAGTGCATTTTCGTCCATGGATAGATGATCTTAATGTTGAGAACTGAGCACGAAGATCAACGTGGGGATGAGCTCCTTGAGGTAGTCATTTATTTCAGCCTCAGCTAAGTATTTAGAAATCGTAGATGTTACGGATACTGAGGCGTGGCTGTGCGCCTGAGTTACCTGAGCAACCGTAAGTAAAAGCAGGAATGGGTGAAATGCATAAGCAGGAACCAAGAGCGCCTGGATCAGTGGCATGGAATACAAACTGCACCCCCCGCTGCCCGCATCTTGCCCGCAAAACTCACCATGCCACGCCCAACACCAATCCAAGAGTAGCAGTCTCTACTCTCCTAGACCCTCACCACGGCGCCTGCTCTTTTCACCAAGTGCAAGAAAATTTATTGAACTTTTTAGATATGCTTCTCTGGTCCCTGGCATTAGCTTCCTCCATATTCATAATCATAAGCATTTGACCAACCCTGTTTATAACTTCTGAGATTCGGCTGCCTTGACCTCATTCTTCTGGTTGTACTCCTCCTCTGTAACCTCCTCATGCCATGTCGTCTTGCCCAGTCCGATAACCAAATGAGTCATGAGGCTTCCATCATCAGCTCCGTGCCAGTGAGTTGTCCCGGCCGGGGCCCAGATGACATCTCCTGCGACGATTCGCTGCGGCTTGGCGCCCTTGTCGCAAACCCAGCCGGAGCCGTGCAAGACGCGGAGCATCTGCCCCTCCTCGTGCGTGTGCCAGTAGGTTCTTGCGCACGGCGTAAAGGTCACATTTGCAATGGTGGCTTTGGGTGGCTCCGAGTGGACGAGATCGAAGTAGACATCGCCGGTAAATGTGTTTTCCGCTTTGCGCACCTTTTGGGAGCTTTCGGATGGCCGGATGACGAGTGATGAAGGCATTTTGATGCGTGTAGCGTTGTTGTTTTGCGGTATTTAACCGGTTTCCTGATTGAAGTTGAGCGATACAGAAACAGGAATCTCCACCAGATGTAACGCCATTTATACTTCTATCTCGATGGGTTCCTTTCGCATTATTCCGGCTTAATCCCTGAGCGGGACATCGGTTGTGGAGCCAATGCGTGCATCGGCAGCGGCAGCTCCATAGGGCCTTCACTGTAACCATAGGCCTGGGTACGTTTCAATCAAGAAACATCTCATTGCCGCTCTCGTTTGCTATAGCCATGGCGTTTCCGGCATGCTTTTTTCTTGGAAACGGGGAAAAAATCAGAGAACTGTTTTTTAGCTAACTATGCAACCAAAATTCTTGATACTTTTTTATCAAGACGTAGATATTGTGGAATCCTGGCTATATCTGGGATTGTTGGAATCTGCTGATGGCGTCATCGTGTGGGATGCTGATGCATCAGATCTTGCAGCAGATGATTACGCGCTCGTTGATTGCGTGATGATTGGGAAAAGGACCTATTTTATCCCACTTAGAAAAATGCGGAGAAGGTCGGTGAATACACCAAGATTTCCATTTTTGTATCCTTGTTGATAGCGAGAAGATAGAATGTTTTGATCATGTGCTCAATGCATTTTTTCTTCGGAGATTAATTCAGGATTGATGTTTGCGATCAGGACAATGGGAAACATCCACCCAAAATGTTCATTTGAAATAGAGAAAACCCATAAATTTATCCTTCAAGTCTTGGCTCTCGTTCGCCATTGACTTGTTTGTTGAATCGAATCCCGAAATCAATGTAGGGTAGCCAACCACTGAAGGCTGCGGGTTAGTGCGCCCGGTAGCGCTGACCAAGACCTCGGCTAGTGTTGGCTCAAGAGTTGTCGCTAGCCGAATTGGGATGCGATTGCTGGCTTCGTAGCTGAGTTAGACAAAAAATCAAGCATATTGCATCGGGGGGCAAAGGCTCGTATTATGGTAGGAATATATGCTGCTTGCATGCTCCTATAAGATAATTTTCCTATAGTTTACGTAACATTGGCATGCAAGTGCCCAATCTATCTCGGGCTGCATGGGTGAAATGCCGAGATGGGATAAAAGCGGCACTCGAAAATGGCTCGTGTGGGGTTAGCGTCAGCATGGCACAGACGACCGGCGAGGGCGCAGAGCGATAAGGTAACTTTGAAAGGTCAGCCATGAGTCGCCGCAGACGTGAGACCATTCCCGCCTCTCCGGTCGTCACCAGCCTGTGTTGCGCAAACTCGGCCTGTCGGAAGATCCGGGCCGGACCGTCTACGTCGATGATATCGTCGCGCCCGTAGCATGGCCACCGAACCGTCGGACAGACTTGACGCGGCATCACCGCAGTCGTCGGTCGCCGCGTCCACAAAGCGCGGCCCGCCCCCTGGGGAGGCTCGCCGGTCGAAGCGGGCCAAGTATGCCCCAGTGGCGTGGTACGGCCTCCCAGCCAATTGTGCGACCCCGTTGACTAACGGCCTGTAGCAACGAGTGCAAGAAAAAGAAGCTAAAATGCATCAAGGAGGACAACGAGGACGTCTGTCGCCGCTGCATGGCCGGCAATGTGTCCTGCGTCTTCACTCCCGCAGCCCAGCCGGCACCACTACCACCACCTCCACCACCACCCTCAGTCCAGCAGACTCCAAAAGAAAAGCCCCGACGCGTGTCATTGGAAAAAAATGATGCCAACGGGTAAGCTACTGTCTCTTCTCCCTAGGCCACGGCGCGCCATGTCTAACAGAACTCAGCACTCAAGATGCAAGCTTGCGAGATGAGGTTGCCAAGCTTCGAGAGCAGGTCGCCATGTTGACCGAGTCTCTTCGGGATATTAATAATAGGACCGCGCACATGACATCGCGCTCACCTGCTGTGAACTCACAACAAAACCCCAGCCCAGTGTACATGAGCGAATCAAACTGCCAACCTAGTGAGCCTCGGCAACCGCAATTTATTGGCCCTACGAGGTCGACTTTCAGTCTGCGCATTGCCGAGACATCCCTCACTCGCATGGGCATCCAGACGGGGGAGACGCCCGAGAGCAGGTCAGCTTCCCCCGATCCACCGCTGGATCCCTCACCGCAGGACTTGGCAGAGCGAGCAGTAGTCTCTCATGGAGAGCAGGATTGCTTGCTGACCTTTGAGCCTGAAGAGATCCTAAGGCTGCTCGACGTTTACGAAGAGGAAATCGAATCCGTGTACCCATTTACAGACATTAAGGATGTCTCATTAAAACTGCCCGCCATACTAAACTATTCAAGAGAACCTGGGAACTCCCCAGACAAGCACCCTGCAAATAACGAGCCTCAGATAGAGCTGAAGGATGCCCAGATGGTCAAGCTCGCAATCGCCACGTCTATTGTGATAGAGGCCAGGGGACACAACAGCTTGAGTAAAAAGCTAGTAGACTCTGTTGAGGGAGTGGTTTGTCGAGTTTCGGGCGAGGCAAAAATCGACCTCAAAGAGTTGCAAATAATGACGATGCTGGTAAGTTGACATGGAACCGGAATACGCTTTTCGAGGTGCTGATATCATGTAGAGTATCTTTTGGTTTCATGCAGGAGAGGAGCTGCTAGCATGGCGTGCCATTGGAATATCCGGTCGAGAGGTGCTGGAGATTGGCCTTCACAGACGGGCTAGCTTACTAGAAAACTTTCCAGGTCTCAAAGAGAGAGACCTGGCAGTACGCACGTTTTGGTGTGTATACGCCCTCGACCGACGCTGGAGTTTCGGAACAAGTCTTTCGTTTGCCCTGACTGATAGGGACATTGACCCTGAACTTCCTGAACCCGTACGTTGCTCCTGATATTATTTCAAAATAGCCATTGGTCCTTTCAACATGCTAATTTGTGAAACCAGGGCGATGAATATCCGTATTTGCGATGCATGGTTGCCTACGGCAGGCTGTGTTCCAAAGTCTGGGAAGCCCTTCCGCACTCTGGCCTGCCTTCGCAATTCATCCCCAAGGACACAGTTGCGTTTTTGGATTTCCAGATCCACAACTGGCTCAACTCGATCCCCCCGGACTTACAACTGAGGCATCCGCGGCTTGGGCTTGCACCCCGGAACCAACCCCGGGTGGTGCATCGTTTACGGGTGCTGCTTTACCTACGGGGCAACCACATGCGTACATTAGTGCATCGGCACCACCTTCTCAGCACATCTAGCATAAACGCCGACATGCAGGGCGCGCGGCTAGTCTTGGATATTGCCCAAGACACCATTGACGTCCTCGTTCACCTGAACGACACGAGCGACATCTACGCAAGGCAGCAAAATGCCTTTCACTACTTCTTACTAAGTGCGCTAGCTGCTATTCTTCTTGGAGTGTGCCATGCACCAAACGTATTTGCTGAGCCGTGTCGGGAGAGCTTTGTGAAAGCTGTGCAGCTGGTCAAAAGCTTCTCCCGCGACGGCCAGGCCAGTAGGCGGCTGTGGAAGACAATCCGTGGCCTGCTGCCTGGATTTAGAGTATTCGGACTACAGAGTGAATCCGACAAACCGGGAGGGCCTCGGAACATTCCCGACGTCAATGGTAACCTGGAACAGCAAGCTGCTGAGGGCACGAGAAAGGTTGGCGAGGACGCAAACGGTTCAACACGTTTCGGCGAGGTTTGGGCAGACCTGAATCCCCATATGGACGACCCAGAATCTGACATGTTGAAGATGGGAGGTGATTTAATGAGTTTGTTTGATGCATTTGGCCAGAATCAAGGAAGCCCATCGATGGCCTTTTCAGGGATGGGAGAACAGGGTATTTCCTTGGGGGATCCTGTCGAGATTGCGCGTCGATTCCAGAGTCTAATATAGGGCTTATTGAAATGTTACACAGCGGTTAGATGCCATTTTGGACAAATTGACGAGCAATGGGTCGTGATTTGTCGTATTTTGGCCGCCACGTGGTGGGAGGATGCTGACGCATTCGCAACCCAGGCGATTTCGGGAATAAGCCGAATTTTGTTACAAATATTTTTTGTCACGGTTAGGAATAACTATATCGGGTGGACCTTTTCAAATGCAGGGGCAGTTTCAGATCGTACGTGGCATTGATGGACAAGAATTGGGAGATTCTTAGAGCCAACAGTGGTGGTGGTGGTGGTGGTGGTGGCATGGGCCGGCGCGATTAGATCTTGCAGATCAATGAAGCCCGGATTCTGTTGTTGACCTACGAAGAGGAGCCAATTCTTTAAACAATTAAAAAGATCATCATAACTCTTTACATTGGTTTTATTGAACAAAATGCTTTTGTGTCAAACTCATGTAGCGTCTTCAATTGAATCAAGTCGTAGGGTGAAGCAGTGTGACGTGCCCCTCGCAAGGTGGGCCAGCTAGATAACAAATCTGACTTTGCTTGGGCCTTTCCGCGGCCAATTCCGACCAACGGATATTCCGACATGGGCCCCCGGAACACAAGCCGCACGTTGCGTGTTTGTGACCAACAAAACAACACAGTTCCACCCTTTCGCATCGCCGGCTTCAGCGAGTGCTGACCCGGTCATCATTTGAAGATGCAGTCTTTCGTAATCGTAGCCCGTAGAAGAAACCGCCGGCTGTCATGCCGACTACAAATATCGTGTTCCGCGCCCTTTGACTCACGGATCCATCCCCGCCCTTGCACACACCTATTGTCCCCATCCGCCTCGAGTTGCTTTCCCCACTAGGCTTCGCACTTTTTTGCCTAAATTTGGCATCAATTGCAATCTATCTAGCTTTGGCATAATCACGTGCAATGTATCATTACCATAAACTCTTTGTACCAAGAGATCAGTAGCCCTTCTGGCGATTGGCGTGTCGCCGCCTCTGTGGGAGAGTTGCGCTCGGAACAGTCTCGGAAATCGGAACGCGCGTGTCGCCGAATCCGGCTAATTCCTTGACAAGACGCTTGCCCCTCAGACCTCGGAAGTGCGAGGTCTGCCATAGTGTCACGTAGGCAGGCTGGCCCAGGTCCAGTAGAGTTTAGGAGCTTAACTTTCTGAATAATCATCTTCACCCGGCGAAGAAGCTCTGCAACCGTCGCGGGATGGCGGTTGGCCCACCGGGAACGATGCTGTAATCACTGGCATTGCGGCAGCGTCACAGATGACGGCGGTTCCCCACTACCCGATGCGCATGGTGCATGGAGCGTGACGCTAATGTAACAGTACCCAGCCGCGTTTATCAGCAATTGTTCCATCCCACCCCGTTGGTTTGGCTGGTTTGGGAAAAATAGCTGACTTGCTCTGGCGGAACGCTGGCCCTGTCAGCGGCTAGCGGCCTGGGCGGAGTAAGCTGGAATCGGAAACCTCGGGTGAGGTGGGCAAGGGGCCTCAAGTATATATGGAATTCGATGCATCGCGGAATGGAAGCCAGCGTAAACGCCGCCGTTTCTCCTCGAACCCGTGGTTGAACGAGCTACCCCATACCCACACCTTACCCACCCAGCCAGTCACGTATTGTTCCACAGCCATGGCTTCTGTCACCATCCAGGGCGCCGAGGGCCGCCAGATTACCAGTAAGTAGGAATTTGCTCTGTTGCCAACGTCAATCTAATCGGAAAACACCCCAGTCCCCACCGGACTCTTCATCGACAATGAGTTCGTCCCCGCCGAGGGCAATGCTACGATAGATCTGGAGAACCCATCTACTGGCGCACACCTTACCAAGGTCTCAGCGGCCCAGAAGGCTGACGTTGACCGCGCCGTCGCCTCCTCAAAGAAGGCTTACTCCACATGGAAGAATGAGTCTCCCAACACCAGGCGAAACCTGCTCAACCGCCTGGCAGATCTCGTTGAGAGAGATGCTGTAGAGCTTGCATCAATTGAGTCCGTCGATGCCGGTATCCTGTACCGGGACTCAATCAACGGCCACGTCGTCCAGGCTGTTGAGACTCTCCGATACTTTGCTGGCTGGGCCGACAAGGTCGATGGTCTATCGATGACCATCCCCCAGGGCTTTGCCTACACACGACGAGAGCCCATCGGAGTCTGCGCCGCCGTTGTGCCATGGAACGCTCCTCTGTAAGACTGACTTTCCCCTGCATAGCTCCGAAACAAACATGTGCTGACTCGGATTTTAGCATGATTACCATCTGGAAGGTTGGCCCCGCCATTGCCGCCGGTAACACGCTGATTATCAAGACGGCCGAGATGTGCCCTCTGTACGGCCAGAAGCTCGGTCAGCTGATTGCCGAGGCCGGATTCCCTCCAGGTGTCATCAACATCCTCTGCGGTCTCGGTGGCGTGGCCGGCCAGTCCATTGCCGAGCACCTTGACATCAAGAAGCTCTCCTTCACCGGCAGCTCTGGCGTTGGCCGACAGATCCTCGCCACGTCGGCCAAGACGAACCTCAAGAAGATCACGCTTGAGCTCGGCGGCAAGGGCCCATCTATCGTGTTTGACGATGCCGACATTGAGAACGCCCTGTTCTGGACCACGCTGGGCATCACCATGAACAACGGCCAGATTTGCGCTGCCGGCAGCCGAATCTACGTTCAGGACACCATCTACGAGAAGTTTGTCGAGGAGTTTAGCAAGAGGAGCCGGGATGCCGTGCACGGCGACCCCCTCCTTTCCGAGACGACAAAGGGCCCCGTCATGAACTCGAGCCAGCTCACCAAGATCCAGGCGTACGTTGAGAAGGGCAAGAAGGACGGCGCGAGGCTGCTGCACGGAGGCGAGAAGCTCGGAAAGGACGGCCACTACTTCTCCAACACGGCCTTTGCCGATGTTCCTCAGGACGCCGCCATCATGCAGGAGGAGATCTTCGGTCCCTTCGCCGCCATCGCCCCCTTCAAGACCGAGGAGGAGGTCATCCACAAGGCCAACGACACCGCCTACGGCCTGGCCGCCGCCGTCTTCACAAACGACGTCAACAAGGCCTACCGCGTCTCCGAGAGCGTCGAGTCCGGCATGGTCACGGTCAACACCTGGGGAGCCATCAGCGCAAACACGCCTTTCGGCGGTGTCAAGGAGAGCGGCTTCGGCCGCGACAACGGCAAGGAGGCCCTGGACGAGTGGACAACGGTTAAGAGCGTCAAGTGGCACATTTTGGGAAGCAAGCTGTAAACTAGTTTGGCAATTCGAGCGATATATCCTGGGAACATGAGTAAAGCAAAATAAAAAGATATCCAATGACTCTTTCTTGTGGACTTACTGCCTCACCATGCTGTCTATGTTTACTAGGTGGTGACGCGTATCTTTAAGAATGCCCCGCGGGCGCAACGGCCAAGCTATGCAAAAGTCCCAGCTTCAGCGATCGGCACTAGGTCAAGACCCTTTCGAGCTCCCTTCCTCTCCCTCTGCCGGCGGGCGGCTCCGATTTTGTGGGGGAGCCGCCTGGCCAGTCTATAATAGCGCGGTGGCGAACCACGTTAATAAGCCCGCGTGTCGGTCCGTGATGGAACTCTCCACTATCTCAGTTGGCCACCAGGAACCGTCTGGCTTGGCGCGAATTAATTGAAACAACTTGTGTAGATCAGAGTGCCACGGGGTCCAGCAGTTGGGTTTTGCTCGGACGTGATAGGGCTGATGGCATTGGGGTTATGACCTACGTTGGACCAGCAGCAAACGTCTGCACTAAAAACACGGATGTACCCGGAAATTATCACAAACTGATTCTTTGGAATCATACAGTGCTAAATTTAAACTGCTTTAAGAACCAAGGGTATCACAAGTACAAGAATCCAGCCTGCCGTTTGCCCCCAAAAATACACTAAAAGCACATGGTTCATCAACCGCAATCTGTTCGTGACGCGGCGCCGTAGTATGGTGTAATTATTCGTCGTAATTGTATGTATTTTATCACGCTATGGCGACCTGGATACCTGAACGGTCGTCTCGTTCTTGACCATGATTCCGCTCTCCATGTCCAGGCGCGAATTTCCAAAGCTCCCCTGGGTGACGGATGTTTTGACACCGACCCTGTCCAAGGCGTGGGAATCGAAATCTGACAGCGAATCGTTCTTGACCGAATCCGCCAGCTGGTACGTCGAGCCAGCCTCGTCGCCTCTGTTTTTGCTTTTGCGCAGAACCGAAAGATGCATGGAGCCGTTGTTTCCGCTCTGGCCATTGCTGGCTGGTCCTGATCCCAGCGATGTCTGGTAATGACCGAAAGAAAAGATGTATGCGAGTGCAGGTCTGACAGTGGGAAGGCATGCTGTGATTGATTAGTTTAAAGCCCCAACTGCTTCCACAAATGACGTACCGGAAACCGTGACTAGGTTCACCTCGGCTGATGCCCAAAGCATAATATCTGTCAAGTTCCAGGTCACATCCATCGATGTGGTGTCCAGCTGTGTCGTCTTGACCATGATGACGAGGGCGACAACACAAACGCTAGTGAAATCGTTAGTGGTTGTACCAAGACGAGGAATTGGCAAGCTTACAAAATACCGAGCACAAACATGACTAGGACACCAGCCTTTTGAATTCGGGGAAGTTGAAGTTTGATGATTTGATAGACAGGCAGAATCATGATGGCGAAGTCGATTGTGACGTGGACAATAACGGTTCCGAGGATGAATTTCTTATCGTCGATATCGCACCGTTTATCGGTGATTGTGAGATCCCAATAGGCCTTGACAGGGACGCAGTGGAAGATTGCCATGAAGGTCTAAGGATATAGATTAGCAATGTGAAAATATAGACACATGAGAGACACTTACTCGGCAAATGACCCAGATGACAGAGCAGCCGAAGAGAACCAGGATGGGGGTTCTGATCTCGGCAACTCTGAAGACGCGCCAATAAAATAGAAGAAGCGCTACTTTGCCAAAGAACAGAGATGTTGAGTAGACTAATTCGCCGATGTAGAGATACAACTTTGATTTGGTAATGGCCTCTTCTGGAGTGATCCAAGTAACGTCCTCGATGTGCATACCGATGCCCTTTTCGACCCCTGTGCACTGTTAGTCCTGTCTGATGGTCATGCAATCATGCAGGAACTTACAAAGGGGAATAATTGCAGCCCAGAAAACATTAGTGGCCTGTTGGAATGTTAGCCAGCAAGACAATTAAGAACACTTCGCCAGAGCCCTTACGTAGCATCCCAGAGCAGCCCAGTCATCCCACCAGACATTGACGCGCTTGAGCCTTCGACTCATGAACCGAAATATGATGAAGATCGTGGCCAGTGCGAAGTTGACGTATTCCGCGGCCAGAATACTCGACCGGCGGTCGTCGATGTGTCCCGATGTTGTCGACATGGTGGACAGGAATGGATGCAAGTGCCTGAAGCAAGTGGAGTCAACCACTTCCTCGCTTGACCACTTTTACTCCTGTCACTGCAAGAACTCGAGGTCTGTGGTTTCCGTCGAAGGGGTGTTCATGCAGCGTCGAAGATCCAAAACCGCCTCACGGCAACACAACATGGCTACGGCGAATCTTAAGAGTCTCCCCCCATCAAGGACAGGGGCAATCAACATCACAGACGAACCCACAATGAACCGATGGGCATGCCATCTACTCCATGGTACCAGTGGAAATCGGGAATGGCTGCAGCTCCTAGTCAAACTCTAAGCTGTGTCCCTTGCGAGTCAGTCTCGACGGAGGAACGCTTTGGGCATTGACGACGTTTCAGCGCCACCTAAAAAAGCGGACACGCGTCGAGAGCGTAAAGCTGGGGTGCTCCATGATTCCAGAAAACCTGGTCGCAGTTCTCTGAGATCAGCGTGCGCTAATTCATCTTGACAAGACCTGTGATGTCAACTGTTTTGCAAATGGAGCTGCTGCCATGCGGTTCTTGACTCAGGCGAAACGGCGCAGCAAACACGTGCTGTGGGCGCCGCTGTGTCTCACCCATGGGAAATTTTCTGCGTCATAAGCGACTGACTACGAATTTCGATACGATTAATCGGCGCGGCAATTCCCATGCGGATACGTTTTGGTGGCATTCCTCCCTAGTGCCTTGGCTCCTGCGAACCAGACGCTTGCTCTGTAGAGGCTTAGAGGCCTAGACGCTAGGCGGAATCGCGTCCCCTGAGGTCGGGAAAAAATTGGCGTCATATCGGCCATGTGCTGGACAAGGACGGCAAACCTAAAAATGTTCCATCTTTCGAGTCCGGTCCTTTGCCGTCGGGTTGGGTATGCCATATTCAGGCCACATCCCGAGATGGCGGCCAGCTAGTATAGTTGCTTGCGTGCGTTCCAGACGACTCAATGGGAGATGCATCAGACATCACCCAAGCGGACGAGGCAGAAAAAGACCAATTGAGGCACTGATGAGAAACTCTCGCAAAGGTTTATCAGCGCTGATGTGTTTCGGCCGTGACGATCTTTGCAACCGACCCCTGGGCGACCTGAACTGATGCCGGGGGCAAAGCCAGGCACACCCGGCTTCACAAGACGCGGAGGGATGCCTGCATTTTGCCTCCGGAAGACCTCCGGAAGCCCCACGGCCCCGCCGTCGACCTACCGTGTAGCGTCGTGCGGACATCAGACAGCCGTACAGGCCAAGCCGTAGTGTACTGGTCCCCTGCCAGCCTGTACCCGCAGTTTTCCCACGTCTAGCGTCTAGCTGGTGCGCCTCACTGTCTGGAGCCGCTAGCTCAGACGTTCCCCGTCAAGAGTGACCGGCATCCGCTCAGCTGCATGCCCATCATTTCCCGACAGCGCAACTCGGACCCAGTTCTGGATGAGCTTCTATCCTCGAAACGGCATGATTTGTGAGCTGGACATTTGCCTCTTGATTACAGATTACGCCGTGTCACTCTAGCGGCCTGAGACAAACGGCGCGGCGAAGACGGACCTGCACTACGGCTCGCAACCCGAATGAACCACACGCTTCGGCGAAACAAAACCAATGCCATCAGGTTCGAGATGGCCATGTTGTTGCTAAGTGCCTCCCTTGAGCACAATCCATCAATCGCACCAATCGCCGTTTACCGTATGCACATGCGCAAGCCTCCCTGCTCCCCTAGCCTCGGCAAAAGCCATCATCTACGTTTAATTTCCGTGGCTATCTTGTTGGCCCACACAATCTCCGCTGACGCACCAAAGCCATGTCCCTCCAGACGGCTGATGCTCGATCTCACGAGGCACAGTTCACCGATCGGAAACATGGGAGGGTGCGGATACTCGCAAAACTGCTGCATCAGTGGATTGAAATACTATTGAAACTTGAACGGGAGTGTCGTGCTTTCGAATGTAAGCTCATTTTTCACCGGGTAAAGATTTTTGCAAGGTCGAACATACTTTGCTGCACCGAGGGGCGCACAAAGTAAGAGTATGTTCAGCTGAGCCACAACGCTGCAGTGCAGATCGCCCTATTGAGTTTGGATTATTCCACGGCGCCTGCTTTCACCTGGAATTTCCGTATCAGCACTCCGCTGGAGTTGATATTCAGGAGACATGCAACTGCAGCTCTGCTATCGCCATGTTGTTGATGTTGGCGAAGCAGATGAGACGTATCGCACTATCACTGCCATCGCCAAATCTATCGAACCAAGTTGGGTCAACAGCTCCTCTTCGAGTAGTAATTGTTCAACCCCATCAGAATTCGAATCCAATGCACCCTGAGCTACGGAGTTTTAGCATATGCTTCGACAAAATTGACTTTCGGAAAGCAGCTTTGACTTGCTTTGCCGGCCGAGACATGCAGAGCAAGGAGTTTCCATTGTCATTGCAATGCGCTAGAAGCCGAGGCGCTCCTTGGCCCCACAATAGAGGTCAGATGATCCCTCTGTTTGGGCTGATCTCTACCATAATGCGCTCGCTTTATCAATTCAGAGGAGCAGCTTAGCCACGGGCAAGATCAAAACTAGAAACCGGATGTGTATCGATATAAAAATATGTGACACTGGATATGGTTTTAAAATATAGATAGCTGCCTCATGTGCTGTGGTTGGAAGACAACAATTTCTTTCATAAACGACGACTGACTTACCCTATATCATCTATGTATCCTTGAATGCGGCAAGTCTCCACCTAGCTACCGAGTAAGATACGTTGTTACCTGAACCACTCTAAATTGAAAAGCAAATTCGAGTTAAAACATGTAATTCTATCGTTATCAATTGTTTGTGTATTCCTACACAGTCTTATTCTACTTTTGTGATGGCTTCTTTACCTTCGGTTGGCGAGGTGGGACCGCGCGAGGAGGCTTCCTGCACTCAAAGGGATAATGCATCAACAACGGCTTTCAAGGTCTACTGTCCAAGAACCAAGGTTTGACGGTACTCCTTTTTCAGATGGAGTAACGGGACAGACAAGGAATAGCGTTGGTTGATTGATTGCCGCACCTGAGAGACTAGTCATCTCCTGCCGTGTTTTAGTGGGTTGTCTAATGCTCCCGTTTGGGGCGGTATCTTGTGGCGACCAATCGAGTGAATACTCAAGGTGGCCTTTCCTATAACATGCATCATTAGATTCAATTAATTTGCGGGATTTATCCAAGCCTTACTTGGATCGGGTTAATTGCTGACCGGCTCGACCTTTAAAAATCAGTGCTCGCCACTGCCTTTGGCTGTTTGTGACTTGGACCTTTCGCATTGAAGCCCGGAACATTGCTTATCGTCAGTGGGTAATCCTTGAAAGTTTCTTCACATCCTCGCCTAACTCTGTTTTCGCAGTTTACCAATCTACTAGCTAACGCTGTTTCGGAGAAAAATGTATGAGCAAGAAGTAACGATTACCGCGCCAGAAGGGTTGCACGTACGGCCCGCAGCGCAATTTGTCAAAGAAGCCAAGGCATTCCAGAGTGATATCACTGCAACCGTTGGCGATCATAAAGCTAATGCAAAGAGTCTGTTCAAGCTGCAAACTCTTGAACTAAATCAGGGGACTGTTGTCACCCTCTCGGCCGAAGGGGAAGATGCGCAGCAGGCGGTAGAATACTTGGCTAAATTCCTGGTGGAGCTAGAGTAGTCCTAATTTCTACTGGCACTGGGATGTTTGTCAGTAAGGAGTCTTGTATGAGTTATTAGGTCGGATTGAACATTGCTCCCAAATGGACATCGTGATTTCTACCACCATAGTTGGCTCTCAAATCCGAAAAAGGATCCATGTGGAACTGCACTTGTCCCTTTTAATATACAATCTAAGGCGTGTTGGCCGGTGTCATGGCCCCCAGCACCCCAAGTCCTTCTTTCTTGCTACTTCTGAGCACTATATATTCATTTAATTAGGAATAACTGAGGTTAAGAAAGATCTAGGAGACGACTTAACCTGGATTATGGAATAAAATCCCCAAGAAATCCCGCTACAATAAAACAAATATCCGATGGTTCTTTTATTTAGCAATGCAAATAACTTCGTCCATATTCAACCTATAATACTGGAATGACAACACTAAAGCTAGGTAAACTACATTGCATTGAAACTTGCCTTTTAAAGGCGTCCAACTAAGGCAGGTAATCTATCTGTTCCTGAAGACTATCAAGGAGTGATTCGATCGCCCCTTTTTCCTTGTCAACCGATTTTCTTTTCTCACTAAGAGCCGGATCCTCCTCGATAAGTTCCTCAATCTTGTCACCTTCTGGTACGTCTGGAAACAGTTCGTTAAAGTGACGAATGAGATGCCGGTCTACAACCTGACACATGACATTTGCAACCCATTGGGCACGTGCAATCTGCAGTGATAAGTTAGCACGTGTTCCTCTCAGCGACATGTAAACACTTGGATACGAGCAGGAACCATGTTGCTGCCCGATCAAGATGCAATACACCCACCTCGTAGTACTTTACAGCGGCCTGCACAAACTCTCGTGCTCTCATTCTGAGATTATCTTCTTGCGTGTGACCATTTCGAGCCACGGCGTGATTTCTCGGCGCGAGCGAGGCAGCGTCGCCTGGTGTCATGTCTGAGCCGCCCAGAGCACGATTTGCCTTCATACTACCTTCAAAGTCTTGCGTGTGGCTGTAATCTCGCTGTTCGCCAAGGTACCCAAGATCGAAACTGAAAATGGCCATCTGGCGATCCTGTTCGATACGCTGGAGTTCGTCTAGAGCATCATCTCGGCGCTTTCTGAGTTTTGGCAAGACATATTTTGTCAGATAGCGCTTCCCGACACGGTCGTGGTTGGTGAAGCCTGGGACATCTTTTTGGTCGCGTTTGAGGGAAAACCCGTATGGCACCATAGTTTGCGCGTACTTCTCACAGCAACTGACCATGCCTTCGATATGCCATATGGTGATTTCGCGCCAGTATTCTGACATGCTCCAGAAGAACTCGTTAATGCGAGCTGGGTCGGGATACCATGATGCTGCCTGCCTCCGTCTTGCACCAAGGAGGTGCTTCAGTTCGTCGATTTCCATGTCCATGGTTTCAAATGTCTTCTGCCACGACCCCCAGCCTTCAGGCAGCGGTCGGCCGGGTTGGCTAAGCGACTCGAGATCGAGGTCGCGTGGAAGACTCAGTGGTGATATGTAACTCTCCCAGGTGTGTCCGTACCTGTTGATGTTGTCGCGGAATTGCTCGCCTTCATCAACAATTCGAGACTTGAGATAAACCTCCTCGTTGTTTTTGGTGTACGTGAAGTTTTGGACTGAGTACTCATACTCGCCTTTGGAACACGCCAGAGCCTGTTGTCGGATCTGGTCTAGCTTGGCTTTGAACTTGCGAACTTGGTCCCCAGTGTGTACTTCTTTCTCGCCCAGCTTTTGCAGATCCAGTTCTACGTGAGATAAATGGCGTTTTAGGTGACGATGGAGCTCTGGTAGTCGCTCCTTGAGCTTCGAGAACAAGCGGCTCCTCAGACGATCTCGCAAAGCTTGTGCACCACGAAAAGTTTCAGGCACGTCACTCCATGGGAGTTGCCGGAAATATTCGCCTTCTCTATCGCCTCGGTCCTCAGGAGTAGTCTCTCCCGGTGGCCAATTGCGTAGTACATGCCAATCACCGTGAAACCCAAATTCGTGTGCCGAATCGCCGCCTTTCAGCACGGATACCCATCTTTCTGTCCTGTCACCACTTTGGTCTGGGTGGGTGAGAACGCAAATTGTTCTTTTCCCTCCAACGTCATACTCCTTTTGGCACCATTCTAATATTTCGGTTTCAGGGCCGTTACTGTCGCCATTGGCACGCACAACAGCGAGTATGATGGCCTGGGACTTTTCCATGTATGACCTCATGATGGATTCCGCCTCCTTCTTCATGCCCGATCTGTTGTCTCTACCCACGAGGCCAGGAAGGTCAAACAGCTCCAAGGGTTTTGTGTTAGGACCAAAGATTTTGATATGGATGATATCTCTAGTAATAACCGTGTCATGATCTAAGCCATCTCGGATAATGTCGTCCGCCTCTTGTAGGAAGCCGCCAATCCTGCTCAGGGCTCTGATTTCTGAACTCCTGCTGAATTCTGCGAGCCTTCTCTTCCTCCCCTCTGGAGTATTGTCGGGTGGTTGAATGCTAACCTCTACGCGCGAAGCTTTGCCAGTGAGGAGGGTCACTTGCGTGATGCACTTCGTGCAAGTCGACACGTCTCTGGGAAAGGGCAAACCGGTGATTGCTTCGAGTACGGAACTCTTTCCAGTTGACTGGTAGCCGCACACAACGATCTGCGGCATATCGTAATGCTCTTTTATTTCGAACTGTTGGACTCGTGAAATAATTTCGAGAAGTTTGGATTCGTCATGTCCGGAATCCAAGATGGACGTGGTTTCTGCCCCAAGACGCGAGTGCAAGGCTGGGATCTCTGGAGGATGAGATGATTGCAGGTTGGTATCATCGCTATCGCCGTTAGAGAAGCTGCTGTAAGAGCCATTGTGGGCAGGCTGTGGATGCTGGCCATTCGGAACCGCCATGATGATTTCAAAAGACTTATTCTAAAGATGATGTTTGGAGGAGGAGCAAAAGTAACTTTGAAAAGAGATAAAGATTTTTCAAGCCGACAGGCCATCAGAACCCCAGTGGCTTGCGCGGCGCGGGGTTGTTCGAGTGTAGCCAAAATCAGGCTGCGACTCAGCATGCGTTCATAATGCATGACACAACATGCAGTCAGACTGAAACTAAACTAGATTTAGGCAAATCATGAAGATTGTGCGAGAAAAAGGAGATAAAGCAGCCCAGCCATTGGCAGCCTCGAGCTTATCTTGTGCAGATTGCTTGAAAAGGCAACGCCACAACTGATTCCAAGACCAGGCTAGCAATCAAATACGCCGAATGAGATTCAACGTACTACCTGCTGACGGGGCTTTCGCCGAGGTTCGGAATAGATGTACGAGAGGAAAGGTGGCCCCAAAACTGCCCATTTTACAGCCTTCGGCTGCTCTCAAAATCCCCCGGCATACTGTTCCCCCTTCAAAATATCACTCACCGCCACGTTATTGCTGTCCCGTAACTGAACTATTTTAACCATGTCTGGCGTCGAGATTGCCCTCGCCGCCATCGCGCTTGCGACCGCTATAGTTAGCTCAGTGCCAGCAATTATTCAAGCTATTGACGAATATCAGTCCGCAAAGGTCTCCAAGGGGACTTACAAAGCAGTGCAAGACTTTAACCAAGCCAATCTAATTGCCATTGAGTCGGAAGATCTTCAAGGTATGAAATCTCCTCCCACATTCATTCGCCTGTCGAGTTATTCTAACCACTTGCGGCGCAACCTGATAGATGACGGAACGACGAAAAAGCTTTCGGCCAAGTCAAAGGAACTTCTCAAAAAGATACGAGATCTTGTCAGAATGAAGAATGATTTTGATTTACGGGTGAAGAAAGCCGGAGCTTCTGGCACAACTGATGAAGAAATTAAGAAGGATGCAAAAACCCTGGTTAAAGCCGCCCGGGAAATCCAAAAGATGGCAGAGGCCATCATCTCGAAAATCTTTGGGAATAGATTGAAACGGGCTCAAGATGGCGAAAACCTACTATCCCAGGTGCCAGAATCCCCAGAAAACCCGAGACAATTTTGTGTCGGTGCTATTCTCTGTCAACAGGGTCGCGTCATGGTCGAGGACCTCCCAGATCAGAACCTACCAAAGCATGCTGCCCCTCGGAAGGGATTCGTATGCCGGTACTGCAGTTTAGTTGTTGGCAATGCTCGCACGTTGCACCTGTCTAGCGAAGGTGAGGTCTTGACATCGCAGGATTTGCTGCCCGCAAGTCACTTGGTTGCTTGCCATTCATTAGCAGATCCACGTTCTCTGTATAGATGCGTCATTTGCTCTCGAAAACAGGCTGAAGTTGATTTCTACACTGCATCAGGCCTGGAGCGTCACATGCAGCGCGAGCACCCGGACGAGCCATTGGTGCTGAAAGAGAGGACTGGGACCAAGGTGCTCGAAAGTGATGTTAATGCACTTCTCGAGACCGTGTCCTTGCTTGAACAGGACACGGTACCCGACGAAGATTCATTCGACAGTTATTCAAGCACGCTACAGCCATCTCCTAGTATTGCTCAGACATTGGATTCCCTTGACGATGAGAGGATGGATACTATATCTGATAAATCTCACTTAGATCTTGGGGATCCAAGGCGGCTTTCCTCCCTGAAAGAATCACCAAACTTGAGCTTCAGTCGACATGGAAATTACTCGTCATCGTCTCAAACACCACAGCCATTGCCTGCAGAACTACCAACTGCCAGATCCCCATCATCCCCCTTGGCTCCAGACTACCTACCTCCGCCACCACCCCAAGCTCCTCAAAGCCAAGCCTCGAGGCAAAATGTATCCCAATCACACATGCGGGTGGATGATAGTGGTCTCCGGCAAAACATAGCCGGGGTACCATACGGGACGCTACCGGCATTGCCAAGCCGGCCGCCGGCCGGGCGGGAGAGAAGTGGGCAAACCCGATATTAGTTTTCTAGATCCCCTAGATGCCAGAGATATCTATTTTATAGACTGAATAAATGTTTGGTTAGTGTTATTTGATGTCATGCTGGAGCCCCAACGGAGACATCAGTGATGCAAGATCTATTATGAAGCACTCACTTGAAGCACTTGAATGCTTTCAAGTTGACAATTGCCATTAGTTTCAAACACATATGTCCCTTCATATTATATTCAAACTGAAAGACGGCTATCATATAAACCCCAGAGATCTCGCGTCTCATAGCTTCTTGAGCAATGGAAATCAGTACTTTGCAAGGGCTCTGAGCTGGCCTTCTGAAGATAGAGGATTCAATGCCTTGGAATCAAATAAATGGCTACCGCTAGTCATATCGGCAACTTCTTGCCGAGATATTGTATTGCGATGGAAAAGTTTTGTCAGAAATTGTGATGACGGTAATTATTCTCGCGTGATCTTTGAGTCCGGAGATAGCTGTACGGGTGACCAAGTTGCGAGACAAGCCGCCCGGGAATAATAATGTAGCCACCAAAACCTTCAGAGTTATCGGTCGGTGGCAGTATCGGAGTTAGCAATATAGCAAGATGTCATGTTATGATGACGGCATCCACTCTAACTGGCCCCACAGCTGCAAATCGGGAGCCGCATTGTTGAACCAGCAAGTTCATACAGTCTACTCGGATGGCCCTAACTATCCGTACCCGAGCCATCGGAATTCTAGACGGTGCCCGCTTGGTTGGAAGAAAAATATATAAATGTTATCATGACTTCTTCTCTCGTTTGCACCTCTTTCATTAAAAGACCATCACTTATTCAAGACCTATATCAAGCTTGGCAGCAATGGCTCTCAATTTTCAATTTCGCATTCTTTTGCATTTGTTATATTCCTCGGTGGCAATTGCGACCGGGAAAGTCGATATTTTACAAAATCAACTGTATAATGGTACGGTAACTGCCGAGATGGTTGCAGGAGCTACCTCGCTCGATGGGGTGAAGCTCTCAAACACAGCCAACACTACTGCATACGAATGGTGGGTTAGATAACGTTGATGGATTTCTATTTATTGCTTAGTAACATGTTCAAAGGTGGTATTTCGATGTAGCCTCGACGTCTTCTGTCAACGAATCGTTCAATGTCGTTCTTTACAATGCCGGCTCGGAGGGATTTCCTCGTGGCTATATCGATGGTCCCCTGTCGGCAGAAATATCTGGAAGCTTTGAAAACGGCACCGCATTCGCCTTTACAGCATCTGCCCACGGTGGGGCGGTATTTGTTGACAACAAGAACGGCGTTTCAGCAGATTGGAAAGGCACCGGGGTGAAATTCTGGGGCTCAAACCTTCTCGATGACAACATCGCGTACGAGGTTGTGCTGGATTCTCCGGAAATCGGCGTTTTTGGGAAAATCACGATGCGTTCGGTGAGATGATCCCGATGGCTACAGCTGAAACTAGAAACTAATTACCACCAGCGCGCTCCTCCGAGATATAACTGCGACCCCAATGTCCCTGGCGCCAACGAAACCGCTTTTCTTAATGTGGGCTGGGCTAATGCCGTGCCTGATGCAGATGCATCAGTTGACGTCGTTGTGGGAGACACGTCGATGAATTTCACAGGAATAGGATATCATGACCAGAACTGGGGTCTGTCCCCATTCACCGATGATTCATGGCACACGTATTGGGGTCATGCTCGTGTGGGCCCCTACTCGGTCGTGTTTGCGGACGTGCAGATTCCTCGCTCAGGCGGCAGGCGTGAGGAAAACTTTTCTGGCATGGTTGCTAAGGATGGGGAATTCGTTCAACTCAGCTGCGCAACAAACGCTGTTGTGGTGCGACCATGGGGTGGCAATGACGAATATCCGCCGAAAGTTGCTTCTCCACCCCCGTTGGGTATAGAGCTGACCTTTGATCTGGGAAAGGATGGCACTCTGTATGTGAACGTGACAAACGATCTGATGGTAAATGACCAAGATTACTATCAGCGTTTTGTTGGTTCGGCCAAGGGAAGGTTGAATGACGGGGAAATCTATGAGGGAAGGTCCCTGTATGAACAGTTCAGACGGATTGAGGCCTAAAAGTCTAAAGGTAGTTGCTCTGTGCGATGAACCTGGGTGCCAGAATTTCACACTGGGTAAGGCCTAACCAGGTTTGAGTTGTTACATTGGACAGCCAAGTACGGGCTAGGTCATAACAGCAGGTGGAGCTATGATAGTAAATTAAACAACAATAGTCTCAGTTGCTAATGACTCTTTGGCCATGATACTTCCAAGACACCAAGCACCTTGTGACCTAGCGGGCCGCCAACCCAAAAGGTGGTCGGTTTGATTCCGACTGGGGCAAAAGTCTGATAAAAGTGACGGAGTTAACGGGCGCAGTGACCCTTAGCTTCTGTCAAGAGACTAACCAGGCAAGACAGGTGTGATGGAATATGTGGAATAATTGTGTGATATAATTTGAGAAATTCCCTTACACTGGGCTTGTTGTGAAAGAATATTGAGAGGAAAGTTGGAAGGTTTGTCACCGAAAGGGGGTTTTCCCTACCAACCACCTACTATGTGTAACTACTGTATCGGATACATAGCCCAGACGGTACTTAGTGCGCAAATAAGAATATACTTCCAAGACGCCTGCCGGAGTGATCTCGTTGCTTTACTCGTAGATGTTGTCGTAGTCGGTTTAGCGTCAGTTGGTCGTAAGCCAGCCACTGCAGCGGGTGTTTTGGTGACGGTTTCCGAATCTAGGGTTGTATGCGCTTCAGACTTGGCCAGATCAAAACACCCAGCGAATGCTATGGTGCTATTCAACCATATCGCGCCGAAAGGCAAGGCATTCATAGCCGTAAACCATTTGTTTGGACACTCGCTCGCGTATGAAATAGCATAGGCGCTATTTTTAGCCCACCATGAGGAAGCGGTGCTTCCATAGGAGGAGAAATTAGACAGAATGGTGGTTGGTGCGATATCTGTAAAGCTGCACCAGTCTGACTCTGGAGGAAAGGTACAAGCAGCCTCTCCAAGAGCATCGGTCATTGTACTCTGACAACCATATTGTAGGTTTCGTCCGTGAGAGCGCAATGCACTCGATAGCCTCCCCGTTGGCTTTGGTACGTCGAAATAGTACTCGAGAATTTCGGTTGCGCATACCCATGGGTCACGTGTGTCGGTTCCCTCTGTGGTTGGCAAAATGGTGTCGAATATGGATGCAGTAGCAACTTTGAGAGAGGTGAGAATAATGACTGCCCTTGCTGCTTTCATGTTGGTAGGGATGGAAAATCTGATTGCAGGAAAATTGTGAGGAGTTGACTTGCGAGCTTAGCTTGTTTCTAGTGAAGAAAAAAACAATCATTAGGTTTAACCAGGTGATCCAGGAACCAGGCCACAGAGGTGGCATGCAAATAGGGTTCAACAATAGGTTGGGTGAAAATCTTTCTGCCCTAACCAAAAAGAAAGTTGTTGCTGGTTCATTTTGAATGCCACAGAACTCTCCCATCTTCCTCAAAATAAATCATCCTTCTGAAAATACAACAAAGACGCTTAGCAGTCATGTGTCCCGCACCCGAAGAGCCAGAAGGCTCATCGCCCTCGTGCTCAGATCAACAAATGAGTGATGAGACATCTTCAGACGAGTCATGTTCAGACGAGTCGCATATCACTGACACTCCGACCTATACAGCCGAAGAGCTTGGAGAGATCTTTCTTGAGTTTTACCAATTTCTCACCACATTACACTACGATGCTGCGGATCTCAAGATCCCGCCCCCCGGGGGGTGGCCAAATATAACGGATGAAGTGTGCAAAGACTTCAAATCGGATTTTGTTACCCAAGTCCTGCGCTGCCTACCGTATTTCGATAATCGAAGCAAAGCACGGATTCACTTCTCATGCACGGTAGTAGATTACTCCGTGTTTACCCACGGGGACTTTCAGCAGATCAAAGATCGGGACAATTATGGAGTTGAATTTTACTCCGAGGCAGCAAACGACAATATTGATGGTGCTCACTTCGTCTGCTTTGCAACCGGCGATCGCGACCTTTGGCTGAATGTAAGAGAGGGGGATATAACGACAGATATTCATCGCTTCACTCAACTCGGCCCCACGGAAGTGAGGCGCTTTTTCGAGGAACTGAAAGAGGACTATCGCAGCCTACGGATTATTCCCTGGCTCGGCCGGACAACTCTAGATGTTCCGAATGTGGAGGAACGAGACGACCATATATCCATAGAACAGGTTACTAGTACGGGGGAAAAGAAGCTGGAGGACTTGGATGTGCAGTACATTAGGCAGGTCTACCGCGAGCATGGGTGGCCTGACTCATTCCACAAGGACGAAGCCTTCGAAGTCATGGAAGTTGTCTATGGATCTGATGACGGGTTCGGGGCGTGGCCAAAGAGCCCACTCTGGGAGTGAAAATAGAGGAGGGTGTTTTATCTTGATAGCTCTCAGTGACTGGCTCACTGACATCTGTCCTGAGTTTATTCCGGAATTTACAACTTGCTGTGGCACACCGTGTCCTCATCATTTAGGCTCAGGTGCAAAGTCTGAATTTCGTACCCTGTCACCCTGGCCCGTGTCTAAGCGAAATAAAAGTCGGCGATATACGTGGATCCCCACATGTTAGAAAAGACTTCTCCGTAAGCTGAAGAGCGAAAAATGAGATGGTGAGACAACATGACTGCCAATGGCGCCTCCTCAGCCTCTCTCCTCTGATTGTCTTGTATCTTCTGGGCATCTTCCTCCTGTACCCATAACATGCTGCCCCTATAATATATTGCCAATGTATCTCAAGCTGCCAGATTCTATATTATAAGCATTACGAACGATTGTTACTCAGCACGAGCTGATTGCAACAAGCTGCTCATGGTGGTGGTTTGCGAAATCTTTCCACTCAGTATTATCCATAATACAAATTTTGACAACTGAGTAGTTCTGTTCCCGAAGCAGACATAAATGTGATATTGGTGAACCCAACAACGACAAAAGATCTGTCGATGAATCGGACGATAGAATTAACTACTTTGGAATGAATACGTTTTATCTAGCTGAATGACAGATATTTGCGATATTTACGTAGGGCCAATCCGGCTAGGCCCACAGCTCCCATTCCGAACACGACGTCACCCTCCCTAATACAATGTCCGGTCCCCGAAAAGACCACACCCAGCTCAAAGTCGACTGCACATGCAATGAAAGCCTGCTTCAAAACTTGTAGAATGTTAGTATACAATAGACTTATTAGGAGTCAAGTACATACAGATGGGATACCAAGCTGCTTCACGATTGAACGAGCGCATTCGGGATCAGCTCTTGCAACATCTTGGATGAACTCTTCCAGTTCTGAGAGATCATCGATGAAAACACGAGCAGAGCCCAAAGCAGTTTGGCATTGATCAGCGCTCCATTGAGGAAGGGCCGAGGCGGTCGTGGCGAATGCCAAGGCGATGATGGAGAAAAGAGCGCTCTTCATGATGGCGTAGTATGATCTTGTTCAGGATGATGAGATGGTCTGTGGAGTTGTTTTGAGGGTGGATGTTGGATGCGAGGATATGATGGCAGGAAAGCAACGAGTATTTATAAAAGCAAACGAAGGAAGCAGGCGAGTCAGTAGGTCATAAAACAGCATGGTTAGACAACGCAATATCGGTTGCGGTGTTGCTGAACATAGCGTCCCAGGTAAGGCTAAAGGCTCACCGATCACACAAAACCCGCTTCTGTGCCGTGTAAAAAGTACGGTGTGGTGGGCGCTAATATTATATGGCGCGGCATTCGGATTCCTATTGATCGATAATAGGACTTGTCTCAGAAATCCTCGGCTTAACAATCACTAAATCACACCGTAGGCGCGATCGGCGGCTCCACAACGCAGTGACCGAGAAACCAGAGACCCAAACTCCTTGGGCATCAGTCATATCGCACTGATCCTAATTTTCAAGTTGCTTGGGCTCAAATATTATTGCTCATCCTAACATTCTTGGAAATCAGAAGCTGGCTGAGCTTGTAAATTAGCAAAGTACTCGAGTTGCGTCAGCCCGGTGGAGTCAACCAAGTCCATGCGCCTGAACGAGAAAAGTATAAGCGGAGTCTCGCTAATTAGTATCTAGTACATGCTCTAGGGTGATTGGCCAAATTTTTAAATTGGGGCTCGGTCATGGATTTGTGTAGTGGTGGAGGCTGCAGAATAACCAGATCAGTGGAGGAATGTAGGATTGCATAGTTTAGTCAGGTACTCGAGCACAGTTAGTATGCAAGCTTCGTTAAATGCTTACCTCTGAACTATTCGTTTCATTCAACGTTGATTTACCGATTGGGCTCCTCTCCTCGTCTAAAGCTCCAATCCAGTTGCATTACATCAAGAAAGAAATAGCATTCGTCAGAGACAATACCTTTGTAGGAGAACACGGTTTCTGGTCAAAGAAGAGTTTGTACAAAGCTTACAGGCGCGAGAAAAAACTTGCCGGCCACAACCTTCTGGCATATTCAGCGGACAAATGGAGAAAACATTATGAACATTTTTCTGCCATACGACTACTTTCCTTGCTGATTTCTGACAGGTTTTATATTGTCATTAGAGTACCAAAACAACTCAAAAGTCCAACAAAAATGATAAAGGATCTCCGATAGCCTGCAAGAAGCTTGTGTATAGACAGGCTTGGAAGCATCAGAGACCTAGGGTAGGACGCGAGCAAGTGGTGTGAAAGAAACAGAGCCAACGATTGGTCACCGCCATCTGTTCAAAATTTACGAGATGACATTGTAAGCAGGCGAGAGTTGCCGTGGTCGACTGCCGGGTCCCTCCACAACCAAGTGTCCGACTTGCCTTGGGCTGCGGGGTGGAAAACTCCGGAGAAGCCAGTGGGATTTGACCGCGAGCTTATGACCAAGTCCGTCCGTTCATACTCAGACAGGCCGGGCGGTTAACCTTACTCTTGTGGTCACAATATATGGACTCTCAAGTACAAATGACATTCCGCTCTTCCCGGTGCCCGTTAAATACTGGGCTAGCTTGTCTGTTCTCATCGACAGTATTCTAGCCAGGCAGCCCCAAGTTCATCCCGTTCTTCTCCCCTATCATTCTTATACGAGGCAACCTCAAGCATTCTAAAAGATAGCTACACTATGGGCTCCAGAGTAGCTTACCAGTGGCGCTGGACCTTACAGGCTCCAGCTCACCTTGTCGTATCGAGGGTGAGGTTGGTGATCTTGTGGTCCTGGGCGAGATACCAAAGACAATCAATGGTACATTTAATCGTGTCATGTCAGACCCTTATATGCCACCTGATCCAAGGAACGTCCCCATCGGTGGAGATGGCAGTATCTCAGTTTTCCGGTTCTTCGATGCACATGTGGACATGAAGATACGATACGTGCACCCCGATCCTCTCGAGGCTCTCGGCTGCAACCCCTTCGGGGACCAGGTGAAGGCTAAAACATTTGCTACCCATCCAAAAGTTGGCCTCGACACCGACGAGTTGGTTGTCTTTGAATACGAAGCGAAGGGCCTTGGAACACGTGATATCGTTATTTATACGCTGGATGACAATGGCAAAAAGCACTACGGGCAATGGATACAACCCCCCTGGTGTACCTTTATACACGACTGCATTATTACCCAAAACTGGATTGTCATGGTACTCTGGCTGTTCGAGGCCAATGTTGAGCGCATGAAGGCCGGCAAACAGCATTGGGCCTGGGACTATGATCTCCCTGCAACTTTCATTGTCGCTCCCCGTCGCAAAACGACACCACTGCCCAAGGGCTGGAAGGAAGGCGAATATCGGGCCTACCCATATCTCGGGGCCCGAGCAACATCATGTCTCTGGGCGCTGTAGTCGTTTGGCAGTTTTATCTGCCCACCCCGACGAAGACAGCAGACTATGCGACTTTTTAAGCGCGCTTGCCGCTTCAGCTAGCTATTGCTCGAGCCAAGATTAAATAACTGCATCAATTATATTGGGGAGCATCATACATTTAGTCATTCTCTCCTCTCAAACAAGGGATCCACTGTTATCTCTTCCCCTCGCACGACTAATTAGGATGTCCTCAAAATCTCCTTCAACGCGGTTCCTGGCCGCAGAACCAAGTCACCCTACTTCCGATTGCTTAAAGGTCTTGTTTATGATCGTGATGATGCTTGTAAGGCTAGGGTAGGTCATAACAGTGCCATCTAGCTTGTTGCACGGATATTCAAAGGAATTTCATAATGACATGATTGTACTGTGCAGACTCTCAAGGGACTGTTGAGGGTCTATGTAGATGTCCAGCTATGGCAATTACAGGACACAATTGTGTTACATTTTTTACCTCATGTCCATCCCGTCCGAGAGGAGGCCATAGTAATTTCGTAGCAAAAGTGAGCAGCCTAGTTTAGGAATCGTCACTGGGTGCTGTATCTAGCATCAATGCCTGCTGGTTAGGTGCGGGGTCGGTCTTTTTAACAACAAATCCATTTGAGAGTGGAAATCTAAAAGGCTCTTCAATGCTGACTGCAAAAGTGTTCCATGTATAAAACCAGGGGTTGATGGGCTGACGGAACTGCCTCAGAAAGAGGGTGTGAAGTGGCTGTAGATGGGCTGCCGATAATTTGGTTCCATCTGGGTTATGTGTTTGTCATGGATAAGAGTCGGTTAGGTAGGCCCAATTCGCTGCGACCAGCAGCCAATTGAGGTCAAACCTATCACCCGAAGGTTAATTCATCATTGCCCGAATGCCTTCAGTGCCGAGACTTAGGTACTCTGTGGCAACGCACGCAATCTACGGAACTGGTGGCTGTACCAAGGTCAGTTGACGCCTTGGATTGGCCTTTTATCTCGCGAATAAATCCAGCGTTTTAATAGGATCGTATTTTTAGTAAGAGTTATGCTTAAAATCAAGATCCCAATATCTACTCCTGCCTAATGGCTTCGCCTTCGTCTGTCCTAACTCTGTCTTTATACGTTCCCTCACCATCAACGTATTGATTTGATAAATCTAGCACTGTGAAAACCTGCCCCTGTCAACCGGCGCGATCTAGATCTCTCGGCGGCCGGCGGCCTGAGATGGATCCAGGGCGGCAACAATGGGTTCTGGGGAACGCCTCCCCCTAACGGACTCCACATGCCGCGAGTTACCTCACACGCATACGTGATGCGAGGACCAGGGGTGTTGATCAACAATAGAGCTTCAATGATTGGAGCCCAGGAATGACTAGTCGAATGGAAGAGAGATCCGGGTGTGGCGCTGGGGCGCGGAAGTTGGGTCCGGCGCAGACGAACTTTTGTGCATGCAAATCCCCCGGATTTTGATATTTGAGAAAGCTTGAAAGATGCTTAAGTGCACGTCGTGCATTTTGGTGTCTATTTTTCGTTACAAATACCAATCATTTCACTGCAAGTTTCTCGAAGCATGGGAACACGAGTCGTGTCATGACTGGCAAGTCCACAGCCTTGCCGTGTCATGCAGTATATTTCCCAGCACAATGAAACCACACGATGAACCAACACTCGATACCAATCATCATCGCCAACTCTTATCTTGTATTTGTCAAATCACTAAAGTAACCGACTTCTCGCATCCCAGCAGCTCCCATGTCACCGGTCGGTCGGTCAGCGCATATTCTGGCCAAACCCCAGGCCTCTTCTTATTACTTTTACGTTATGGATGGGGCTCTGCTGGGTCCCCGCCGGCCACTCAACCTCGGACGCAAGCCACGCCGTCGGCCGATGGTACGTAATAGGGCCGTTGCTCCTGTGTTTCCTTTGCTCCGTGTATCTTTGTGTTCTGCTATTTCCGGCCACTGCTACAGAACGGATTGTTTCTTCACCAAAGCAACGCCGCTCGCGGACAAAGCCGCGGGTACATAGAGAGAGTTGTGGGTATATGTGGAGCGCGCCGCCGCCGCATACTTGGAGGCGAAAAAAAAAAAAAAAACATGTCATGACGAACGGGCTCGCGGATACCCGTTCGCTTCCATTTCTCCACAACAAGGGACCCGGTCCTCGGGAATAGAAGGCCACCGATCGGGATATTCTGGGGTAAATGATGACCCTTTCACTCCCTCTTTTTCTCCCCGTGGAGATTTACGTAAAGCTGTTGTGAGAAAAGTTCGCCTCCCATCGTTGATAGCAACGAAAAAAAAAAGACGCTGGATCCATTGTGGCCGATCCGGGCGTGGTCCGTGTTTTGGGGGGCGGGATCCACTGAATCCAAATCATTTCAGTAAAATATCATCAGACGGGTTGTCCTACCGAAAATTCTCTCAAAACCCTTTTTTCCCATTGGGTTTTCTATTTTTCTCTCTCATTTAGTGAGGAGAAATTCCAATTGCGTTTTTTCTGTTCTTTGTCTTGTCCGCGTTGTCTTTTGAGTAAGAAACGACCCAGACATGACGGTGGAACACATCAGTCCCGCAGCGGACGAAAAGAGGGTGGGATCCAAGCACGACTTGTCGGACGAAAAAGTCGCCTCGTTGCAAAACGACAATGCCTCGTCCCACGTCGAGCACGAGGAGAGCTTCCTCACGCGCCTGGGCGTCACGCCCGACTCGTTCAAGAAGAAGCACTATGGAGTCGGCCTCGTTGAGCTGGAGCGCAAGATGAAGCCGAGACACCTGAACATGATTGCCATTGGAGGTTCAATTGGTGCGGGTTTCTACGTCGGTTCCGGAAGCGCTCTTGCCAAGGGTGTAAGTTGTTTATTAGACAGGAGGAATGAAATTATACGGGTTGCTAATTTTGGTGTTCAGGGCCCTGGTACTCTGTTTGTCGACTTTCTCATCATCAGCATCATGGTTTTCAACGTCGGTATGTCGTCATTGGATACGAAAACATCCGAAAAAAGAAACACCCAATTCTCAATTGCACTTCAGATACTAACCAAATGCCAGTCTATGCCCTGGGTGAACTCGCCATCATGTACCCCGTGTCTGGTGGTTTCTACACCTACTCTGCCCGCTTCATTGACCCGTCTTTCGGTTTTGCCATGGCCTGGAACTACGCCTTCCAGTGGGCCGTGACGCTTCCTCTAGAACTAACCGTGTGCTCCATTACCATCAGCTACTGGAACGATGAGATATCTCCCGGAGTGTGGATCAGTGTCTTCCTTGCCGCCATCATCATCCTCAACATCTTCGGTACGCTAGGTTACGCCGAGGAAGAGTTCTGGGCTGCCTGCTTCAAGCTGTCGTCGACCTGCATCTTCATCATCATCGCCCTCGTCCTCGTCTGCGGTGGCGGTCCCTCGCAGGGTCGCTACAGCGAGTACTGGGGCACAAAGTACTGGACCGGGCCCGACGTCTTCAAGAACGGCTTCAAGGGCTTCTGCTCCGTTTTCGTCACGGCCGCCTTCTCGTTTGCCGGAACCGAGCTCGTGGGTCTCGCTGCCGCCGAGTCCAAGAACCCGACCCAGGCTGTCCCCGGCGCCATCAAGCAGGTGTTTTGGCGAATTTCCATGTTCTACATCATCGGTCTCTTCTTCATCGGCCTGCTCATCGACTGCAACGACGATGCCCTTCTCTCCGCCAGCTCCAACAACTCAAAGGCGTCCCCCTTTGTGCTCGTCGGCAAGTACGCCGGGCTCCACGGCCTGGACCACTTCATGAACGTCGTCATTCTCTCCTCGGTCCTGTCCATCGGCATCGCCTCCGTCTACGGCGGCTCCCGCACCATCACCGCCGTCAGCCAGCAGGGCTACGGGCCCAAGATCTTCACCTACATCGACCGCGCCGGCCGCCCTCTGCCCTCCGTCATCCTCATCATCCTCTTCGGCTTCCTCGCCTTCATCAACCTCAGCGCGAGCGGCTCCACCATTTTCGAGTGGCTGCAGGCCCTGTCCGGTTTGGCAACGCTCTTCACATGGGGTTCCATCTGCATCGCCCACATCCGTTTCCGGTCCGCCTGGAAGCACCAGGGCCACACACTCGACGAGATTCCCTTCCAGGCCATCGGTGGCGTGTACGGCTCATGGTTGGGTTTGACTTTCATCGTCATCATCCTCTTGGCCCAGGTACGTTTAATTGCTGAATCCCTTTTCTTTTTTTTAGCTCCAAAACTAACGTCATTCCAGTTTTACACAGCCATTGTGGCGCCCCCAGGCGAATCTGGTATGGGTACCGTCGAAGACTTCTTCATGTCGTACCTCGGCTTCCCCATCATGCTGCTATTCTGGGCCATCGGATACGCGTGGAAGCGGGAGGGCTGGCTGAAGCTGGAGGACATCGACGTCGACACGGGCCGACGCGAGCACGATTGGGATGAGATTCACGCCAACCGGGCGCTCATTGCTTCATACCCGGCGTGGAAACGCCTGATTTATTTCCTGTTTTAACGCTGTACATATGTGTCATCTTGATTAGGCAAGCCTCGCTAACAAAGAGCTTCGATACCACTATGCCCCAAGCACAGTTTCATGAGCGACTGTTGGTTTCGCATCACATGCATGCAATGACAATGCTGATGAACTATATCCGTTTCAATTTTTTCACTCTTAGGAAAATTAAGTATTTATGAGTTATCGTGGTATCATTTTCGCATACGGAGCCAGTCCTCTCCGGCATCCATTCATTACTTTAATTCGGTTTGGTCGGCATCGCAGGCGCCGCCATGGCATCGAAACTCGTCTGTTTTTAGCGTCTTAGCCACCTCGGCAGCGACTAGCCTCTCGATCTTTGTTGCGGGGTGTAGTCCGTCCCACCATAGCTGCAGCCGAATTAGTTCCAGGACATGGTCTGCATGCAATTAGGAGGGGCACTTACACAAGATACGCCGTCTGTGTTGATGCATGTCGTGTCGGGTGCTCCAAAGGATTCGGGGTCACGGACCGCCGCCCAGAAAGGGCCCGAGGTGTCGACGACAGCAGCAGCTACGTCATCGTGCTTTTGCTTGAACTTTTCTAGCTTGGAGTGGAGGAGGCCGTTCCAAATCTTAACGGCAGAATTGAGTTCGCTGATGCCCTGATCTGGGAGAAACTGCACGTCAGGCATCATACTCAGTGCTGCTTCTTGTTAGTGTGGGGTCGGTCGGGTGAAGTGCAACGGCAACGGGAGAACACACGTGGGCTTGTGAGCAAGACGAATTTCCTTAGGCCAAGCTCGTATAATCTGTCGATTTGATCAAAGTAATAACCCATATTGGTAGTGATGAGTTTGCCGGCCTTGTTGTCGAGAAAGCAGCGGCGGATGTCGTTGGCACCAAACCACACGCCCACCACCGAGTTTGACTTGGTCCAGCCAGTCGAGCGCTTCCTGTCGCCGGTTCCATAGTGCTCCGTAAAAGAATCGACTTGCTGGATAAAGTCGGGTCCGTTGGCCGCAAGCAGTTCCGTATTCACCGTGCCGCCGCTGCTCGCAAAGTTGTACGAGACGGTCAGGGAGTCGTCCGACTGGGCGAGCGATGTGTTGAACTCGGTCACCATGTATCCCACCCAGTTGCGGCCGCCGGCGGATGTTCTCCCAGGGAGGGAGGGGTTCCCCAAGGGGTTCTGAGCTCCAGGCTGGTCCTTGTGCGTGGGATCGAATCCGGTTTTGGAGTACGAGTCTCCGCTGGCGAGTGATGATGGTGTTAGAGTGGACAGAGAGAAGCCCGAAATGCCAGCTTACAATGTGATTAAATAATTCTTGTCGGGTTCTGGAGCTCTGGGAATTGGCACGCCAGGTGCAGCGCTGGTCAAGGAAGAAAGGGAGAGAAAGACGAGGGTCGCCGCCTGGGTAACGAATGATCTCATGACGACTTGTGAGGGAAGGGATCCATGTAATTGAACGAGGGAATCGGGGAGGGACAAAGGAAAAAAAGTGAATTAAGAGAGGTATAACAGGAAGAAGCAGTGTGAAAAAAAGAAACAAGTAAACGAACAGATGGACTCCCAGAGAGACAACCTACATCCTAGCACTGTTGCACCACTGTTACGTACTGCCAGAGCGCTGGCTGCGAACAGGCAAAGATGTACCGTGCATCGCCTACAGCGCATACGCGCAACTGCCCTAGTCCGGCCTCACCTGCACGACATGTGCCACCGGCCGTGGATGCGACACGCTGGCGTCAGTTTTGTGGGCGCGATTGGCATTTGCGCAGGGCGAACCCGGTCTGCGATGCCAGTGTGGCTCCGGCGCACCAACGTCCCCCTAATCAATTTCCTGCGAAGCGCGCCTGGAGCGCCGTCGATCCCCAGTGCACTACAGCTCCGGGCTGTATCCATGAGACAGGAATTGCGGGCTCAATAAGCAACGAGTGCTCCGAACCTCGTATTGCTACCGTATGTACTCAAAGAAGAAAAAAAGGACACAAAAGAAAAAGGCACTCGCATTCCAACTGACACACGCCACCATTTTGTCTCACCAAAAACCGACAGAATGTAATCCCATTATCTCTGCCTCTCCCTTTCTCACATCTTCAACAAACGGGCATCTCTTGCGAACCGTGCTCAACAATGACGTAGCCATTGTTACAACACCTCGACTTTCTTGATGGATACCGGTTGAGGAACCTGGCAGGTCTCATGCAGGGGATTGTGATAGCCGGTCGCACATCATAACCGAATCCGCCTGTCAACAGGTTGTCCTTCTGGCAAAAAAAAAAAAAAGAAACAAAAAAGTTCATCCGTGAGACATGCCACGGAAACGGCGGAATATTTGCACTCGCTTTCACCGCCAACGCAGCCTCGAGAGGAAACATCGCAAGGAAGGCAATATTCAGAAAGTGTCAGGTGCCGTCTGGCTTTCCAGTATGCTTCTGCGTAGTATATCACAACAGCTCATTGCAGCTGCCCGCAAAAGATCAAGTCTAGCATTCTCTAGGATTTTCATCTCGAAATTTGCAATTACTTTGCAATCCCAAAGGAAAAAAAAAAAGAAACCCCAAAGAGAGACAGCAAGCCTCATCACACCACAACACATCATAACACATTCCCCAAGACATCCACCCCACTCTCTTCCAAGTATCAGCACCAATGAAGTTCTCACTCCCGGCCGTCCTCCTTGTCGCAGTGGCGGCAGCTCAGGACTTTTACGCCGTGAGCATCTACGCACCGCAATATCCCCAGGTCCACGACCGGCGTGTCAACGCCCGCGACCGGAGATTCATCATCGGCGCCGACACACCAAGCACATACTGTGGCCGCACAGATAATCGCGAATGTCCTCCAGGAGACAAGACACTTATCGATGAAAACATGACCTTGTTGGCTGTACACACACACCCCGTCTCTTTCTTACACCCATCCATTCCCCCCCTCCATCACATTAGTCTCGAAGCCACACGCACTGACAGCTCCACCCATAGGCTTCTGTCCCCGGGGGCCAATTCATCTACGTCAGCCCGATGGGAAGCATCTCGTATCCAAAAGCACATTCATCGCTTCGACCTCCCGGCTCCAAGATTGGCGGCTTCCGACAAGCCAACATCATCAGCCAGAAGGTCAACATTAGCGTCTTGCTCTGGGAGCCCGAAGATGGACTCAACGGGCTGTGGGCCTGTCCCACATCCCCGTACAGACCCATCGAAGTCGAGGCAGAGCTAAAAGCAACCACCAACCTGTTCTTCGGCTACGGGTGCGTCCCCGTTCTGGCGGTGCAGATCAGGGACGCCGGAAACCAGTTTGCCGCCTGGGCGTACACGTAGCGGCATGCATGAAACAGGGGGAACAAGGAGCGGCTGTGAGAATTGACAGGTGCGGGAGTTCGGGGCGTTGGCAAGGTTCAAGGGCAGACGCTGACTGTTCTTAACGGGTAACCATAACCATGAATTGCTAAATTTATCTTTTCGTATTATCGTGTCTATTATTTTTGGGCCTTCTTGGCCTTTATCTTGCCCACCAAGGCCGCCAGCTTGGCCTTGAGCGGAGAGGCCACCCCCTCGTTGGCGCCGACAAATCTTCTTACAAGGATGTTATACAGTCCTCCAAATGCCAGCGCAATAGCTGTCGATGTAAAGATGATGACGTTGTAGGGCATGCTGAAATCAGGAGTGGGTAGGTAGAGCAGCAAGCTCGTGGTTCGGAGGTTCGACTTCTTGGGTTCCAGGGTCGTGATAACCGAGGCAGCAACGTCAAAGCCACGGTTGGCATCAGGCGGGTATTCAGTGTATCGCAGGACGGCCTTTTCAAAGTCGTAGGTGAGGAAAACTGTGCAGTGAGGAGGGAGACGCATGAGAACCTCGAGCTGGGTACCTCGGGCACGATCCAATGCTGGGCGGTAGTAAACCTCCTTGATAATATCTGTGGTGTTCTGACCCGAGATGGAGCTGGAGATGCGTGTGGAGAGGGTGTGGATATAGACGCGCATAAACCAGGGGAGCGATTCCATATACACAAACTCGACGTCGGTGTCGCTAGGGTTGCTGAGGATGGCCTGGACACCACCATGCTCCTGGCCATGACCCGTAAAACTACGTTCAGCATACAACAAGGGTGTCTCCGGCTTGGCGAGAATTTGAGCCTCGTCTCCAGACTGAGGCTTTGTTAGAACGAGGTTGAATTCATCCTCGGGGTTGACACGATAGCAGCGAGAGTTGCCATCGGGAGCCTTAATTTCGTGGGAACCCTGGCTCGAATAGATGTCTCGAGATTCGGGGACCTGCACGCAAACAGGGGGGACATCAGAGTTGGTCAGAGGGCATGAACCCTTCATGGGGCGACCAAAGATCTGGGAGAGGGTCCAGTCCTGGCCCTCGAGGTGGTCGGCAGGGAAGCAAGTGTCTTCAGAGTGGTACGGCTTGGAAGTATCGCAAAGCAGGTCGTTGCTTGGCGGGGGTCGCGGGATGGGGTTATCTAGTCAAAGTTAGTGATCAACAGAAATCAAACAGACCAGGGTTGGAAATCGTACCTCGAGGTCTCTTGGATCGGTTCACGTCGAGAACCATGTCTACAGTTTGCTCCATTTCTAAAACACACTCGCCTGCCTCGTTGCACTTGGGGCGCACATCAATGGCCATGCTCTGGAAGGATGCGTCAAACAGCTTGTGGCCGTCAAGCAAGCTCGCGATTCCGGCCTTACCCTTACACGGGAGCAGCTTCAAGAAGGGCGTCAAGTTTTCCGTGCACACAACTTCGTGAGGCAGAACTCCGTGGAGAAGTCGCGAGTTGGCGAGGTTCGATTCGGGGTGGTCACCGTCGGGCTGGAACGACATGACGGGGCGGATAGTCCTCGTCTCGTCAATGAAGTTGAGACTGGCGCAGAACAGACCCGATAAGGCATTGGTCAGCGTCAACCACTTCTCGTCGGCCTCCTCGTCCGTCTCTGCGTCCAACCAAGCCCACAGCTCGACACCTGTGCCTCCCTCACGGGTTCCGTCCCACGGTCGAGCGCCCCAGCGCTGGGCATCCCATCGGCCCAGGGTGAAGCGAAGGTGCAGCTCGCGGGTGCCGGCATACTGAATGATCTGGCCGAGCGAGCGGGGGAAGAATCGGAAGTTGTGGTTCTCAAAGTCGGCGATGGATGTGTTGGCGCGGAAGTTGAAGCTGGCGAGGACAGCGGAAAGGGGCAGCGGGCGAAGTGTCAACTGCTCGTGATAGTCGGAAGCGGCGGCGAGTCCCAGGCCATTGGCAACGGCCAGGAGGAGAAGCGCCAGAAAGTGGCGCATTGTAATGATAAAGGAGCGGCTGGGAGATTTTGTTGTGAGATCCGGCTGGATTTCACATCTCACCTCGGCCTTTTTTTTTTCGGTGTCGTGGATCGTCGATTGCGATGCGGATAGCTTACACAGTAGATGCCACCATCGCATTCGCTACCCACCCTGTCGCGACGTGGAGGCCGAGCTTCGGGGCGGTGTCGGGCGGCAGAAATTTATCACAGGTTCGCGACAGTGGGTGATGCTCCTCCACATGCCGCCAACCCAGACATTGCCTGTAAAACCGCCCCGCGAAGCTCTCTTTTTTTTCCCCGGCGTGATTGACCCTAGCCTCGCCTCCATTCCTTGTCCAAACCAGATCGCACACCATGGCCGCGGAACAGAGAAAGCTGCTCGAGCAGCTGATGGGCGCCTCGTCGACGTCGCGCGCTACCCAGCTCTCCATGACGGACCCCAAGGTCTGCCGGTCGTACCTCGCAGGCACCTGTCCGCACGACCTCTTCACCAACACCAAGCAGGACCTGGGTACCTGCCCCAAGGTGCACTCGGAGGCGCTCAAGACCGAGTACGAGGGCCTCGGCGAGCGCGAGAGGCAGAAGTACGGCTTCGAGTACGACTACATGCGCGACCTGCAAAAGTACATTGACGAGTGCAACCGCCGCATCGACGTTGCGCAGAGGAGGCTGGAGAAGACGCCCGACGAGATTCGCCAGACCAATGTTTTGGTATGCATGCCTCCGATTCACAATCCCCATTGCTTTCTTTTTTTTAAACTAATCTGCTAACACCCTACACAGCTCAAGAGCATCTCGGACCTGTCCTCGTCCATCAACAACGGCCTCCTCGAAGTCGAAATCCTCGGCTCCATGTCCGAAGTGTCGCGCGCCCAGGACGAGCTGTTCCGCGTGCGCCAGGCCACGCAGGCCAAGGCCGACCGCGAGAAGGAGCTCAAGGCGCTGTCCGACACGTCGGGCCCCTCGGGCCACCAGAAGCTGCAGGTGTGCGACGTCTGCGGCGCCTACCTGAGCCGGCTCGACAACGACCGCCGCCTGGCCGACCACTTCTACGGCAAGATGCACCTCGGCTACGCCCAGATGCGCAAGACGTACGAGAACTTCCCCAAGGAGATGAAGGGCCGCTCGCGCGCGCCTCTCAACGACGACGACGGGCCCGGAGGCATGGGTGGCCCCCGCGGTCCCAGGGGACCCGGCGGATACCGCAGCGGCAGAGGCGGACGGGGCTACCGCGGTGGGTGGTAAGAGGCACCCAATCAATCAATCATGGTGTCGTGTACAGCATAGAATCCTTTTTCTTTTTCTTTTTCTCGTTTATTCTGCGAGGTTGTCTGTTGGTCATTGCTTTTTGGGCGTTTGGCGCTTCTCTGTACACCAGAAAAAGTACGGCAATTCTTTTCATGACGGGAGAGGGACATGCATCAAGACTATATTTTGGAGGAGGGAAATACCCTTTTTTTTTCATTTGGACAAAGAGACGAGGTACGCACGGGAAGAGAAAGGAAAGCTTCATCAATCTCGCTTTAGGTATACTGTCTATGCTATGCCAGCCTAATACAATTTTTTTGTTCCAGCCGTATACTCATCTCATATCGTGTACCGTTCTGTCACCACCTGCATTGTCTTCGCCAGTGAGCTGGTTCACCATTATATTCCTCATTTCGTACGGAGTTTGGGTATCCAAAACGAAGCAGCCGCTGCCCGTTTTCTTTTCTTCTTTTTCTTTTTTTCTGTACACCATAAAAGGAGGGTTTTTATCCAAGGCTGAACGGTATATATGTGTTTGTGTGTGTGTTTTTGTGTGTCTCCCCCCCTTGGTATTTTATGCTTGATTCTTTTGCATCTCGTCAAAGGCCTCCATCTCGTCATCCCACTTGCCAACGCTGGGAGGAGCCAAAGGTACAGGCGCAGCAGCAGCCTGAGCCATGGTGGGCTTGCTGGGCGCCTTGTCTGCCTCGGGCTTCTTTGCGGCGTCCGTGGACAGCGCGGGGAAGTCCTCGGTCGTTGGCACAGCCTGCTTGGCTTGCGCCTGCTGGCCGCCTGGTGCGCCTTGGTGATCACCGCGGCCGCCTCCACGACCTCCTCTACCTCCGCGTCCTCCTCGGCCACCACGTCCCCGTCCGCCCCGGTGCCTCTCGTCCAGGAAGCGGTCCACGTCGTGCTCCTCGCCGCCTTCCTTGGAAGCGTAGCGGCTGCCTCCGAGTCCGCCCGTCTTGGTACCCCGGATGCCGCCATTGGCCCCGCGGAACCCTCTTCTGGCCTCCTCCTCCTCCATGGCCTGCTTGCCCTCGTCCCAGCCGCCCTCCTTCATGCCCATGGCCTTGAGCTTGCGCTCGCGGTTCTTGGCGCGCTCGTCCTCCATCCTCTTGCGGTCCTCCTCGCCCCGGCGCCGGCGCTCAGCATCCTCTGCGCGACGCTTGCGAGCCTCTTCCATGCCGCGGGCGTAGGCTTCAGCGTGCTCCTTTTCGTCCTTCTCTGCCTTTTCAAACTTGCGCGCCTTCTCAGCTGAAAGCAGCTTCATCTTCTCCATCTTGGCCGCAAGCTCCGCATCAGTGAGCTTCTGGCGCGGGTTGGCGCCCGACTGCAGGCGCGACGTAACATTGGCGGCCGTGCCCTGGTTGTTGTTGATATTGTTGTTGCTGTTGTTGTTGTTGCTGTTGCCGGCGGCGGCGTTGCTCTCCTTAGCAGCCGCGGCGGTATTATTCTTCTCGCGCGGCGCAGTCGGGGCGTTGGGGGGAGCGTTGGAGGTTTGCTGCTTTTGCGGCGGCTGGCGGTTGGGCTTGGGGCTCGGTGCGGGCTTTTCGGCGTAGCGTGAGTGGGCGAGCGACTTTGCTGGCGGAAGCGAGGACGTCGTCGTCGTCGTCGTCGTCGATGGCGGCTCCGAGGGCGCTGCGGGCTGTTGTTGCGCGGCGGCAGCTACAGGTTCCTGGGGCGGGGCCGCAGGCGCAGGAGCAGCGGGAGCGGGCGCCGGCTCCGGAACCTTGGCGGGCTCGGGCACGGGTTCGGGGACTGGCTCGGGCACGGGGGTGACGACGGTCTCGCTCTCGACGGGCTCGAAGTCGTCGTAGAAGAGGTCATCGTCGGTGCGACCTCCGAACTGGTCCTCCATGGCGGCGGCGGCGGCGGGCAGGGGTGGGAGGGGAGGAGGGGTTTGGAGGGGTGGTGTATACGTCCCGAGGTTGCTTCCAGCCGGGGAAAGACGAGGCAAGGTTTTTTTACTCTGCAGAGAACAGAATAGCCAAACAACGGGCCGGTTCGGCGGATCAGTTCACAGGTGCAGGCATACAAAGACGGCCTGGGGGAGGGAAGGGCAAGACTCGGGGAAAAATTAGTCTAGACGCAAATGAGCGGGAATGACCTCGCCCAGACGAGCTCCGTTCAGGTACCTACACCGATAGATACCCCGCCAGCTTTGCGGCACGTACTCGCCAAGTGGGGGAACCAACGACGATAGCCCGCACCAACAGGTACCAGGCACCTAGAGCCACTACGGCTAATGTTCGGGATAGGGGCCAGTGTCAAATGGTTGCACGAGCAGACAGTGTACGCCGTCCGGGAATCAATTCAAGTTGTATGATGCGCATAGGGTAATTTTGTCTGTTGAGTACGGTGCATTCGTGTATGGTACATGTGTCAAGATAGAAAAAAGGAAACGAAAAGAGAAAAGAAAAGAAAAAAAAGAGCAAGGAAATCGGATGGTACAAGCAGTCATGCGACTCCATCATCAAAGCAACTCACACCCACGTCATCGACATCACGCACCCTCACCCAAGCTCCTCAGCCGCGCCAGCACCTCGCCCGTCAGGTCCTCCTCGGTGCGCACAAACGGCGCCTTGTACTTCTTGCACACGGCCTCGACGTAGCCCTGCTTGCCGTACCCGTTCAGTGCGCACGCAATCAACCTGCCCCTCTGCGCCGCCATGCCCATCTCGGCCAGGCTGATGGGCGCCGCCGTCGACCCGTGGAGCAGCACCACCACAACGTCGGCCGCGTCCTGCATGTCCAGCTCCCACTGCACCTGCTCCGCCCACCGCCCGTCCGAGAAGTCCTCCCTCCACGTAGAGTCCCAGTCGTCGCGCTTGGGGTTGAAGACGGTCACTGTGTGCGCCGCGAGAGCCTTGCACAGCTCCGCTCGCCAGTCGAGGCCCCCCGTGAGGTGAGTCGTTCCCGCAAGGAAGACAGACGGCCGGTACGCTGCTTCTAGTCGAGCAGGGGCGCGGATTATTTGTATCATTTGGCACGTTGCGTTTGTACTTTTTGCTTTTTATTTTTATTTTTATTTTTATTTTTGCTTCGTTTGCGGGGAAGCCTTGTGGTCGTTTGTTGTAGTATCTCGAGTCTACAACTGAGCGCATGTCCGGCGATGTATTTCTACCTCGACAAGCTCTGTGATTGGGACTCTGATTGGCCGTCAGCCTGTTAAATGACAACCATCCCAGCTTGTGTCACCAACTCGCCACCTTCGTCTCATTTGCCAGCGGGTGAGTGCATAGCATTGTTTCAGCTGTCGCAATGGCTTTATTCAGGGGTAAACAGTATGTAGACATTGTTCTTGAATGGAGCGGCTCGGCCCTGAATGTAGCCACCCGTAACCCAGAAACCCATTACACTTGATCGACAGTGTTTTTACCCCTTATAAAGTGCATCTCATGTTTGGCATCGAGCACCTGCTTTCTTCATCTTATCTACAACGCTGCACCGTAGAGACTTGCCAACATATCACGTTGTAGCCTACCAGTCAATCTCTAATCCGCATCCACGTCAAGGGTTCTTATTTACACTCGCGCCCTATATCATCTAGCTCTAAGGATAGACTGGGTCGTGATTACAAACCTTTCTCCTCAGTCAGGGGGCATCCCCAAATCCAACTCGACACCGCTCATTCCCCCAGAAAATTATCAATGGCTAAAGCCTTTTAAAATTGGAAACAGGGTTCCCTGGATAACGGTCGTATGCCATTGCCAAATGCGCCAAGTCAAAGACCACGGGTCGAACCTAAGCTGGGAAACACATTACCACTCAGCTCTTCTCTAATGCCATGAAACAGCCCAGTTAATACGTGTTTCTTCAGGCACTCAATGTTCCTTCTTGATACGTGCCAAAGCGTGACAGGACTCGGACTCCTCCTCGGATACCTAGCCACTCTTCTCAAAAATCACGACGTTATTCAAGTTACTCAAGCACCAGCAACTTGTTCTACACAAGCTTCAGGCTATCTCAGATATCATAGCATTATTTCAGCTTTATATGATCCTAAAGACTACGTCTTCCTACCAAAATTTGTTCCTGGTTGATTTGTTAGTTCAACGCGTGTCCCAAGAGTGAAGAATAAAAGAGGCGGAGTGTGTCGTCAATTCTTTGTGTTGAATGTGAGAAAACCTAAAAAGTACATCTATTTTTTCTATTGTTTTTGAAGATGAATATAAATGTTGTCTGAACACAGCAATATTTTAGGCTGACAGCAGCCTTAGAGGTTCCCTTTCCACAAGGTCGACATAGCGTGAAGCAGGGATGCCTTTAGCATTGTGATAATATCAATTGTTGCCAATGAGCCCAGAGCTTTTCACAGTCGCGCACATGTTCGCGCATGTATATAATGAAATAAATTCTCTTGCTAATTATCCATTAAAAACAGTATTTAATTTTAAACTCTGAGTGGGATTTTAACGAAGTTGCAAATTACACTCCTGCACCAGAATGAATGCGACCTACCCTGCAGCGCCGCAGCTCCGTACGGTGCCACGACCGCCAAACAAACGCCTAGCTTGCATAGCAACCGTGACACCTCAAACTCCCATACTTTAACCTATCTTACGACCTCACCCCTTATAATAATTGATTCCCCTTGATATATCATTAAACAACCCTTTCTAGGCAGACTTACATAGCTTCCGGCGCTCGTTATCGGCTGAAACCTGGCTAAGCGCCGACCCCAGCCATCCGGACTCAACTGAGTTTATCAACCAACCCCCTGGCATCATCACCACCGCTTCCGTCTTATCATCCGCCAACTAAGAGCCAGCCAAAATGCAGCTCCCCCTTTCAGAAAAGAAAGAAAAGAAAGATGACGAGTGCCACAAGCCTCGCATCATCTACTACCACCAGACGCAGTACTCCAAGGGTGAATATGTCTCCATTCTCCCCGCCCTCAAGCCGTCAGCCGGTGTCACGCACGTCATCGTCGCCGCCATCCATCTCAACACGCCCGAGAGAATCACATTAAATGATGACCTGTACGACTCGTCCAAGTTCGACGTGCTATGGCAGGAGGTCCGTCAGCTCCAGGCCGCCGGCGTCAAGGTTTTGGGCATGCTGGGCGGTGCGGCCCAAGGCTCCTACATGCGTCTGGATGGCACCCTCGCGGGGTTTCACAGATACTACCAGCCCCTCCGAAAAATGATTGCCTATGCCGGCTTCGACGGCCTAGACCTCGACATCGAGGAGGCCATGTCGCTCCCCGGCGTGATCCGGCTCGTGGACCACCTCAAGGCCGACTTTGGGCAGTCGTTCCTCATCACCTTTGCCCCCGTGGCCACGGCCCTGCTCAACCAGCAGAACCTGGGGGGCTTCAACATGGACGAGCTGGAAAAGGCCATGGGGGCGCGCATCGCCTGGTACAACACGCAGTTCTACAACGGATGGGGCGACATGAGCAAGCCCACGGGCTACGAGTCCATGATCCTGCGGGGGTGGCCCCAGGAGAAGGTCGTGGTCGGCCTCCTGACTAGCCCCAACAACGGCGGCGGCTGGGTCAAGGACGACGAGCTCAGGGCCTGCCTGGACGCGCTGCTGGCCAAGTATCCTCGCATCGGAGGCGTATCCGGCTGGGAGTATTTCAACTCCATCACCGCGAGCCACCCCAAGGAGGGAACTCCTTGGAAGTGGGCGGAAATGATTAACGACATATTGAACTCGGGTCCCCAGAAGTAGTAGATTGAGCAGCATCGGATCATGTCCTCCCTTCCCCCACCGCCGTAAACGTGTGTAATGGGCGTCACGTTAATTAGTTTTTGATTATACTTCTGCAACATACCTGTTCTGTCCCTTTGGTGACTCGTAACTTCCCCCTCTCCCCCCAAGACAAAGGAACTTTTTTTACCCTGTTCTAGGGTCGTGGAAGGCCTCAATATTTTTCCCCTGTATGTCCGCTCCATTGACACGACCTTCGCACTCTTTACCCACTGAGATTCCCGCAGCCGGATACTCAGCTGGGATCCCGGGTGCAGGGATGTGGCATCCCGAATGAGCCTCAACTGCGACTCTGCCGTTTCATTAGACGTCCCTTTTCCCGGAGCTTCTGCGTCCTTCTATCACAACTGATTACGACGACCGGTGAAGAAAAAAATCTTTCTAGTGTTGGATGTCTCGGCCAGCTAGGACTTTCCAAGACCATTTGCCTTTTTTGTCTCGCCTCTCGCCTCGCCTTGCTAAACCTCCCGGCCCCCCACACCCTCGTGGGCTCATCACGATCAATTCCGATACGTCAGATTCCCAAGCCCGTTTTTTCTCGATTTGCCGAAACCTACAGGTGCCATGTGCTGCGGGTGTAGACATGTCTGGAAATTACACTGTGCATGAGCTAGTTTGCCGGGAGAAGGGGTGTCCGGCATCTTTTTTTCCCTCAGTTTTCTCAATTGTGCTCTTATCGAATGGGGGAAGGTGAGAAGAAGAAGTGGAAAAAAATAATAGCACCAAGTCATGAGCCCGGTGTGCCAAGGCCATCAGACGGATGTGTGTGTGTGCCAATTTAATTTTCATGTACCTCTGGTTTCGCGCCGCCCTGGCCGCATAACGGGCCGGGTGGGTTAAGCTGCACGACGAGAAGATCCCTAGGCCACAGCACGATGCAAGGGTGGCCGAGATGGAGAGAAGAGGAAAAACGGAAGAAAAGGTTTGGAAGCTTGCGTGACCCTCGTGGAAAGAGGAATCAAGATGCTAGCGCTGTGGAGAAACTTGGGCGTTTGACAACTCGCTTCTCGACGCAGCCACACACAGGTCCTTGCGCTGGCCACAAATGTCGACCTTAGCTTCCCGGGGCGAGACATCCGTTGGCCGATAGCTTCAGCCCTGTTTAAGCCCAGGTCAGGAATAATTAGCTGCGATGGGGAGTGGGGATTCTGGTCTGGCGCAAGCAAAAGTGGAATAACAAGGGTCTTGTTGCTCACTCTTTCTCTCTCTTGGCCGCCGAGATTAGACAGCCCGGCAACACGCTGTGTGCGCATGGTGATGTCAAGATCCTGACGCAACCGCGGAAAAGACTGCCAAATAAGCTTCTTACGGCATCGCCCGCTGACATGAAGCAATCGTCGAGGGCCGCTCCGGTGGCTACCTTAGGCTTTTCGCGCCGGCCCGGTGCTACTCTCCTCGTGTCCTTTCCCTCCTCCCCCCCCCCGTCCAACACGCTCGAGTGTTGGGAGTCGAGGCCGGAACTGCGCTTCCAGGGACTCTCTGAGAACTGCCTGGAGATAAACTTTTGGTGTGGTCACCCGCCAGCCTCCTCGAGCTGGACTACGCAGGGGTGTGGTCTGATCTGCGTGTGTCATAATCGCCGCCGGACCGCCCTAAAACGTCGACAGCCGCCGCCCCCCAGGGACAGAGAGAGTCCACTACAGGCGCTTTGCGGACAGAGCGTGGAATACTACCGCTTTAGCGCCCCCCTCCCCCCCCTCTTCATCGTTCTTCGTGAAAAGGATCAGAGTGGAGTGGAGCGCGAGTGTCTCTTCTCCCCAATGGCGAGGAGCTCGGCGTAAGGGACTCCGTCTGTGTAACCAAGATCCCTCCGGGGTCAGCGGATACGGCACTCTTGCAGCACAGAGACGCAATGACTGGATGCTCTGATGCTATTATGGGACCGAGTTGCATTGGTGTGGCTCTTCGCGGGGCGCGGTTCGTCCTCCCCGGTTAGGCCGTTGGAGGCTCACGAGGATCCCCAGTGGCGTCGTCAGTCGGGCATTAGAGCCGGGAAACTGCCAATTTAAACACAGCATCGTCTATCTTGAGGGGGGCACGTTGCTAGGTCGAGATTTCCGCCAGGGTCTCTGAGACACGGGGCATCCGCTGTCCACGTTTGCCGCGCTGAGTGGAGAGCCAAGGGTGCTGATCGAGATTTTGGCACTCGGAACCGTTGGGGCCAACGCCAGAGGCCTGCCATTTAGGCTACAGCAGCAGTAGCAACAGAATGGTGTAATGGATCGGTCGCTGCCAGAAGGCCGCCGTCAGGGACCAGGCTTGGATGCGGCCTCGAGGAGTGTGTCGCAGTTGCTGCGTTGCCACGAAGTCTGCTCTGATATGATTTCTCACCCAGGAGCGCGATAAGAACTCCCTCTTCGCGGATGAATTGGTCTTGGTGTGCTGTCGACGTGTTCATCATCCCTGGCGCATGGTTTTGGGTGTCCCCAAATCGGCTTTTTGCTGCAGCACTATGCCGCAAGCGTCGACAATCTCCCGCGGGTCGGTGGTGATGTCCCGACTCCGAACGCCCGACGATGGTTAGGCTGAACGAAACACGCATCGATCGAAAAAATATTGCCCCAAGTATGCTCTGTTTACGTGCAGTCGCGTGCCTTGCAAGTATGTCTTGCTTCCCTCAGCCCCTTAATGCCAAATGTCTGAGAGTCATCTGCTGCACTGGAGAAATGGTTCTGCCCGCCTCACACGCTAATAAAGTCATCTGTGCAGTAAAAGCCCAGCTGAATAAAGAAGAAGGACACAAGAAAATCTTGATTCGAGCCTCAGCTCATCCCCCCGAGGGCCACGTAATGCGCTGTCATCACGCAGGGCGGATGCGTGATGCCCAAAAAGGCCACTCCAGCTGGCCAAAACGGATGGCTTGCAGGAAATGTTTCTTTCTGTCTCATACCAGGCCGCCCTCAATGGCTTGAAACCGCAAGAAATGCGGGAATGGGGCGCTGGAGTGCTGGGCACCGGGCCTAAACCTGGTCTCCCCACAACGTTGGCCAGAATCGACAGCCAAGCTGGCGGAGTTCCCGGCCTGCATCCGCGGGCCGGAAATGTTTAGTTCTGAATTGAATTTCTATCGGCGACAACAGGGACTCAGCTGCTCACGGGGGGCGAGCTGAGAAGACCAACACGTTGAACGGCGCATCGTGACAGGTTGATTTGGTGGCACGAGGCGCTAACCTTCGAACGCAATGGGGGTGTGTATTCAGCTGGGATATGGCTGTTAACTAAGATTCCAGGGCTGCGAAAGTGCTGTGGAAGAAACGGCGCGGGTGACTTTGTCGTGTTAGCGGGCCCTCCACCATTTCCGCCTTGTTCTGATTGCACGCCCACCCCCCCTTCGAGGTCTTCATCGGGTGGCGCATCTTCTCTTCCATTCGAGACGTTAGTGTTTGAGCATCTCTTGGTTGCCGCATGCCCTTTGATACTCTCTTCTAGTTGCCGCTTGGCACATCTCTTCCCAAGTTTTCTCCATCTCAAGCCTTATCTCCTCTTCTCTCTTTTCTCCCCCTTCCCCATCTCTGCCGTCTTTTGGGCCTCCATGATGTGTATAGCCATGCCTGATCGTGCCCTACCACTGACCGTCAGCGACCGACGCCTGCGTCCGTCATGATTACCGGACCGTGGGGGTACCGCGTTCTAGCCCAATGGCCTGCTCTGAGATGCATGGCTGTGATCGAGCTGCAAGAACGACCGTCTCGATGATTGCCAGACAACCTTGAAAAAGGATGACCATCTCCGTATCTTTCTACTGGCCAGAGGACCTCTGACGTTGCAGCGAAGACTCTTCCGCTCGTTTTGACCCCAATTTGTTTTTGCCGCTCCAGGGAAGACCGACAAGGAGACAAAGAACCTTGGTGTTATTGCCAAACATGGTTTCTGCAATGTCAATTTCGAGCAGCGATGGGGGAATGTCGGAGTAAGTTGAGAAACCCTGTCTTTTTGATGCAACCCGCCGCCTATGTCCCAAGTTCGTGTTTCGTTTCTAACATTAGCTACTAGAATTCGGACCGTACGAAGCAACGTTTCCGTCGACTCGGAAGAATACATACCCCAGGTTGCCTTGAATCGTTGGGTTTACGACTACAACGTTCCTATCAATGCTCGATTGTACAACCCTCTACGAGACCCGTCCTTTCCTCTGTTCGTCTGGAAACAGCATGGGTCTCCCAGGTTTGGGATGCCGAGATTGATAGCGCATCCGATCAGATATAACCCCGAACCGGATAATACTTCTGCTCTGCTCCTTGGAATTGGTGCGCAGTTTGATGCGCCGTATGCGCCGGCGTTTGGAGCCCTTGCGGCTGATGAAGGGATGTCTCCTGAAGGCTTTGTTTAAGCTCCGGACAATTTCGACTCCATGATAGACAACGCCTATACACGATCAGATAAACGGCATGGTCAAAAAGCTTCAATACCTTTACGTTCTTAGCCAGATTATGGGCTCTTTTTCGTGATTCAATTCACTCCAATTTCTCGTCCTTTCTCTTTGCTTCGATCGATGTATTTCCTCGGTCACTTCACTCGTTATATTCGAATTATGTCTTTGCTCGTCTGCATTTGAGGGCACTGCGTTAAATGCTCGAGGGAAGTTCTTGAAACAAGTTTGAACATCAAAGGGTAGGGGGTGATTGCTCGTCAATTATGCGGCCTCAATATCAAATAACTCCGCAAGATTGTTGCCTGCCTGAAACTATGAGTCGATAGCAAATCTTGTTTAAGAGATGGGGATTAGCTCGGCATTTTAATTCCAATACATAGACCATTTACGAACAAAAGCTGAGCAGATAAACTGCCTTTCGTCGTGAAGCGCTCGTTCTCTGGATATTATTTATACGCAACCCAGAAAACTGTTGAGATCTCACTCTGCAAAATATACTTTCTCTTGAACTCATTAATTTGCATAAAATATTGTTCGTTAATTGCACTATATCCACGTACTCGCTTCCAACTTCTCATATCTTACAATTTGTTCTTTCCACCCATGGCGACCAACATTTGGAGGGTGCGTTCGGCTTTTACTAGAACAATTTCTGCGGGCTAGTGTACGATGCCACAACAGCAACCGCTGCTAGAACAAACCCCAGTTTTGCTAGGATACCGGTGGTGGTCGCATCATTGCCATCTCGACTAAACGGAGCTTTGAGGGGAGAAGCAATCTTCTTTGTTTTCGCCGGTGTGTACGGCGGATAGCGAGCATCCATCAATCCCTCCATCCAGTTGGGAAGCGCTTGAACGTGGGTTCGAAGATGCGAAAATGCGAGGATGCCGTAGTGTCCGTGGTAGTAGCCTATTCCAGCATGGCCCATGCCCCCGAATGGAGCCTCGTGGACACTAGCATGCAAAAAGCAATCATTAAAGGTAACCCCGCCCGAGGCGGTCTCGTTGAGCACTCGGTTTTTGTCGGATTCTTTATTGGTGAAGGCGTAAATGGCCAGCGGGTGCTCCATGCTACGGGTGAACTCGAGGGCAGCGTCAAGGTCTGCATCCATTATGGGAAGAATGGGTCCAAACAGCTCTTCGGTAAGCAGCGAGTCGTCTGGCTTGACCCCAACTACAATGGTAGGAGCAAAATATCGCGTGGTCGCATCTCGCTCGCCGCCATACACCACCTCACCCGAAGACTGCTCAAGGAGACCCTCGAGGCGCTGGAAATTGCGGTCGTTGATGATGTGAGTGTAGTAATCGGGTGCTTGGTCTTTGCCTCCCTTGAATATGTCAAAGTATTCAATCAGTTTGCTTACCAAAGCCTCCCGCACGCTTGGATGAACCAAGATATGGTTAACATTGAGACAAATCTGTGTACGTGTCCTTTGTCAAACCTCAATCACGGAGGTGAGTGATTTCATGACTTACCTGTCCTGCATTCATAAACTTAGTCGCGGCAATGCGCTTCGCTGTGAGGTCAATGTTTGCTGTCTCCGTAACAATTGCAGGCCCTTGCCCTCCCAGCTCAAGGGTGACCGGCGTCAGGTTCTTTGCGGCGGCGGCGTGGATAATTTTGGCGACTTTGGCTGATCCGGTGTAAAATATGTGGTCGAACCGCTGCTCAAGGATGTACTTCATCTCGCTTGGTCCCGCGCTGATGCACCGGATGGCATTTTGATCCATGTATTTGGGAATAAGTTCCATCAACAAATCTTGACACTCGAGTGCTAGATCTGAAGGCTTCATGATCATGGCGCAGCCCGCAGCGATGGCTGCGACCATCGGTTGGAGGACTAGAAGAATTGGAAAGTTCCATGCGCCGATAATTATCGTGACGCCCAGTGGCTCCTTTCGAACTGTGCCGTTGCCGAGATAATTTATCATGCTTGTCCTTGAAGGCTGCTCGTCCGCTGTCCACTTATCCAACATCTTGATGGTCTCTAGAAGATCCGACTGGAGGCCCACAATGTCGGCCATCATTGACTCATGGGCGCTCTTGTGCAGGTCAGCATAGAGCGCCGCAAGAATTCGGTCCATGTTGTCCTCAATCATCCACCAGAGCTGTTTTAGTTGCTGTCGCCTCCATTTTTTATCCTTTGTTGTCCCCGAGGCAAAGGTTGCACGCACAGAGCGGTATGCCTGGTTGCTGTTAACAAAAACGTTGCCGATGATGTATTTAGAGGTTACTTGCCTCGTCAAACTCTGCTTGGGTGCTGAAAGTCATCGTTAATAGTGTCTTGCGAAAAAGACAACAATGCGAACAAATGGATCTCCTCAATAAAAATACAGATCCCACTTCTGGGAGCAAGCGTTTTATACCACTTTCTTCGTCGCCCTTTTTGGAGGGTCGTGCGTGTGATGTAACATTTTGCGATAGAGCAAGTGGTCTTGGTATTACGTATGAGCGAGGATGTCAGTACGGTGACGGCAACGTTGCCAGGGTTGTTCCTGCAGCTGCATAGCCTGTGTTTGAGTTTTCCAGGACAATAATAACCGAGATGCAGGCCAAAGTCAATTCGGAATCTGCCAGTCATTTGGGCGAGTCAGCGGTGTATCCACAATGGACAGGGTATAGGGGGTTTTCCACCCACCAATCCAGCTTGGCGCATGCCATTATCCACCCTCAAAATAATCCTGGCGAGTGTAGTCATACTGTATTCCAAGTTTCATGTCGGGATTTGGACCAATTTCTGGCCGGCCCGTTCCAATTCATTCTTTTTTTCGTATCAGAGACCAAGATGCGGCAGTGATGACACGGATCATTGTAGGACTTTTGCGCACCCTGCGTTGTCACCTCGGAACATTCGCGATCGTATGAGGGGAAGGAGGGCTTGGTGTGTAGCGGAATGGCCGAATTAAGAAGCCATAACCGAGGAACTTATTTGCACTCCATGCAAGTGACGTCTGGTTTCTTGGCACGTCACAATTGAGGAGAAAGTGAGTGACCAGCGTGTGTAACTTGGGGCGATTCAGCGCTGCCATCGAACATCTCCAACCATTCAAACTATTCGACCTTGGGTCAATTGATCGGGTTCATGTGACAAACACGAACAACTGGGCTGCTTCCTGTCGGAACTTTTTTTCCTTTCCCATGTCGAGGAGGTCTGCTTCACGATTGTGTTAGTGGCTTGGCAAGGCATTGAAACTCGTCCTTGTGACCGTGAGGTCGTTTGAGCTGACCGCAGCGTTTGGAGTTGGCGACAGACCCCGGCATAATATCGGACTGTTCACATGAGCGCAAGATTGAATTGGGGTAGAGGTGAGATAAAATCTCAAGGAAACGCACGGCGCTGGCCCAGTTGAAACATTCCGTATCATTATTTTAGATCGAATTGTCAAGGCTTTTGTTGCTTTCGATACCATCAAGAATTGAGGGTTTGAGTGAATTTTCTTGCCAGACTCAGGTGTTGTATTCCAAACCTTCCCCATGAGTTTATTCTCTAACATAAAAACTCACCGATCTTGCTCTCAAAGCCACCTCTTCCTCCGACCTTAGCGGGAAAAAAAGCGAATTATCATGGCAATACCATGTCGCTGTCTCCACCGAGCCGAATGTAAGCCATCTCTTCCGTAGCTCTTTGTCGCTTCACGAGTGCCTAACATTTGTTGCTAGAGGCGTTTCCTATGGAGAACCAACTTCGATTTGTTCGTCGGGAAGAAGGTGTGTTTCCTTCCGGAGAGATTGGCGGGGTTACATGGATTGGTCACACCTCCTTATACCGTCCAGTCCCAGCCCGTTCCCCGAAATCACAAGGTCGAAATGTGGTTGGCTGGGCTTCCCGATATTAATGCCACATTTGTATGATAAATTCTTACGATTGGGCCACGGGGTGCGTAGCTCGAGACAGCCATTAGTTATGAATGAAGGGGTAGGGAGGTTATTTGCCGTTGCCACGGAGCGGTGGGGGAGATTCAAACCAGTCTGGGATGGAGTAAGGTGATGAGAAATGTAACACCACGGCTTCACTTCTTGCGAGTAGTGTCGCACGTATCATTGGCATTCTCCAGATTAACAATCAAATCCATAGTAAACTTCGCTTTTACCAAATATCCCCTTTTCGCTGCAGGTGTGCTGTAGGACTCCTTGTCCCCGCGCACGTCAAACGATTTCACTTTGTTTGTGGCAGCTGAAAGAAGGTGACAGAAACCACTTGGAGCCAATGGGCAGTGATTCATTGCATTGTTTGCCACCCAAGAGCACTTTTTTGTCTTCTCCGCAACACCAAAATCTGCATTTCTTTCTCTTCTCCACACGCACCTTGGAGAGTGCCCTTTATCCCCAACCTACCTTGTCTCTACCCCTGAAGTTATCTCAATTCTTTCTGCTACGTGCACCAATATGCTTGGGCAAAACAGGTCCTGGGAGTCGCCTGCGTATCCTTTTTGAGTGCCGTAAGCCAGCACCAAGGTACGTCCCCTCAATCATGCAAGCAACAAGCATTAGTATTAGAATAAAATATAACTTTATATAAATAAATTTATGATTAATAAAATGAAATTATATGATATAATCCTGATTTTCTTTTTTGATTTTCTTTTTAATTAGGACCTTTGTAATTTGCAACATATTGTTTAGTATCTAAGTAGAAGCTTACGACGCTCAAAGGGATAGACAACTCACTCCAGAAGACCTACAGTGCGACGAGACAAGTGACCACCAGAAGGAGTGGATCAAGAAGCTCGTAGCGACTTGGAACAACAATTACAAACTACTACCAGAGAACCTTCAATGACGGCTATCTAACGCTGACCCCCAATAAGCTCCTTCACCGCAAGCTCTTTGAGATTGACGAGACGGTCCAATTGATACTTGCCGAGGCCAAGAATGACCGGGAGATCTCTCACCCATGATTCCCGCCTTGGCAATTCGCGTCGAGGCCATCGAGACATCATGCCGAAAAGTGATCGATAACTGGGACAAACCCTCCCAGATACAACAGCACCTTACTCGAAGCGATTCACGCGGTGGCGGTTTCTACGATAGCATCAGCTCACTCAAAACCAATATGGTGAATACCCAAGAAAAGTTGGCCAAGAGCGAAGAAGAGCTGGCCAAGACCCAGGCTACTCTGGCCGAGCTGAAGAGAAGCGCCGCCGCCGCTGGCACATACATGGCGGAAGTTCAAGGCTACATGGAGAAGCTGAAAGGATTTGTCCCCGAAGCCAACATGCAGATTAGTACCATGAGAACTCTGCATTGAAAAGATCGAAAAAGATCCCCGCGAAACCACTTCAGAGTTGGCAGAGTCCAAGGCTCATGCCAAGAAGCTCCATGACACCACATCGAATAACGACATCAGGTTTACACAGGCCCGGCTAACTTACCCTTCTCACCATTGATACCGAATATATCGGGGAAGCCTTACCTCTCCTTGTGTAGGTATCTCAATCTTCGGTTTTTTTTGGGTTTGAGATATGCAGCCCTCTGTCCATGCTAGGCGCCATTTCTCTCTCTTTGTAGCATTGGCTCTTTGCTAACGTGCCTTTCCCTTGCTGGTTTGGTTGTAGACGTTCTGGGCGTGAGCTCAAGTAATTTTCACCTTACCTGGTTAACACTTATTGCTACTTATATCATCTGGGTTCCTCTCCTGCAGCTGATTCTAAACGCTACATTGTAGCAATCACAATCTAAGTATTCATTGGTCCTCTGTTCGCTGCTGCACTCCACACCCACTGCCACTAGCAAAACCAGAAACACTTTCCTAACTGATGGCATACTTAGCCCATTCCTAGATAGGCAATTTTTCGCCGAGCTTCAATGTCCGGGTTCCCTCCACGCATCCAAAAACATCCGATCTTTCGAAACCCACTGACCCTATACGGAATCCACAGCTAGACGCTAATGATTTCCGGGAAACGAGTCAATCATCATCTTTCTGGGACATCGTGACCACTTTTGCAGTTGCAACTAGAAATACCAAGCGTATCCAAGAGCTCCATAGGCCAATTTAAATACACAGTCATCCTCTGGCTGAGAAGTAAGACCGTTAATTCCGAAACCAGACTCTTCGTTGCACTGAACGCTCTTTGCCATGACCAACATGAACGAATCATCCTCGTTTGATATCCTGTCAAGGAAACCGGAGAACATCGCCGTCTATACAAACCCCAAACATGAGCTCTATCTACACCGGGACGAACCACCAACTCCCGGTCCCGGAACTTGCCTGGTGCACATTCGCGCCACAGGTATTTGCGGATCCGACATCCACTTTTGGAAGAAAGGAGGCATCGGCGAAATGATTGTGACGGGAGCAAACGGTCTTGGGCACGAGAGCGCCGGCATCATTATTGCGGTCGGATCTGGGGTCACGCGATTTAAACCTGGTGATCGGGTGGCTGTTGAGTGCGGTATCCCGTGCATGAAAGCAACTTGCTTCTACTGCCGAACTGGCAAGTACAACGCGTGCCCAGACGTGGTCTTCTACTCGACCCCGCCGTACCACGGGACCCTCGCCCGCTACCATGTTCATCCCGAGGAGTGGCTTCACGCGATCCCAGATTCCATGACTTACGAGGAAGGCTCTCTTGTTGAGCCTCTTTCAGTCGCGCTGGCTGGGATCGAGCGCTCAGAACTCCGGCTGGGAGATCCACTGGTGATTTGTGGCGCTGGCCCAATCGGCATCACGACGCTGCTTGCTGCGAGCGCAGCCGGCGCGAATCCCATTGCCATCACCGACATCAACGAGAGCCGTCTCGCATTCGCCAAGAAGCTGGTGCCGCGAGTCCGAACCGTGGCTATTTCGCCAACAAAGCAACCCACAGAAGCAGCCTCGGATATCAGGGTCGCGCTTGGTCAAGAAGCCAAGGTCGTGATTGAGTGCACTGGTGTTGAGTCGAGTGTCGCGACTGGAATATATGTCAGTACCAAGAATGCCACCAATGTAAAATCCATCCCACTAACATTTGTGTTGCAGACCTGTCGCTTTGGTGGACTAGTTTTCGTGATTGGATGTGGCAAAGACTTCCAAACCTTGCCTTTCATGCACATGTCGACACACGAGATTGATCTCCGCTTCCAATATCGGTACCATGACATTTATCCACGAGCTATCGGTCTAGTTGCTTCCGGGATAATTGACGTCAAGCCCCTTGTCACGCATCGATTCTTGCTGGAAAATAGTGAAGAAGCCTTTAGAACAGCCTCTGATCCTACAGCAATGGCTGTAAAGGTTCAAATACTCGATGATTAAACGCTCACGTTGATTATTATGCGTGTTTGGATCAGTCCTGCACCAAAAATAGCTTTTGATAAATATTTTTGGAAATATCATTTCTGGCTGGAAATATCGTGTGCATTGATCGTTTATCGTGAAACGCCATCTCCGTTGCTCAATAGTAACCTACCCTGCACTATTTGTCCGCTTTCCATTTTCGGATAGGTTCCAAGAACACTATGTCAACTTCCTTCAATTCTATACATGCAAAATCCAAATTTTGATAAAATTAAGCTCAATCTGTATTTGGAGCTGATGACTTGGATAACTCCTTGTGTCATTGATTCAGAGTATCCCATTAAACGGTCACAATTCACATGAGGCACAAAACAACCAATACGTAAGGGAATTAACGCCTGAGCAATCGCTGCGAACAGCGCAAGCACAAATGACTACAGGTTCAGTATTGCGACAGGGACAATATGATTCATCATGATCCCGAGGTTGGCTAAAAAGGTAGGCTACTGCATGTGGCTTCGGATTTCCTGTTCTCTCGCGGAATGGCTTCCGAGTTTTCCAGCAAATGACGCGTCGTAAAGTTCATCGGAAAACACTAGTTGCAGGGTGGAAGGCGAGAAAAAGTAGGGCTATTACACTCATGAGTATTTCTCCATCATTGAAGACTTGTTATCATCAAACTCCGAGTGAGTGATTAGCGGGAGGGCTACCCGCTGATGAAGCTGGTTTTCCGCTGGACGGGAATTTCCATTTTGAGCAGCTCCTTTCCGCGATGCGCTAGTCAAGAATGTGGGCGTGTGGGGATCACGGACACCTTTTTCCACTTTAGGCTTTAGCGCCGGAAACTCGAGTGGGACTCAAAGAATCAAATCGCCAAGGCGTCTCGCTAAGGCGTGGGAGACGACGTTTCCGAGAAGTCAGTCACAGTGATCAAAGCAGCTCCGCCGTGAATGCACTATTGCCACTTTGAAACTCTCCTTTCGGAATCATGCGTGGAGATTTAGAAAATCATCTTGCTTGTTCAAATTTAAAAGCTCCGAGCGCGAGAAATCGGGAAGGAGTGGACCAGCAGACGGGGATGAGGATCAGGTCTTGTGTGGGTAGTATTTAATACAAATTTGGTGGCCACAGATCAAAACGCAAGAAGAAGTGTTTTTTTTCCCCAGCCGTGTATATTTTTAAAAGAATTTACAGAATAGATTCTGACGAGTCCTGGAATCATACAACACTCTCCGACTTTCGCCAACATGGTCCTCCCCGCCCATTCAAACCCTCAAGCTCCCGTGCTGTCTCATTTCAGCCTGACTGGCAAGGCTGCATTGGTCACTGGAGGGTGCCGCGGTATTGGTCTTGAAGTGGCTCGCGGGCTCGCGGAGGCTGGCGCCAAAGTGGCTATCACATACACTAGCACCAAGCCGGAAGAAGCAGAGCGCATTGCCGAGGAGCTGTCTAAAGCTGCTGATTCTGCATTTGTCAAGGCGTACAAGTGTGATGTGAGATCCAAGGAAGACGTTGAAGCAACTGTGGCGAGAGCTACGACAGATCTTGGTGGTGCATTGCACATTTGCGTTGCCAATGCAGGCATCGTGTCTCATGTCGCCGCACTGGAATACAACGAAAAAGAGTTCAAAGAAACGATAGACGTTAATTTGCACGGAGCTTTTTGGACGGCGCAGGCAGCGGCCAAGGTCTTCAAAGCACAGGTCGAGGCTGGTCAAACAAGTGCTGCGAGCATCATCTTCACAGCCAGCGTTTCGGGCATCCTTGTGAACATTCCTCAGCAGCAAGCGGCTTATAATGCCAGCAAATCAGCTGTCATACATCTGGCAAAGTCTCTGGCTGTGGAATGGGTTGGTTTTGCAAGGGTAAACTGTGTTTCGCCTGGTTTCATCTCCACAGATAGTAAGTCCTTTTTTCTCTTTTTCTTCTTCATTTGACTACTCTTTTCCTCAAAGCATGTAAACTAACATCTTCAGTGATTTCGTCTCTGGATGAGAGCTGGCAGAAAAAGTGGCCAGAGTTGATTCCGGGCACCAGATTTTGTGACGCTGCAGAGCTCAAGGGATCCTACGTGTATTTAGCTAGTGAAGCATCTAGCTACATGACCGGTGCGTCTGGAGTAAACACTGAAGAAAGTTTGCAAGCTGACCAAGTTCTAGGAGCTAATCTGGTAATTGATGGTGGTTATACATTGCCATAGATACCTAACAAGGATATAATGTTCAATATTGCCGGTAAATCTGTGTTGTTGGCTTGATGTTCCATCACCACTTCTCTAGACCCTCTCCCGCACGTTGATAGTAATCCGTTGAGCTTCTAGTGATCCGAATGTCAATTAATTAACCTGTATGCTGTATACCATATGAAGTGCTGATGCGGATTGATTCCTGATTATAATAAGATTTTAATAATGATCAGTCCATAATAAAAGAAACCATGTCACAATGCTTTGGGCTATTCGTTCTACTCGTGGTGTTTGTATAACACTTGCCAATTATAGATCGTAAAGCCTTACCGATAATAATTAGTGGAATTTACAGCACCCTTACGTATCAAGGGCGACAGCATGTGTACATCGATGTTTCAATCTTGAAGAAGAAGCCAAATGGGAAATCATGCACTTTACCGATTTCGTGCTAAGGAATTGAAGTCAAATCACAATACAATTTGTGTTAGGTACAACTAATGATTGCCTCATGGCAACACCTTCGGGTTTTCAACTCTCTGGTTTGTGCACGTATAGTTACATGAGCGGGATCGCTTTAGCATAAAGCTTTGTAGGGTTTGATGTAATCCGCTCAAACTGGCCAAAGTTCTCCTCGACGGGGCCATCTCCCATCTTCCATTCAAACGACAAGACCAGCGCGGCCAGCGCGATGCTGACTTCCATGTAAGCAAGGTTGCGTCCAATACATGCTCTTGCTCCTGCCGTAAACGGCATCACAAAGTCCTTTAGATTCTGTCTCTCGACGTCGCTGAAATCGGGATTGTCTGCAAGCCAGCGCTCCGGGATCCACTCGAGCGGCTTGGTGAACAGTTTGGGGTTGTTGTGAAGCTCGCTGAGTGGGGACGAAACAGTAACTTCTGGAGCAATGGAATGTCCGGCGATGATGGAGTGGTCAACTGTGCGCCGTGGTAATCCAAAACGCTGCGGCGTGAGCACGCGGAATGCTTCATCAATGACTGCTCTTAAATACGGAATTTGAGCAAGGGTAGAGTATGATGCGACCGGTCTTTCTTGCTCGGGCACATTCTCCAAAAGAATGGCTCGCAACTTTGTCTGAATGTCTGGGTGAGTTGCCAAGAGGAATATGTCATTTGTTAGTGTGGTCTGGGTGGTATCGTTTCCTACGAATTCTGCGAGTTAGATTTGCACGTGGAGAAGCTTGCCTCAAAAATATACAGAATGAATGAACATACCAGCATTTAACATGACAGTTGTCTCCGCGACAATTTCCCACATGGGAAATGGTGGACGGCCCTTCTCATCAACATGGACTGGCAAGTTTGAGAAAATGTCTGCCTTCTCGGGAGAGCCGAGACGCTGGTTGGTCTTGTATCTTGCCATCTGCCATATTGTTAGCATCTTGAGCCTTGTCGTGCCGCGTAAATTGTGCTCTGTGAAAAGCATAATGACAAGCATACATCACCAAAATCTTCAGCAGCAACTGTTCCTTTGTATGAACTCGTCATATAGCGTAGCGCTGTATAGGCCCACAGAGGTAGGTGAGCACAAAACACACTGTACCACACGGCCCACTGAAAGGTCTCCATGGCATAGACTTGCTTCTTTACTCCGTCGACAGATTCAGCTATACAAGAATCGTTGCCCTTGTCCAGGAAACCGTAGCTATCACTCCACATGAGCGAGCTGATGACATCGTATGTGTACATGTTTAGCCAAGGTCGCAGGTCGAAACTGCCATCACTGCGAACAGAGAACCGATCAGTCTCCGCAACCTTCTGGCCTGATGCCTTTTTGCCAATACACTGCACTAGCTTCTGTGTCACCTCTTGGATGCGCGGCTCAAACGAGTTGACATTTTTGGCGGAGAAGATGGAAGCAAGATACTTCCTCTTCCTTGCATGGTCTGCCCGATCCGTTGTGTCGGCCATGTTTGGTGTGTCCCCTGCCATGTGGCTGTAGAAGACATCCTTGACGATGCTGGTCTTGTGGCCGTAGATGTCCTTGTACGAGTTTGGTTCGCTGAAGGAGAGGTGGTTGGGAGATATCCTGACAACCGTGCCGAGCTTTTTGTGGGCTTGCTCGACTACCTTCCAGCGAGTACCAAAGAAGTTGTAGTACATCAACCAAAGTGGAGTAATCGCAGCGATTCCAAATGGACCAGCGGCAGGGTATTTTCTGAGCCCCTTGACATCTCTAAAGTAGAGGAAAAGTGGGGTCAGCAGCACTACTGCTACAGCAACAAGGAGAACCTGGACTAGGATTCTTTTGTTAGCATGTCCCCACAAAGGATTCTGATGGATATTATGATATACCAGGGTGTATAGAGCTGTCGAGGCTCGCACTGCTCAGTTTGGTGCTGATTAGAGCTAACATTTTCAAGAGTTGGCAAAAGCGATCGAAATAACAAAGTGCTTGTCTTTGAGAAGAGAATGTGAATTCAATCAATGCAGGATGAAAGCTAGATATGGCTGGTTTTCCTTGATCAAAATCATCCTCTAGCGTTGTAATACTTATTCTTGGGCATCTCGGTAGCATCAGAGATCATCGCGCCCCAAACTCCGAGATACAAGTGGGTCTCCGAATTATGGATGCAATTTCCTAGAGTGGAAATATTTCGCCGCGGTCTTAGTGTTGCCATTCGGAGTCGGAAAAAAATGACATGACGTGGAATAATGGAAAAGAAAGAAAAGTTCTTGGTAAAATCACGCGGAAGTCAAGGGCAAAGTCGAGGCCAGACTAGTGCATGCCAGCCCGGCCGATGTTTCTCTCAGTTGGTAGTGGATTCCGCTACAAGGCATTTCAAATACAGTCACATAGCTATACTGCAGTACTCGGCCGGGAATGCGATCATCCATTGACTTTCAAAACAATTTGCGAGGAGGGTCTCTTCAGGAACTCTGCTGTCCATCAGAAGCTGTGACCCAAGAATCACGAGAGCCATTCCAGAGGTCTCTCAAGCGATCGTGACAAGTCAGATTTGGCCACTTGATATCCTGCCATAGGGACAACAACATTTCCAAGATTTTGGCTCGCTCCGTCTTTCCTGTAACATACTGAGCGCACCAAGCTACCAAATGGCTCCCGTTGATCTTGACCCCGAGATGATTAGTGGACAATGTCACCCCACAGAGCCATCGGGTAGGCGTGGCAACTTTTTCCTGCAGGATAATGGCGTCAGGGAGACCAGCTAAGGTGTAGTGGAAAAGTACTGACCTCCAAAAGCCGAGTGAGACGCAAGATATTCTTTTCACCTCCCAATGTGGGAGAGTATACCGCAAGAATTACCTCGGCTGCATAGAAGAACTGCCATGCCACGGCTATCTCATAATTTAGTGGATCTATCTTCATTCACGTGTGGGGAGGCTGTGCTTACAATGCCACGGAGCCAGAAATCGGACGTCTGGGAAAATGTCGTCATCTTCGTATCGAAGATACCAAGGCTGGAATGACGACGGAAGACATAATTTCCACTCGGAGATGGCCTGTCCTAGCTCGGCTAATTTTGAGGCAGTGATATCCGAGGAAGCAGGTGTGCCCCAGCAGAGCGTGCATACTTCTGCTAGCAGATACGTAATGAGGTTGGTTCGAGCCTCATCAGTCAGCGAGGTGTCTCTTGACGAGTACCGCCAGACGCTGAGATGATTCAGCTCGAAGGGGCAAGGTCGCTCGAGCAGGAACGAGATGCGAATTCTTCCCCGAAGGTATGCCCAGAAGGAGGTGCTGGACATGGAGTCGTCAAGAAGGGACCAGTCGTGATGTGCAGTTTCGAAAAGCGTGGAGCTTCCATGAAGGTGATGTTGACCATCCTCGCCCAGCTCCAAGAACTGCTCAGTCATGCGGAGTATGACTGTGGTAGCATGGATTGAGCCGAGGTCCTGTACAAGGCCATGCCCTTCGCGGTATGACGTTATTATTGGTATTAGCTGCCGGAGGGCTCGCTCATGCAACTCGTCCTTGATGTGGGCGGAAATCTGCCCGTGGAGATGCAGCACAAGAGAAGAGTATGCAAGGCATGCAGACACCAGTACAGGTTCCTCAGTCATCATTTTAGGTACATGGATTCCAAAGAATCTATTCGGGGACACAATGTCCAACTGCAACGACCATAAACCCATGAACAAATCCCGACACTTGGAGCTTTTGCAAAACTTACCCATGGTCCGGCTGTGTCAAGGTAGAAGCTGAGTATAGAGGCTTCCGTATGGTTGCTAATGCCTTGAGTGCTTGGGGAGAATGGGACAAGCGGCAGAGGTATCTCCTGGAGCCCAGGGAAGGGTGCTGTTATGGGTGAGACGTGGCTAAGGCCACTGTTAGTATGAAACACTGGGTCTCTCCCTTGGCCTAATACCTCTTGTGAGAGTGATGTTATCTGGGATGTCAACTGAGACGCTGGAGTGCCGTGAGAGGCATTGGACCCAGGCGTAGTATAATTGTCTGCAGGTACGTGGCTAGGAGCACTCTGGGCATGGGCTAGCATGTGGGCATCCCTAGAAGCGGATGAAGACTGGCCTTGTTCGGGACCCACAATGTCGCTGTCATCATCGTTGCTGTCTTCATTATCTTCATGGGTATTGTCGACTTGTTCAGTTGAATCGCCCTGGTCGACCCCGCGGGCTTGGTTGTTGTCATCACTGTCCGTGTCATTGCCGTCCGTGCGGAGGCTCGTAGAGGAAGCCAAACATCTCCGGAACCGGAATTCTTTCAATTCGTAGAAGCATTTGACCTCATAGCGGGACTTTTGACAATTGGTGCATTTCGGCTTCACCTGGTCGCATTTGAGGTGTCGCCGTCGGCAAAGCTTGCACGACTTCCTGTACTGCAGCTTCTGCGTCATGAGGGAGGTCCTGTGAAGGCTGGCGGGGTGTAAAGCTGAAGCACGGTTTTTTCATCGGAAAAAGGTATGTTCGGAAAAAAGAATTTGTTCGGGGGCAATTGCCCGCTTTAACTAAAAAATTCCGAGTAGCCAAGGCCCCAATAAAATAGCGCTAAGCGGGTGGCGAACGCGTACATCTTCCCCGCGAGGTGTTTACGCGGGGAAAAGGCGGGGATATGGAGTCTGCGTGGAGTAATTGTCCGGGGTAGTCGAATTCGAGTTGCAAGTGATGTAGCGCTTTCAATCATAGAATCCGAGAAGTCATGACTCGTATGAGCTTCGGCGAGAAATGCGTCAAATTGGTAAGGATTGGCATTCTAGAGAGGTGGTCGCGTGCGGGCTTGCTGGCCAGAAACAGACACCTTAAATACATCACTGTATCTTGAACAACTCGCTCTGAAGTATCCGATTGTCCCAATAATTGAACTTGGGTTTAAAACAATTCATTATTTTCTTTACTTACTCTCGTAACTCGTCGATTTCATCCGCCACCATGAGTTCCGATACGACCTCTAAACACCAAGAGGGCGAAGCTGAGACACGCCACGTAGACGTCGTCGAAGTCGGGTACAAGAGACTTCGTTTCTGCGGCGGGATTCGTGGTCCAGCCTTGATGAGAGCAATCACACTCTGTGGTGGTATTGGATTTCTCCTCTTTGGTTATGACCAAGGTGTACTTAGCGTATGGGACACTGCCCCTGCTCATCGCCGCTTCTAACCACCGGCAGGGTCTGAACACGGCTGAAGACTTCCTCGAGACGTTTGGCAATCCATCCCCTGACCTCCTTGGCACTATTAACGCCATTTATGAGATTGGCTGCTTTTGCGGGGCTATTAATGTTTTCCTTGTTGGCGAATATCTCGGCCGTAAGAAGTGTTTGTATATTGGTGCAATACTAATGGGAATTGGTGCAATTCTCCAAGCTTCAGCATATGGCGTGCCTCAAATGATTATTGGTCGCATTGTTTGGTACTAAATTCCTATTCCTAAAATGTTGCCTGGCTAATAAATATTATATATGATAGTGGATGGGGAAATGGCTTCAATACCTCTATTACCCCTCTCTGGGTCTCTGAGCTAAGTCCTGCAAAGTCACGTGGTCGTTTGGTGTCTGTGGAAGGCAATTTAATTGCCTTTGGTGTTGTGATAGCCTATTTCTTTAATATCGGCATGTCTTACCTTCCTAGTAAGAACCCAGCCGAATGGAGGGTGCCAATTATATTTCAAGCCGTCTTTATTATCTTGCAAGTTCTTCTGGTCTTCTTTCTTCCCGAATCTCCAAGATGGTTGACAAAGCGTAAGTGCCTAACCTTTCTTGAATTGTCTATCTATCTATACCTCAATCTTGCTAAGTTCCCGTCAATAGATGGATATCATTCCGAAGCCCTTGACATTCTTGCACAGCTGTCGAGTAAGGAAGGTTCCCTAGACAATCCAGCTGCTCTTCAACTGAAGGAGAGTATTGATAAAGCTTTGGTAAGCTTTCTGATGTATCCTTGAGATTATTACTTACAGTCTTTGGTTAGATTCTCGAGGAGGCTGATGGACCTTGGAGTATTCGCGAAATGTTTGTTAGCGGTCCCTTGAAGATTCGACGCCGCTACATGCTTGCATGCGGGCTGCAGATCATGCAACAGCTGTCGGGAATTAATGTACTGGTGTGTAAAACCTTTCGGACTGTATTCGCAGCATTATTTGCTCTATAAACTCACAATTTCCACCTAGGTTTATTATTTCCCGCATATTTTGACCACAGATGTTGGTTATGACAAGAAGACCGCACTCTTCATCTCGGCTGGGCTTGCAATTACCTATTGGGTTTTCTCTCTTATCCCTGTTTTCTGCCTCGATCAAATGTCTCGGCGCAAGCCGCTTATTTGGGGTTCGGTTGTCTGTTCCATTTGCATGCTCCTGGTAAGCTGCCGTACATCAACATTGAGGTTTTTATTCTGTACTAAGATGAGGAACAGTCTGGTGTCTTACAAAAGGACATCACGCCAGTTCGGGCCAAGGCATCTCTTACCTGGTTCTTGTAAGTTTCTCAAGCCTACCATTAGGGCAAGACTATTTTACTAATCCAGTTGCTAGTGTGTTTGAAGCAGCATTTGGTTTTGGCTGGGTTCCAATTCCATGGCTATATTCTCCCGAAGTTATGCCACTTCGACATCGAACTTACTGTGCAGCACTTTCCACTGCTAGTAATTGGATTTTTAACTACATGATTGTTCAAATTACTCCAATTGCTATTTCCAATATTCGATGGAAAACATATCTAATCTTTTTTGTCCTCAATTTAGTATTTGCTATCATCATCTTTTGTTTTTACCCCGAGACTAGTGGTCGATCGCTCGAAGAAACCGATAACATCTTTATGGGGGATAATGATAGAGTCTTTGTGGTTAGCAAAACAGGAAGATTGCTGCCTGGTTTTAGAAGCCGGTTCAAGAACAGCACACAAGAGGATTTCGGGGCTTTAGAAGAAGCCAAATAACACAATGCTGGACTGATATGATAAAATTCACTAAGAGTTATATTTACAAATGGCTTCCTCTCTTGGCTCCGTAGTATGGTTTCAAAAATGGAGGTCAAAACTCAGTAGACAAACTCTTGACAGGATCCTGTATTTCCTGAGAGCTATGGCTGTATGTACCAGACAAGTGGGTGATTTTGTCTAAGACGTTGCTCATTTAAAGGATTTACACAACCAAACTCATTGCTGAGCCCTATTTGTATGTTTGGCTCATGATTGGCCTGGATATGTATTTCAGTCTAGAAGTAAATACTTGCAAATGTTTTGATCTGGTACTTCTTATCATATTCTCAAATACTAATTCATCACTCCAAGTAGTGATCTCTACAGTGGGTCTCTCACACTCACGTGACTCGAGTCTGTAGTTTTGATAGCGCATTTCTACACTTAAAATATAGAAATTTTAATAATTTAAAAATACGAATAAATTCTAAAATATTTATAGATATATATATTTTTAATACTTAAACCGTTCTGTTTCTAAAGATCAGAATGTTATGGCATCCAGGGTTAGGGCTATGACTAGGGTTATATATACTGACCGGGCTGAATTTTTTTCAGACTCACTGTAATTATCGCTAGAGTGCCTATTGTTTCAATACGGCATTAATATGTGCTCATATGGACGTTATGGAAGCCATTTTAAAGAAAGGAGTTATGGTTGATGTAGGAGGTGATATCGGGAGGCGACCTACTCACTTCGTCTGGTATCGAACTGTTTGGCACGCCGAAATGATTCTCAAAGAGGGGGCAAAACTTAGTTGTGCCGACAAGATGGAGCGAAATAACCTACACTCTATAGTTGTCAGTGGCCGTCTAGACGTTGTTACCTACGTTCTGGACCGGGATGGGAATATCATTCACCAAAAACCAATTTGATGCCTTTGACTGATAAGCCCCGGTTTACCCTGAACTCACCCTCTCACGCATCGGCTTGGTACGTGGCTTTCCACCCATGTTTCAATTCTCCATTTCAATCATGCAAATGCTACTACTTATTTCCCGCCCCTCACGGAGTTTGCGGGGTTGAGGGTAATACATAATTCTCGGGCTCTGGGGCGATTTTAATCTCCGTTTCCAAATAACCTCTCTGGATAGCGTTTTAGTTAGCTGCGGGGACGGGCCACGTGTACTCTTGGCATTTAATTCGTCGTGCCTAGGTTGTCGTCCCCTAGCACGGCACTTGGGTGGCAATGAATCAGTGGTTTTTTTTAAGGTTGGGGAGGTGGAGTGTGGGACGCGGGGACTTCCCAGCTCTGATACAGGGTTTAGCGGCTAGGGCGTAAATGGCACAATGTAACTAAAAGGGGCTGGATATTTAAGAAAGATGACTTGCACACATGGAAACTGGGATATATTGCATGCGGGGAGCGGGTTAAAATCTCACTATTTAAATCTAAGCAAGGAATATCTAATTCTCACATCTGGCTAATCACGTTCCCAGACGTCCCGCTTCAAGATGGTCAATTTCGACGATATTGTTTCTGTAGTATACAACACAGTTCTGAACCCTATAGTTACTATTCCAGCGTTGGTAAGTATAACTGCTCACATTCTCTCCGAGTGAGAAAAAAAAGGCATATTAACCGGCTGCAGCTAGGATATGTACTAAGAAATCCGGAAGCGCTGGAGATTCTTCTTCGTGGACAGGAGTCAAACTATTTACCACTAGTAACAGCAAGCCCAATTGTTCAAAAGGCCATCTACGCTGTTATTGGTGGACTTGGACTACGATTTCAAAACTATCTATCTCGGAGAGCATTGAACAATGGAGTGTGGGATACGTACGAGTGGTCAAAGGAGGTTGTGGTTGTTACAGGAGGAGCTGGAGGCATCGGAGGAGAAATAGTGAAACAATTAGCCGCAAAAGGTACCCGAGTCGCGGTGCTTGATGTGCTACCACTATCCTATACGAAGCGTAAGTGTAAAAACCATCCCAGGATTTGAATGCAATTTGGATGTAGCTTGGGAGTATTTGCACTGACTTTCGGAAGCGGACAATGTCGAATATTACCAATGCGATTTGACAAACCCAGACAGTTTGCATGCCTCGGCAGAAAGGATTAGAGCCAGATGGGGAGATCCCACCGTTCTTTGCGCAATTGCTGGGATTGTTCGCGCTAAACCTTTGCTCGGTAAGAGATCCAGAAGTCGAACAATGTCTGATTAAGAGCTAATCCTTAGTTTTGCATCCCAGAGCTTACCAAACGCGACTTGGACTTGTATGTTTTACCGCATCCATTTTAAGAAAAGGAAAACTGACTCTTCGAACAGAACGTTTGGTGTCAACACAATTGGGTTGGCCATGTGCTACAAAGAATTTGTCCCAGCCATGGTCAAGGCAAATCACGGCCATATTCTGACAATGGCTTCAGCCAGTAAGATATTAATGTTTCTTTTTACGAAGACAATGTTATTAACGCCTGACGTAGCTGCCTACCTTGGCGCATGCCGGATGGTCGACTATGCTGCCTCCAAAGCCGCGGCGCTGACGCTTCACGAGGGTCTTCAATCCGAGTTGAAGCACATTTACAAGGCGCCCAAGGTGAGGTGCACCGTTCTGTGCCCCAGTACCGTCGGAACAAAAATGTTTACTGGCATCCATGCTCCTTTTCAATTCATGATGCCTCTTTTGAAGCCTGAAGAAGTCGCCGCCGCAGCAGTCGGTGCTCTGGATGCTGGAGAGTCCAAGCACATCGACATGCCTTTTCTGGCAAAATGCATCGCATTCATTAGGCCGCTTCCGTCCCATGTTCGAGTCGGCGCACAGGATTCGGGTGCTGACAGCCTGACAAATTTTGGAGGACACAAAGTTATGGATTAAATATGAGGACGTGTATAGCTTTGTGAACCCGGTTTACTTCACGGCAAACTCTACAGTCAATAGCTAGCATTGCAAAAGGAGTGGAGGTAGAGCTAGCTATGCATTAAAAACACTTCAAAACACATCGCGCTCGTCCATCGGAATGACAGGTGCATATGGTGGCGTGCGGCTGGATGGACAACGAAGAGGTCATTGCTGAATCAGAAACTATCACATATTTTTATCATGCTTATTGGTTAACTGCATGGCTATGCTATCGTGCGGGCCTTAAGTTTGAATCGTGCTTTCGGCGCATGTGAGTCAAAACTAGTCTTACCTTGGATATTTGTTGACCGGACCATTGGCGGTGACCCCTCCTTCGGGGTGGATTCACCGAAAAAGAAGCCGAAAGAAGGCAGTCCCAGAAAACATAAGCTGAGAGGTTATGTTGAGCTGAGCAAGTGGGTATACTTGAGGCCCACAGAACTAACCGGATCTTTTGGCTTGTGGTACGGCGACATCTCACATGCTTAAAGCGCGAGTTTTTGGCCATCAGCCTGACTAAGAAAGTAAGAGGGTGAATCAACTAAGTGTCAACTGGGGCCGTGTCATAGGGAATGCGTGTTGAAATAAATGAGACATCAGAGAGTCCCGATTGGAATGGCTTGCTCTCGGGTTCCGAAACTTGCAGATATTGTATGGCTTGTCAGCGTCCGCGTATTTTTGTGTCTACCTCGGCATGCGAGGTCATTAACAAGTGTTAGTAAGCCCTATAAATAAATGGGACCCATTGTTGCTAAGATATAACTGTGTGACGACTATCACGAACTTCTTGTCTCATTTATGCTACTCAGATCCATCACCAGCCATCATGAGTGACCTACCTTGGAAAGATAGAGTGGCTGAGAAATCCGCCAAATGTGCGGCCCGTATTCCAAATGAGTGGAAAGTCCCGGCCTCTGTTTTGGGACAGCTCAAGACCCCGTGGGAGGCTTCCAAGAACAATCTGATTGAGATGGACATCGTCCGCCAATCTGGGGTCTTGACCGAGAAGGAATTGGAGATTACAGAGAAATACACCGTGTCACAGCTTCTGAATGCTCTTGCAGTGGGCGACCTTTCGTCCGTAGATGTGACGGTCGCATTCTCAAAGCGAGCCGCCATCGCGCAGCAACTGGTGTGTATGCGCCTGATGTTCCTCGTACACGCCATCTGACAGGTAAACCAGACTTACTGCCTCACGGAGACTTTCTTCGACGAGGCTTTGGAACGAGCTCGACACTTGGATGATCTGAAGAGCAGGGGCCAACTGGGTGGCCCTCTCCACGGATTGCCAATTAGTCTCAAAGACACGTTTTTCGTTAAAGGCACTCCGTCAACGCTAGGGCTTATCGCTTATCTTGATCACAAAGCTGACGAGAATGCACCACTCGTTGACATACTTTTGAGACTTGGGGCTGTTCTTTATGTGAAGACAAATGTGCCCCAGACTATGATGGTTGGTAGAACAAGGATTCGCTACATCCAATAAGGCTTTTTATGCTAATCCCTGGCTAGTCGATTGACTCGCACAACCATGTCTTTGGTCGAGTACTGAACCCGCATAACACCATGTTGACGGCTGGAGGTTCTAGTGGTGGTGAAGGAGCTCTCATTGCATTCCGTGGCTCACCTCTTGGAGTCGGATCTGACATTGCAGGTAAGGTTTCAACACTGGTAGTTTGAAGTAATGTCACTTACTTAATGGCAGGTTCCATTCGTCTTCCCGCTCTATGCTGCGGGATCTACGGCTTTAGGCCCACAGCAAATCGCATCCCTTTCAGTGGCCAACAGGAATGTTTCACTCCAGGTTTGTTACCCATCCTCTCAACAGCTGGACCAATGGCTGGCGATATGGAATCTTTGCAAACCTTCATGAAGGCTGTGATCGATTCTCGCCCAGCCCTATTGGATAGCACAGCCTTCGACATTCCTTGGAGGAGCCCTGCAGTCCCTACCAGGGCTAAACTGCGCCTTGGGTTGCTCCCTGAAGATCCTGTTTTCCCGCTCCATCCTCCTGTAAGGGCAGCTTTAGATGAAGCAGCAAAAATGCTAAAGGCCGAAGGACATGAGATTGTGCAGCTGGAGGCTGAAAGATGTCAAGTTTCCTACGCAGCTGAGGTCACTGCGCACCTTTTTGCGCTCGATGAGGGTTGCCAAAAGGTGCTGCTTCAGGGAAGCGAGCCGCCAGTTCCATCACTACTGGTAGTTGCCCAACTGCTTCATAGTCTCATGGGGGTGGCTGTTTCCGACATTCAAGACCTGGACAAACTTGACAAACTCGTAGCGCTCAACACCAAACGGCAACAAATTGCAGACAGCTGGCAAAAGATCTGGTTGGAGAAGGAGTTGGACGGTGTGATCGCCCCCGGCGCGCAGAACACGGCCGTTGAACATGACCAGTTTGGTATTCCGCCATACACTGTCTTTTTGAATTTGCTTGATGTAAGTTTTTGAGCTTGATTTGGTTGTCATAGAACCCAGTGCTGAATTTCTTATTTGCAGTTCCCGGCGTGCATCATTCCATTTAACAAAGTAACAAAGAACACGCACACATATGACCTCAAGGAAGGCCAGGTTGGGCCAAAATGTGAGTTCCAACATCGGCAATATGCATTATTAACCCGGTGTCTAATTTATCTAGATAATCCCGAGAATTTGGAGGGCGTACCTTGCTGTGTTCAGGTCTTTACAAATCGTATGCGAGACGAGGAGTGTCTGAGGGTCTCGACGGTCATCGATCGGTGTCTCCAGTCATCTGGTAAAACGGGTCCTCATCTGTAGGATTTAGACGCTAGTTTAGTGTTCCATTGCGTTAATCTAAATAATCGAACTCTTCTATCGAAGTGCTTCAGCTGTTCACGAAAAATCGGGATGTACGTGAAGATTGGGTGGCAAGGGCGGGTCTTGCACCTTGTAATACTGTTTGGTACATAATTCTGCATAAAAACGACACTGGCTTGATAACGATAAACCGTACGGATGGGTCATCAATTTAGAAATTGATACCGTTTCTGGTGCGAGCATTTTGATCAGAAATTATGAAAAAAAAATGTGTTATTAACCTAGTGGACTGAATCTTCCAAAAGACACATACTGCAACATGAAGAGCTGAGAGAAATATAGACGAAAATATTTGCATGTGGAACTAAGCTAAAACTCACTATTTTTCGGGGCCGTCTTGGCTCCTCAGACTCCTAAGGGATCCACCATTGTGCTTGGACGATGGATTTACAATGATGATCACTCCAGGCAGAGACACAGAAAGCCTCTAGAAGCGATGGCTGGGGTTGTTAATTTAGTTTGAAGAAGGCTAAATATGCATGTCAGCTTACTGCGCCGCACCCGTGGGGCTCGCACCATCACCAAGCGAGCCTGAATATAAGCTCAGATATAGACTAAATACATTTAAACGTCTTTCGTAGGCACCAGACGACGCGATCTTGTGGTCAGAGTTCGCAGTGCCGAACATATCTGGCCCAAATATACTCACAGCCAAGCGACGCAAGTTTGATGGTGAAAGATTCGATCGCTGCACGACAGCACTAAGCCGCCAAGTCTCGCTTCTGTCTTAGGATCTAGGCTAGTGATCTTCGTGTGCATGGGTAATTGGTCATGTAACGCTGACAGCTCCCACTGTAGAAGCCTAGCCGCAGCTGAGGCAGATTATCCACCGCTGTACTCCATTTTGGGGCCGCAATGCAGCCTGGCACTCATTGGATTGAACTACAAACCCAATTTGCGTCATTTGTGCAATTTTCCCGTCACGGCCAATTTTTCTTTTGCGCCGCCAACAAAACCACATACCCTGCGACAAATTTTATTGTGGCTTTCACCGATTGTCCAACGAGAAGCTCTTATTAGGACTTTCGGATGACTAATTCTAGCCAGATTACTGCCAGTATTGGCGGCATTACCTATCTTTCGGGAGAAGTCTTCAAGCGCCTCGTCAAGTTTACTAAAGATGCCAAAGATGCGCCGGAAAAAGTTCGAGAACTTGCCACCAAGACGAGAAACCTCGCTGGTATTCTCACGAATCTCGAGCTGCTTGCGTTATCTCTAGATGATTGGGATTCTCCGTCCTCGCTCAAAGCGCAACACCTCAATTCATGCCGCCAGACCCTGCTGGAGATTGACAAGAAGCTCGGACAAGCTCAAAATGATTTCGAAAGCGGTGATAAGCTTAAGGTCATCTCGAGGCGCTTAAAATGGCCATACACAATGGCTGACACAAAGGCATTGTACTCGGAGCTCTCTGATCATTGCGACATACTGCAGCTTGCCCTTGCTGCGAACAACATGGAGGCATTGCTAAAATCCCTCGCAATCCAGGAGGACTTGAACAAAAAGCTTGAAAAAAGGTTGAGAGCTGAAACACGGGTTCAAATGAATGAAAAACGCGTAGAAATTGTCAATTTCTTTCTGCGCGTTAATCCGCAGGGAAATCTTGAGACAAGTCGCCGGTTGCGTCATGCGATGACTGGGATGTGGCTTACGGAAAGCGACCCTGCATTTCTGGGCTGGAAAGAGACCCCAAATTCCAAACTGTGGCTCAGTGGAATCCCCGGTATGTGCAGACCTAGTCAAAGTGTATCTTGAGCCCATGGGCTAATGTGAATATTTGGTAAGGAGGTGGGAAGACTGTTCTTTGTGGCGCGGTTATAGATGAAGTGTTGCAAGAAAGTGACGAGTTCACGGCTGTTGCGTACGCATTTTGCGACTACAAAGATCCCAAGACACACCAACCTGAAAATATACTTGCTGCCTTGGCAGTTCAACTTGGCCAGCAAAAGCAGCAAGCCTTCGATCTCCTTGAGGAATACTATGAGGAACTCAGGCCCACAAGTCAATTGCCAAGAGAACCAAAATTAGAGGAACTCGTCACTCTTATTGATAAAATGGCGTTCATGTACAAAACGGTTTTCATCGTGGTCGATGGTCTCGACGAATGCGCCGAGAACGTCGCTTCCATGACCGAGAGTCTCAAGTCTCTTGCTGATGAGTCAGACGCTATCAGTGCTGCATTTTTCAGCCGCAAAGAGGTCGATATCCAAGAACAATTGGAAGATGATTATACTCACATTGAGATTGAGGCCCACACGGAAGATTTAAAGGCGTATGTCTTATTTGAAGTAAGCCAGAGAAGGAGTCTTAAAAAGATCAAAGTGTCAAATTCAGATCTTTATGAGGATATTATTCGAACACTTGTTGAAGGAGCGAGAGGAATGCGCGTAATACTCCTACCTTTTACTTTATCATTCAAACTGACAGTGCGCAAACAGGTTCCGGTGGGTGGCTTGCCAAATAGACCATATCAGTGAGCTCCCCACAAACAGCGCTCGAAGAAAGGCCCTGCGGGAACTGCCACCGACTCTTTTTCAGACTTATGACAGGGTGTTGGAAAAGGTAAGAAAGCTCCCATCCACAACGCAAGGCTTCATACGCAAAACTCTCTACTGGGTGGCTTTGCCTGGCATTCGTATCGAAATCCCTGGATTGTGTGAGGCCATATCAATCCAGGACGGGTGTGATGAAATCGATCCAGACGATGTCATCGATGAAGATGAGATATCCCGCCTATGCGGATGTTTACTCCGCAAGTCGTATGACGGAACCTTTTTTGAATTTCCGCACTTCACAGTCATGGAATATCTTCAGAGTAACAATTCACAGTCAGCCGTTGGCGAGTTTGCATACTCGAGTGCTGAGGCTTGGCGCTTGTTGATGGCGACAAGCTTCAGATTTTTGACGTTTCCTTGCTTTGACCGGAAGCCAACGGCTGCTTCGAGCTTGGAGGAAGCTCATCGATTGGAAAGAAACGAGACGCACCCTTTCTACCAGGTTGCAGCCAACGTCATTGGTAGACTAAAGGATCTTGGAGACGATGACGAATACGTGTTGACCTGCGATGACGAGTCAGTGTTGCCTCCTCTGCAACGATTATTCGATGCCAGCAAATCAGGTGCTTTTATGTCATGGGCTTTGGAGTGGACGCTCCTCCATGCCGCATGTGGATTTCAGGGGGGATTGCCGACCTGGCTAGGCGTTGTCCTGAGCCCCACGTTTACACCACTCCATATGGCTGCCCATTTCCATTTGCCAAATATCTGCAAACGTCTCCTTGAACAGGGTGTTGATGTGAACTTGATCAGCCCAATAGGAACTCCATTGATCACTGCATTACAAAGATCTTGGGACAGGGTTCACGCCGGTAGAGCAATAACAGGCACCCTGGAGATATTAATGGACCATGGTGCGGACACATCAGCTCGAGTGGATGAATACAGACTGGATGACAGTGACGACGATCAGGCAAGCGCCCTCGCTATGGCCTTGGATCGTTGGGGTAGCAATCCTGCCATTCTATCTCTCATTCGACCCTCTTCCAGCGTTGCTGAAGATGCGATCGCCTTTCTCTCCGCGGATGAGGACATCAATTATGCACATTCTTTAAGAGCTATGCACGAGGATGTTCTGAAAGCTATTCTAGAAATATCGACGGGTGCAAAAGCCCCTCTTCAATGGCAACCCATGGCATCACCTGCCACCTTGCTGCTTGCAAAACGAAACAGCGCTTTACCTGTTAATCAGCCTAGCAATTTATTGAATGATGCGGATTTTTGGAAGGCTCTGAGACTCGCAACTGAAAAGGGCTTGGTCACCGAGCTATCCGCGTTGATGGCAGATGATCGATACCATGCAAATGAACAGAGCTTGAGGGATCTCTTATTTATCGCCGCAAAATACGAATCCAATTCCGGCGATCGTACAATGAGACTTCTGCTAGATACACCGGATTCTGAAGTCGTGGAATCAGGACTCCAAGATCTTCTCTATATGAGCTGCGAATATGATAATGCTTCCGTCACCTCGCTTCTCCTAGACCGAGGGGCAAGCATCTCTGCCAAAGATAAACAAGGGAACACGGCTTGGCATATTGCTGCCGGCGAGGGGAACATAAACATCTTGAAGCTTTTATCACAGAAAGATCCGGACATTGCCCACAGTTTATCCACAACATCTGGGTCTGGGTCGACGCCACTGGCACTGTCACTGAGATCATGTTATGTGGACTCATCTCTTCTTCTGTTGGGGTGGTGCTCTGCAGATCTAAGCTTCTTTCAACCAAGCGATATGCTTCTCCACTCAGCAGCTAAGTCTAACTCGGCAGAGTTATTCAAGGCACTACTTGCCAAAGGCGTCGGCCTAGAAGCCATTGGGTCTGATGGAACAACGCCGCTTCATTACATCAAACCTGATATTTCAATTGATTTTGCCCGTCATTTAACCTCTATTTATGATATATCACATCTAGACAATTCTTCAAAGCCTGCATTTGAACTGCTTCTGTCAAACTGGCTTGCAAAACCAGATTGGCGCCATAAGCGTGCCTTGGACCAAGATTTATGGGCGTTGTTCGTTCCTTCTGATCATACTTTTCGGTCTGAACAGAGGAATTCACCTAGGTTCCATGAATGGACATCCATTTGTAACGCTATCCAAAACAACATCATATGCCCTTGCGAAGGGCAGGGTTTGGCCCTACCTGATTGCAATCATTATTTCGAAAGTACCATGGAAGCATTTATTCATCTCGGGATGCTGTCTTCATACGAAGATGCGGAGAACCAAGCTGGTGTCATTCCAGTCATCTCTGCGCTACTAAGACGACCAAAGGATCCGCTACTATGCTTATCGGTCGTAAGGATTCTTACCAAGTTGATTGAAAAGTCTACCCTGCAGTTAAATCTAAAGGATATTGACGAGTGTTATGATCTTTTTGCGATGGCCATTCGACAAAGTGCAGAGAAGGCAACTGCTGGGTTTCTTCAGAATGGCCTTGATGTTCACCGGCCTATCTCTAAGCATAATATGATACAGCCACCGATGTCTGCCCTTGAAATAGCCTGCTTCGTAGCAAACACACCGACTTTTGATCTCGTTGTTGCTGCTGCAGACCCCAGTCGATTGAATGACACTCTGACGTCGGGCAAGAATCTGATTGATCTGGTGGTTGAAGGGGACAGCTGGTCAAAGCCATTGAAAATCCAGTCACTTCATAACCTCGGCGTCGAATTGAGAACAAGCACCAGTCCACCTCAGAGCATTATATTTGCTGCGAAGCAATCACAATGGGAAGTGGTGACATGCTTGGTGAGTCTCGGAGCAGACCCATTCATTCAAGATGAAGCTGGGTGGGCTGCTACTCACTTTATTGTGAGAGCTAATAAACTGGAAACATTAAAACACGTCGAAGAATCAAAGCTCGTCGCGCTAAAATGGCAACTAACTTGCGCGTCTCCTGGTTGTAAGGACCCGAAAATCTTAGAAAAAGGAATTAGTTTGCTGCATATAGCTGCCTGGAATGGTTATGTCGAAATGATTGAACATCTTTTGGACCGGGAGCTGGTGAAAGACGTCAATTCTGTGTCCAGCTCTGGAGAAACCCCCCTTCATAATGCTGCATGGTCTGGGAATCTCTCGGCTATCGAATTGCTAATTCGCAGAGGAGCAAAACTTGAAATGCGTACCACAAAGAACAGCCTTGCCATAGACTATGCTCTCGAAAATGGCCATTTGGAGATTGTGAAACATCTCATAAAAGCCGGCTCCCCAAGATCATCGCAATGGAACGATGATGCAATCGAGAGCTTCAAGGATGACCTAGATCTCACAAACATGTCGGAAGATTTCGATAGCAAGGCTCTATACTTGAGAGAGATTTCATTTGAGAAAGCAATATTAGCCGGAAATGTGGACGCTTGCAAAAAAGTAGTTGATCAAGGCCGCTCGATTAACAAAAAGCTGCAGAGCTGTCACAATTGCACACCATTATCTGCCGCAATTTGTGTCGCATGGGACGACTTGGTTGAGTGGTTTCTGGGTCAAGGCGCTCTTCCCACAAGTGTTTACTGCCATCATAACACTTACACCGATATATGCCAACATGCGACAAATAGATTACTGACGGTAGATTGTTTTAAAAGGGTATTGTCCCTCGCCGTTGAGAATAAAGCTTGTCGGTATCCTTTATCACCAAGCCCGGTGCATATCGCGGTAGCGAGGGGTAGGAATGATTTTCTGCAAGTGTTACTCCAACATTATAAGGAAAACCCCAAGCATCACATGTAAGTGCCAGATGAGCCTTTTTCTTTTTCGTGCAGAATCTGATTATACAGGGATATTTGGAAACTCCAGCAGGCGAGAGATTGCACAGAAATGTCTACACAAGCGATGTTCTCAATGTTGATAGATCCACCCGGCGAACTTGACGATCACTGGGAGACCGCATTGCATAGCGCATCACGAAACGGAAATTTTGAAGCCGTGAAGCTGCTCATAGACCATGGCGCCGATTTAAATGCGCTAGATGAAAACAAGTATACACCGCTGATGCACGCTGTTGAATCAGATGAAATTGACATCGTAAGTGAGCTATTATCTAATGGCGCTGCCTGGGAATCAATGAACTCAAGTGGCCTCACTGCGGTGGCATTGGCCGTTCAAAAGAATCGCCTCGAAGTCATCAAACTCTTGGATGCGCATAACCCGGCTTGTCTCAACTTCATATCACAGTTCGGGAAAAACCTGCTGGCCAGTTTGCCAAGCTCGGGTGCATCGCTGGAGGTCTTCCAGTACTTGATATCCCGGGGTTTACATCCGTCTTGCGAGAATCGAGTCGGCCATTCTGGACTTTGGCTGGCTTTGGAAAACGGCCGTTCTAATCCCAGCTTCTTCAATTACGTCATCCACTCAAGATTGATACAAAAGATGACGCCTGGGAGGGGATTCAATCCTATATGCTACTATATCTATGAACTTAGAAAACTAAAAATCATTCACAAATGTCTGCCTGTGGAAATAGCTCAGGTATTCATTGATGCCGAGTCTGTCCTCCGACAGAGCCCACTGTGTCGAGCGGCCATGATGGGTCTTGTTGAAACAATGGTTGTACTGTTGAAACTTGGCGCAAATATCGAGCATGGAGACTCGGTATTTGGCACGCCCCTCATGTGGGCCGCAGCGTACGGAAGGCTCGATACTTTCAAACATCTGGTCAGAAGTGGAGCCAATTTGGAGTACATCAACGACGAAGGGGTTTCCCGGAATGCAGTTTTAGCAAGTCTTCCGTTTCCAGAAATCACCAACTGGATTCTCGTGGGGAGATACCTGGACCAGAAAAGATTAACCAATACCGCTTTTGTCCCAAACAAGCCTGTCAAATTCTGGGGCGGATCGAGGGAGATGAAGATTGAAATGGAAATATGGCAGAAACATCGTTGGGGAGAATCAACACTTGACTACTGCAAGCGAGTGTGGGAAATTAAATCAGATTTAAGTGGGAAGATAGTCACTGGGGAATTGTTATAGCGAAATTAAGAGACTAGAAATTAGAGTATTAGCTGTATGCTACTGCCAATTCAGGAGACATAGAAAAGAGAATGAATTGACTCATAAAATTAGTAACAACTTCCAGTTTCACATCATAATCAAAATTCTTCATGGTACCAAAAAGACACACATAAGACAGTTCCTATCATCAAGAAGATATCGTATCGGGAGATTTTAGGATGTTGATTAGTCAATTCGTAAAAAGAAATAGGCTTCAAGACTTTATTTTCGAATTTCCCTTGTCATATTAAACGCAACAACGTATGCTGCAGGGGCAGGATACAAGGCACTAACAACGATAAACAGAGCCGACAGAGTGACCGGCTTGATGTATGTGATGATGGAAACTCCAATTGCCTCCAAAGCTAAACCTCCAAAGCAGAGGGCCAAAAGACTGCGGTTGGAAATCAAGCAGTTCTGTCGAGCGAATTGTAGGTCAAGCCTAAATCTGAACATAGTATTCATATGCAGGTCAAGGAAGAAGCGGCTAAATAGAACAAGGGCGATGAAGGTGTTAGGAGAAATGAAAAGCTGAACAGAGGTTGAAGGTGCCACTACCCAATGCGCACAAAATGTGGCTATTTGCAAGGGGGAAGACAGTAGAATGTATCGTGGTGTTCTACCAATCTTTCCTGAACGTAGCACAGCTGCCTATGGAACCTCTTATTAATTGTTCTTCAATTGGACATAAATCATTGATATGCTTACCTCGTTCACAAGCATAAAGATGGGCACCAACATTGATAGAGGGTACGGTACGAAAACCGATATTATGACGCTAGGTAGCATGGAAGCCACAGTCATGACCACTGCCTTTCTCCAGGAAACATCAAAGCCAGCCAGAGCCTTGCTATACTGTTGAATCGTTCCAAGATAAGGGTGTCTGGTGGTTTTTGACTGGGGAGGCTCGAATGAATCCAAGATATGGCCGAAGGCTGTATAGAGAAAGAAACACAAGACAAATGCAGGAATGGGGGAATTTGAAAAAGAATCAAGATTTTGGCTCTTCCAAATCTTTGCTCCAAACGGAACAGCACAAGCAAAGAGCATTAATCTCATACTCACTGCGTAGTGGAAATGGATGATGAGCTTGCGATTAAAGCTCATGACGACCGCAAAGCCGTCAATTGTGGCCATGAGTCCGAGTGTGAACCATATGTCAATCGACAAGTTGTCCAAATCTTTGTGAGGCTCCAGCATGTAGTCTGTCGTTGTAACTTCCAGCTCCTCGATCACCATTGACGCATTGTAAGAGACAATACGAGCAGGCTCCAGAGAGTGCTTCACGCCAAGGCCGGAGCACCACCTTCGAATATGAACAAGTACTGCAACGCTCAAGAGGAAATAGGCGGTTTGGGAGAATACAAGGAGCCAAAATTCGATATTTCGCCGATCACGAAGATCAAACAGGGGCACAGATCCAACTAGCAGCTTGTTTGATGGAGCGTCTCCACCACACTGACGTAGGTCTAGGTCATAGAATATTAGTAATGTGAATGGCTCAAACTAGGTTTAACCAGGGTTCTATACCAGAGTATGGCACAAGCATCTTTGTCTTGATTGCCATGTTGATTGAAAGAAAGAGTATCTCAATTAGATATTAAGCCAGGAAGAACGACGAGCAAAATATTTACTCTGCGAGACGAAAAGGGGCTACCTCATCATATTTAACACCAGTATTTCACTCATTCAAACTCCTTCCCTTCTACTGCTGTCTTGACTGTTGGTCGACAGTTTCCTTGTTGGTGGCTGCCGAATTCGGTTTTCAGGCCCCCAAGGCTAAGATATCCGATAACATCATGTTTGCTCGTCTAGCGCGATTTTCTCCTCTTTGGTGCGGATGTTTGCTTTATTTGCCTAATTTGCGTCTGATGCCTGCAATAGCCTCAAAAATCCCATGCGTGTTGGCGCCCCGTTAACCCTCCGAATCGGTGTATTCAGGCGAGTTGGATCCGTTTACGCGAAGTCGGCAGCATCTGGGCCCCGTTTATTCCTGCATGAACCTGACCCTAAGCAATTTAGATGCCGGCCGTTTTTGGTGTTGAGTTCGTCCCGGCCAACGGTTATGAGGAGCATCCCCACTCTGGCGAACGCCTCAACGCATGCACCTAGCAATCAACTCCTACCATGCAAGGACACGTAGCAACGGAATTATCTCCCGCACTGCGGGTTGCCGCAGTTGCAGAATTTTGGGGGCCAACAACCGGCTGCGGATGCTAAACGACGACAAGACTCTATTTTCAGTCCTTTTCCAACTTCCTGGTCGATGGGTTATGGCCTGATTAGGGTGGATACTTGTCCATTTGCGCGATTCCATTTGCGTGATTCCATAACCCCTCATTTCAGCATCTTGCAATATTCTACTCCAGGAAGACTTTGAGGCCTTAAAATGAGTATGAGACAATCTAAACTCCATCAGGATTCTGGAAGTAAAAGATATGATGATCTTAGAAAAAATCCCAATGACTATGGTGCAAGCTTGGAATCCAATCTTAGTCAGCAAACAGCAACAGCACCTTGTTTACAATCGCTAAAATGCATTCTCCGCCTCCTATGGTGGACCACATCGCCACCCTGGGAAAGCAGATTTTGCAACTTGAGGCTGAGTTTTATGATAGATAATATTTGTGGGCTCTGACGGGCATACCCTGATAAAGAAAGAGCCGAGGTGACTCGCAGCCTCAACAAGGCATTTTCCTCACTTGTCAGCCACAACGGCCTTTTTTCAGCACCGCCTCACATCAAGAGTAAATCCTCCTCTGTAATCATTTCACTTTGGTCCATGCCCTCCACAAGCTCCGGATAATCGACCCAAAACTTTTCGAGAAGGCCCCACGAACTCCTCTTCAAAATATCCTGGTAGAAGTCATTTTTAACTTGCGGGTCGCCGTTGTTTTCTCGTATGATGAATGGGCGATTAAAGCTTCCACGTATGCGCCCCGTGCATGCAAGAAGACCATACACCTCTGATAAATTGTATTTCGCGCCGTGCCGGATCAAATTGTCTCGCATCTCCGGCCACAAAATAAAATCATAGGATATTGGGTGGCTGATCAGAAGCTGGGTTTCCGTTGGTCGGTAATGTTCCGGGAGAGCGTTGAAATGCTCCTCCGTCGGCCATATTATCCACTAGAATCCATGTCAGCGGTGGGACAGGCAGCCAGCTTGCAAATGACGAACCAGCAAGTATAGATAGAGAATCCAGCTGCAAGCAAATTTTTCCGGAGCTAGCAGTGGAAAGGCTTTCATCTCCGAGGTGATAAAATTGGCCAATATGTTGCTCGACCCGCCAAACAATAAATCGATGGTTTTTGGCACTGAAGGACATTGGCTGGGAGCATCTACATCTGCCCGCAGGTCTGCGACGAGCTTTGTGCATCGGTTCATGTGAGTCAAAAGTCTTTGATTGGGCGCAGAGAGCCCACAGTAGCGGGGGAGTCGCAGCCACGGGGCATTCGACATGGTCTTATCCATGGAACTGAACAGGGCAGCAGCTGCATTTGTGGTGTCGTAGAACTCGCTCTTCACCGCCACCAAAGGCTTAGATGGTGTGAGCTCCCTCAAAGGGGAAGCATCTGAATCGGTCATCCGCGCCACAGTCTCTGTGTCACTAACACTGCTTTGCCCCGAAGCTAGTCCAGCTTCGAGTAAGTCGTCGCTGCAGCTGCACCCGGATTTCTTCAGTCTTTCCTTGAGGACCCGAACCTCGTTCTCCAAGGTGTTGATGTAATCGCGTTCTCGTTGTCGCTTCCTGCGTTGGCTATGTCTATCACGCTCACGCTTGCGCCTCAGCGTCTCAAGAATGCCATGAGGATCATCCTGTTGATATTCAAAGTCCGGCGGGATGGGAAGCTCGGGTTGGCCCAGTAGGAAGCTAAATGGTTGTGACATTGTGATGGGTTGTGTCGACTTCAACGTCAGATATCTGAAAAGTGAGGCATCTACTAAAGCATTCCCTACCATATCTATATCTGGGCTTCACGGGCTCGGGAACGAATGAAAGGATCTCTAGATGATTGAGCGGCCTCTCACTCCCTATTGATTCCCCACATGAGATCCACTGTATAACGTCAACCGTAGGGCTAAAATGTTGCCGCATCTCCTTTCAGGGCCGATTAGTGAGTTGGCCGGGGCTTCGGGGCTTTTGAGCCACCCGAGAAATCCGAACGCGCCCTATTCTATCCCGAAATAACAAAAGCCACCCGAATAATCAATGGCGAGTCCGAAAATCAATACGCCCAGTGAACCCTCAAACGCGACAAAATCATGGCAATACTGATCCAAATCCGCAATGCATTGTAGGTGCAAGTAGTGGTATGTGCGATTCATGGGGACGCAAATCACGGTGCAACCGATTTGCGCTGCATTTCAGATCGCGGCCGCAGTGCCAGCAGCCCTCGCTTTTGATGCAAAATAATCTAAAAAAAATACATACCCAGTTGAAATATGTACAGAAGAGTATTCGTGATATTTCCTCTCTCCAGTTGGAGTGGGGATGGCGACTACATCGGCCAGGACTTTGGTCTGTTGAGCACGGATAATCCGGCCTCTATGCACGGGCTGCATTCGTAATGTGCCTGGGCCGGAGTTAAGCTCAGCCTTCCTTCACAGCCTCAATCGGCCGAGTGGGTAAGCGGAGCAGTGACGTCTTTTGCTTCCAATCGAGTCTACCAATGGCCGAATGGAATGTTGGGTCGCCCCGTCTCCCGAGACGGCCCTGGCGTCGATACCGATTCAACGATCGCCAATGGGTCCGGGAACAAGGTTGTGACACGCATGTCGGCATTTAACAAGTGTTTATTAGCAAATTTAGCACAGCCCTATAGGATTGGCATACCCTGATCTCGTTCGGAAACAGGAATGGGGTACTGGAACTCGGGGATGCTGGCTACCCGTTCCTCCGCATCACATAGCGAGTGGATGATTGGCTCTCATTCTGCCGGGGATCTCTCAAATTCACATTATGTGGCCTAAGCCAAAGTTAAAAACTTTACGGGGATAGGAACATGAACAGCCCGAATGAATTCCCCAAACCCCTTGCCCAAGGCGTCCAGCAACCTACTGCTGCTCACCCCCTTACCGAGCGGGCCATAGATGACAAAGTGGACGGCTTTAATGTTGGGCATTTCAACCCGCTCAATAAAATAGCCGTCCTGCCAATCCGAGCCCATCAACTTCTGCATCTGCTTACGCGTCAAGAAACTCCTCAGCCAGTCCCATTCGTCCGCGGTGTGGACAAAAATGCCAATGTTGACATTGGCACCCTTGTCGCCGGAGCGGGCCAGGGCAATATCACCCAGCGGCGCATCCACAGTAGGGCCAAAACTTTCCAGGTCCACGGGATTAGTCGTCTCATAGTTTTCGCGTGGATGCAGGGGCTCTGTGACTGCAGGTGGCCCAACGACGGTGCGGTCAAGGTCGGATACAGAGCTCCCAATGACTGAAACCGACTCTTCGAGCCTTGATTGCTCAATCACCGCGGGGTAATATCCCAGAAAAGGCTTAGGCAAGGCAGTGCGCATGTCGAGTGAGCAGTGCATGCCTATGACTGTCAGTAGTCGCTCACGTAATTTAATCAAGCACCAGCACAGAGTTCATTTCACCTACCTGGGAAATGGGCCATTCCATTATACATCCAAGCCTGAAGCAACTTGCCGATTGTCTCTGGCCTCTTCGCCTGGGCAAAGATGCGCAAGTACGTTGTGGAAGAGAACTGTGAGCTGGGATTCTGCTCGGGCACTCCGATCCTTTGGAAATCGAGTACATCGAATTCATCCACAGCACCCCACTCCTTTAGCTTTTCTCGCAGCTGCAGCTCCTGAAGATCATACTTTTGGGAGATGGCGTATCCGTTTCCATTAATCAGTGCCTCACACTGGAAACCTCCTTGGTAAAATACGGCCAATTTGGTCGTCGCTGGCGGCGGGTATCCCCTGATCCCAGAAACATGGACGCGGTCCTTCGCTTCTTCCGCGACTCGAACTTGGCTGATGTCCGCTTTAACGTCGCTATTGAGATAAATGTTTCCCTGGAGCTCATATAAAAGCTGGCAAACGACGGTGTCAGGTGTGACGAAACCAGGGAGTGAAGAGTGCTTTGTGATGATGGAGTCGCCATTGGCCTCGATTTCGGCAATAGGCAAGCCTAGATTCAGCAAGTCCTTGGCGTCATACTGGAAGAATCCCGCAAAATTAGCACCAGTAACATATGTGGAGCATTCGATGAGATGGCCCGCAATCAAGGCTCCAGCTAGCTCGTCATACGACGCGTCAGACCAGCCATGCCACCAAGCAGCTGCCGCAATAACGGGCGAGGCGTCGGATACCCGGCCACAGATTATTATATCTGCACCTTGTTCGAGACCTCTCTTGATAGCTCTAATTCCAAGGTACGCATTCGCCGACACAATGGGCATCTGATCAGGGTACTTTAAAAAGTCGAGTGTGTCATCGGCAACTTGCACTTCCGAGTTTGATCCATCCAGATGAGGTGGCTGATCATTGCCAGTAATGATGTCGCGAATTTGAGGAAGCAGATTGTCTCCTTCCACGTAAGCAACTTTAAGATCCAGCTTCTGTTCCTGAATCTAAATAGAGAGTTCAGCAAGTCAGTTCCTAGGAAGTATTTACGGTGCATACCAGAGCATACGCCTTTTCGGCCAATCCCTTTGGGTTCAGACACCCTCCGTTAATGATGATTTTAATTCGCTTCTCGTTTGCCACGCCCAAAGTCTTTTCAAGCCCATCCCAAGCAGTTGGCATCCAGCCAGGGTGGCTTCCTTTGTTGTATGCGTCGGCATTACTCGCAATATTGACTTCTATCCAGGTGTCAGGCATCAATTTGTTTCTAGAAGCGGCAAAACAAACCCGCAAGATAATCACCAGTGATCACATCGACCGGGCCGCACGTGGCCTGTTTATACATAAAATCTCCGGGGTCGCCTAGCGAGTTGGTTAGCAATCATCAAGAATCGCAAGCTGCAAGGACTGACAGTTGGCCCCAGAGCAATTAGCAATCCTCACTGCTCTTTTAGCCATGTTTTTGAGTTTCCGAATATTTCTTTGTCTTGAAACTGGAATTCACAATACAGGCGGCACAAGAGGGGTGAATCAAAGGTTCATGCCATCACAAGTTTTGTGGAGTGGGCCAGATTTTTATATCCTACATTGTGCAGCTCCCATTGACAAAGTTAGGTTGACAAGGCGCGCTGGTAAATCGATCATGTCCCTAGAAGCTAACGCTTTTTAGTTCACGATTCATTGTCTTGCTTTAGTCTCGGTCGGTCGCCTGTCATGATGTGAGGCGATTCAGCGGTTCTCAAAACCAATGAATCAGCGCTTCACTACCTTGGGTGGAGTAGGTGCACCCCTGTTAGCCCATGTCCATCTCCACCGGAATCCCCGCAATTTTGCGTTCCCACTTCGTAATTTATCCAACCTGCAGGTAGCTCGTCTTCCCAGCAAAAGAAGGTTGGAAACCTTCATCAAATAGCATAGGGACTGTCCTTTAGGTGTTATTCAAATCGGACAAAAGGCTCCCCCCGGGGGATTCATCTCTTGATGCCTGCATTAGGTAGGCGAACCTGATGTCGGGACCCACTATCGTGACGCGTCCTAAATTCTGGTTCAAATGAAGATGGGAATCAATTTGAGCAGAACTGACCCAAATTTGAGGTTAAAAAAAAAAAACATGCAGCTTCTATCACCAATATAAACTGGATGTTTTATTACAAAATTAATAACAGAATGATAAATCCTAATTTTAGGGCACCCCAAACAAAATTGATGCTGCAAAACACGGCGCACACGTGGTATTACCCTGTAGAAGTTCAAACATTAGCTATGCTTTCGACGGCTAAGCTTGACTTTGCATAAATTACACAGTGTAAAGGTCGAAAATGGCATTTTGATATATTTAAACAAATGTATAACTTGATTTGTCATGTTCTGCATACTATGTCCTATTTCTAGACTTCTGCTGCTCGAAAGTAGTGTGTACTAGAATCGCTACGCTCGGGCCTTATCTAGCTAGCTCTCAAGTATCAATCGTACCACGCGAGAGCTAGGCGAGCAATTAGGGAAAGCGTGGACCTCATATTTGCCAGCGTCGACTGATGCTATTCCAAGGAATTATGAAAATTCTGCATATCCGAAAAACATCTCTGAAATTTCTCCCGTCTTTTTTTCTGGTGTCTTTTCCTTAGATGTAGCGATGTCCAGCTCATCGGTCCTGGAGAGTCCAGAGCCGGAGCTGTTCTCCGGGATGCATGACAAGTGGCATGTGATACTCATCGCTCTAAATTTAAGTACTGCAATGGACATCGACCAACCACCTTGAGGCGGGATAGTAAGCCACAGTGGACCTGGCCCCGCCCATGTGTTGTCTTGGAGAGCTGCCCAACGATACTTATCTTTTCTTAGGTACCGTCGCTGCCTCGTTCGACTACCATCTCGTCAACTCGTTTCGTTTGAAGCTTGTTGACCCGTATGATCAAGACTTCTGTGTAATTCTTCCGCTTTGAATTTCACTCTGAAAAGAAGACTTGCACGCCTCCCACTCCCGGAAAGCGCCTCATCTTGGGCACTTTTATCAGAGAGAGTAGTAAGATGAGTGAAAACGCGTTAACTGAGAGCAAATGGAAACGTTGGGCTCGAAAATATCTCTGCTATCTTTGTCATAAAAATGAACTGCCGGAGTACAATAAGCTAGTCAGTCAGATCGCCGAGACTCACCACCGGTCGGTCATGAAACTTGCTGACATGGCGGCATTATTTAGGTTCCACTCTCACTTGCCCCCAAGGTACCAAGTACCGCCAAAATGCCACTCATAGCGGATCTGACCGGCAGTGATGCTCACGGGTGTTCAACTCCCTCAGAGACAACTGAGGCGCATGATCCGATTTTCATGGAGACGGATGCGAAACGAATGACACAGATTATTGAGGAATCACCGGTGACGCAAGCCATCAGCAGTTCATGCCAGGCCAGTGTCATATCAACCGAGGACTCCAGGGCCCTCACAATCACCCCAGATATTACTGTGTCGCCGTCTCGACAGCCCATCAATACAGATCTGTGGGACCAGGATTTAACTCGCGTACAGAAAGAGTCAGATGGCCAGAAGCCTCTCGAAAACATACAGGGACTCGCACAAGATCTACCCAAATCTGATTCCGAACCACGATAGTCGACCGAGAACATCAAAAGATAGACACAGAAGACAGTCGCCAGCATCAAACCTGGCGATAAGAGGAGCATCTGGACGTGAAAATTGACCAGAGAGAATATTCAGTTCGTCAGCTTTTGGGCGAGACTGTGGTGGCTTTGCATAAGTCTGTCCTGTTAATAGATTTATGACCGTTGGTAATGTGACTACACGCTTTGCCCCGGTACACGAGGCTTTACCGTGGGCGGTTGTGCGATTTATTTTCATGGTACGCTATTCTCCAACTCGTAGGACTTTAGTCCTCTAAAGCTAACGCGTTCTAGGCTGTGACCGCTACCTGCCAATTAAATATTGACATATCGCTTGATCTTGCCAAAATTGCCATGCTCATCTGCCAATTCGACCTCTGACGCTACCAATCCACGCGGAATCAACTTCAAATATCGAGATGCAGTAGCACTACAACCCCAATACTGTGGCCTGAACCAATATGATCAACGAATCACGCGAGACGGGCCGAAATAATAATGGATTCCTCCTGATTACTGCCCAGATAATTGGGTTCCTGGGTCACCAGGCTGAGCCTGCATCCTGCTTTTAATATTAGAGATAAATACTATGCGGTTGTGGCATTACCTGACGCTATAATTTATGTAAAGGGTTTATTTAAAAACTGATAAGCCATTGAAAACTTCGTCCGAGGTCGGGTAATTTGAGTTTGTGGGGAAAACCTGGGGTTATCTGGAGAAAATCCCCGTCAACCTGTCAGGTGGTGGTGTCCAGATGAGGACGCATGATATGCTGGGCCGAGACGGGATGTGGTCCCGCACCCGAAAATGGTCGAGTGGTGCCAGAACCGGCATATGCTCCAAATCCCCTGCCGATCATCATTCCACCCAATTAATTGTAATCTGGACTTGTACCATCGAGTTCATTTTGTTACAGAAATACACTTGCAGAACTTGTTTGTTCTTGATGGCTGTAGAGCACTCTTGTAAGGAAAAGCTCGGCATCTCGTCTGTATGCATCAGCTCAAATAGAACATACTATGGTGCCATGGAGAGTCGCATTGAATACGGTTGCTCTAGTCCTAGTATTCGACCGAAAACAGGCAAGCATAACTCAATGTACACGTTGTTTGTAAATATCTTTCACCATTTTGCTCATTTGTACCCGACAGTTTGGCGCACGGACTGTGACGTGAACTTGCGAGGTTACCACTGCCGACGGGCCACTCGGGGCACAACATCATGGCAAATGGGGGCATTGCTGATCGCCCCATGTCAACACCATTCTTGCGTAAAGATGCCGGATTAGCCGACATAATGGAGCCATTTATCGGATAGACTTCACCCTCATTCGTCACATGGGGATATACAAAAGGGGACACCTTGAAGTTTGTCTGGCTGCTCTAGACCTTGACGGCGTTGACGAATTTCTCATCAGATGATGCCGAAGATCCTACAGTACGTTGAACCTAAAAGCACCGAAATCGCTGAAAAGATTGATGATACAGTTGTCGGGAATATTTATCAGATTCCCTGTCCCTAATCTTTCAATACAACGACGCGTGGTCCCACTTGACGTGCATTTTCTAATCGAGGACGTATTGTATACAAGCTCAAAATATCACACTCAATTCTCGCTTTTAGTTCGGTCTCGACCCTGAGAAGACTATCATGATCAGGAACCCAGCGATCAATGGGCGAACCGTCCCAGTCGAATTTGGCCGCTACAAACCCGCTCCCAAGATGCAATATGTGCGTCTGGGAAATAGCGGATTAAAAGTGAGTAATTGTGGTTCAAATAAAACTTAGTCGTATCTGTATTAAGGAAGAGTAATTGATAGAAATCTTAGGTTTCACGATTAATTCTAGGAACTGCTACATATGGAACGAAGGAAGACACTGCTTGGAGAATCGAGGAGGAAGAGGCACTCAAACATCTACAAGTAGGTTCATACATCACACATTAGATCTTGACAGTACCTAATTACCTAAAGCGTGCTTGGGAGCTTGGAATCAATACATTTGATACGTCCAACTTTTATGGAAATGGTATTAGCGAGGAGATTATTGGCAAGTTTCTAAAGACGGTACCTCGCGAAGCCGTCGTAATCATGACAAAGGTAATAACACAGCTTAAATATTTGAAAGTGTCTCGTTAACAGAATAAGTAAAGTCCTATTTCCCTGTTGGAAATTCTGAAGCTAATGGTCCTGCTGGCCTTACGCTCACATCTGGCAATAACCGAAAAGTGATTAGATTCTCCACTTTTGCGTCGAAGAAGACGAGCTAAGAGTTTGAAGCATATCTTTGATAATGTAAAATTGGCCTTGAAGCGGCTACAGACGGATTATATTGACGTCTTACAAGTGGGTCACTGGTCCATCCTGCTGTTCATGGGTGGATTTAACAAGTATTAATCAGCTGCATCGATTCGACTATGAGACTCCAGTATGAACTCCCAATCTCTGCCAATTTCCAGCCTTCTGATATACATACAGATCGAGGAGACCATGCGTGCTCTGCACGATGTTGTCCAGGCCGGCTATGTCCGGTATATGGGCATGTCAAGTTGCTGGGCCTGGCAATTCCACACAATGCAAAGTGAGCACTACCTAATACCCACCAAGGGACGCAATTGACAAGCCAATTCATCTGATTCAAGATTATGCAATCAATAATAATCTTACTCCGTTCATCAACTGCCAAAACTTTTACAACCTCATATACCGAGAGGAAGAGCGAGAGATGATGCCATTGCTCAAATACTTGGGTGTAGGGTCAACACCATGGTCACCCCTTGCTAAAGGTCATCTGACACGACCTCTCAACCAGTCGTATGCGACGATTCGTTCCGTAAGCTTACACAAAACCTGCGAGAGCAACCCTCAGTCTTTTAACGGTGCGGTCTAGACATCGGACGCTCTGCATGATGAGGCCATCTTGGATGTAGAGTGGGAAAGGGAAATCAACCGCCGAGTCGAACTGCTATCCAAAAAGCGTGAAGTGCCAATGGCACAAATTGCGCTAGGTGAATTCTATGGTTTTTTTGTCACCAATCTGGATGCTGACGCGGCTTGTGTTTACTAGCTTGGGTTTTACATAAAGACTGTGTGACTGCCCCCATCATTGGTATTTCCAAACTAGAGAGATTTGAAGAGTCGATAGCTGCGCTTGACGTGGAGCTCAGTGAGGAAGAGATGAAGTTTTTGGATGAACCCTATCAACCGTGAGTATGCCAATGCTTTTTGTCTGGTGGCGACTAATAGGACTGCAGCCGATCAACGGTAAGCTTTGAATAGTTCTTACCACAGGAGGGGAAATATGACGTGATGGAAGGCTCCGTTGTGTATTGTCTGGATATGAAGATTGAGCGCAGTGCTTTAATGTTAAAACGCTTTTGTTTATAATTTTTACCGTATCTTTACCGTCAGTTGTGTCACCGGTAGGGCAGGAGGGGTTTTGGATTGACCACACCGGTTCGACGCACGGGTTACAGGTGCAGCCTCAACGTTTTGGCCACCATCTATTTTGAAACAAATTTCTGCAAGAAAGAGGCTCTTACTCAGCTCTATGCAAGGAAGTGCAAGGTGTGGTGCATTCATTCCGATGTCGGCTGCATGGATTGGATGTAACTTTGCCAACAAACGAAACATGCGGTGAAGATCCCGGTGAAGATTTCGATGAACGATCGCTTTGTCTCAAAAATGATCAGTCATGCTAGGGTTTCAGCAAGGGGTTCTGGAAGAGGCCCCTGGGCCTATCGGGAGTGGTATATTTTGAGGTATGGCTAAAGGAACCATCCGCTGCACGCATGTGATTCGCTTACTTTCGGTGTCTTGTGTTGAATTCTTCAGACCAGCCCCACCCGCCGGTGAACTTCGAGTACACAATCGTGCTTCACATTGTAAAATCCTTCTCACAGGATGAATTTTACACAATTGAATGTTTTTGCTGACCCAACGATATCATAACTCCTTCAATTTTCATCTTTTCGTGTGCCCCAGCGGCTGCGATTGGTAACAGTCGCCAGCCCGCCTTACAGGACGTCTAAAAGTAGGAGCAAAATGAAGGCAACTGGATCCCGGAGTTCATTGTCATGATGAGCCTTTGCAACAGTGTGCAGCTCTCGCGTCTTACGAAACCTGCAACGCACTACCTCGAGGGACGCACTCCTACGACTTCGTAATCTGGATGTCACCCTCCTAACCCAGGGAGGCAATCTTCTGATACGTCATATCACCTTGAAATATGCAAAAAACAACATGATCTGTCAAGTACTACGCCACGCTCTCACGATCACAGTGGGCTGGTTGCCATCCCCGGCCCCCAAAGTCCTGTATTCTGGCTGTATTTCTTGTAGCCCCTCGAGTGCTCTCCGTATCACGAAACGCGCTGGGCACCGTCTCAACCTCCACCGCCGGTGGCTTCGGACCGATAGGAATACGCTCGTGATACATCCAAGGCTTGTGTGACAGTTTGTGTTAAGAAGAAAGACATGGACTGACCTCTCGGGGTAGCCGCCCAGTGTCACGTCTTAATTTCCACAATTGCCATGGGTTCCCAAGCCGAGACGGGCCAAAAAGCCACCCCCAATCTGGCGGCGCCGGCCTCGAATGGGCACTCATTTGGTGCCCTATGACCTGTGGGCTCGCGATTGGCGTGTGCGATTGAGGGATAATGATTATCGTGTTTCTTGAAATGATGCCCGCTCGATGCCGATCGCGTTGGGCAGGGGCTCATAGCGGTGGCAGCTGAGCCTGAAAGCGCAGTGTCGTGCTAGGTCAAGTCGCTGCAGCCAGGAATGCAACTGAGTGGGTTAGCGTTCTAGTAGCGAAAGTCGAGGCCGATAATGGGTCCGGGGTGTACAGCAATGTTGGGCCGCGATACCGTATTTAAGAATCACGGCGCGCGTAATGTAACTAATTCGGGGGATTACGCTTTCGCTTAGGAGCTACCTTGCCACTCGAATCCTCCCATTGTAAATCACCCGACCGGAAGTCGACGGACGACATGAGACTGGCCTTTAACGCCTTGCGCGCGGCAATTGACACAATTGGCACGCCGTTCGAAGTCGCCAGAGCACCAGACCACAGGCTCCGGCACCAGGGCGCGCAAGCCCTAAGCGACAGGTACGCGAACGCTGAGAAATCATGGTGGGGGAACGCGCTGCAACGTCGAGCCCCCTAAACGTTGGGGGAGTGTCAGAGGCGGCGGAGGGGTTTCGGAGCGTCGAACGGGAGCAACGGCTAATACTTATACTCGTTAGCCAAGGCATAGTGGAATTCGGACCCAAGAGAAAAGTGGTAACACGGTGGACCTGTTGTGCCTGCGCGTATGGAGTCATGTCAGTCAATGTCGCGATATGCGAGGCATGCGGCACGCCCAGATGCCCGTATTGCCGGGTCGAACGCGTTCGAACAAAGCCTGGCATGGGCGTGCCAGAAGACCACGTTGCGGTGTGGTTGTGGTTAGCGGAGAGCGGGGCCGTTGCAGGTGGATTCAGCGGAGAATGAGCCGTGACAGAGCGGGAGTTTGGTGGAGTTTTGAGGACGGTAAAAAAAAGATGAAGAGTGGAAAATATCAAGACTTGCACGGAACATATCCGAAATTCACCCTAAGGCCATTACCATTACCCGCAAGGCATCCTTCATCCATCTGGCCGCCGGCGAACCGTTACACAAATGCGCGCCCGCTAGTGGGACCCATTTCTTTCTTTGGTTGAGTACACTTCGGTCCTCTCGGGACTGTGTCCTCGGCTCCTCCCCCTCTCTCACGTGCTGGGCCCTTTGACAGACTGTCAAGTGAAGAAAAAAAAAAAAAGCAAGTTGATTTTTTTTTCTTTTTAGTAACTGAGTGAATTCATACCAGAAATCCATACGTATGGTCGCAGTCGACGGGATATGCTGCCGTGATCAATCAGCTTGCTGAACGCGGCCGAATTTGACCAGGGCCTCGACAAAAGACAAGCCCTGAATTTTTTCGTCGTATCAACATGGATATGCACTTTTTCTCCAGCGCAGTCGACCATCTTCTTCCTTTATCAATCCTATGACCTAGTTCAACGATGGACGACAAGGCAACCCTTCCTCAGCTGCACTGTCAGCCCAGGCCAGCCTTTGTTTTGGTTGCCTTGCCACATGTCCATTCCCCTACCGCATACACCAACATCAGCTGGCTCACCATCCTCCATATAAATGGCTGTAATTTTCTGCGCCGCACCGCCGATGGACGGCTACTGCGGCTACTGCGAGGAGAGCACCCTTCGCCATTCGGGCATCCACAGTCGACTGCACTGCCGCCTTACCAAACCATCCAACCGGAAGAGGCGATAGTGCCGGAAAGATAGAAAACAGTGCGCGCGAGTAATGGCCCATATCCCCAGCTTGCTTTGATTTGAGCACGCCTGACGTAGTGAAACCAATCCAGCGCCGCCCCGGTGCAATATCATGCTTGATGAGCACCATGACGTGGATTACTTTGATCCCAACGGCATTTAGCCCTATCAACGCTTTATTTAACCATCCTTTTTATAAGGCAAAATCTGTCACGAGCTAATCGTGGTAGCTGGCCTCAAAATCCCACGCATAGTTTTACATAACGGCCATGAGTATATGATGCGCCACTGAGGCCTGCTTCTCGCGCGTGGACGGCCCTTCCCTTTATACCCACCTCACCCATCTGTGACACTCTTAGTAACCCTAAATTTCAACCGCCACGTATCTTCTGCCCTCATTTCAGTTAGTGATCTGAATAAGCCTGTGGGCCACATGAGGCCCATGAGGATATCATGGACCAAACGGGAAGATCCATCTTTCACCACAGTCCTTTTGATTGGGATCAGCGGCAATTGAAAGCTGCCAAGGTTGATAAATTGATCAATACGTCGGCAATAAACGCCTGGGGTGAAGACTTAGAAGGTACTCCATTGGAGCTCTTCCTCCACATCCCCGAGTGCTCTGCCAAATTGCAGTACATTGTTTCGACGATCGAAGCCATATGTGACAACAAGAGCCTGGAACAGGTTTTACGTGGCCAATTCCACCCATCACTCGAAAAGGTCGCTTGGTTGCATGACAAACCAAATTCGGGTAACGCGGATAAAGAAAGATGCTGGCACAGTCAGGAGTCGCTCTATGAAGTTTTGACTCAAAAGGTGTGTTACTCATCAGTCCATGGCAGTTAATTTGATGATAAATCTTGTTAATGATCAATCAGCGGTTGTGTACCGATGATTCAAATGCTACTGACGCACCAAAGTCCATCCGCAGACTGTAGGGTCTGGTTCTGATTGGGGATGATTGAAACTAGCTAACAATTGTGTTAGTTATCTGCCCAATCCAGACGTCCGAGGCCTAGCTCCGATTCTTGCCACTGCTTCAAGCTTGGAGGCGCTCGTGTTACGCGAGTTTCTATACAAATACGTGAAATCGGAGTCTGCTATTTTTGCTACTCTCTCTGTGGGTGCGTTCCAGGTTTTTGATGATGTATAATACTTACAGATACGGATATAGACTTCTGAATTTGTTCTTGAATTCCATCTTCCATACTACATATGGATGGATTCAAAGGATTTGATTCGAGACACACGATGTGGCCCAAATAAGCGCCCCTTCAGGAAATCATGGTCTCTAGAATTCTTATCTATGGCCAGTTCGTCTTGTCAAAAAGCCGAGCCTGTCCAATGTTTATATGAATCGCAATGGTCCTGCGTTATTGTCGGCTTCAATAATTCCGTTTGGACTGCGTATGCCCTTGCCGACTCATATTTCTTCGAAGATGGCCACCCTTTTGACAACATATCTTCAAGCTACTACGAAGGCCTTGGGCAAGATGAAGAAGAAGAGCAGTATTACCGTGAACCTATCAGTGGGAGAGAAACCCTCAGTATAGATAATCCACGAGAATACTTTTTTAATATTCTAGACGAACGTACCAGTCATATCACAGACCACTGGACAAATAACCTAGATCTTTTTGAAGAAGGTGCCCGGCAATATGTAAGTCTCTTTCATCTACGTCTATTGAAAACTAGTTTTCTCTCTCTCGGTCAAGGCTTGAAGAATAAAGACGCGCAGGAAGGCTAAAGCCATAAGTAGATTGACAATGGAAACACACCTTGGGCAGATGGACCATTGTCATTAGCAACAGCCGAGGATCGATCCAAAGCAATTGAGAACTCCAAAACCTGGATCACAAAATTGAGCCAGATACTCGAGCATCTGACTCGAACGATACGCAGTGTTTCCAGGTCTTGGGATGTTTTTAAAGAGCAAGACATGCCCTCGCTATACTGTCCCTCCGAAGGAAACCCTCGTCTCGGGTCTCTTCTTCGCTTCATCTACCGGAAGTTCACTGATCTTGAAAATATACGAAGACGTTTGGAAGATTTGGTTTTGAAGATTGAAGAGTTCAAAGGGAGAGTAAGGATCACAAGTTCCATTTGTACTTCTTGTCATTCATGCTAACACAGAAAGCTTAAATTACATCTTGAGGTCCAAAATAACCAAGCTATCGTTTTGCAACAAGTCAATGTCAGCTACGTACGTCTATAGAATTCAGATGATTTGAAGCATTCCCTGACAAAGCCACATGAATCAGATCCAGCTCATCTCTCCTCCAACCCTAGCCGCCGCTCTGATGCAGACCGATATTCTCCCATGGCAGTCTGGTGTCTTGCCATGGATCCTGATCAGCCTTGCGGTCTGGGTTGCGACAGAAATAATCAACCCCACGCAAAGACGGCTTCATCAAAACTTCGCCATATGGGCTTTAGAGACTGTTAAGGTCAAGGCCTGGGTATGGTATGCTCAACATATCAATCTAAGATGGCTACCACGAGGTCTCCCATACAGAACTGAACCACCCGCGAGCCGCTTTGACGCAAGGTCGACTGACTCCAGCCCACCATCGCCTACCAGACAATATGCCTAGCAATGCCAGCCCTTTCTAATATAGATAAACAATAGATCTTATTCCTTCTACTATTCTACCTTTAAACCCATATTCTAGCCCTCTCTCGTTTGTCTTAATTTCGTTTGTAAAAAAGTCGCAGAAACATCATTATCCAGAACCAGGAGCAGCATTTAGAAGGTAGACGTGTCCGGATATGCCTGTGTTTTCCCCCAGCTTGTGGGGTATCAAGTGTCCAGGGTTCTGGGGTATGAGGTGAGTGATGTCAGTGTCAGCGGGGATATCAAACCCGCATCAAGGATCAAACTTGTACAGCCAATGATAAACCCCCTGCAGGTAATCTTCTCTTCAAAAGCACTATTAGACTGAATCTCTTTGGATTTTAACAAATTCAAGGTATTATTTTACGCAACAAGAACAACAATACCATCGGCCGATACCGCGTCATTCTCTGCAGTTAATGCATGACGATATTCACGTGTCTCTTTTCGCTGCGCACATTGATGTGATACGACAGATTGCGTGAATCATGGCCGACATGCGCAAAACAAGGCTGTCGTCAATCGTGGCGAGCCGCGATTGGGCCGGGTTGTTGGAGGCGCTGCACTGCTGATTTTCTTGGCTGCGACTGTTACCGTTTGAGCTTCGGTATAGGTAGGGCGTGCTACAGATCTGACCTTCTGATCGAATCGCTTCGCAGCCTGCCTATTGTACCCAATCTCTGCCCAACATTGGGCCCGCTGCTTATGAGACTCTAGGCAGGCCCAAAGTTGTCAGATGCTGTCACCCCGCATCTTGGGAATCTTCAGGCTGGGATCTCCCTCTTCAAAAATATACCGCTCTGAGCTTGAAGAATTTCTAAATCCACATCCTTCTAATCATTTTTCCCTCAGTCTCATAATTAACTAGCAATGGCATGCCTGACAAGTACCCCGCAAGGACTCGATACTCTTCTTCAAGGACTATCTCTCGATCCTCTGCCTGAATACGGATCACATGATGCGCTTACGAAGCCTGTCGCTATCTGGAAGTCTTATCTAACCCAGATTCTTTCCTCTTTGGTCGATTGCGATGCTTCCATTATTCAAGAAGCAATCAGCACCACAACAGAGCCATCGCTCGGAGACCTGGCTCTTATTCTGCCTCGTCTTCGGCTGAAGGACCATGACAGTAAGGCTCTCAAGACGTTGGCATTTGAGCTATGCGACAAGGTTAGTGTAACTAAATCCCCAGTTCCCACTTCGCCTATGCTAAAGTAGACCTTTAGTTTCCCGATTCGCCACTTTTCTTGCAGCCGTGGATCGACGGGATCCACATTCGAATGATCTTTTCCCCTGAAATTCTCCCACGACTCGTCCTCCCAATCATTACCGACCAGTCTTCCGACTACGGGCACGATACTTCACAAGGCCTGCAGGATGTTGCTGCACTTGAGAAACGCAAGAAAAGGGTTGTTGTGGAATTTTCCTCGCCCAACCTTGCCAAAGATTTCGATGGAAATCATCTACGCAGCACGCTGCTTGGCGCATTCGTCGCCAACCTATATGAGTCAATGGGCTGGGAGGTCGTTCGCATCAACTATCTTGGTGACTGGGGTAAAGATGTCGGGCTTCTTGCTGTTGGGTTTGAAAAGTTTGGATCAAAAGAAAAACTTGAATCTGACGGCATTCACCACATGCTGGAGGTTTCCAATGAAATCAGAAAGCTATTCAAACCAGAAGAAGAAGCAAGAGAAAAGGCAAAACAAAACAATGAAAGCACTGCCGAGATTGAGTCCAAGGGTATCTTTGCTGAGCGAGATGCCTTTGTCAAAAAGCTCGAGGAAGAGGACCCCGAGGCTTTGGCACTGTGGACGCGTTTCCGAGACATCACCATCGATGACTTGACTCAAGGCTACGGACGTCTTGGTATCAAGTTTGATGAGTACACAGGAGAGTCCCGGGTCCAGCACGACACAATCACCGAGGTTGAGAATATTCTCAAGGAAAAGGGTGTCTTGGAAGAGAGCGAAGGCTCGTGGATCATCGACTTTGTGAAGCATGGTGCAAAGAAGGGCCTTGGCACACAAGTGGCTCGAGGTCGCGATGGTTCAACCCGCTATCTACTCCGAGACATTGCTGCTGTTGTTGACCGGTCCCGAAAATACGAATTTGATAAAATGATCTACGTCGTTTCCTCGAGGCAAGACAACCATTTCCAGCAGCTATTTACGGCAGTCGGCCTCATGGACCGACCTGACCTGAAAGATAAGCTTCAGCACATCAGCTTTGGTGCGCTACAGGGGCTTGAAGGAGACTTGCTTGGTGACATCCTTGACCAGGCGGAAAAGAAGATTCTCGAAACCCAAAACGAGGAGCACGATGAGGCTGATGGCGAAAAGAGTGAGCATGCACCCATCACTGATGCGGCGCTGGTCGCTGCCATGCTCACCCAGGACATGTCTGGGAGAAGAGGACACGGCTACGCATTTGAAGCGAAGAAGGCCGCGACGTCCAACGGTGAAAATGGCCTTCTATTGCAACAATCTCTTTCCAAGCTCACCACTCTTATTGCCGAATTAACTTCAGACGCTGTTAGTGAGGCGGAGCCGGACTATTCCGCCTTGAAAGACGACGGGTTTGCAGAGCTGCTCCGCTACCTGGCACAATTTCCAGATGTCGTCGCAGCTACCTACAAATCTCTAGAGCCGCACACCTTACTTAGCTTTTTGTTCAGGATTGTTAATTGCGTTTACTATTTGGGCGAGGTCGATGGTGAGGATGACGAAGAAGGCGAAGGAGAAGGTGAGGCAGCTGGTGCTGGCGAGGATCAAGAGAGCAGCCCCGAGGAGAAGAAGGCACAGCTCTTGTTGTATCAGAGCACAAAATCTGTGCTGGAGAATGGGTTGAAGCTCCTGGGCTTTCCTGTGGCATCGATGCAGTAAACAGTATGCGTAACCAGCAACAGATTGAAGGAGCAATATTGCAAATCATTTCAGTCATCTTGGGATTCGTGCAGGATCACGTACCATTTACCTCTAGCTAGTGCGATAGCTCAAATACTGGGACAAGGTGTAGCAGAATGTGAAGCTTAGCTTACAATTACTCCTCTGTTATCATGACGTGCTTTGCCTCTGTTTGCCCGTGTCTGTTGAATGATCCATAGCAAAATAGTCTTAATTCATGTCTCCAGAGAGGGATGATGAATTCACCCGTAAAGATACGTCACGTTTAGCTGGATATTTGTAGCATTTCCATGAACAGAACATACGTCACAGTACATCGAGTCCAAGTCGCCAATGTCCTATGTACGCCGTGCGTGTACAATAGAATTGCTCATTTGCGCCTTTCCAGAACCTTCATTCTCATCCCAAGTTTCCTCCTAGCGTCTTTTATGGATTCATGTTTGGGCAATGACCAAAGGCTCCTCGCCGATCGCTCCGCTGATCCCAGGCCAGCGCCACAATGTTTAGCCAAAGTAGCGAGGATTCCGGACCCTTTGTTCCCTTCCACTTAGAAGCTTCAGACGAGAAAATCACAAATAGCACTAGTATCTCGGCAATAGTTGGGGTCATAACGAAGACGGCCATAATACGTTGCAACGTGTCTGTGCATAAGGAGGGTGGTGGTCCACTCTGTGATTGGAAGTTTGACGCCATCATGTGGCTTTTTAAGATGATTGCACTTTTGCAAGGCGGGCACCAATACCAATCTAAGATTTTCTTGCTTATCTCTCCATCTTTCATCTTTTTTCTCTTAGATCTTGAACATTTATCCCGCATCATCATCTTCCAAACCCAAGGCTGAAAAAAAGAAAGAGAACCAAAAATCAACATGCCGAACAGCTCATCTACCAGCTCATCTATGGACAGTCGTCGTAAGTTGGACATTGCCAGGCGTCAATCTGCTCGTCTTGTGTCTTTTCTCAGTGCCGTATTTCTTCTCTGGCCAGAAGGTTTGAAATTCTACAGAAAACTTTGCATCGTCCCAATTTCAGCCTGGCTCACTGTAGTGGTGTTTGATTTGTTTGTCTCGATTGGCGACGCATGGGATACCGCGCCAAAATGGGTCAAGTTCTGTGCGCCCTTCGAATTTCCTCATGTCGTACCTCCTTTAGACCGAATCGGCCAGTCCTTTCATCAGACTATGGCTATCACAACCGTACACTACCGAGATCTCGCTTTGACGATGAGGGATCGAATTAAGGCTCTCAAACAAACTATTGTAGTTGTACTGATCAATTATTTGGTACGAGAGCATGGCCAAGGTTCGTAATTTATAATTGTATAGAAAGATCTTCTATCTTTTCACAGGTTCACAACTATCAGATTCACAATGTGGGACACCTCCTCAATCCAGCAATTGGGTAGGCATCCTTGTTGCGGTACCACCTATCCATGGCTATGGATCTTTTACCAACAGCCCAGAGATAGAAAAAGCATATCGTCGCCGTATTCTCTGGGGAAGCCATGATTTTTCATCAATTCCAAACTTATCTTCTAGTTCAACATTCCAGGTTCATATGGCATTTTGCATTATCCCGAGAGAGATTTGGTATTCCAGAAGGAAAACACTTCTTGAAAAGTTTACGGCGGGAATCTTTTGGGATTACCGTCCAAAATCTAAGTCATATACAGGCGAGTTATGGGAGGAAGGGTTGATTGAAACTATCTTGGGGGCTCAATTCCTTGGGCCGTTGGAAAAATACAACGACATCCGTGCCATAAAAGAATGCAAGTACATTCGAGTGGTCAAAGGTGGCTTTTTATCGTAAGATATCACTAACAGTTACACTCAAGGCTATAATTCCCTTCGAAATGGCTGGGAATACATGAACATATCTTGGAACGATGTTGATTTCGCCATTATTCTCGGCTTTCTTGCCGTCGGACCAAGCTCAACCACGATTTCGAAGCAAATACTCGAACTATTTATCAAGCTGAGATTTGAGCAGGCTCTTATTCCACGACGTAATGCGCCTGGAAATGGATTTATGAAATGTTTGTTTGTAAGCGCTGGAGCTTTCGCCGCGAGTGTGTTGACAGGGGGCGCCGCACTGGTTACAGGGCCAATATTTATGGGAAGTTGGGTTACAGGGCTTGTAATCCGTGCTGGCGGAGATGTAATGACCTCTCAAGACGAATCTCGCTGGCAGAAACGAATGGACCTATGCCAACACCTGTCTGAGCGATATACGCAATTGGTGGTGCTTTTTGAGTAAAGCAACCATTGAATTCGCCTTGGAATCCTACATACAGGCCATCAGCAAAATGGTTACGCAATAAGGCGGTCTCTCAGGTACATATGGAATAGTTCACAGGCCAATACAACGGTAACAAAGGAAGAGAGGCTCGTTTCAGGTAGCAAGGTTGATTTATTCGTCCCGAAAAAAAAACACTGCAAGAAACTAATGACTTATTGCGTGGATAAGATCGACGTCCAAATTTACATTTTCTTAGATCCCTACTAAAATCAGGCTTTTTTACTGGATGAACATAGAAAACCACCCAGTAAGCAAAATTTTCATGGCCCAAAGCTAACTAATGTGTCCGTTGTCCGTATTGCCTGTACCAGTGGACTGTTGAAATAATCGATCCTGGCTCGTATACTAAAAGCCACGTACTATCCATACTCCCTGAGGGGGTTACTACTACCATTGCGATATCGCCTAGCAACTGTCCGCGATACCAAATACAAAAGAAGAAAGAGCATTCATTTGAGGCCTAAGCAGTGTTTTTTTCTCCAAGCCATTGCTCGTATTACTCAGCAATTTTTCTTATGGGGTCCAGGCTCTACATTGTGGAAACGGTCACTAGATCAGTTGATCCCTCATTGACCAGGTGGAGAACCACTGCGTGACTAAATTTGCATGATTCGTTTGATGAAGCGTCTCAAAGGCCCAAAATTCCAACGCTATTTGATTTTTTTGTGAGTGCACCCTAACACTTCGTCATCCATCTGTTATTATTGCCTTAGGCTGCCACGCAGCATGGGATGAGACGCGTTCCAATCAGCGAACCAACAGCAAGCCCCCACTCCACCGCCATGTGCAACCCGACCAGGCTGTGAGCATGGCCGAAATCCTTTTTCTTTTCATCTTCGCTGCTTTGCCAATTACAACCCCATTTGTTGTTCAAGGCCAGCGCCGAGCATTTTCATACTGTTTGGGAACGTCTTGGTCAATCCTTTAACACTTCCGTACCAAACACCGTTGACCGACAATCCGATTTCTACTGATGGCTATCGCATTCCGAAATGTCGAAGCGACCACCCCCTTCTCCTGACGGCCAAAATGCCGGGGCCAGCACCAAAAAGAGTAAACCGATCGTCGATGTGGCATATGCGGAAACGATTAGAACCACTCAGCGAAAGGCGAACGAAGAATACACAGTTGGATGGATCTGCGCGATAACGACCGAGTACGCGGCCGCACAGGTCTTCCTCGATGATACCTACGGTCGGCCCGAATATACGTCCTACAATGACAACAATGATTACACACTGGGAAGAGTTGGAAAGCATAATGTCGTCCTTGCCGTCTTACCTGATGGAGAGTACGGCACGGCTTCGGCAGCCATTGTGGCTAAAGACATGCGACGCAGTTTTCCTAGCATTAGAATTGGTTTGATGGTCGGCATCGGCGGGGGTGCGCCAAGCCCAAGGCATGATATACGACTTGGAGATGTCGTAGTCAGTCGGCCTCGAGGTGGAATGGGTGGCGTATTCCAATATGATTTTGGCAAAACGATACAAGGGCAAACCTTCCATACAACCGGCCATCTCAACCAGCCACCCGCATTTCTACGAACAGCGATGGCTGGAATACAGACACAGTATGAAATCCATGGGCATCAACTCGCAGAAGCCATTGAGAGTACTCTCAGAAAGAATCCAAGACTACAACAGAAGTACAAACGACCAAGCTCAAGTACCGATAGACTATACCGCAGCAACTTCATTCACCCTTCAAATAGAAATTCGAGTTGTACCGCTATATGTAATGATGATCCCTCGAATTTAATATCACGTTCAGAAAGAGGCAGTCTCGATGATAATCCAGCGGTTCACTATGGCCTAATCGCTTCAGCCAACCAATTAATGAATGACGCCCAGATTCGGGATAGGCTTGCACACGAAAAGGGCATTTTATGCTTCGAGATGGAAGCGGCAGGATTGATGAACAGCTTCCCCTGCCTAGTTATTCGTGGCATCTGCGATTATTCAGACACTCACAAGAACAAAGAATGGCAAGGGTATGCGGCAATGGCAGCGACGGCATATGCGAAAGATCTTCTTCATCGAATTCCTCAAAATGATGTTGAAGCTCTCCGCGGAACGCCAAGTAGTATCTCATCACATCCCCAAACAGACCAGACCCAGTCACTTAGTGATGAGCAAATGCGCGAGCTTCTAGACTCGCTTAGGTTCGATCAGCTTGATGCTCGCCAAATGACCATAAAGAAAGCACACGCCAAGACATGCAAATGGCTCTTGCAGACACCTGAATACCTGAACTGGCTTGATCTCGATAAGGTTAGCGATCATCATGGCTTCTTGTGGGTCAAAGGGAAGCCTGGCACTGGGAAATCGACCCTTATGAAATTCGCTTTTACAAATGCCCGTACAAAGGTGAAAGATAACATCATCATTTCCTTTTTCTTCAACGCAAGAGGAGACGATCTGGAGAAGTCTACAGTTGGGTTATATCGATCTATGCTACTGCAACTTGTTGAACAAATTCCCAAGCTTCAGCATGTCTTTCATTCTCTCGGATTCTCGTCAAGGAACAGCAGATACCGTGAATGGAGTGTTGAATCCCTGAAAGCACTCTTTGAGCAAGCTATACAAGACCTTGGAAATTCCAAAGTTTTGTGTTTTATAGATGCTTTAGACGAATGTGACGAGCTCCAAATCCGAGATATGATATCGTTTTTTGAGTCGCTAGGGGAAGCAGCCACTGAAGCCAATATCAATTTCCGAGTGTGTTTTTCAAGCAGACACTACCCCCACATTACAATCAGAAAGGGCTTGAGTCTTATTCTCGAAGGGCACGAAGGACATTGCCAAGATATAGTCAACTATGTAAACAGTGAACTGAGGATTGGGCGCACTCGTCTTGCCGAGCAAATCCGTATAGAGGTCCGAGATAAGGCATCCGGGGTATTTATGTGGGTTGTCCTAGTGGTGGGAATTCTGAACAAAGTATCAGACGGAGGTCGCATCCATGAGCTCCGGAAAACACTCCAGAATATCCCTGGGGATCTACACGAATTGTTTCGCGATATATTGACGCGAGACGATTACCGTAGAGACGAACTCCTTCTGTGTATCCAGTGGGTACTCTTTTCCAGACACCCACTGAAGCCAGAAGAGCTATATTTTGCCATCCTCTCCGACATCGCACCGGAGTTTTCCCCCGATTGGAACCCCGATGAGATCACGGTATCTATTATGAAAAGATTTATACTAGATTCCTCCAAAGGACTTGCCGAGGTCACCAGATCCAAAATCCCAACAGTCCAGTTTATTCACGAGTCTGTTAAGGACTTCCTTCTGAAAGAGAATGGTTTGAGGGAAATTTGGTCTGGTTTCGGAGAAAATATTCAGGGAGAAAGCCACGACCGGCTAAAGAAATGCTGTCTCAAATACATCGCAATTGATATCACTCTTTATCCGGCCATCGCCACCGAGCTAGACGCCATCAGTCGTAGCGATCCGCCCCCAAAAGCATCATCACAACCAGCCGCAAAACTTCGTCAGTCTGTGGATAAAACGCTACCGTTCCTCGAGTATGCTACAAGAAATGTGTTATATCATGCTGATAAATCCGAAGGCGGCGGAGTCGACCAAGCAGGTTTCTTCGAGGCCTTCAAACGTCAGGACTGGATTAAGCTTGATAACATCTTCGAAAAACATGATGTGCGCCGACATGATGATGCTAGTTTCTTATATATATTAGCAGAGCATGATATGGAGAATCTCATCCGACGTTACCCATCCAACGTATGCTGCTTTGCAACAGAAAATGAGCGTTATGGAACACCGCTTTTTGCGGCTCTAGCTACCAGCAGTGATGGAGCAGTCCGGGCACTGTTAGAAGCCCTGACCATAAGCAAGGAATCAACCCATCCAATCCACAGCTTACATGAACAAATCTGCAGGAATGGAAACAAACAAGCCAACTTTGGGCGTGATTTCAAATTTTCGTCTCAGAGAGGAATTCTCTCTCATCTTGCACAAATAGGCGACGACCTCTTGATGCGACTTTTTATGCTGGTTCTGGAAGACCCAAATAGAAAACTTGTGTGCCTCGAGTCCAAAGATGGGCGTGGCCGGACACCTCTATCGTTTGCGGCTGAGAATGGGCACGAGAAAGCGGTCAAGCTTCTTATCGAGGAAGGTGCGGAATGCGAGTGTAGGGACCAATCTAAACGGACACCTCTATCTTTGGCGGCGGGGAATGGACATGAGGCGACAGCCAAGCTTCTTCTTGAAAATGGTGCAAATCTTGAGTCCAGGGATAGCGATGGCTATACACCACTATCAAATACAGCTCTTGCAGGGCATAAGGCAATCGCTAAGCTTTTTCTTGAAAATAGTGCAAACCTTGAGTCTAAGGATAACAACGGCTGCACACCACTATCAAATGCAGCTTGTATGGGGCATGAGGCAACTGCCAAGCTTCTTCTTGAAAATGGTGCAGACCTTGAGTCCAAGGATAACGGTGGCCGTACACCGCTATCATATGCAGCTTCGAGCAGGCATCGGGATATCGTTAAACTTCTTCTTGAGAATAGCGCAGACCTTGAGTCTAAGGATAGCAATGGCCGCACACCACTATCATTTGCAGCTTATATGGGGCGTAAGGCAGCTGTTAAGCTTCTTCTTGAGAATGGCGCAGACCTTGAGTCTAAGAATAACGATGGCTGCACACCGCTATCATATGCAGCTGGTTCCATATATCCTGATGTCACAATTATCAAGCTTCTTCTTGAAAATAGTGCAGACCTTAAGTCTAAGGATAACGATGGCCGCACACCACTATCACATGCAGCTTCGAGATGGAGTAAGGATATTGTTAAGCTTCTTCTTGAAAATGGTGCAGACCTTGAGTCCAAGGATAACGGTGGCCGTACACCGCTATCATATGCAGCTTCGAGTAGGCATCGGGATATTGTTAAACTTCTTCTTGAGAATAGCGCAGACCTTGAGTCTAAGGATAACAATGGCCGCACACCACTACCATCTGCAGCTTATATGGGGCGTAAGGCAGCTGTTAAGCTTCTTCTTGAGAATAGCGCAGACCTTGAGTCTAAGGATAACGATGGCCGCACACCACTATCACATACAACTCATTTAGGGCGTAAGGCAACTGCCAAGCTTCTTCTTGAGAATGGCGCAGATCCTGAGACGAAGGACGAACAAAGCGAGGGAAGAAACAAATCAGCTTTTATGTAGCAAAAGTTACAACCATGATATCTTTATATTCAGGTCAAATTGACAGTAATCGCCACACGAGTTGGAAACAAAATACAGAAAAATCAATGATTCATTGCTTGCGCGAGATCAACCCTACAAATTGAGATGTACCATGACCCCTGTCAAGAGCCCTTTCAACCGATAACGACGGTGGGGCAAGCCTCCAGGACGTATACTTTCCATGCTCCAAGACTTAACCGCTGCGCCCTTCATTACCCGTAACAGCAAATTCTATGGAAATAGCCGACTCTTCATCGTGAGCCATGGCTGCCGAGCGTCCAGGCGGCATTACTTAGCCTCTGTTATCCATCTTGTGAGCACGGGCGTGCTTACAGAGACATGATACCGGTTAGCAGCTCCCTCAATTATCGCACCCGCAAGTGCCGAATACTGAATACGAAAAATTGCTTATTTGAGGCTCAAGCTGCGTATTCGGTTAAATCACGACATGGACAACGTCATGTTTTCAGGAGCTAGTTTGCGGGGTGCATTATAGCCTTTTGCGGCGGAGCAAACCCCCACCACTCAGAAGAATCGCACATTTACGACTCGTCAAGAAACAAACTTGGTTCCCTGTCTACAGCGAGATCATGCGTCTTGTCGGAACTATCAATATCCCGAAGAACCCGGTCCCCGCACTATCCCGGGCTCCGCCGACGGCCCGTCTTATACACGGCGCTTGATGTCGTGTCTTTAAAGTCGTGGCTAAAGCCATCATTTGATCATGTGTATCAGATCACCTATTGGCTATTTACATTTTCGCATCATTTATTTCCCACTTTAAATCCACCGATCCTTATCCTTTTACTAGAACACAACATGTCGCAGGAACTTCGTTTCGACGGCAAGGTGGCCATCATCACCGGAGCTGGTGGCGGCATGGGTCGTGAGCACGCCCTGCTGCTTGGAAGCCGCGGTGCTACCGTCATCATCAACGACCTCCAGGCCGAGATGGCCGAGACAACACGCGCAGATGTCGAAAAAGCTGGTGGTACCGCCGTCGCGGTCGTCGGCTCGGTTGCTGAGCGCTCCGTCCTGGAAGCCATCGTCGACACCGCCATCAGCAAGTTTGGCCGCATTGACATTCTCATCAACAATGCCGGAATCGAAATCAAGAAGCCCTTTGATGAGTTTACCGAGACCGACTTCTCGCGCATGTTTGGCGTGCACGTTTTCGGCAGCTGGACGCTGAGCCAGCTCGTGTGGCCGCACATGAAGAAGCAGAAATACGGCCGCATCTTGATCGTGTCTTCCACCTCGCTGTTCGGCATGCCCAGCAACGCTGCATACGTCACCGCCAAAGGAGCGCTGTTTGGTCTGGGCAAGTCGTTGGCAACAGAGGGGCCAGAGCACGGCATCCTAGTCAACTGCCTTGGTCCGTCCGCGGCCACCCTCATGGCCAAGCAGATGGTGGATGGCGACGAAGCCGCATTCGCATGGATGACCAAGGCGCTTCCCGCCTCCACAACGTCGCCTGTCGCCGCCTGGCTCGTGCACGAAGACTGCAAAACCAACGGCGAGTTCATCACCACCTACGGTCGCAGTGCAGGCCGAGTCATTTTCGGAGAGACCAAGGGCTCGTACCGCCCGGATGGAGATTATACCATTGAGACTGTTCGGGATCATTTTGATGAATCTTGCAAGCTGGAGGGCTTCATTATTCCTAAGTCGGTACAGGAAGAGTCGTCGACTCTGGTGGGCATGCGCCTCGCCGGGGATGGCGATGCGGCCAACGCGATTCTGAAATCTATGTAGTATAAACACGATTCTCTTGACTTTGAGGTAAATTCAAATTTAATTTTTCAAATCCACCACGACCCGTTCCCTCATCACAGGCATATGCCTATGCCCTTTTCGTATTCGGACCCTTCTACGCCGCAGTGGGGTCACGTAGATCTATCTTGGCACTCTCACCACCACGATGGCCGTGCATCAGATTATTAGATCACTCCCTGCAAGTGATTATGACCAGGGTCCGCAGTCTTAGTGCAGATCTGCTATTAATTCTTATACCAATATTACAGGGTGTAAGACAGACAATGGAATCAATAGTTCGATTATTCTTGTACAGCTGCACTGACAAATATTCAGGTTCGTTCAACTCTATTAAGTGTATATCGAGTCAAAGAAATGTTCAAGGGCATAGTAAAATACAGAAATTGGCCAATAGGTTCTGTGTCATGTGTCGAAACAAAGAAAAAGATTAGCCTAAGTACAAAAGTCTATCGTATATACATGTACGCTGTAAGGAAATATTTTGGTGTTTTCATGCGAGTTCAGATCACTGCTCTTTTTCTCTTTCTCTCGCATCGTCGATGCAGTCTTGCCAATTCAGCCGTCTTAGATAGAAGACCTCGATGGCGCAGCCCAGCAGCATTCCAGCCCCCAGACCGATCCATTGGCCGTTCAATTTCATATCTGGCGAGCCCAAAGCAAGCCAGAGCGCAAGAGGCACCGAAACCAGATAGCTGACTGCGAATGAAACCCAGGCAGCAACAGATTGCCGGGCCAAGCCCCGTAGAATGCCATTGCAGGCACAGTTCAGGGAGTCGATGATGTGGAAAAGGGCGGAAAAGGTCATGGCGTCAATCGCGATTGCCACGACCGCAGAATCGTCGGTGAACATTCTGCTCAATTGGTTTCGTAGCGTCAACATGACGAAAGCATCAAAGGTGCCGATGGAGACGAAGATGGCGCCGTAGAGGATGACAACGCGCTGAGCAGTTCTCGTTAATCCAGCGCCAACCAAAACACCAAGTCGCGTGGTCGCAGCAACGCTGATGGAGAATGGGACGTGCCATGCAACAAGAGAAACTGTCATGAGGATCGTCTGCGCGGCAAGGTGTTCGGTGCCGATGTAAGAGGCGCTCACAGATAGAATTTCCAATGCGATCCACTCGGCGAGATTCACAACCGTTCCCGAAGCTGAAAGGCGCAGCATAGGACCCCATTCGCGGGCAGCATCCCATGACCAGCCGCCCCAGCACTTGTGGGACCATTTAGCATAGTAAACCACGTACAGCAGCAGCAGGATCGGCGTGAGATCGCTGGCAATGGCCTGGCCGAGCGCGGCGCCATTGAGGCCCATTTCCATCTTGACGGCCAAGAACCAACTCATAAAGGCGTTTACCGGAGTGCAGATGATCAAGACCATCATTCCCGGCTTAAAGTCTCCCTGGGCCTGCAAGAAGCGCTTTCCGACCTCGAAGAAGGCATAGCCAGGTAGTCCGAGTATGCTCACCTGCATAAAGACGCCAGCCTGGACACCCAAGTCGTGTTGGGGAATCAACAGGGGCAAAATCTGGGGCGAAAAGAACCAAAATGCAGCAATTGGTATCATGGCCAGAGCCATGAAGAGCGTCATGCGCTGCACATGCAACCCTACCCCGGTCAGTCGGCCCGAGCCGTATGCCTGCGAGCACAGCGTATCGAGGGCCGTGGCCATGCCCTCGACGAAAGCATATCCGACAATGTTCCTCGTTGCACCTCCAAGACTAGCGGCGGCGAGCTCCTCAGCACCGAGGTGGCCCGCCACAATGGTTGTGATGACTGTGAAGGAGTACTCGAGCAAGTAGGTAGCAATTAACGGCGCGGAATACCGGCACAGGAGCCATGATTCAGATTTCCAGATGGTGGTCGTGTCGGCATCGCCCTTGAGGAGCGACTCGTCAATGTAGAACTCGTCTGCGTCCAAAAAGGGCTCCGATTCTTCGTGGGTGTTGATAACGGTCATTTTGAGAACCCTGCCGTCACCACGACCTTTTTTTTTCGACAAAGGAGAGAAGGGGAAAAAAAATGTCAGGGGTGACGATGGAATAAGTGGTGATGAAGGAGATTGAACAAAAAGCGGGCTCCATCGGACCCGCTAACATCCTCGCCCAGGGCCTAACGCCACCCGGCATCACCTTTAGGCGCTACCTCACAGACGTTTCATAGGCTAGAAGGAATCGTTTGTTGAGACACGTAGGTAGTTTATGCGTGTGTGTGCTTAAAGTCACGATGCTGACGTTGGCGGGCAGTAGTATCAGCTCAGGGGCATTGTGTCATCGACTTCCCCTTCAGCTTTCTTGCTAAAGGGAAATTCCAGCTGCAACAATGTCCTCGGCCCTACTCGGCATTTTTAACCATCACATTTGTCTCACACACATCAATCATGTTCTGGAACAGAGCAGTCATCACAGACAGGCTGCCCAAAAGTGTGGGTACTGCGCGTCACGGACTGGAAAAGCAGGCGGCGCGCGCTATGCCTTCAGTGGAGTTAAACGGCGAGTTTTGAGTCACGTGAGGGGCTTGGAAAGGGGATTAGCACCGGCACGTCTTTTCTTTTGCCAGAGCATGGGGTGCGTGACTGACGAATTTTAATGGCATTGGGCAGGAAGCTAAGACAAGTCCCGACTAGAGTTATGCAGTTAGAAATGCTATTCTGTCCCAGCCAGCTGGTCAAGTCGGTCGGCCTTGTGCGCTGGAGCCGCTGTACCCTGGACTGCTGCAGTGGGTGGTGCCGCCGCGTCGATCATGAGGCTTCCACGGACACGGACGGCACTGCCGATGTCAAGTGAAAGCCTCTCTCCGCAGGCGCAGTGATCTGCAGAACGAGGCAGGAAATTAGGACATGCAAATAAACGCCCCCATTTTCAACCCCTGGATGGCAGCCCCGGAACGGAGTAGCGTCCCCTGGCTGGCGTAGCGTTTCGCCTTCAGCTGGGTCCATGGCTGAAGACTTTTGAAGGCTTAGCGACGCTAGCCCAGCTAGTGGCGCCGGTGCGCTGGATCGTGGCTGCTGACCGCGATTCTCCGCGTCCAATCCAGAACAAATGCTGATCAGGGTCGGATTTGCGCAAAATTCGGTCTGCAAGCATCAATATCACAAAATGGCTAAAAAGAAAAAATCATGCTTGTGCCAAAGCGCAGTGGCTGCATGGTGCAGATAAACGGCTGCCGCGCGAGGCAATGTCTCACTCCATGCAGGCTGATGGCCTCAGAAGCATACGACAGCTTGCTCGACTCAGAAAAGCTAGTTTCAACCCCCCTTAGGCCTAACACCATTGGGCCGGATCTTTCCAGAGAAAAAAGGAAAGGCGACCACATGAGCTGTGGACTGTAGATGCCCCGCGATAAACAGAAAGTCTATCTGCAGGTCTAGTAGCACAAGCTAACAGATCGCGTAGGAAGCGGTCAATGCAAACGGCCGCAAAGAGACACCTTTCCAGCACGGAGCAAATTTAGTCCTCGAAGAAATCGCTAACCTAGAGAAGATAGGATCAGAAATACGAGGTCTTGGTTATCACCATCCCGCCTGGCATCCCCACTTTCAGAATGGAGTCGAGTATAGGGTATTCAGAGCAACATCAGGTTCTAAAGCCTTTGTTACCAGAACACATCCGAATAATATTGAAAGTGTAGAATAAATACTATTCGTGGCCTGGTTTTATATTCTAAAAGCTCGCCTAAATATTTATTTGTAATGTAACAAAAAAGGCAGACGCCAGGGTTCCTCAGAAATGTTAGACAAAGAGCTCAACTAGCTTACCCAAACCTTGACACCAGTTGGCGAATACCGATTTTTCCACAGCGAATGATGGAGTTTTGCGAGGCTAACAGAGATACCATAACTATTGAAGATCATTAGGGTAGTGTCATCTGGTGGGAATAATTTGTCTCGTAAAGTTCGTTGTTTCGACTTAGGCCATGATCCGTATGTTGGACGTGAAGCTTACATAATGAGAAATTTGTCAACATTTTTGTTGAGGAAGCCGCCAGTGTAGTAAAAAAGGCCGACAAGTTAACTAGTGCCTGATCCACGACCTAATTCAAATTTCATGTCTCCAAAGTATTCGGAATCACATCTGCCATTATTCTACTAGTATACGTTATTCTTAATGTCCAAGGAAATAATGGGGTTAAATGATTGTGATTTCGCTCTTCAAAATCAAGGCACTTGATGGCATTTCCCCCTCGGGCTTTGAGTAGGCGGCTTTGGGACGGCAGTGGTGTGGGAAATGGGATGTTGAATTCAAGAATGCTGTTCTCGCTCTCTTGCCGGAGGGGTACGGAAACGCTGTCAAAAAACCTGAACAGCATTGGGTATGGTCTCACGACGGGAGCTTTGTAAAGCCCCCACCAGATAATTTCCTTTTCAGATTGAAGCAACATCAGCCGTGTGTCCTTTGTGACAGAAACCCAACGTATCAGGATTAGACAGTTTGGAGAATAAGAATGGTCTATCAACAACAAGAAGTGTTTTATACACAACTATAGAGTGTACCTGAATCCCACCACACCTTCAATAACTATTTTCCCGTTGTCTGCGCGCCTGTTGGCAAAAGTGAAATACGCTGACATGACCAAAATAAGGCCGATTATAAGTATATGAGAGCCGATAGAAACCCAGATGGCCGTCATGTAATGCGGCGCCTCGTTAGACCTTACAATGTAACTCCCAGCAATCCCTCCTGCGCCATTCATGGCTGTCAAAGCTGCAGAAGTCACTGCTCGCTTCCACTGACCTGTAATGTTGTTCGTTTGATACGTGTTCAAGGCAGCCCAGTTGCTAATGTAGGCGCCGGTTGCTAGATATGTTCCGATGTATCGCACCGTCACTTGATCGACGAAGCCAAGCATGCAAAAGCCCACAATAAGGCAGATGCAGTTGAAGATGATCACGGGGCCCCGAAGTCTGAATTTGTCCGCCACAAATGCTGAAAGCAAGGCGGGGATGACCGCATAATAATATGGCGGGGCCGAAAGAATAATGGATTCGTTCTCGCTAAAGCCCATGCCGCTCTGTAGAATGATGGGCAGGAAATAGGCGAGTGATGTCGAAACCAGGTTCAGCAAAAAGAACATGCATGCGAAGCCGTATATCTTGGGGTCTTTGAGATGACTTAATACAGGGCCCCATGCAAAAGGCTCAGGCTCAACATCGCTGCGATCCTTTTCGATCCGGGCCACTGCAAGAGCCTGTTCCTGTGGAGTCAAAAACCACAATGACTTGTGTGCTTGCTCAGGAAAGTCGACCATCCAGAAATAAGTGGCGATTCCAATCACCATGGAGATGATGCCCTGGACAAGGAACATGTATCTCCACCCAGCCATCCCGCCTTTGCCGTTCAAGTGGTTGAGTCCGAAGTTGACGATGCTGCCGGTTGCCAGCACAATGACTTCACCGCTCTGGAGCAGCGCAAATCGGACCTGCTGTTCCCTTCTCGGGTACCAAGTCGAGACCAAATATGTCAGACCGGGAAAGATGCCGCTCATGGCCATTCCCAGCAAAACTCTCAGAGCAATCATGGATTTCCAGCTGTGAATAAAGGCAGTGCACATGGTAATTAAGCCAAAGCAAAACGTGCTAAAGCCAAACCAGAACCTCGGCCCAAACACCCGTACAGCAAGAGTCGACGGCAACTGGAACACGATGCTCGCGATGGTGAAGATGAAGATGCTGACGCTGTAGCGGTTGCCGGTCAATTCGAGATCCGTCACCATTGAAGTAACCGAGGCTGAGCTGATGACGCCCGAATCCAAGAGATTGAGCGAGCAGAGCAACCCCGCGATGGTGCACAGCCGCAAGTCTACCTTGAGACGCAGGCGGCGCTCCAGGGCCTCGACATCCTCTGCATTATTGATCGGGGCGATGGTGGCGTCGGAATTCCTGCCGCTTATCGCCATATCGTGGAGCGCTGCGTCCGCTCGCGCGGGCGAGTTCGCCGCGAGGTCCTCTTTGGAGTCCATTGCTGAATTGGTCGAAAGATTAGGAACTCGAAAAAAACAGCAGAATTGCAGAGAGAATTGACAAGAGAAGCCGTCCGCACCTGGCCCTTATCGCGATAGAAGGGCGGAGAATGAGTCGGAAAAGGGCGCGCTCGTTGATCGCGTAATCGGTTTGTAAACCAATAGACCCACCCGATGTGCACCTGGGCTGGAATGGGGGATCATCACCGTTCCGCGGCAGGCCTATCTCCGCTGTTGCATTTCACCTCCACGATGGTGGGTTCCGATCCAAGAGCGAGACGACTTTTGACACGGTGTGCCGTGTTCACAAAATATTAAAAGCGCACTCGTGACAGTTCACGCCGAGACATGTCGGCATGTGTAGCGGGCCAGGGTAATTGACTCGGGTTCGCTTCATCTCATTCGTCGTAGACAGGGTTTTCAAGGTAAAACACGCTGGGTTTAGACTGGGCTTGCTTTGTAAAAGTGGTTAATCATTCATTATCTAGTACACGATGGCGCATCATGCGCCGTCTGAAATGGTGTTGCGGGGGGTGCTCCATTCGCACAAAAAAATCTCATCAAGGGGCCTGGTCGTGATCCATAAAAATCCCTGCATCTCGCTTGAAGCTCTCTAGCCACTCGGTATTATCTGCCGGAGTTTGGTTCCACGGGTCCTCACTAGAGATCTGATCAGCAAGCTAAATTTTTTTAATGCAGCATTGGGGAGCTTACTCATTGTACATGATCCAACGTGCATAGTGTTGGATTTCTTCGTCGGATGGAATGTGATGATTTGGATTTTTAGATGAGACTGTCGCAGACACCCAGCGATGCAGATCTCGTTCAAGTCTTCGATGGAAATTTGCCTCGTGGAGGAAAAACTGGTTACCATGCACAAATTGTGTTGTTTGGTTTAGAGGAGCAAACTCAGCGCTTTGCCGACTTGGCAGCGGCGAGTCGCTCAATGGTGTATCATTACCGTTTGACCCAATCGGCGACGGGTAAACGATATCCTGGGTCGCCGCATTTAAAGGTCGACCAAGATGCCCCGGATGATTTCCTGCTGTCACATCTGGATGTTGCATAACGTCGAGGTTCCCAATTGTAGTACCGTCTGCAGCTGTTCCGCCCAACACACCCTGGTGCTCAAAGGCGTGATCACCTAGCTCCAAGGCCTTGGCGCTATTCTGTAGCAAATCAGCATTGCCGACTAAACCTTCTGCTAGAAAGTCGAGGCAAACGGGATGTCCCGAGCGGATGGAAAATGACTGCAGCCACATTCCCGAGGCGCTCGCCAGCCGATTTAGCCACGCACTAATGATGTCACAGGGTGTTTCTGAGTTTGCCTCTGTGCGATCGATAATATTCTTGGCTTCTTGCTGCAGCTGTGCAACGGTGGTCGCGGAGCCCATCTGCTGCTGTGTATTTAGAAAGTCCATTAGTTGTGTCTCCATGGGACAATCTTCGAAAAGCGTTGTTTTGCCCATCACTTGGAGGTTGTCAAGCTTGCTTTCGCGCCGTGATCGCATGGGACTGATTTTTGCTAGTTTCACGACATTGTCATCCGACATGATGAGATCTCGCAGCCAAGACCTCGGGTCAATGACATCCTGGGACGACAGAATTTCAGATGCAAGAATAACCCTACACCCTTCCAGCTGAAGTTCCTCGTTTCCAGGTAGTCGCTCATTTTGCTCGAGGAAGGATTGCATAAAGTAAACCAGCTCTAGCTTGATCAGCTCGTATGCACTTGCTGGTGACTCCGGCGGTCCAGCGCTTGCCTTGAAGGGGAACGGAGTTTTTCGGTCTGCTTCGATGAGATCTGGTATCAAGTTAGTTTGCAACTTCGTGTATCGGGTAGTTGGGCGAGTTTACATGGTGGCATGGAGTTTTCAATAACATCGAGGACATGCTTTTCAAATCCCCAGTCCCCTTTCCATTCTCCCATCGTGCAACCTAATCTGAAGTGATCAGCGAGATGATTCACTCGATCGTCCCACGTATCCATGGTGGCTGAACAGAAGCCACACCGAGAGCGTAGCTGTGTCACCTCGCGCTTCCAATTCTTCATGAGTGCATCAACGTATTTGCTGTTGTGCGCGAGCCTCAGGTGCTGGCTAAGGTGATCCTTGCGGTTGAACGACCGAGCTTCCTGGGTCCGTTCGGTGCAAGCGCTAAAGTTGTGAAGGTTTAGATGATCGTCGTCGGGATCGCTCCGGCCGCAGAAGGCGCAACATGGTTCGTCGTTTTCGTTCTGCACGCGAGGCCCGAACGGCACACAGACCCATTTCTCCAGCGGAACATGCAACGACCTCTCGTGGCGCTGCCAGTCATATTTGGTCTTGAAGGCCTCTGTGCAAAAGGTGCACTGGAATTTCCTCTGTCCGGCGGCCACGGGGATCCTAGTTTTGCGACTGATTTGCTTTGCCTTCTTTCTGGAGCTCTTTGGTCTTCGCGAGTTAGACGATTGCGACCCTAGTGATGTGATGGAATGGCTGAGGGCCAGCGAACCACCGCTGGATATTGATGTAGGAGCACTGCTTGCCGAGGATTGGTTTATTGAGTCCTGGCGCCTTCTTTCTAATGGAGACTCTTCCCCGAAATTTCCTATAAGTGCCCAAAGTCAGCAAGGTTGCATTTTGCCTATCTGGTTATCAGACGGATGGTACGAGTTCTGATGTACCTGAATCAGGTGCCGTGGCCATGGCACGTGCAATGGCGAACATGCTTGCGGGCTCGTTTTCCGGGGGAGATTCAACCCAACGCTCCATGGGATTCATTTCACTAATGGCTCGCCTCGGCGCTGGCGTCCCCGGCCTGGTTGCGGGCTTCTGGGGGATATCTACGGGTTTCGTCTGGCTGGAGCTCGCGGCCGAGTTCCGGATGGCGCTGACCTTGCCGCGGCGGCGGGCATTGGACAGCCAGTTGCATATCTGCGTCTTGCTGAGCCCGGTCTGGTGGCGGAGGGTATCGATGTCCTCGGGCTTTGGGTACGGGTGCTCGGGGTGGTGCGACAGCCACTCCTTGAGGACGCGGATCGACTTCTGGGAGAAGCGGGCGCCGATCTTGGGGGGCGGGAAGGCCCTCTCGACGCTGCGGACCTTTTCGAGGAAGTCGTCGAGCTCGCTGTTGTCCAGGCGCGCCTCGGACCCGGTGCACGAGGCGATATCTGACTCGTTCTGCAGAACCCCACTCCCATGACTGCTGGGGCTCCGGCGCACTGCATAGCACCCGCTGGGACCCGGCTCCGAGGGCGCGGCGCTGGCGGAGTGGGCGACGAGGTTGGCGCCCGACAGCTGGAGGGCATTCCCGTCGACGCGGAACGGGTCTAGATTGGGCAGGCTGCTAAAACTGTCTCTGCTTACGAGGTCCAGCGCCGAGGCCTCGCCGCCGCCCAGCGTCGACAGCAGGTTGTCGAGGGCCTCGGCGCTGAAGACGCCGCCGCCGCCGTCGGGCGCCTCCAGGCCCTGGCCCAGGTAGTGCTCGAATCCGGACAGCCCTTGATCGCCGGCCATGGCCTTCTGCTTCTGCGCCAGTCTCTTTTTTTCTTCTTCTCTGCGCGAGCGTCGTAGGGTTGCGGTGGACGCTGTCTGTCGCGAAGCCCGCTTTGTGGCGGCCCGCCGCGAAGGCGACAAGTTTTGTCCGACATAACTCCGAGATCGGGTCCGGCTAGACCCAACGTCTGATGCGAGCCCTCGCCTCAAATTTATTTTGTGGAGTTTGCGCGATCGCGTCGTCCACGCCTTGCACCGCTGGGCATCTCCACACGTATCCACCGTTCTTCTGGGGTAGACGAGTTGCTGTTAGTCATTGCTCGTTCGAGGTGGACGCTGTCATCCGCGCCTTGCAAAAACGCTGCCGTTGCTGGTGGCCGTTGCAGAATCGTAGTTCACGCCTTGTGTTGACGTGCAGCACCGGGAAAATCCCCCGCGTGGCCTCATTACAAAAGGCTACAAAAGGCCTGGTGCCAGCCCGCTCCTCTCTCGTAGTTCTTCTCGTGCCCTGTGCGTAGTAGATCTCGTCGATCCAGGTTCGCCAGTCTTGATACGCTTGTCCGACAACCTCAACTCCACCATGGATGTCTCCATTGATGGGATCCGTCGAACCAGCCATGGGGACCGCCCTGTGACCCCAATTAAGCATGATGTCGAGGTTGCCGAGGACACTGGCCTGGAGCGTGGCCTTCACAGCAGACACTTGCAATTCATAGCCATTGGTGCTACCATTGGAACCGGATTGTTTCTCGGAACTGGCTCAGCTCTGTCCACTGCCGGCCCTGTGTCTCTTCTCATCGCCTTCATTTTCCTGGGCTCTGTCCTATTTTCCGTCATGACCGCCCTCGGAGAAATGGCTGCTTATATTCCCGTCCCGGGTTCCTTTACTACATACGCCACTCGTTTTGTCGACCCGACTCTGGGCTTTGCTATGGGTTGGATCTATTGGTTTAGTTGGTCGTTGACGTTTGCCTTGGAACTTACAGCAGCAGGCTTGATTATTCAATACTGGATCAAGACTGTGAGCGTGGGAGTTTGGATTGCCGTCTTCTGGGTCATCTTTACGCTGGCCAACTTTCTCCCCGTCCGATGGTTTGGCGAGTTTGAAATGTGGTTCTCCAGCATCAAAGTTGTCACTATTTTCGGGTTCCTCATTTTTGCAATTTGCGTCAATGCCGGTGTCGACGACCAGGGCTACATAGGGTTCAAGTACTGGGATGATCCCGGCGCTTTCGGCACTCATCTCAAAGAAGGCGCCACGGGAAAGTTTATCGCATTCTGGTCCGTTCTCATCACCGCAGGCTTCAGTTACCAAGGTGCTGAACTCGTTGGCATTGGTGCCGGTGAAACCCAGGACCCCGAAAAGAGTATCCCCTCGGCCATCCGCTGGACCTTCTGGGGAGTCTTCTCGCTTTTCATCTCAACCGTATTTTTCTTGGGAATTAACATTCCTTACACCAACGGTGACCTGTTGAATGACTCCCAGGATGCCTCTGCATCTCCTCTTGTCATTATGGCCCAGTTGGCTGGCGTCTCCGTATTGCCCTCGATTTTGAACGCAGTCTTGTTGACCGCAGTTTTAACCGCAGCCAACTCGGACGTATACAGCAGCAGTCGCATTCTCATCGCACTGGCTGACTCTGGCCACGGTCCCAAGTTGTTCAAAAAGACGAATCGTTTTGGAACCCCATACTACGCTGTCGGAGTCTGCTCACTTGTTGGTTTCCTCGCGTTTCTCAACCTTTCGCAAGACGGCTCTGTAGTCTTCCAATGGCTTCTCAATATTGTCTCAGTGGCGGGATTTATTTCGTGGGCCATCATCAACGTTTGCCATATTCGATTCATGCGAGCCCTGGCAGCCAAAGGCGTTTCGCGGGACAGCCTTCCATATGCGGCGCCTCTTCAACCATACATGTCCTATTATGGTCTTTTCTTCAACATCATAATTGTCCTTACTAGCGGCTTTGAGGTCTTTATCAACTGGGAAACGAGCAAATTCTTCACCAGCTATATAAGCCTTATTCTTTTTGTGGTCCTCTTTGTAGGTCACAAGTTAGTTTTTAGGACGAAGATGGTTCCCTTGTCGCAGGTGGACATTACCACAGGTCGTCTCTCGATCTAGGGATGTGTACATAGAAAGGTTTTACTGTTATTAAATTTCAATTCCCTATCTTTCTAAGGCTTGGCAGGCAATTTTCTTATACAAAGACCACTTGATGATATGCCAGAAAGACTATAATGAAGTAGCGACAAATTGGTCTCACGAGTCCTTTGGTATGGTTGGAGACTAAGCTGACTAAATGAGCCCATTTTTGGGATCGCAAACTCGCGAAGAGTTGATATATTGTCTAAATAAAAATAAAATCCACAACTAATCTGTACCTTTTTTGACAAGCCAGTGCGACTGAATGCTAGCATAGAAGAGATGAGGAACATATTACAACCGTGTGGAAAGGGGAAAGAGGTATGGAGAAGTACGCCACTCGAGGACTTGGGCTGTGGTGGATAGCTTTCTATTTCGGGTGAGCTGAAAATATTATTTGCAAATTCACCCTTTTATATCCTCAAACGAAAGCCATCTTGATTCATCAAATGTTAGAATTGTTTGTTTTCCATTTACAATAAACGGAAATTTTATGGTATCTCTTGCACTGTTATAAATTTGCCTGCTAACGAGTGAGTGTCAAAAATGCTACCAATACCACAGAGAATCTATATCTACTTTTATCCTTGTCTCTGGCAAATGTTAGAAAGTCATATCAGTTTTCGCTCCGAGACCTATTTGGAAACACGACTGAGTCAACAGTGGGTCCATCGCGGGCCTCATTCCCATTTTACAAATTAGGACAAATGCCCGTCTCTGCTGCGAGGAGCCTAAAAAGAAGCGTATTACGCGTTAATGCTACTTCGGCAACGCGTTTGACATGCATGCGGCCTGCCAAGAGCCAGGTGTAACCTCGCTGTAGCACAAAACAGCTGATATAAAAGGATGAATGCAACGGTAGCCAAGTACCAGGATCTCGTCAAAACAACCATGAGTTGGAACCCCGGTCCTGAAATGATAACTGCCTGGGTGGGGTTGATATTGCTTTCGTGGGAGCTGAACGGGGTGCCGGAGAGTCTGGAGGTCCAGAAATAGGATCTATATCAGGCAAGGCTGCTCCTCAGTCAACAAGGCGAGCACTGCCGATGGAGGCTAACGAGGGACTAGTGAAGAGCCGGACCGAAGTTGAGCTAGCGACGCAGGTGGTTGAAAAAGCGGCAATTAGTACCCGGCCACGAGTCATTTGTCCTTTGTCTCAGAAATCGAGGCATTGGTGCTTATCGCGGATTCCGAATCGTTGGGCCTGGAACCATGGCGCACTCTCCGATTGGCCCACCGGTGATTAAAATACACGTCATTTGGAAGCACAGAGCCCACAATTTTCTACTCTGGACTGAAGATCCCGTCACGAAAAAGGCTGTGCCGTGATCTCACTTCAAGTTACGAGCTTCCGCAAGTGGCTTCGCTTTGGCGAAAAGGATGACCCTGCATGGGAGGTAGTGTGCACATGTGAAACCTCGTGATCGAACCGAGATTTCAATTATCGGCAGTTATTCTCCAATAGAATCCATCCAGTACGGTATACCCCGCACACATATTGAGGATACCCTCGCTATAACGCGTTGGCTGGAATGAAAGCAGAAGGACCCCCCCACAAAAGATATGCAAGTTTTTGCAGCCGCTTACAAATTGGAATATCCGAGCGGCAATAGTCACTATGCACATTGAACCGCAAGGGCGCTAGCTAGATGACTGAGACATTGTCGCCTGGTGAAGCCATATCGAGGTTAGGTTTGGCCAGTAGCTTGGACTAGTGTTTAGTCATGCTACAAGATAACAGTGTAGCACTTTTGAAAAAAGATGCACAGTTGATTGCTTCTTCTATCCCCTAGCAGTACTATATACGAGATGCTGGCTTTGATGCAACGTAGGACCAGTGGGGGTCCTATGCGTATGCGTCACATCGAAATAGGTCATTTTTGCTCATCATCCGTCATGGAACCCATACCCCCCAAGATAGTCCTTGCTGGCCGAGAAATTCCCGCGCTCTCTCAAACGGGGTTTTATGCCTTGCGCTCGGATAATTGTTGCTTTGACTATAGAATTGCAGTTGAACGACTAGGCGGGCATGACCTCGCAGAGCCTCATGGTGGAGTACGCGCTAAGATAAGCCTCATCCCGGGTCACACCCCGGGTCATATCCACCGGCCAATGGAGAGGGACAGCATGCAAACACGACATCCTTTTGCTGTAGTGACGGAAGCGTAAGCGGGAATTGACCCGTACTTGGTTGTCAGTGGTGTTGTGCTGCATGGTATCCACACGGGGGAGGCCAGAACTCGCCTCATTGATGGATTGAGGCTCAAGCAATTTCACCGGCTGCAGAGAAAGCCGGACGGACTGTTGAGATGACCCCAGTGTCAATCGAACTTTGAAAAGTCAGGGCCAAAGAGAAGGGACAGTGGCGATGGAGATGGTAGAGGAGCTGCTCAAGAGCCGCATCATTATTTAATGGCGGGTGTGCGACCAGCTTTTTCAACAGGTGGAACAAGACAACAAGCCTCCTGAACCTGCTTAGCCACAAAGCCTGAAAGCATAAAAACCAATCTTTTCTTCCTGATCCTTCAAGTTTCTCCCAGAGTTTCCTTTCTCCATCTCAAACATGGCTCCCTTGTTTAACATTGCTCCCAAAGTCAACCTTGTGGACAACACCCCCAAGAACCCGGCTCAGCAGTGTAAGTGCATTCCCGGTAGAAAGTGGTACAAATTACCAAATGTCGAGCGGGTCAGCTGGACCCCAATTGCGGCCCCTTGCACAATGGAAAGTTTGGTAGCTCTCCAACAGATGTCTAAAATCTAATTGACAGATTACTCTCATGGTCTTCGCGCACGCTTCCAGCTTGATGCCCACAAGGCCCTCACTCAAAACACTGCCAAGCCCGTCAAGTATGCAGACATCAAGTATGAGGTCAACGAGGAAGCATACAGGCGCAGGGCAGAGGCTCGCCAAGCTAATGAGTCCCTTCCTACGGCTGTCCCCCGAGGATTTCCGAAGAGACTGAATGGTCCTCTCATCTGGACCAAGAATAGTTTTTCGGACGAGTCTGAGTACATATACTATCTCACCGATGCTGACAAGGAGGAGATAAAGCTTGCACTGAAGCACTTTACCGGTGAGTGTAGAAGTCACGCTGTTTGGAAATTTAATTCTCACTCATCTTGCACTACAGAACTAGGCCTTAATGGCCAGGAGGTTACCCGCGAGACCTTCCCTCTCACAAAGTTGGGCCAAAAGCTCGATTCCGCATGTGACGACGTCTACGACGGTCGCGGCTTCGCAATCGTTCGAGGTCTTGACCCTGACGCTTATGAAGTCGAGGACCTCACTGTGATTTACCTGGGAATTTCCAGCTACATTGCCGAACGTCGGGGCAGACAGGACCAGAGAGGTTCAATGTTGAGTTAGTATTTCCCTACAACAGTTGAACACCATGCGACTATCGGCACGTCTAATCAGATGCTGACGTTACAGTGCACGTGATGTTGCGCAATGATGAAGAATATGACCGTCAATCCAGTGAGGACAAGGTAGGTCGTCTAAAAACAAAAGGTTGGCCCTATAAAACAGACACTAAAATTTAATGGTGCAGCCGTTTCATACTGACACGGTCAATGACTGTCTCTGCCTGTTCACCCAGAGCCTGGCTGCATCGGGTGGGCGTAGTGTCCTTGCATCCGCTTGGACCGTGTACAATGAACTTGCGGAGACCCGGCCCGACCTTATTCACGTCCTATCCCAACCTGATTGGCCGTTCGATACGTGAGTGATAACCCAGAGCCCGTATAATTTTCTTGATTCCTGTTTGGTAGCTTGGGTCACATTGGATGCTAACCTTTCATGCACGCGTACTAGGTTCGGCCGCTCCCCTAGTTTCTACAAGCGTGCTCTGCTGTATGCTCACGACGAGAAATTGATTACGTCTTTTTCCCGCCGTCTTCTCGTCGGCCATGCACCCTCCCAAGCGCGCACCCCCGGCATCCCAGGCCTCACCGAGGCACAGGCCGAGGCGCTTGATGCGGTGCATTTTATTGCTCGAAAGCACGAAATCAAGCCCACCATGCAGAAAGGAGATTTGCGCTTCATGAACAATATGGCCATTCTCCATAGACGAGAAGCTTTTGAGAATAGCTCCGCCACCGGTCGTCACTTGGTGCGCATCTGGTTGAACAATGAACTTCGATGCTGGAAGCTTCCCTATGATTTGCGAATTGCCTGGGCACGCGTCTTTGATGATGCCGACGCTGTCAAGCACTGGGACCTCCAGCCCATTTACAAAGACGGAAAGATTCTTCGAATCGCTGGCTCATGCGACTAAGCAAACTTGTCAAATTGGACCAATGACCCCTGTTTTTGCTTTGTCCTCTTTTGTTTTGTCCTGTTGTTCTTTTGTACTGTTTTCATTTGTATCACTCGCTAATTGTTCTTCCCTTTATATATTCTTGTGTATTTCAGCTGGAAATGGTCAATTAACCAGACTGTCGCAGCGAGATTTCGCTGAATTTTCCATGTACCTTCACTCGGGTACAATCCGATCCCGTTCATTTTTTCTACAATGGCACTGGACATAACGTGTTGGTTCTAACTGAAGCCAAAGCGAAAGTAATAAATGAAGGCTTTTATTTCTATAATTATCTAACTTAGTCCAGACATTAATAATATTTGTTTTTCTTTTTTTGCAAAAATAAGTGTTGATCTAACTTGAATCTTCAATAACGATAGTTTAATGATAAAAATAAGACCGCGTCTTACGCAGTTGGGCCGGGCTCCCAATTTTGGTCATAGAGCTGGGAAACCCAAAAGAGGTCATGCCCAAAGTCTCTTTTGTCTCGCACAGTTTTGAATCGCTTGGCTTAGTCGACGGTTAGCAAGGAAAAAATAGAATATAGTGATAAAGCACTTACCCGTCTTTAGATTGTTGACCATTCGCGACGTCGCCCATACAAACGCAACCCCATCTTTATCTAAATCCGCAGCCTTTTTCAACTCGTCTAATCCCTTTTTACCATTTGCTAATTGGAACGGAAGGACACCCTTGTTGAGGTAGTGAAAGTGGGCAAGCATGGTTTGACATCCACTGTGGTGCTTTGCAATGCTCTCGGGATTTGCATATGTTTCCTAATATCAATTCAATGAGCGGTGCTCTGTCGCAGCTAACTCCAAAAGGTCTAGGACTTACGCGAAGATTATACTGTTGGGCAGTTTCCTTGTCACGCCTTGTGATCATAGAACAACTGTGGAGTAGGATGAACATGGTCAAATAAATGGTCATCCAATACTTCTTTTTATTTTTCTTGACAAGGTCATTCAGTTTTCGAAGAACCTTTTCCGTCTTGGGCCGTAAAATCCTGGTGTATAGGATGCATTCGAGCTGCACAGTGATGAGAATGGGAGCAGGCACCAGAGCGTGGAATGGGCTTTCGGGGTCATTGACCGGTAGCCCGCCAAGCTTATCAGGGCCGTAGATATGTTCCGGGTGGCTGGTCTTGCGGCAAGCAACCCAGAGTTGGAAGCAATTCAAGAGAAGTTCCTTTTCTTCCTGGGTCTTTTTTGTCGTGAACGTTAGTAACCTTTCTTTGAAATTGTGACAAGTAGAAACATACTTTCGCCTTTGATTGATACGAGAATGCAAACCAATACGTCTGCCTAAGCAGATCGCCAAGATTATCGATGGTAGCGTGGATGTATCTTCCAACAGTTGCGTTGATAAACTCCTCAATAATCATCGCAGACTCCTGCATATTGGCGAGTGCATATCGTGGGACTGGGTGCCTTCTAACCACCGAGCCACTGATCCATTGCTCCTCAACCATGTCTCCCGGGACGGGAATAAACTGTCGAACCCTGGCTGGGTGCGGTGCATCGAGATAAATTTGAGAAATATACACTGTTCTGACTTCATCGGATGCCCAAGTATCGACGTCAACCAAAGCCATACTTTGCCACCTTGTACTAAAAAGCTGGTAGGGCTTGTCTTGTTCACGATACAAGGAAGAATCCGTGATCATCCATCGCAGGCATGGAAGTTTGCAAATCTGGCGCGTGACGTTTGTGCACTTTAGACACACACCATCTGGGTCCAATGGATCCGGTGTACACTAATAGTTTAGCGAATGCGGATGGACTAATCGCTGACAGCAGACTTACGCGTATCGCTTGCATCCTGCACCTGATGCAAGATTTTGACATTCTTGTTTTTGCCGTCTCTTGCCTTGTTTTCTCATCTTTAAAAGGGCCTCGTTTACCGGGTTTGTTTACACCATCTTTCTTGTTCTTTTTCTTTGGGGCCTGAGGTGCTTCTTTTTTTGTGCGTGGGCGACGAGTTCTCTTTCAAATTTGGAAACATTATCAGTGATTCGAATTGCTAACAATGATGCAACTCTTCACTCACGCGAGGAATAACATAGTCTTTACTAACACCCGGACCGTTGTGGGTAAACTTTGCCTCTAATTCAGGTGTCTCCGAGAGCGATTGTTCGCGTTGTTGGCAGTCCAAGGGCGGGGATTTTGCCTGATCTGACTCTGGCGTTGAAATGACCCACGACGAGATAGAAGATTCTGAGTCAGATATGGCGGCGGGTGCTGCGGGACTATTCCGCAGCAAAGATGGTTGCACAGGAGCCTCGGACGTGTCACTGGCACCCTGGACCTCTCGGCTGACAAGGGTGTCATATTGGTCACTCATCGCCAAGAAGTCTGGTTCCTCTATCACGAGTGGAATGCTGTCAATCCCATCAAGCTCTCTATAAGACGTCAACATTTCATCGTCAAAATAACTTGGCATATTTTCCCAGGATGGGTCTGGGTCAAAATCAGCAAACAGCTCGTTCATGTCGTCGGCTTGCTGGAATGCGGAGGAAGCAGGTTGCGGTGTAAGTGGGCCATGAACTTGGTCGTCTGTACTACCAGAGATAGTAGGATCTGGGATTGATATCCCCATTCGAGCGCAAAATTCTGGGACGCTCATTTTCATTTTGTCTGCTGCCTCATGGACATCTTGCGCACTGGGTCCAGAATCCGTGGAGGCTCGAGAACGGTTCAGCGGCGGCTGGTGACTTGGGTCAATCGACTCGTCAACTGGAGCATCTTGCATCGTAGCATTTGCAGAATAGGTGGGTCTTAAAGAGCATGGACTGTACACCGTACTACGGATTAGGTGATGAGGCCAGGGAAAAATGCATCCAGGTGGCAAGATGACTAAAATCTAAACAGGTTTAGTGAGGCTGATCATGACCGTGGCCTCTTTTCAGCACGGATAAATGTTAATCACCATCGACAAAAGCAAGTTGACATTTCCAGCCCCCCGCATCATTCCGCAGCATGTCAGATGAATTGAGCCAGTCACATGCACTCGTGATTTAAACCAGAAAAATGTGCAAAGAGACAAAGAGACCCTCGAAAGCCAATCATAGAGGCTTCTTAACGAAAGACCGGTCAAGTTGTCTCAGAGGGGTCGGTCCGTGCACTCAGCCAATACCTCATGACTTTGCCCCGCCACTTGAATCTCGGGCTTTAGCTCTGTGATAATTGGGCTGAGTTTCATAGACGATAATATTGCTCGCTTTTGTCGGTAGACTGATTTGCTACTCACTATCAAATACATAATGGAAATATCTCATATTGCAATCGATGCTTTATTACGGCCGAGTTTCATTCTGAAAGAACTGCGATTCTTCAAATGCATTTCTACACTGTCTAGCCAGAGTGGTGTGTCTTGAGATACTTCTTCTTTAAACCTCAGGAACAGGCAAAACTCTCTCGGTACTCATCATTCTCGATGGAGGATTGATGGTGCCACCCGCTACGGCACCTGTCTCTATGCCGTTCCCTAAGACTTGCTTCAAGGATAAAGAGAATAATCATGGTGAGTGACAAATTGTGTATTGAAGAGGATGAAGAATACGGAGTCTGCCAATCGTCATTTAAAGAAATTATGGACACGGGATGGATGTAGTGGGAAGCAGAACTTGATCGAGCAGCGAAGTATCGACAACATTCAGGCTCAAATCTCGCCCAATATCGATCCGCTATGAAAGATATAATGAAGGAAGTGGATGGCTTAGCCGATCAAATTTTAGAATGCGGCGCTGATCTTTCGTAAAGGGTGCAAACGTGTTGAGGATAAAAGAAATGGGGATCATTTGGCATTTGTGCAAATAGCAAACGAAGTTCAGTTTTTAATTTTCCGACGACCAATAACATCCCAAGAGAAGAAAGATATTCTTATTATCTTCAAATCCACAATGAAGAAACTATGCAAAAGACCCCTTGCATAGAATTGGGGCTTAGCTTTCTACGCCATTTGTTGCGGTCCGTACCATAGATTCAACTGTACGGTGAGTGGCACCATACAAACTGATCACAGCATCAATGGCTTCATTTACCAGACAAATAATCGCACAACGGCATGGTTACCGTGATATATGGTCAGCAAAGATGTGTGAGTACGATGCCCCTTAACTAGTTGTACCGCCGCCTTGCTTTGCGGTATAAATGCCGTATAGCCGGTGAGGTCCACGGCCGTATATTTCATCGCTGAGTGTCGCTACGGTCGGACCTGTAACACCATCGCAAGTAATTAGCTGTATTATCCACTGCAAATCGTGATTCTTCTTGTGGACCTATATGGCTTCAGCCATTAATGGTCAGCGACCGGAATTCGGTACCAATTCTTTTTAAACATTTTTATCAACAAATGTAACGATAGTTACGACGTTGCAGTAATCAAGAACCTTCATTGAACTAGTAGACGCTATATATGCCTCGCTCGTTGTGGCCAAATCTCTGCGGCATCAATGTTTGTAAGATAGGGGGGTTTATGGTCGAGTTCGGCCATCAAACAAATTCCCCACCAGTTGCCCACGATCTCGGGCATTGCCGATCACTTTTTTTTTTAGGTAACATCCAATCAGGTGGGGTTTTGGCATTACCCTCGACAAGCTTCTTGTCAACAACTTTTCTAGCACCGCTAGTCTAGAGGTATGTATTCAAGCATGGGCGACATGCAGCATTAACGTCGACCGGTTCAAGGACCGGAATTACTGATTAAGCTATGATAAGAGATTCCATTCTTGCTAACGGACATTAATTCCCAAACCGATGTAGTACACGAAGGGGCCGTTCGCACGTGATATATGAAATAAGGCTGCGACTCAACAATTCCATTTGCGTGTTCTCAGCCAATCGCAATGTCGTATTAACTCGAACCGGTGAGACTAACTCTACCATAATACGATCATCCTGATACTATTGGATGTGTTCCAGGGCTTTGATCAGACACAAATGCCACCTGAACGATGTTGGGCTACTTTTCAGATGCAAACTGACACCGGCTCGCAACCATTCATCAGTGCTGCCAGCCTGCAAGCCATGCAACCAGAAGTCCCGTCACTGTGAGACAAAGTCGTTCATCATGACTTTTAGGTTTATATCAAGGAATGCCATCGCCCCGTTTCCCCGTTCTCTTTCCCTCTCAGTTTACCATTTTTCTTTTTGCTTTTTCCACCCCAAATATCCGCTATCCTGGCTCCAAGAAGAGGGAGAAAAAAGAGCCAAAAGAAAACCGCCCATTACTCTACTTCACCTCTAAAGTCGTTTCTCGAGTTAATACGGTCCAGGTTCTCTCATATGCCGATTTCTATCGCATCACATCGCCTCGGACCTTGACCCCTGCCAATCCGCCGGGAAATCCTCGGGTGCGCAGAGCTCTCCTCGCCCGCCAAGACGAAGCTCACCGGTTTTTCTATAAGACGCGACGGTGATTGGTCCAGGCTTTCTGCCGCGCGTTGTGACCAGCCATCCATGCATGGAACATTACCCCTGCTCCGAGGTATTGACAGGGTATTTTGCAATGCTACCCAGAGTCTGAACAGTAGAGTTACTGCCGTTGGTATGACACCGACACTTTGTTGGATGGAAACATGTGCTCGCCACAGCCACTTTTGACTCTTTCGTCAAACTGGACGTCGGGCCTCAATTTTTTTTGGCGATTTCTTGGAGGTGTGCCATGATCATTTGCAATGAAGCTTTTCAGCATTGAAATCCACCAGCGGTCGAGCTGCCAAAACACGATTGAGACATGCAAGCCAATCAGAAGCGCCACAAATGAGCTGGACCGATGAGGTTCACGTTGGCAGCTTGTACATTCTGAACGTATTTAAAATCTTCCATCGGTCAATTTCTTCCCCCCCTGGTCTTGCGCTCAGTGAATCAATATTGATTGGAAAATATCGATCCTATTCATCAACGCCAAATCCGATCTCAAGATGGCCCATCACAATAATCCAGCCCCGCTTTATTTGGCTCTGATTGCATGCAACGGTTTGTCATGGACAATGGGATTAGCTGCCGGTTCCGCACTCACACATTGCTTTAGGATCCTTTCACCCTGCCGAGTTCGCTCCGTTGGAATCAACAGGAGGGTCTTCATATTGGTATTATCCGACGCCCACTTCCACACGATGCAGCCAGGTGGAAGCACAGCTGGAATTCTCTGCAGAATCCGACTCCAAGGAGGTGCGCCCTGGTCATTTTCACAACGAGGGCCAACGCGCAGAACTCGTTGTACTCCAAAACATGGCGCTGGACCTCATCGGTATTGGTGCGCACTTGGAGTGACGCGATTCGGGGCGACGGAAACCTGTTTAGCCAAAGGAATGCGATTCATGTACATCATTGTTTATGTTCAAAAGTGTTCTAATCAATTTTGACACCGTCATTGTTTCAAATTACTGGCTCAGCTGACTAAACACCTCAAGCCAACACCAGAGGAAATATTACGCTACCAAGGGAAACCACGTATATTGCATAACGGTCCTGAATTTGGATGACATTCAATCGTGCATCGCACCCTAACTCGTGACACGAATCGTCTGCTTATGGCATGATTACTACCGAGGGGGCCTCGTGATCAACTGCTAATGACAGCCCGTATCCTTTCAATTTCTTCATTTCCCGCCCTAACACTCTCATCAACCCGACGACGGAAAGCTGGGTCTTGCTCGCTTTCAAGAGCAACATTCTCATCAAGAATTATAGCCAATGTCGTGTTAATGGCGTCGAGAAACGAAACAGTGGCAACTTGTGCCTTTCCCTGCAACTCTTCAGATAATTCCTTGAAGGCTTTTCTGAAATCTCTCATCAGATTTGCAAAAAGGTCCTCGTTGGACAGAACGCGGTTGATTATGGCCTTTCTTCGGGCGTGGCTTCCCGTTCCTGCCACCATTCTTAGTTCCAAGACAGCCATATACGAATGTGGGAATGGCTACTTACCACCTTCTTGAGCGCACGATCGATATGCGGGTGCCATGGCCTTGCCAATAAGCGAGGTTTGGATACCTGACAACGCGTCTGTACGCAAAGTTCTAGCAGAAGTTAGATCGATTCTTCATGTCAGATCTCTAAATAATTTCCAATTTTTACCTTAGGCCAACGTCGAATTCTTCCTGTGCATTCTCGATGTTGCTCCAAAGGACATCCTTTTGGGAAATGAGGGCGTCAATCAAAGGTTCCGCAATCTCTGGCATATCACTTAAACGAGTTTCTAACAGATCGTTAGCCTCATAAATCTGCAGAGCGGCCATTCTCAAAGTTGGATTTATTCGCCAGTTCAGGACAGTAAAAAGATGAATCATCGCATGCGTGAATAGGAAAAGAACACTTACCCAAAGTCTCAATCGACCACTCCGTCAATGAAGAAAGCATGTCTGCAATCTCCTGTTGGCGGCGTCCAAGATTCGAAGCTAACTCCCTCCATGGAGTCCGGAGGTCACTCGCCATCTCCCCAATAGCTTCCTCGTTCCAGTGGCGCGAGCCAACGGCGGCGGTACAGTGGTCGCCGTAGTTTCTACAAAATGCAGAGTAGGTCGCTAGACAATATTAAATCAGAATTGATAAGATCATAATGTCTGTAGGGTGATACATACCGTGGTGCCACTGCAAATAGCAAGTTAGTCAGTAATTGACAATAAGCACAAGCTATTGAACTTACTCCCGCCCAATCACTTTCGGCTTCCATGGCAGCGTCACTCCAGCTCGATATGTCTCTCCCTGTTAGAAACTTCATTAACAAGCCATCTTCTCAAGTCCAAGTCACCGTGTAGGCCAGATAAAGGGTGTTTGTGATAAGAAGGATAACTTACTGTCATAAATTTGATTTCTAAAGTCTTGGCGACGCACTTTAGAGATCTGATTTATTTCTGATGAGCGGTGCCTCAAATCCTATCTCTTTAGTTAGTTCAGCTGTGTTACTAAATTTTAAAAGCCTTTATATTATTTACCTACCCTGTCTATTCGGTTTCGAATCTCGTTTAAGACATCTCGCACCAACCTTTTCCTTTCTGCATCAGCGGTTCCGGCGCCTGACTGGACCCAGAGTCTAATCTGCGCGAGGAGTGCAGGAATTCTGTCATTCATGTAGACTTCGGAAATGCGGCGTTGGCTATTTGCAACAATAGAGATGCAATACTTCCTCAAGCCCAAGATACCACTCAATCGAAGCGTAGGGAGTGCCTGAGTCACGGGGCTGTTTCGCTTGTCCCAATAGTCTTTGTTACTTACGCAGAACACCCGAACTTCACCATTAGGTGCTCTATCCCGATACTGGTTTTGTAATTCTCTCTCTACGATGGGATTTCGATTGTTCACAAGATAGGCATGCAGTCTGCATGGAATGACCGTGTCAGCAATTCTGTACCAAACCATAAATGTTTAAGCGTTACATACTCAAACTTCCGCTCCGGGATTGTTCGATCCCTATATTTATGAATGTCAGAAAGCTCGTGGAAGGGGAGTCTCATGACTGACTGTAGTTGTTGCCAGCGTCTATTGAGATCATTAAGGTGGTCTCTCTCATCATCGGATAGTTCTTCATAATCTTGGTCATATTCTGCAATCTCTTCTCTGAGTTCGCCGAGGTCCCTTTCATGAGTTGCAATAGCGTGTTGGAGCCGTTGAATGCACGTCGCCCTAGTCCCTGGCCAATCTCTTCTGGCCTCGTCGGCTTGAATATCCTACAACGCCCTATTAGTATAACCGACACGATCCTAAAATAAAGCGTCGTAGATTTCAAGAAAAAGCTTACATCCGACCTAGTGCAAACGATGCTCACATTTGACAGCTGCGCCTGGCGTGCTAGTTCAAACACGCATTGCACACCTTCATCAGTCATTGCCCTTCCAATGTTGCAAACTACAAATATTTCGTTGCACTCCAACAAAAACCGTTCTGTAATTGCTCTGCGTGCTGAGTTGAGGTCTCGAAGCCCTTGGAGCATTGTTAGAAGAAGAGAGGAAGCGCAGCCATGACCACCAGAGCCACGTACCTGGAAGGTCAACAAGAACCAAGCCCTTGCTTAGTATATGAGCATTGAGAAACACTCTTCGCGGCGGTTAGTAATCACTTCAAATAAATTATTCAGCTCCATCAAATAGCTTACTTGATCTTGCGAATAAACGGCCACTTTGCAGGCTCCGTACGAGAATTTGCATCTGAGGAAAGCTCTACCAATGTCGCGGAGCAGCTTGCAGCCGATAGACCAGTTTGGCGGCGGTCTACATGCGATGGCCTCGCTTGCGTGACCAATCCATTCAGTCTTTCAAGAACCCTGGGCTCTGTGTCTTGAAGAAGAAATGTTTCGTCAGCAATGCGGCCCCGCAGCATCGAACGGATGGTATCCCGTGCTTGGTTGGCAAGATCTTCACAGTCTTGCATTTCTGATTGGTCTATATCATCTTGATTCAGATGAAACCACCTGTAGTTTGAAACCATCATGGAGAGTTGATCCATGATATCATCCAAGGAAAAGAGTTCTACTTCGAGGGAAAGGGTGTTCTCGCTGTGGTAGTGATATTCGGTAGCTACACAAGTACAGGCCTCTCCACTGTTACTCTGTTGGAAATTAATAAATGTGCCCAGCCGGGAAGAAGAAAACATCTTACCGATCTTGCTAGATCTCTGAAATCGAGCAAACAATTCAAGAGACTGCTTTTCCCTAAGATTAAAGTACTATGTCAGAGAGATGTATCTTATCAATCATCCATGTACGACTCACCGACGCCAGAGTCCCCGACAAAACCAACCGTTCGCGTCGCTGGATGTTTAAAACGCGCTAGTTCTCCTGCTTCGTTATGCAACCTGCGCATGGTGGAATCCGGATCGCGGTGAATTGAGGCGCTGCCCAACGTGTTATGCATTTTAGCCATTAGTGATCTTGCGTCGCGATAGGCTGCTTGAAATGATGGGTCGTGGAATGCATCTTGAGGTAGCTCTTCGTCGGTAACCTCGTGACGAAGAGCCCTGGAACTCGATCGACGTGACCTTCGTCGGGGAGTAACTTGGACACTGTCATCAGGTGCTAGCGAGACACTTCGGCTATCTGAGCCCCTAGCCACAGCATCAACAGCATCCGCAACATCTGATAAATTCTCAATCCCGCTGGGGTTTGCTAGGTTCATTCTCCCCAGCGCGCGCTCCACGCTATCATGTCCAGCTGGTTGAGAGCGGGGGCCGGGAGAAGCCGGATCCGGGGACCTCGATGATTGAGGAGTGTAGATTACCGGCATACTATTGCCTGAAGTAGAAGCATTGCTCGAACCTGTAGGCGAAGATGCGTCACGTTCAATAGAAGGAAGAGGCACGTCAGCGTGATTGTCTTGTGAGGTAGATACAGAGCCAGCTCTGTTTACCCGACGCTATTGATTTAGTTAGACTTTGCAATTTCTTGATTGTAATGTGAATTCCTTTGCATATTTTCAAATTTACATAATGGGGCACATACGTTTGAAGACATGGTTTGCAGATGGTGTGGTATGTTGAGTGTGCAACGATAAAATGATGAAAAGAATAATAAAGATTCCGCCGGAGGAAATAATCAGGATGCGGGATAAAAGCTAGAAATAAAATGCCATACCACGAACTGCAGAACCAACACACCTTGGCAGGCTGCTTTGCCGCTGAATTGAGTTCATGCTGTTGGTTGTGAGTGGGTCAGAATAATGGTGGGTGGTTGGTTCCTACAGCGCCCAATATTAGATAATGGTCCGGTTTCAAGGCCACTTTTGGGGGCCAAAACTGCACCGGTTGCGGAAATGGGAATTGTGACTCGGAGTTCATTTGCCGTCTCTGGGCATTTCCTCCTGATGGATGCATCGGCTGGGCCAACCCCAAGAGGCCCAACTGATGACCGCCAGGTCATGAAACAGTGCACTGCGCCCGCTTTAACCACCTCTGTCGCTGTGCCCTGTGGTTGGGTCTCATAACCGGTCATTTACGCGCCGTACTCTTCGCGACCTGGCCAAACTAGTGCATCGGCTGCAGAAGCGGCCGGGACCCATCCAGCCCAGCCACAGGGAAGCGACTAGCCTCAAGAAGACGAGAGCAAAAGCAGGCGTTTCATAATTTCTCAAGGAGTTATTTGATCTAAAAATAAATCAGGCGACCTTGCCTTTGTGCATGGCCTCAATGTTGTTGGGGTTGGTTAGCCCAATCAACGTGGCAATGCCGACTAGTAAACACGTAAAACAGGCTTGGAGCGACCGTTTCGCTCTCATTCATTTAAGATTGATGCAACTCATTACCCTTCATCTTAATATCATTTCCTACTTTCTCACAACACAGAATCGCGGGCTGGAAGAGACGACGCTAACCTCGTCAACTCGGGGATGTTCCACGAAACCGTAGACCAGCGCACAACCTTGTTATCCATTTCCCAAATGACATGCTCGATCACATCAGCAACCTTGTGGCTTTCCCATCTCTTTGATTGTTGTAAGCCTCCACTTAGGTACCAGGCAAGATATAGTACGAATTACAAAGCTCCTAATTAAGAATAAAAAAGAATTAGGATTATTTTATGTAACTTTATTTTATTAATAACAAATTTATTTATATAAAGTTATATTTTATTCTAATAATAATATTTTGTTGGTCGGATGATTAAGGGGGGGTACCTAGGTGGAGACTTGTGACACTCAAAGGGACACACCTTCCCTTAATCTCATAGATCACAACAAGAGTAATCCTTCCTGCTGAATCTCGCGGCTTTTAGATAAAACACAGACCATACTAATTGCAGGTATGATATGATAATCCAAAGCAAAAACTGCGGATAACAAACTATCTCTCAAGTAAGCCCAAGTTTTGATTTCCTTTAAGATCCTGCGGCAGGCTTCCGGCTTCATGCCATCTGACCTCTGTTCGTCCATGAATGCTATCCATAATGCTTGCTCCAGTAGCAGAAGCTGTATTTGGAAACGCTCATTCTTGGAAATGCTCTTTTTGGTAGAGTTCTTGCTCAACCTGTCGAATCGCTGGCTCCAACTCTCGAACGACCGTGTCATGACACTTGCTTGAGCGCTCCGAATACTGAACTCGTATGATGGTGTGCACCTGTCATCAGGAGAGTGGGGGCCCTTTTTCTTCGTGTTTTCTCCGCAAATTCTGGCAGAGAATTCGGTTTCAATGCGAAACAGGGCGTGTGCTACATCTTCGACTGGTGTAAATGGCATGTCATCTTCCTGCTTATCGAGCTCAACTGGCAGAGAGAAGTATAGCTTAGGCCCAATATCCACGCCGGAATAGATGGCCACATCCTGCGGAGAATTTCGATCGGGCAATCCATAACCAGCTAGAGATTTATCCAAATCCCGAAAACTGTGGTCGTCATCTTTTCCATCGGAGTCTGGGGCAATCAAATGGCTTAGTCATAAGGATTCGCCCCACTGTGGTGTTAGGTAAATCTCTCAGCTGCCTCAAAACTTGATTCATCAACTTCAACAGTTGGACCGACGCGCCACATCTCTGGCGATCCTTCCATGTTAAATCCCGATGATTACACTGTCGGCTGGATTTGTGCCATCACCCCAGAGTATGTAGCGGCACAAGAATTCCTTGACGATGAGCATGCTCCACCAGAGTTACTACAGCCTAACGATAGCAACGAATACACATTGGGCAGAATTGGGAGTCATAATGTAGTTATCGCAGTTTTGCCCGATGGAGAGTACGGGACAGCTTCTGCGGCCAGTGTGGCTACGGGTATGCTAAATAGCTTTCCAAATATTCGGATCGGCATGATGGTAGGTATTGGCGGTGGCGCACCTAGTGCCAAAAATGATATTCGTCTAGGAGATATCGTTGTAAGTGCGCCTCGTGATGGAGAGAGTGGTGTGTTTCAGTATGACTTTGGGAAGACGATACAGAACCGCGCATTTCAACACACGCGATTCCTGAACCAGCCCTCGACAATATTGCGAACTGCATTGGCAGGTATCCAGGCCCAGTACAAGCGGAAAGGACACAAATTGGAACAGGCAGTCAATAGAATCATCGAGAAGAACCCTAGGCTTCGCCGAGAATACCAACGCCCACCACCTGAGACAGACTTTCTCTTCAAATCCGAATTTGAGCATAAATCACCGAGCTGCGCTGAAGGGTGCGCTGTCCATGAATCAAATCTCGTGGTACGGCCTGCGCGTACTGAATACGATGACAATCCTGCGATCCACTATGGCAGGATCGCGTCTGCGAATCAATTAATGAAGGATGCAAAAATCAGGGATAAGCTGGCCGAGGAGAAGAATGTGCTTTGCTTCGAGATGGAGGCTGCGGGATTGATGAATCACTTCCCTTGCCTAGTTATTCGAGGCGTATGCGATTACTCTGATTCCCATAAAAATAAAGAATGGCAAGGCTATGCTGCAATGGTGGCTGCTGCATATGCCAAAGATCTCCTGTCTCGAATACTCCCAGGGAAAGTCGAAAACGAAAAAAGGATAAACGAAATCCTCTCTACGGGTTTGCTGAGCCAGTCTTCTTTTGTGAAATCATCACTAACAGGTGTTAGCAATCGAAGAAATCACTAGCACAAAGCAAAAGGTTCAAACTGTCAAAATGCAGTTGGAGAAAACAGAGGACTTGAATATACTGAATTGGGTCACTCCGATTGACTACGGCCCTCAGCACAGCGACATCTTACGGAGATGGGAGCCCAGTACGCTAAAGTGGTTCTTGGACTCTGAAAAGTACAGGACATGGTCGACAACGAGCAAACGAATTATGTATTGCCCTGGAATTCCCGGCTCGGGCAAAACAATTATTACATCGGTTGTTGTGAACGATTTGATTGGTAAACTTCAAAATGATCTGAACAGCGCAGTTGCCTACATTTATGTCAACTTTCAAAGAAACAGTGAGCAAACAGCGGAAGATGCAATAGCGAGCTTGTTGAAACAACTTGTCCAAAAACAGTCGGTGCTTCCCGATGTCGTTCGAGAGCTTTATAATCGGCATCAAAAGGAACGAACAAAACCACTTTTGAATGAGTACGTCACAGCTCTTCATGCTGTGGTGTCTGGATACTCCAAAGTATTCATTGTGGTTGATGCCCTGGATGAATGCCGAGTCACGGATGGTTGCCGAGCAAGATTTATGTCAGAACTAGTCGATCTCTGGAAAACACTAGGCGCAAGTATATTTGCAACATCCAGGTTTTCACCGGATATCACGGAGAAGTTCGATGATATACGGCTGGAGATTCGCGCCACCGAGCATGATGTGCAAAGATACTTGGACAGCAAAATGCCAGAGCTTTCATCGTTTGTTGGGCGTGATTCTGATCTCCAGGAAGATATTCGAACCACGGTTTCGAACTCAGTGGATGGAATGTAAGCGCTTCATACTTTGACTAGAAGCCGGATTATTACTAAACTACATCAGGTTCCTACTGGCGCAGTTTCATTTGCAAACTCTAGCAGAGATGACGACGCCTAAAAAGCTTCGAGCAGCTCTAAACGGCCTGGCCTTGGGCTCTGATGGGTATGACGCTGCATACGACGTTGCGATGCAGCGCATTGAAAGCCAAGTCAAAGGCAGAGAACAGCTCGCTAAAAAGGTTCTATTGTGGATCACCTGTGCCAGAAGACAGCTCAAAACAACAGAATTACAAGAAGCCCTCGCAGTGGAATATGGAGAATCACAAATTGACCACACGAACATGGCTGAAGTCGAAGATTTGGTCTCCGTGTGTGCCGGGCTAGTTACCATTGATACAGAAAGCGATGTCATTAGACTGGTTCACTACTCAACCCAAGAGTACTTCGAAAGAACCAGGTGGAAATGGTTTCCAACGGCGCAGCATGACATTCTAAAAACTTGCCTCACATATCTTTCATTCGACGCGTTCGGAGACGGAGAATGCGAGACAAATAAAGATTTCAAACTTCGCCTACAAAACCATCAATTGTACAGATATGTGGCATCAAACTGGGGGCATCATGCTCGGCTCTGCGATACTGATTTGGAGGTTGAAGATGTACTGGATTTCTTAACAGAATCAAATCATCTTGGGTCATCTGTCGAAGCAATCTTTGTTAAGGATGAAGACCTTGAACGACACCTTACACCTCGAGAATACCTCAACACGTTCCCCCAGGATTGGTCAGCACTCCATTTAGCGGCCTTCTTTGGACTCGATGAAGTAGTCAAATGGCTTCCGATAGATGAAACAAAAGATGAATTTACATCAGCAGATATAGAATCTGGAGATTCAGATCCAAAAGACTCATATGGGAAAACTCCCCTCCTCTGGGCGGCTGAAAATGGCCATGTAAGTGTGGTAGAGCTGCTGCTTCACAGGCAAAAGGTCAACATCGACACGTTGGACCATTCCAAGAGAAGCCCCCTGTCATGGGTAGCTGAGAAGGGCCATGAATCTGTCGTCAAAATACTGATTGACAGAGGAACGACGGCTATTAATCTCATGGATTTGATTCGACGGGCACCCTTGTGTTGGGCCTCCAGGGGCGGTCATAGCCAAGTAGTCGAGGTATTAATCAAGAGCAAGGGGATTGATATAGATGCCAAGGATATTAGCAGCAGAACACCTCTTTCCTGGGCTGCTGAGATGGGACATTCGTCTGTGGTAAAGTTGCTGCTCGATACCGGAAAGGTTGATGTCACCACCAGAGACTACACAGACAAAACCCCGTGGGATTGGGCCATGAACAATAACCAAGAAATCGTGGGGAAACTGCTCCTTGAAACGGGAAAATTGGATGTCAATTCATTAAAAATACATGGCGAGACTATGCTGTCCAAGTCTGCAGCAGACGGTGATGTTGACACTGTCAACATGTTGCTTAAGGCGGGCAACGTTAATTTCAGCCACAAAAACAGAGATGGGAAAACTCCATTGCAGCTAGCGGCTTTGAATGGTCATGGAGAAATAGTTGAACTCCTTCTTGATGCAGGAAAGAGTGATTTGGCTTTGGAGGAGGAGGGGTTCGAACGAAAAATACTCATGTTTGCTGCGTTGGGTGAGCATGACATGATGACCAAAGCGCTTCTCAATATCAACAAGAATCGCACAAACCCCAGACGATTAAGCGACATCTCGAACCTTGTCACGAGCGCAGCTCAGCGTAGCAGCGATGAAGTCATTAAAATGCTTCTTGATGCGGGATATGGCGACGTCAACTCCAAGGTCACTACCGATGGGGGAACGGTGTTGCACTGGGCTTCGGTGAGCGGAAAAGAGGCGATAACACGGGTTTTTCTCGCAGACGAAAGAATTGACGTCAACTCAATGGACAAATTGGGCCGGGCGCCGCTTCATTACGCCGCGGAAAAGGACCATTTGGCAATTGCCCAGATGCTGATCGACTCCGGGAAAGTCGATGTTGATTTGAGCGGACCGCCCGTCGGACTGACCCCATTATCCCTCGCTGCTATGCATGGCAGCGTCGCGGTGGTCAAGATCTTACTCGAAACGGGAATGGTCGATGTTGATTCAACGAGTGGGTATGGATTTACGCCGCTGATGTGGGCTGCTGGTGACGGGAGCGAGGCGATAGTCGACATGTTACTCGAGGCGGGCAAAATAGACTTGAAACGCACCGATAGCTTAATTGGTCAAACTGCGCTCGCCTGGGCTGCCGAATCGGGATCGGAAGAAACCACCCAAAAGCTTTTGAGCCTCGGAGTTTACGACATCAATCAGCCTGATACACATTCTGGTCGGACACCACTATTATCAGCTGCTGCATTAGGCTGGGGTTCCGTGGTCAAGCTATTACTGGACACTGAGAAGATCGATGTTGAGTTTAGAGATGTTAGGCTTGGCCGCACGGCGTTGCTACTAGCGGCTGCGAATGGATATGAGGAAGTAGTCGAATTGCTGCTCGATCACGGAAAGGCACGCATCGACTCAAAAGACCAAGTCTTTTCCCAAACGGCTCTCTCTTGGGCGGCTGAAGGAGGTCACATTGGCGTGGTGAAGCTTCTACTGGATCGTGGAGGATTGAACGTCAATGAAGAAGACAAGTCTGGGCTTACGGCCCTTCAACGTGCTGGACACAACGGGCACGATCAAGTCGTCGAGATGCTGGCTGGACATGGCGCGTCGGCGAATGATGACTTTTATGGTTTCATTGGCCTATTTGCCCTGGCAGAACAATAATTCACACGGCCTTGGAGTTGGTATAGGGAAAACGCCTGAAAAACGGCCTCTTATGCAGGTATTCGCTCTTAAAAAAAAAAGTATCCCCGTACGCATTCTTAAATACTAGCTGTCATTTTCGTTTACTTATACACTAAGAGCTTCAAACTTGTCCCATATTTTTACTCTGGACTTCCTATCAACCGTTAAAATTTCTCCTCTTTCATATCAAACCTTGCTTCCCCAAACACGAAGGAAAAACACGCATGTACAACTCGATGCAATGAAGGGGACCTCCTAATCCCGTAAACGATGGCACTGTTTTTTTAGTTAGCGATTCTGCTTTAAGCAAAGGAAGGGGTCGCTTCTTACATGAAAAACCCGAGGAAAACGCCAAACAAAAGTAAAAGAGGTTGGAACAAGTACGTATTGTCTTCGGTAAAAATGATGGGGGAGGGTGGAAGTATGGCGGCTGGCCCCTTCGGTAAAGAGCCGTCATGAAAATCCTCCGAAGCTGGGACGCTGGACACTGGGTAGTCCAACTTATACAACTCCCCAGACTTGATTTCTACCGCTGGGGTTGAGCCGATGATCTCGCCTCCCTTGTCGAGCGCTGCCACTCGAGCAAAAGTGGATGAATCGTCGGGCGGGATACGGAAGCCCGTCTCGAATCCCATGCGAGGCTGTTGGGCAACCACGTTGTAGGGGCCGTGAAGATCCGATGTCGTCGACGACAGAAGCTAGAAAAAGCATGAGATGAGGCGCGTAATGTCATGGAGGGTTCAACTCACCAGTACCCACTTTGCCACGTTTGTTGCTCCATTCCAAGAAACGTAGATCGTCTTGTCGTAGTCCTCGCCGTTGGCTGAAATGTTCGGTCCCCAAGAAGGCTTTCCTTCCCAGTCTCCTTTCCAAGCTCGATACGCAATCACTGCCCTGTTTCCATGATCGCTCTCCTCCACGATACTCCTCTGGAAATCCAGAACTACCTCTCCCGATGGCGAGTGCTCCGTGTACATTGCGTTCTGGCCCCAGGCTATGAATGTCCCTCCGTTGGGAAGCTTCTGTATGCCACCTCTTGAAGCGGTTATGATGCTCTGCGGGTGATACCACTCGCCGATCACCTTCATCGTCATCGCTTCTGTATCGAATTCAATCTCCATGCCTCGACTGCAGTGTTCGTCTCCATCCGGGCAATAGCCATTCTTCAGCTGTGCGTTGTCGAAGAGAATCAGGCTGTTCGGGCCGGTAAATCGTGCCTGGTGCTGCCAGGAAAAGGAGGCCGATCCATTCACGGTGATGTCCTCGAACTGGTTCAGCTTTCCGCCCATGATCCACTTCACTTTGGATGTCTTGCCGTCGATGAGGACAACAGCGCTAAAATGTCGATAGCTGACCAGGTAATCACCCTCTAGCGTCTGAGGCGTGGTGTTAGCCCGCAATATCTAACGTTCTTACCGAGCTGCCTACCTTTTCGACGCTGTTCATGTGGCAGTAATCATGTGCAGCCATTCCCAAATCATAAACACCCTTGCCCTTGTATGGCCAGTAACTTGTGTTGAGTGGGAAATGATCCAAGGTGTTAAACTCAAACACCAGCTCGTTGGTTACAGGATTTGTCTCCTGAAAATATCCGTTTCGTATATCCTCGCCTTTTTCGGGACCGCCAATCGAACTCAGGTTGGATGGAATACTTCGAGATATTATTTGAATCGCTGTATCATTGTGGGTGAGAATGCATTCATGGTCGTCGTCCTGTGTCCCACCAGGCCCTTGTGGGTGAATCTGGTAAAGTTGTTCGTAATGCTGGTTGTACACGGCGATGTAATTCGATTCAAACACGGCAAGAACGGGTTGGCCCTTTAATCTGAATGGCTGGAGTGTCTGAGACTTTCGATATTTCTCCTCGGCCCATATTAGGCTCAGGTCCTTCGATGATATGATGCTGGGCCCGTAGCCGTGCCCGCTGTACGCTCCTGTGATAAAGATGTATGGAGCTGGGTCGGCCAGATCAGGCTCCAGCCTGTTGACCTGGTAGATGGGTGCCCCGATGTCTGGGGCAGAGTAGAAAGTCTGCTTCGGTGCATCCCCAAGGCCTTTATTCTGGTAGGACATCAGGTCCTCGTGGAACGGAACATCGGCCCTGGCGCCGCGGAGTCCCTGGAGAATCAGAAAGTACCAGGCCTGAGCCCTTGCGAGATGCCATGCTTGTTCAAGAAGACGAGCCATCACGACATCACTTCAATGAAAAGAGGTGATGGATTCGAACAATAGCTGGCTGGTAATAAATTTTAGGTTGCAAAGAAGAGAAATCGGGTCATGAAAATGCCTGGATCAAAGATGTGCACGCTGGCGCATCAAATGGCCGGCGGTCCGCGTACATCTGACCGGGAATAGGAAACCGTGATCATATACACGCGGCTGATTGGCGTGAGAGGAAACCATGGGTTTGCCAGCAACCCCCTGCAGATGTGGAGATGATTGTGATCTAATTAGTATTCAGTCATAGACACCACCTGATTCGTTTCATTCAACCGTAATTTTTCGATCATCGATAGCATCGGAGCTTCGGGGAGCACACAAGCCGCCTGGAATGTGCCACGAGCCGCCCTTTAACGACCCCTTGATCTTTAGAGAGGTGTTATTTTACTGCTGCGAATTGGAATGGAAGCGCCTCAAGGGCGACTTGTTAGTGCGAGATAGTCCCTGCGTCGAGCCACAATTGGTCTCAGTGCAGGGCGTGCGATGACCCGAGCTGCCACGGGCCATCGGGTTCTAGCAATGTCCTAACCCGATGCGCTCAAGTTTCACTGCTCTGTTACATCCCGCTTCAAGGAGACTCAAACGATATGCGTAAATGCGCGTCTCAGCTTTCGGTGGATGAGGTCACGACCCACTGAACTGTCTGAAACAGAACCAAGGGCGCGATAGCCATTCGCCGATGTTTGGAGGAAGGGTTTTGTCGTTTCATGCATACGTCAAGCTCAGATTAATTTTTATTTAAACCCACGACAATTCCTACTCCTCCCCCTTCTCCAGTTCAATGCGGAGAAACAATTAGGCAATAGGCATTGGAGTCCGCTCGGACGTACGTCATTCCCAGTCAGAGATGCCAGGTCCCCAATATTTTTACGGTTAAGCGCTGTTTCAAGAGATCGCATGGTGAGCTGCGAAGACAGCGACGGTCCGATTCAGTTTGCAATGGAATGGTCTAAAACATTGTCCCTGGTTTAACCCTTCGCCCTCAGCCCCCGTACAAGAGCACTCTATTATGCTTATAATTCGGCACAGAGCGCGTGATCTCTCGGCATTCCGGTCCACTTGATCATACACGCCAATAGAAATCACGTTATGGAATATTTCCATTTCAACAGCATTCATCGCCAAATAAATTTGTTTCATGCGCCACCACATCCCATCCGCCCTTGATTCTTCGATCTCTGTTTTTATGGTGCCCTTCCGTCAGGGACCTAACCATATTTGCGAGTTCACGAGTCATTAACCCAAGACAAGAGACCCCTTTAGGAAAATACGCGTGCTCGCGACCGGCTTACCTCAGGCATTTTATGTTATTTCCTAGATTATTTTTTATTCTATATTTATCTTAGTTTTATTTATCTCAATTTCATTTTCTCTCGCTTGATCTCCAGTTCTTGTCCCTCTCTACCTGCTCGCAGGCCCCATTTCACTTTCCACCATTTTCGCTTCCCATCATAGTTGCATATCTTCGACACTCTCAACTTACTATTCATCGCTCAAAGTGTCCCATGAGAGTGAATTGGTTTAAGATTTGTCGAAACATATCATGCAAAATCTCACCAGTTTGTAAACAAAAATAAAGCCACACGGCCTCTTAATTAAAAGGTCAGCACCCACCTTAAAGATAGTGTGGTCCCGAACAAACAACCTAAAATAAGTTCCAAGATCCAGAACACTACGATAATTGGGGTTGAAAAAGGGAGTATCCCGTTCCGTAAATGTGGTCCGCTAAAATGTAAGTCTCAGCCACCAAACAACACCATCGAATGTACACGGATCAGTTTCCCTTTCGTAAAGCCATCGCCCAGATCTCATTCCAGGTCTAAAATCGAAAATGCGCATTATTACGTAATTCTAGCGAAATTATTTCGCAATATACGCCGGACATACGAAAAACTTCGGTCAGGACAGGGCGCAGGGTTGTGGCGCAACAACTGCTCATACCGGGGACCTTGCTAAGGGTATGACGAGGCCTTGGCAAGATTGTTGACAGGAGAGCTATCGGACAAGCCATGCTACAAACTAGAGCCAACCCACATCTCTGCGCAATCGGGCAGAGAAACAGCCTCTGAGGAGAGTAGCATTTGATGATGCGCCTGCATGAGGCAATGGGAACGGCCCGAGCAAACTAGTAGTGGCGTAGCGGTGATGCTTAGCCCAATCGAGAAACAACAAACAATGCAAACCCCTCCCTTACATTGAACACATTCACATCATCCCCAGAGTATGCGCTGACTGCGAGTTTGCCGTGGCAGTTTGAGCAAGTGAGAGGTATGTACTGCTCCTCAGCGGTAACTGGGCATTTCTGCATGGTACCGATAGCTTTTCACTGAGTAAAAAGAGACTAAATGTCAGAGAATGAAGTGTGCCAAATTTGTACATTTCAGATAATTTTACTGCAGACAAGGCATCGGGCGGGATTAAACGCCCACGGGCGCGCGATCTCCAGATTCCCTACTGCAGGCTGTTATTCATTTCTCATTTACACACAGAATTTGCAATCTAGCAGAGCAATTTGCGCGTTTGTTTATACCCCTGTGAGAGGACGATGCGGACGTATAAGTTTGATGTGGGCTAATTTTTCATTCGCTGGTTGAATGGGTCAATCAATGCCACATGGGCCCGTTCTGGACCCTCAACACCTATACACCCTCTAATACACTGAAACACAGAGAGAGGATCACTTGGGAAGCTTGAGAACGCAATATCCTATCTTGGGTTCGTATAGTACGTATACTGAAGCAATTCTCATTCCCGGAGTGCTAGAAAGGGTAGGTAGATAGATAGGCTTATGGACTCAAGAGCTAAATAGGAACCACTCCGTCTCACTACCCTCGCGATCCATGGGAAGCTCCTCCACACCATCCAGATCACACAAGAGAGTAAAAACTTCAACAAGATCCATAACCATGACTCTACACTTGCCATCATCCTCTTCTTCTGCACCCACCAGCTTCACCCAGTTCTTGTACTGCTCGCGGTAGAGCTTGTCGGGCGATATCTCACAGGAAAATTCCCCAAGCTGTTCCAGAACCTCGGAATCAAGCAATACGAAAGCCGTGCATCGGCCCCCCGAGAGCATTCCGTCAAAAGGTTCCAACCATTCGCAAAAATGGGCACGGACTTCGTCAATATCCACCCCGTCCAGCGCAGGATTTTCAATCAAAACGTTGTGATAGCGTCTTAGTGCTTCGTCACGAGCCGGTTCTATCGCCGCTCTTTTTGCCGCCTTGGTTGCGTCATCGTCCATGTACTTCACTACAGCGTCCATCGCATCTCGAAAACTCGCGCTGATGACATCGTCGAGTTTCGCCATGGCATTCGCCACCCGAGCATCATCTCCTGGGGCATAGCAGGTTCTAACTATGAAGAATCCCCAGCATCCTCGAGAGTGTATGTTACAGTTGGCCCGGTAGGTGTTGACGTTTTTAAGGAGCACACTGAAGGTCGGATATAAGTTAAACTCTTGGTTTCGGCGTGTGAGATCAGTGTCAACCATGCCAAGGTCTTGTCGTGAGGTTGGTTCAGCAGATGAATCCATCTTGGAGAAATGAGCGTGATGACTTGAGCCGAAATTCCGCAGGTGAGGTGGTTTAATTTTCATTTGGAGAGGCTTGCACCAGGGTTTTTATAACGGCCAGATCAATCAGGCTTGGCACAAGGCAATTTCGGCTCAGTGACTGGGATGGCCACGTGGTCAAAGCGCTGATTTAACCAAATGATGAAAAAACGGGGCAAGGGTAACCTAAGCATCTTCAAGATCATGACAATGTTAGTTGAAACAGTGTTGGAGTAGGCATTCTGTTAGAAGTGTCACACTCGAGGAATTCCGCAGTTGGTTTTAGTATCCAAAATAGAACATTGATTGCGTGGTAATGCTAAGTTAATAGAAACTTTGAAGTATTGTTGTTCTACGTGAATTTACCGCATTCATCAACTAAAAGAATTTGGCTGAACTACCCTGGATATGCAGATGGCTGCGTAAAGATCCACGCTGCCCTAATGGCCTAATCTATGGTAGATTTCAAGGCTTTAGTTTGGTTGTATTATTCCAACAGTGCCATCAATGGTGTTTCGAATGAAAAGTCCGACACCAGGCTCCACAAACTTGCCATTGTGTTCAGTACTAACTCGCCACCAGGTCCTGTCACTACGCCCCAAACTTTTGTGCCCTCTGCCATTTCTGTTTTTAACCAACTCTGAACCTCCAAAACCATGTGAAGAAGGTAGTTTTTGAACCACTCCTTAAAACGGTCTGGAAGCTGAAGTTGTACTCCCGTAAGACTCAGATGGAACGTCTCGGCAATGGAAAGCTCCGACAGGATGTTGCGAACAATTTGCATCAATAGCCTCGAAATGACGGGATTATTTACATACATGAGTGCAGAAATGGGCTTTTGAGGGGTCAAGTCAAGTTGTCAGCTGAGTAGCTTACTCACGCAGGATTAGGTCACTTACGTTGCGAAGTTGGGTGACATATTCCGAAGGATGTGTGATGTCTTTGCGGAAATTTTTTATCTTGTCCTCAGCTGTAGGGTCATTCCCCGACCATAGCTAGGACTTTTGCGTTAGTCAACTGGATTCCTAGACATGGATTTCGGACACTGAAGTAATGCGTTGGCAAACTTACTTGGAGCTTTTGGTTGTTTATTTTCCCGCCAGCAAGCGCGAATACATCCCCATTCCAACTGCTTCCAATTGCGTTCATAATGCGGTTCATCGGAGTATTGTCAACCGTTGCAATTAAGACGGGAACGGTTGTCAATACCAAATGGACAGTAGTCTGCCAAAAGTCTGGGTTAATCGCGCCGAACCGGGAGACCGCGCCGCTTGCTAGAACTCCTGTAATAGTTGCTTCAATGAACATGCCCATAGTTTGGCGTTCAAAAATATGCTCGGCTGAGTTGAAGGCCTTTATTAGCTATTGGGTCTTGGGTAGTGGGCTCTCCTACGGGTGGCACTCACTGACGAAGCCAGCTCGTGTAGCTTTGCTGAGGGTTACTATGAGCACGTCAATGTCGTTGCAGTCCGCACTGGCAAAATCAACAGCTCGCTGCCAAACTGCATCCACAGCGGACCATTGGCCGATACTGTTGTACTATACGAACCAAAAATTAGTCTCCATAATCTGGAATAAAGAGGATAGGGTGCACTTAGAGCGTACTTTGAGAGATTTGTAAGTTCCCGATTCTATCTGGTTCGTAATTGGGGAAAGCGCGCTCCACGGGTATGTTTTCTCCTTTCCTCTCGCTTCTAGATCTCGTTCCCAAAGTTGACGCACTGCGTCCGTAGAATTGAGTGAGTCGAGAAAGAACCTCTCAAGGGACGATTCGCGCTTGTTAAGATTGTTTCTGGGACAAATCTTATTGGTGCAGCAACCCTCATGTTCGCATGTGCAAGTTAGCGCGCTGTCTCCGCTAATGACAGCTTCATATGTGGCGAGAGAGCAAAGAAACTTTCGCGTAAAGGTTTCTGAGCCCATAGCGGCGATATTAGAATCCTGCTTGACATAATCGCGCACGTCGTCAATGTTCAGATGAGAGTAATAAAGGCCGACTCTACTATTCCATACATCGATGGAAGCCTGAGTGCCAGATCCGTAAATGAGTGTTTTCAACGTGCTGATGATGGTTTCCTGAGCTCGGTATAGCATGGTGGTCTTGTCCTCAGAGCACTTACGTTTATCCATGAACAAGTTTAGCATGTAATCAAACTCTTCATCGGTTGAGCTGAGTCTCTTGTGAATGGTTTGATAGGAAGGTGAACAGCATCTGGCTCGGGCTCCCTTCTTGCAGGATCCTCCTTTTTCTTCTAGTGCGATTGGAATTTTACCATCGGGGCATCCCCCAAGGCAGGTTCCATCAGGGAGATTACTAGGCAGTGTGCCCGAGTTTTCGTACCAATCACAATCGCCCCATTTCATTTCGTCGAGGTCTGTTCTGCAACAGTAGTCTCGTTTTCCCTTTCCATTACACTTTGCACCACCGCTGCCAGTAGAGGAAGTCGTAAAAGGCGCCATTTGAGAAGTGCACTGATCACTTTCACACTTGGGAAATGATTTGCTCCAAATGCACGTATTCCAAACATGCATCGAGGTGGGTGTCACTGAGCAGGCTGCTGCTTGGTATCCCGACTTGCAGTATTTGTTGTTGGAACCGATTTCTAGGTGAGTATTGGGAAGGTTATCAACCTTGCATTTGCCGTTGTGATGGGTGTACCAGCCGCAACTCGGCAGGGTGGACGTGGGGGGGCAGCATAGCTGGCGTTTTCCATGCCCGTTGCAGTGCTGGTCATTGACCATGAACTCATTTTCACGGGCACCACCATCCGTTCGCATCATTCTGACCCAGCCAGTTGGACAATCTTTTCAAAGAGTTTTGTTAGCAACAGGAATTGTGATGTAAAGGGCAAATGGGTGATCGCATTCTTACTTTCGAGGCAATTGGTCCACGTGCACTGATCATGCTTCTCAGTCTCATACTTGTATCCGGAGCTGCTTCCGCTATCCACTGCTGCAAATACCAAGGAAGTCCTTCGGTTTGCTGCCCGCTTAACCGCCATGGAGTATTTGCCATTGGGCATGTCATGGGATACGGCCCAGACCATGAGACCACCGAGACATTGGCGTCTTGCAAAGTCTGCGCGCATTTGGAACGTATCCTCGTCATCGTAAGAAACCCATTGGTTGTCGTTGTATTTGAGAATCTTGACGCTGGCAGCTTCGTCAAGTGTAGAGCTTCCAGTGGCGTTTTGGATTTTCTCAATTTCCGAGTTAAGAGCAACACTCACTTCGTGGCTGCACGTCAGTTGTTCGCCTCCAGATGCATATTCGCAACCTGGTTTAGTGCACGAGGAGCTCTTCAGTGTGAACGATCTACCATAGAATGCCAGTCCCAAAACAACTTTGTCAGGGGTAATATTGTTTCTCCAAAGGAGATCCATAGACTTTTCAATCTCAGTGAGATTAGTGTGGGCATTGAGATAGGGCCCAACCCATTCGTTTTTCATGTCCCAAGTGCCATGGAAATCATAGGTCATCCTTATTCAATGTGTTAGCACGAGCTATTTCTCGAAACGGAAAGGGAGTCTAACATGTTGAAGAAGTCAACGTGCGGTTGCAGCTTCTCAATGTCAAAGTGTTGTAGGTACCAGTATGACGCTGGCAAGGTAATACTGACTCCATCTCTGCCTCCGGTAGCCTTGAGAGATGCCTTGAGCTTTTTCATAAAAACGGGAAAGTTTTTGAAGTCTTCGTCACGACCACTTCGATCCTTGGCGCCAGGGTATTCCCAATCCAAGTCAACACCGTCGAAGTTGTACGTTTTCATGAAGTTGATGAGTGACTTGATGAATGCATCTGCCTTTTTTGAGTCTCCTGCAATCTCAGTAAATACTGTGGCGGTTGCTCCTGGATCGTTAAAGGTCCAACCGCCAAGGGCGATGAAGACCTTTAAGTCTGGGTCTAGGGTCTTTAGGAATGTTAAACGCTTATAAAGGTCTTTATCAGCGACAGAGTCTGGCTGGACCTCATAGGTGGTTGGATTGATGGTGGCAAACGCAAAATTAAGGTGAGTGTATACCCCCAACGGGATCTGTTCAGGGTAAATGCGATTGCATGGTCGTGTAGACGACCACGCTTCATAGTAGCCCACAACTCTACGCATTCCTTGAAGGCTCTTTACACAAGTAGGTTTCTTGACCTTCTTTGATCCGCAGAACTCCTCTGTAGTTCCGCAGAAGCCATACTTGCTGCAGCAGACTAGGGCATGGTTAGCGTGAGTTTCGGGTTTTGACAGGACCCATTATTACCATTGAGAGGACATTTTTCCCTTTCAACGAATTCCAAACCAAAGCCACCAGGATCACACTCCGCCTTTCGTTCACAGTTGTTGACACAAATTTTCTCTGCGCAATCTGCAAGTATCATGGCGTTAGCGAACAGTACTGAGGGATGGACTACTAGCACTTACAATTTTTTCCCAATCCACAGAAGCCAAATTTTGAGCAGCAACCAAGTTTACATGGCTTTGTGCTACTGCACTCTTGTCCGTCTTGTGCATAGCCTCCAGTGATGAATGTCAATGAGACCACAACCAACAACACCCAATATAAGGGTTTACACCGCTTCAAATAAGCGCAATGCATTGTTGCCAATGGACCACAAGAGACTCAAAGAAAAAAGATCAGTGGTGATTTTGCACAGACTAGAGGAAATTTTAAGAAACGCATGGCGAATATAATGAAGACGTGATCACAACGCATAAGCAACTCTGGTTTCATACCCAGCCGGTAAGAGCGGGCTTGGCAATCCGGTCATGCAGACCCGTATTCACCTTGGACATTCCTAAAATTGACTGCAATTTCCGCAATGGAGATAACTACGGGAAAATCGTTCGAGTGCATTGTAGGCGAGCTGAAGAATTAGAACCAACAGCATTTCAGGCGATCCAATCAGCTCCCGAACTACCTAACTGGCTTAGAGGACCAGGGTCCCGCTTTTGAAGTTGGCCCCACGCGGCCCGCATGGATGAGGCTTTTATTGCCGGTTTCCGAGGACAATCCTACTCGATGTGGTACTGGCAGTGGGGTTTTCTTCAGAAGGGAATCATGGTTGAATTTAACCATTATTCATTCTTTCACAATGGGCCGAGCGCACCATGATGTCCGAACAAGATAAGCTACAGTTTAACTTATTTCCGAGACCATGCCAAGTTTTGGACGGCAACGGACGCCGAATGGAAGGAGGGCGCTTGCAACTACCTTGTGACCCTAAACACGAGATAGTTAAGTATAAGATGCTGTTTAGGCAGCTTTCATTTTGAGCAGCATCTCATCAATTTCTTTGCAGTCTACTTTACTGCTTTTCTTTGATTTCAAACAAAGCGTCTCAAAATTTGGTCATGGCGCCAAGTAGCCTGAGGCATTTGGTTTATTGCTGCCTTGTTTTTGTTGCCATTGTCTGCTTATGCCCTGACTTTGTCGTCTCGCATCGACATTTGCATGGAAACCAACATGACCATGTTGCCCACACACACAATGTCGCCCGTGCCGAGTCTCGCACCATCCAGGCGAATCAGACTTCAATAGGTAAAAGCGAAGCTGAGGAACTTGTGATGAAGGCTCAAAAAGCGTTAGCTGAAGTCAACAAGGCTAGGGTTGATAATCCAACTTTCAATAAATTGGCTTTTGCCGATGAGCAGGTGATGGAGGAAAAGTCCAAACCTGCGGCGCCATTGGATGTCGAGGGGGTTTCCACAAAGTCGGGCCGGCGTCGGCGTGATGGATCATCAAAATCATCCTACACCATCCCCCAAAAGCTTGCGGATGCGGCACGCATCGTTGCCGAGTCAAAGAGGCAAGTGCCCAAGGGTGACCATGCTGAAGTTGCCGCAAAGACTCGCCAAAAGTATGGCCACAAGGCTAATGACACGAATACCCCCGAGAAGCACAAGCGGCCCGAAGGTCTTCTCGGATCCTTCGGAAACGATGAAGATCTGGCGAAACGCGCATCAGGGTATTGGATGGTTGACATGAAACAGCTTGGCAAGGCTCCTTATGCAGAGAGTACATACAAGGTCTGTCCCGAAGACAGCTGCGTGAAATTTCTCAACTAACCATCCACGTTTAGGTCTGGAGAAACGTCAAGGATTATGGTGCTAAAGGTGATGGTGTTACTGATGACACTGCTGCCATCAATAAAGCCATTTCAGACGGGGCACGTTGTGGCGAAGGGTGTGGTAGCAGCACTATCAAGCCGGCGGTTGTATATTTTCCTCCGGGGACCTATCTCGTCAGCTCACCCATCATACAGTATTTCAACACACAATTTCTTGGAGATGTACGTGGAATACTTTCTGATGTCATTGATGCGTTGGGGAGAAGGCTAATGGTACTGCTTCAAAACCTTAGCCCAACACTGTCCCTACTATCCTAGCTGCGTCAAGCTTCGTTGGCCTTGGTGTTATTACTAGTGACGTATATGTTGCTGATAATGAAGAATGGTGAGATGCATGTGAGCTTCCGAGACATGCTTGCTGATGTGGGATTTTAGGTACATCAACACCAACAACTTCCTTCGAAGCGTTCGAAATTTCAAGATGGATATTAGACTTACGGATCCTTACGCCTATGTCTGCGCAATTCACTGGCAGGTTGCGCAAGCAACCTCTCTGGAGAATATCGAGTTTTACATGCTCTATAATTCTGACCTGCCATCCAACACTCAACAAGTATGAGATGCGCCTTTCTTTAGAGTATATAAGCTAGATTCTGATATCTGACTGGATTGTAGGGAATCTATATGGAGAATGGATCTGGAGGTTTCCTCGCTGACCTGACCTTCGTTGGTGGCAACTTTGGGTAAGCCTTCACCGCAAATATATATCTGCCGCGAAATTCAGAAAACGCAGACTTACAGGGACTCCTTTGCTGATACCCGCACCTCAAATAGTGCCTACTTCGGGAATCAGCAATTCACTACCAGCCAGTTGGTATTCGTCAATTGCAACACGGCTGTTCAGGTTCACTGGGACTGGGCATGGACGATGCAAGACTATGTCATTGAGAGCTGCAACACTGGTCTCATCATTGTGGGAGGGGTGAGTATCATAATGTTCCCAAAGCACAGCGATAAAACTAACCATCACTTAGGCTGGGTCTGCAACAAAGGCAGATGACCAGGGTGTTGGGTCACTGATTCTTACAGACACCATTATAGCGAACACTCCAAATGGAATTGTGACGACTCTCAAGTCTGAAAATGCCACATCATTCCTATTACAGAATGTTGGATTTTTCAATGTCCAAACCGCCGTGCAGGACAGAGATGCCAAGCAGGTGCTGGTCGCTGGTGGCAATTCCGTTGTGATTGAAAGCTGGGGTTTCGGTCTTTTGAACAATGCCAGTGGTGGGTCTTCTACCTTTGTGAATGGAGCTAAAATTCCCGCAATGAACAGACCAAAAGAGCTTCTAGGCAAGAGTTATGACAATATGGCCCCGAACTTGTTTACGCGCAGACGCCCCACATATTACAATGAGCCCCAGAAGAATATCATCAATGTGAAGGCGGTCGGGGCGAAAGGAGATGGTACTACCGATGACACTGCAGTACTTAATTCAGTTCTCGAGGGAGCCGCCAACACTAGCTCCATTGTGTACTTCCCATACGGTGTTTATATCGTCACCGACACGCTGCGCATTCCTCTGGGATCGAGAATCATTGGCCAGGCCTGGCCCCAGATCATGGGGCGGGGTTCTTTCTTCAGCGATGAGATGAATCCTCAGCCTGTGGTTCAAGTTGGTCGTTCTGGAGATGTTGGAATAATTGAAATCCAAGACATGCTATTTACTGTGGGCGGAGCGACCGTTGGCGCAGTCGTGGTTGAGTGGAACGTTGCAGAGTCATCCAAAGGATCTGCTGGTCTTTGGGGCAAGTTTACCACATACGTTTGATGTCGATGAAAGCGTCTGCTAATTATTGACTGCAGATTCTCATATCAGAGTGGGAGGGGCCGCTGGCTCTGATCTTCAGAATGAAGACTGTCCAAAGTTGACTGGCTCTGTCAACCCGAAATGCAAAGCAGCATCTTTACTCTTCCACCTCAAACCGAACTCAACGGCCTATTTGGAGAATATGTGGGCATGGGTGGCAGATCACGACATGGACAGAAATGATCTTGCTCAGATTGACATCTATGCCGGTCGAGGTATCCTAATCCAGAGCAAGTTGGCATGGCTCTGGGGTACTGCATCTGAACATTGCGCCCTGTACCAATATCAGGTCGCCGGTGCCAGCAACATCATGATGGGTATGATTCAAACGGAATCTCCATATTTCCAGCCAACACCCAAGGCGCCAGAGCCTTTTCAGGTCGGCCTTTTCCCTAACGATCCAAACTTTTCTAATTGCAAAGCGAGTGACACTGGATGTGCCATCTCTTGGGCAGTTCGCATTATCGATTCCACAAGGGTCTACATTTTGGGCGCAGGTCTGTATTCCTGGTTTTTTGACTACAAGCAAGACTGTCTGAAAACGGAGAACTGTCAAACAAAAGGCTTTGAAGTGGAGGAGAGTTACGACATCTGGATTTACAATCTTTGCACCAAAGCAATGGTGGAGATGGTTTCACCTCATGACAGTCTACCAACTCTAGCGAAAGATAACGTCAACGGCTTTTTATCTTCCATTCTGGCTTGGCTTCAGGGGGCTCAAGAAATATCTGGTCAACGCAATTTCACTGGATTCATGTTGTATGATCAAGAGTTTGTTGAGAATCTAGATTTGTCCAGTACCTGCAAAACTGCTTTGGAGCAGCGGGCTGTTTGTCACGAACAAGTTGAAGAGTTCAGCTCTTTGCAGTACCGGGGATCCCTGGGAAATGTCACTCTGACAGATTTGGTCTGTGCGGCCGAATGCAAGACTAGCCTGGAGACTTGGATAGACAACGTGGAATTGGCGTGCGGAAACGTGACCATTTCGGACGGTCCCGCCATTATCCCTGGGAAGGTCTTGATGACTGGTATTGAAGAAACCTGTTTAAAGGATAAGGGCTCTGAAAATTATTGCAATGGTATGGATATATATTTCTTCGACATATGTATGATTGTGTGCTAACGCTTTACACAGATGTCATTGACGCTTTTACGGAAGTCGACTCAATTGAGGATATGCCAAATTCCGAACTTTGTTCTTACTGCAACGTCGAAAGACTTTCCATGATGCAGAGGACGTCTTATTCCATTTACGACGGAAATTTCAAAGCTGATCTCGACTATATTAACAAGAAATGCGGTCTATCGAAGAACACAACCGTTCCTCCCTCCATGTATGAATTGCCAGAGGAAGAGAGAATTTGTGGTACTGGAACTTGGTATACCGCTGTTGGTGGTGAATCTTGCGATAAAATTGCGTTGGCCCACAATGTATCGTCAGCAACGCTCTTTATGGGAAACCAGGAGGAACTCATCACTTGCAGTCCCGACGACCTTGTGCCAGCCGGCGTCAAACTCTGCATCCCACCTTCTTGCGATAGAACATACGTCATGGCTTCCGCAAATGAAAGCTGCATCACCATTGAGTACAATGAGACCAATCAGATTTTCCCAGGGAGTATCAGGGAATACAACCCCTGGGTTGGCTTTGATTGCATGCACCTCCAGACAGCCAGCCTTATCTATGGCTCTGTTATTTGCCTGGGGCCTAGCTTTGGTGTAAAAGAAGACATCAATGCAACAGGCGACGGGAGCACGATTCCTGGAAGACCAGATGGTTATGCGACTACCAAGATAGCCCCTCCTCAGAATTCCACTGTTGCGAATGGCACGACTATGTATTGTGGAAAATGGCAGGTTGCAGCTGAAGATGACACCTGCAACACCATGTGTGTTGGAAACATTATTCCAATTTCGCTGTTTCTTTCCATCAATCCTTCACTTGGGTCGGACCTGAGCTCTTGCTCTGACAAGATAAAGGTGGGCAACGCCTACTGTGTTGGACCAAATTATGATTGGGATAACCCTTACGAGCTACTTCCCGACGAGGAAGACGAGAATGAAGAAGCCGATTATGACTAAGAGCCCACGTCTAGCACATTTGTCACATCAGCGGCCGCTCTATGGGCAAAATAGTCAGTTAAATATACTTAATCTAATCTATAATATAAATCCTTTGGTTTACTTTATAGGTTTAAGCCTAATTATTAAATATTAAAGCTTTTATTTAAAGAAGTACATATATTAACCCTAAATAATTGTTACTGCCAGGCCAGAGGTGCTGGCGACCAAGCCCCCAGTACATATTATAGCAGCTATTATCCACACCAGCAATACCAGCATTGCGATTATTAACTTATCTTTTGGCCTGAAGGGATATTAGACGTGATGCGAAGTGCGGATCGTTACAGTTGGAGGGGGCGTTCGGTGCTTAGTGTAGGCGGTGGGCCTGGTAGTATTGTGATGCCCGCCTGGCATGCTTGGCGCAAAAACGGCAATAGGTAATTATTCGAATTAGGCAACCGTTTTTAACTTTTTAAACGGTATGATATTTATCAGCGCGGGATGATAAACCTCCGTATTAGCATCAACTGATCATGCTTGGGTATACAAGGGATCCCGTCCGCTCTCCCATAGTCAAGCTGGTGAGGGGTGGATCAGCACTCGGGTCGGTGATGACCGGGTAATCCCCGCTGTTGTATGTTTTTGCATCTTTTTGCATTTCTTTGTATCTTTTTGTCTCATTCCTTTTTGCCTGACTTGTAGGCATGGAGAAACCCAAGTGGTTTAAGCATGTGTAACTGCCTTGGTAGTGCCGGACGCGTGAGCCTATCAAAAAAATGTCTAGACAAGGTTCGCCCCTACTTCTCTGTCAATTTATATATAGTATAGGAGTTTGGAGGTTGAAAAATGCAATAGTAGCCACCGCACCTGATTTTGTCAGGTTGCCACTCGTGCACAGGGCCTGTCGGTGCATCTGCCCATGTGCGGGATGTCTTTGGGCGTCACCGCACGGAAAAGGATAAGCAGATCACAACATGTATTCTCGGTCAACTAGAAACCTCCACCCAATTGGGATGAATGCTATAACTATAGCTTGTAGTAACACGACTAAAGGGGCTGGAACTTCCCGGTAGTGCATGTCCCAATTGTGCCCACCCAAAATGGTGGCGCATTATGGGAATTCTAACTCGTCCGCGTACTCTCAGCTCTGTATCGAACAAACCTTAAAACTGAGCAATCACATTGTGTTTTTACTCGAGCTGAGTGAGCGGGGAAGATTTATTTCATGTGTTTCCAGCCGATCGCCAGGGATCTGCCCACTTTTGGCATCCTTATGAATCTTCGCTCAATCTGACTTGACGATGTCTGTTGGGGCATTAACAACGACTTTTACTGCAGCGACAAGCTGCCTCTCCTCTCTGTCCAATATCTACGCGGAACCAGGCAGTTTGGCACCTATGTACGGTGGCCCCTTGTCAACCGATGGCTGCTTTCCCGATCATTACGCATATGCACGTACAAACTACTACTCGCCCGGGATTTGCCCTCATGGATATACAACCGCCTGCGCCAGCATAACTCGTATGGAAGAAGGAAACGCGCTTGAGACGATCGTCACGTGCTGTCCAAGGTTCGTCTTACCGTTATGCCATTGCCCGACTAACACAATGCCAGGAACTTTACCTGCAACACTAACCTTGTTTTCCCCTGGGAAGCTACCATGGGGTGCGCGTCAAATTTTACCGAGGCCGTCACGTTTCCCACGGTCACGATAGTAACGAGGTCTGGATCTGATCTTCTTCCAGTTTCTACTGGTTTGGTGGCCCCGTCGTGGGGAGCGTTGAATGCCTTTAGTGTACAAATCAGATTCCAAGCTGGCGACTTTGAAGGCGAACCGAAGGTGAGCAAACTTCATGAATAGCCCCTAACAGCATAATGTTGATGATTACATTCCCTAGTCAACGAACACAAGCACTGTGTCTTCTATAACAGGAGGGTCAAGACCGACTGCGTCATCAGTAGATGCGAGTTCCAAATCCGCCGGGCTGAGCGCTGGTGAAGTGGCAGGGATTAGCATCGGGTCCACGATCGGGGTCTTACTACTTACTACCACTATTTACTGTATCTTCGTCCTGTTCCAAAGGAGAAAGCGGTTACAAAGTGTTCACACCAACCAAGCTATCAATGAGCCGGTGCGGAACCTAGAGGGGTTCTCAGATCACACGCCGAAGGAACTTCCCGTGACGGGCCCTCAAGCCCATGAATTAGCTGTAGACAGTGGTATAGTAGAAATGCCGGGGTCAGTATGGCCTCGGACGGTAGAGTGATGCAAGGCAGAGGTCTACCATGTTTTCCAACAATACAACCCTTGGATAATTATTAGTTCGATACTTTGCGGCCTGAGATCGCTAAAAAAAAAACAAAAAAAAAAAAAAAGTAAAAGAACCCCAGATCTCCTAGCATTTTTCTTTTGGCTAAAATAAAATAAATAATATCTAAATAAGTTTATCTAACTAAATATAATTTCTTAGCATCTTTTAGGCTTATGTTTCCTTAGGATATTGTGATTATTTCGGCCAGGATTGATATTGCGCACCAAATGCAGTGGGCAGGTACCTTTGCTACAATCATTCAATTGGTTTAATAGTAGGCTAAAAACCCAGGAGTCTTGATTCAATCAGGGAGAAAATGGATATGTGGCCCATACTATGGATATTTGGAGCACATGACTTGTTAACTCCTTGGGAATTGGAATTTCCCAGTCTATTTCACGCTATACGCCGGGTACATGAATAAGTTCGCATCGAAACCAGTTTTTCCGTCATTAGATTGGGTATCACACTATTTCCTCGTGGAGTATGTCACTGTTGTCGTCCGGCTCTGTAAAATGCCGTCCTCGCTATCCGTCTCCCCGCGCACGTGGTCGTATGTTGTGTCTTGCGATCGAGTGGCGTAAATGTTGACATCAGACTTGGGAGCGTCGTCGGCTCCGAGATGTGAGCGCTGGAAGTGGACATCATGCTCCAACTCCACTAGCGTGTCGAACTTTCTTCGTTGGCCGTTGGAGCCGCCAAACGTGCGCAATCCGTAGCTACCGTTGTTCTTGTTCGGGTCGTTGTTTGATGCAGTTTGCGATCTATCGCCGAGGAGTCGAGGCCATGTATGTCGAACGAATACTCTTAGCGTGGGTAGGCAGCCACACATGATAAGCAAGTTGGCTTCGACGATGCTGCGCCTTCTGTGTCAGCGAATTGGTCAGGTTTTGTCCGTTTCTCTCTAGCACTTACACCCAAAGACAGCCTTCGGACAACGACCAGCTCTGGTCAGGGTTCGAAATACTAGGCAGTAGAAGAACCAATCGAACAATTGAAGTAACCAGCGTAACTGATCCAATGGCGAAAACAGCAAGCAATGCAAGCTTGTGGCGGTTCGACATTTGAAGACCCCAAACAGTTGGGATGGGAAGAATAAGCAACATCAGATCTGTAACACAGCCAAACGCAGCCTGGGTGACATAGACTGGTGGCCTATTGATACATTTCGCGCTACCAGCAATTCGGGCATCCCAACTAGCTGAAATGGGGCGACAAGCGAAAAGGATGCTGAACCAGATGCCGATGAGGCTACCGGCGCAGAGGAAGCCCGTGAAGATTACAAACCACTGGTAAGCTCTCGATGGAGACAGGCGGTAGTAAAAGAAACACAATGTTAGCTTAGATAGAATAGTAGTGGGAATATAGGTTAATGTTGTTGCCATAACAGACTAATGATAATGAGGTCAGCCAAGGCGTAGGTTCGTCCAAGAGCCAAAGCTTACCAAGGAAGACGAGTTGTTGTCGTCTATTGACATCTCCCAAGCATGCACGCCAAGCCATTTCTTGCTGTACGCATTCAGGAGGGATCCCTGAGCACCTATAGACAAGATCTATGTCCTTGTTAATCACACGAGAACGGTGTTGGGTTCATCCTATTAATTGCTTACCCAGGCGAATAAAATCAAGTCTGTAACGCGTCAGCCGACCGTCATTCACCAGTTTCCCGGGCTGTACTCACAATCGTCTATTAAAAATTTTCGCATAATGATACCGTTCGTGTACATTCGTTGGCCCAAGAATAGTGTCGCGAGGAAAAACTCGACGCCAAAGATCCAGATGGCATTTCGATTCGTGGCCGTGGTTACTGCCGGGTTGTCAAAGTCGCACACGTAGCCAATCGGAGGCGCCATGGCGACCTCGGTGCCGTTCACAAATATCGGCGCCGACATGGTGGACTCTCCTCTCCAGGCGGTTGGAAGGCCTTCACTCCAAAGCCTCTCGCAGACGAGAGCGAAGACGAAATATTCGAGGCATGGGACGGCCCGGCGGGATGGATAAAAAATAAGGCTTTTCTGCGAACCACACCTTGCATGGAAACCCCATATAGTCTTTCCCGCAGTTTGCGTGGTCCTAATATGGCATCGGTAATTGGCCTCAATATCGAAAAGGGGCTAGCGGAGGATAAGGGCTGTCAGGCACAAAGCACACAACTGACAGTCGCATAGTGCAAATGGTGGAGAGGGCATAATAGTAGACGAGGCGATCGGCACACGGAACTTCCTCAATAAGGTGCAGGCCGACATGCTAAAGTTCCTCGGGGAAGGCGGCAGCCGTTACAGTCTACAGGGATAGAAAAGTTAAACATAAGCTAATGCTGTGCGGGGAATGATGTTCCTTCGCGGCCGGGTGACGGGACGCTTGTTACCGCAACGATTCCAAACGGGCAAATGGTCTCCTCTTTTTTCTCCGGCACAACCCTACATAGAAAATACCGCCTTCCGCAAAGTGCCATAGACACCTGCTACAGTGTGCCCAGTGCGTTAGGCTCTGCTCTGAAGGAGTGGTAAGGATGGCTGGCTTTACACCGATCGTCGCCAATAGCCCCCGCTGTATACGACGCGCTCCACTCGCAGGAGCCAGCGTTGGTCTGGGCGTTGCTCGCGAACTTCGGTTACAGGATGCGACCGCGAGTTCGCTCGACTATTCCTCTGCTCCACGGGCAACGCAGAATCCTCACGGCTCGCATCTCACCTGTCACATTCTTCAGCTGCCACGTTCTTGCTTGACAGCTATCGAAAGTGGCGGGCGGCAACGATGCTAGCCTCCCCCACACCCGCAAGCCAGGCCGCCAAGCCCCAGCCGATGATGCAAAACGGTGACGAAATTGTCGGCCCACGGACGCTAAGCCAATCTCTGAATCTTCCACCTACTAGGACTGCGACTCTGTGTTGCGGGCCCCCAGTTGTTGTCTATGTCACAGCCGATGGCGAGAACAACGCTAAGGTGGGGACCGCGCATACACTGACTAATGTACCTTGTCTTTAGGATCTTGATCAACACCACGCCGCAGGTGCTAGACGGAACAACTCAATGGCTCCCAGGCTACCTGCGCCGGCTATATGGTAGTTTCTATTTTTCCGGGGAGAGTTAAGGTTTGAGCGGTACGTGGAGTCCGCTATCCTGTGTAAATATTAGGGTCAACAGATCATCTCTTAAAGAGGCGACTATGTCGCCGTCCCCCCCAAAGCATTTATATCGGCGACTCTCCACTGCCGGTGCCCAGGAGGCACAGCTGGCAGTTGCAAGCTTTTGCTCACTGCTACACCAACCGGGGAGTCCGGCTACCGCCTCGGGCATCCTTGCCCGCCAAGTGAGAGATCGGCGCTCGCGGCCATGGGCATGGGCATGGGGCGGCGCGCAACCAACATGCATATCTAATGCGTCTGCCGGACACCTCAAACCGGGATCCTGGAACTGGGCCCCCCTTATTGGCGTCCACACTAGGTCGCACACTCGGCCAGATAATCAAAAGGCGGAAATATCAGATGGGGAACAGTGTATATTCGCAATTATATGTCTCGCAGTCCGCCCCCAATCCTCCATACCCACCCCACACGGCGACGCGAGGCTGATCATTCCCTACCGAATAAAAGCCAAGACGCTCCCGTGTTTGTGAATGGTTGGTCCTTGACACCTACCTCGTAGTCTGCCTGCCTTGCCTGCATGTGCGTGCGTGTGCACTTTCTGTTTCAGAAACCTTCATCGTAACCGTTTCATCGCCTAAAAGCATAATGAAGTGGACGGCGTCCATCACGGCGGCTGCCACCTCGTTCGCTGCCGCGTCCCAGGCGGCGCAGGTTGCAGTCACCAACTCGACTGCACAGCAATCCGTAAGCGAGCCCGTGGACTCACCACCTCCTCATCCCCCTTCCCCCCCTCTTGCCTCGTTCATCTAGTTGAATCGAACCGCCAAACTTACTTTTTTTCAATCTTTCACCATGCAGTGCTCCATCCTCCAGACAGCCGGCATTAAGAACGTCTTTTATCCTGGCAGCGAGGAATACGAGGCTCGAAAGGCCTCGTACTTTTCCGTCTCGTCACAGCTGGACCCCTACTGCGTGGTCCGTCCCGAGTCGGCTAAGGAGGTCTCTAAGATCGTGACCACTCTCGTCAATGGCACGGACGCCAACTTTGCCATCCGAAGTGGTGGTCACACCGTCTGGCCCGGCGCCAACAACAGTAAGTAACCCGTACCTCCGACCACTTCCGCGTTCCAGCCCGAAGCGCTAACATGTCTCCTAGTTAATAATGGTGTCACCATCGATCTCGGTAAAACAAGTCCTTGCATGGCAAACATGGTCTAATGCATCTGTGCTCACATAATTCATAGGACTCCTGAACTACACTGACTACGTAGCCGAGACCAAGGTCGCCCAGATCGGAGCCGGATCTCGATGGCTCGACGTCTACGGTGCCCTTGAGCCCTACGGTGTGACTGCCCCTGGTGGACGTACTGCTACCGTTGGTGTGGCTGGTTTCCTCACCGGAGGAGGCAACAACTTCTATGCCGCCCGTGTCGGTCTCGGCTGTGACAACGTTGTCAACTTCCAGGTTGTCCTGGCCAACGGGTAAGCATCACTGATCCTTTTACATGCCTAGTCTAATCATTTTCTGACACTTCATCAGTGACATTGTCAACGCCAACGAGAATGAGAACTCGGATCTCTGGAAGGCCCTGAAGGGTGGTTCCGCCAACTTTGGCATCGTCACCCGATTCGACGTGGCCACCGTCCCTGTCCCCTCTGACGATCTCCTCTGGGGTGGTCTAGTCGGATATTCTAAAAATTACACACAAGATCATGTCAAGGCGTACCACAACTGGACTGACAACATTGTCAACTACCCCAACGGCTCCGTCATCCCCTTCTGGAGCTACACCCCTGAGGTTGGTGACATCGCCATCACCGTCTCCTACGCCGACACCAATGGCGTTGAGGCTCCTCCTGCCCTTGACGAGTTCCTGGCCATTCCCCAGAACAGCACCAACCTCCGCAAGGCCACCCACAAGAACCTTGCTGTTGAGCTTGAGCTGATCAGCGGCTACCGGTAAGCAACAAAGCAATCTCCTACAAGCATCTAAAGCTAATTGGCATCAGCAACGTTTGGTTCTCTATCACCTTCAAGAACGACCTGAAGCTCTACAACAAGGCCCTCGAGCTCCACCGCCAGTTCGTTGCCGACTGGAAGGCCCAGTCCCCCGACGGCGACTTCATCTGCCACGCCATCTTCCAGTCCATCCCCACCCTCTTCAGCAAGCACTCGGTCGAGCGCGGCGGCAACGTCCTCGGTCTCGACCGTGAGACCGACAACGCTGTCCTGTTCCAGATCCAGCACATGGTCAACGGCGAGGAGCAGGAGAAGCTCTCGCGCCAGCGCATGGTTGAGTTCCGCGAGACCATGAAGGCCTACAGCCGCGAGCAGGGCACTGACGTCGAGTGGGAGTACCTCAACTACGCCGACTTCACCCAGAACCCCCTCAAGACCTACGGCGAGGAGAACGTCGAGTTCATCCGCCAGGTTGCCGCCAAGTACGACCCCAGCGGCGTCTTCCAGAACCGTCTCCCCGGCGGTTTCAAGATTTCCCACGTCCAGTAAAGGGCCATTGCCTTTGTTGGTCACCAGTGACGGACGGCAAAAAGGATTAGACTGCATTATAATTATATTCAACAGCATATACTACATTTTCAAGACGAGAATAGTAAATACATCAATGAGTGAAGATTCATCACTGTAAAAGAAAGTTCCAAACACCGGCCAGACGGCGCCGTGAGAAGATATCAGCAACTGCCTAAGGCACTCCGCCGCATATTCATTATTAAGCCGAGTAGGAGTCGGTATCTTCTTCGCACGCGAGTACAGAATAGGGAATATTCCGAATCGACAGGGAGGAAATAGACGCTCATTAACATGATTCCAATCGCCGGTAATTAGAGAAGATCAGCAACCAAGCTGTTTCGCCCAAACCTAATTGTAGTATTCTGGGGTTCACTGCAACACAACCCTTAATGATTGCTTGATACTTTTTGCATGTGGACCCCTATAAAAGACCACGCGCCCTGACATACTATTGAGCCAAAAAGTAAATAATACCTAGATCAGCATTTTTGCCCAATGGCGATCTATTATCACATTATTACTACTGTTGCTTTAGATATCATGGCCATTTTGGCCAGGGTTGTGCAGCGGCAACGGTGGGGAGGTACCTCCGGTGTAACCATTCAAGGGTTAGATTGCAATTGCGATATTCTGGGATGCACTAGAAGGACCCGGAATTGGCTTCCTCTTGCAGCGATAGGCATGGGTCAATACGACCCGCTGGGCCCTTTGCACCAGCGACCAACTCGTCCAGCTCCCCAGGGCAACCAACTCAAACGTTGCAGTCCGACACCAGAGCTTGAGCTAGTTCCTCCGGCTGTCGAGGCGAAAACTCTGTCTTGAAGCATCTCGGAATGGGTACCGACAGATCTGCTACTCCAGAAATGGGGTGCTAGCCCACCTCTCCGGCCGCGTCAATCCTGAAACTTGCAAATAGCCTCATAAAAGCAGCATAAGGTTCTCGCTTCTCGAGGAAAGATCCTGCGCATATGGGGTAGCCCATACCGAATGTCGACATTGGCGCGTCGGGCGTCTCAAATCATGCTTCAGTGCGGAAGGCATCAGGATTTGACCACATGGATCCTTTGACAATCAGCAGCCATTCCCAACGCATAACGTGCAGTCCTTTTCATCTTGTGTGTTGTAGAAGCCCGTGCGTTGAAGAAAATTCTGCTTACCTGGGGGCTCAGGATTCCTTTGTCAGTGTCCTAAATTGTGGTTCTCGGCAAACATTCGAAGGATCGTGAAATGTCGCATTTTCGCGTACAAGGTCGCGACGTATACGTAATTCAAATCCCCATATCCATCACACATTGGCTAAGCCCCCGTTGAATTTTAGGTATCTTGGAATAGCTCTTTTCCAGAATCCCTGCGTGCTGGGAAAGGAATGAGACGCCCCAGTATAGCGAAGTTACCACTGTATCGAGACTACCGAAAGCATCGTCAAATTAATGGAGGTGGATTCCTCGCTACTTAGCTTAGCTTCTTCATCAGGAATAAAATTGTCCTAAATACAAGGCACCTAGAACCACAGACGATCCTCTTGGTTCTTGAGTCGAAGGCCCTAATCCAATGTTCTAGTCACGGAGAGCGAGGGAAGCCAGATTCTTGCAAACGGAACGATCGCGCTCGCGCCAGTTAGCATCCCCGAATTCGTAGTGCCCTTTTATAAATCACGAGTGCAAATGTTCAAATGGAAAGTGCAATTCTAAACAAACGATCTGTTCAGTGATGAGGCTGCCTGCACCTTACGCCGCCACTTCAACATGTTACTTCAAGGAGAGTGCTAATTATCACCGGTTATATTTGAGAGAATCCAAGCAAGGCAATATTATTAGCATGGTAAACAATGCAGTGCCGCATAATGTTTGACGGCATGCATAAATCTCGGGCCAAATGTTGGGGATTGCGAATGACGCCCAAACATTGTTCGGCTTATGATTGCGTACTCGATAGCCAGAGTCGAGATCTACCTAACCTGGATCTCGTATATAGACCATAAATGATCAATGAAGAGGAGGAGAAGTTTGGTTCTCATCATAATAATGAAAAGGCTTTACAGAAAGAATAGAACTTGGGAGGAGCAGTAAAAAGGGGTGCCGGGAGAGCTGTAGGGTAGGTCTCAATACTTAGGGCCCCAAGCGAAATACGCTCTATTTTATTGAAAATTACCGTTTCTTTCTCAATTTCATGCCTTGCTAATGTCGGTCCGTTTATTACCATAATCTCTTAAAAACCTTACTAATGTGATTAGCCATACTAAAAAAGCTAGCCAACCGTCGCATCATTTTTTCACCCACCACGATACAACTCAAGTGTGGGCCACTTCTGGTGAGAATTAAAGGCCAAAGAGGCCACAGTATGCAAAGTCCCTTCGTTTAGTGATACAGAGCACCTTGATGCTTTATACTAGGTTAAAGGATCACTTTTATGCATATCAGCAATGCAAAGTAGAGAGGCAGCAGGGATTTCTAGAGTTTTCTGTAATGGAGACAAGGACATAATTTTACCTAGATACAAGGAAGTTTGGGCGGTGAGATCTTATGTCTGTATACATTGAAAATGCACAGTGTTGCTTGTGCCGGGGCTGCTTCAGTCCAACCCGTAGCGTCGCATCTCACGACTTAATCAGACCCTTCACGCGCGGCTCTTGGAGTGACAACCCCCCGGGCATTAGAAATATACATACTTCTCACCGACTCGAATCCAGCGATAAGATAAGTCCCAAGAGTACTGGTGACCGCGATCCAGCCAAGGTCCTAACTAGATTAGGCAATACCCGATGGTCAATGGGTTGCATATATTGGAAATGCGGAAATAGTGATTTGTACCTTCGCCTTCGTGGGGCTTGTAGTGCATTATCGTCTTACAAGGTCCATACCTCCAAAGTCGGCGAATGACTCAGAAACCTTTGCACCCGATGAACGTGTCCTAAACCTCGACCAGCGTCATAAGCCAAGCTTTAACCAATTAGAAGAAGAAGAAATCTAGTGCAGCTATGCCAAAAGGACAATGCGGGGCAAAATACTCGGATTACAAACATTTCTAGCATGCTTAAATGGTTGAATACGTGATAGATTCCCGATTATTCTTTTTACTCGGGTCAATTTTAGCGCACCAAACACTCGAAAGCCACTTCGACAGTCCAATTTCACTACGATGTCATTGCCAATTCAACACTTGAAAACTCTCACAGAGAGGCTCGGGGGTTCACAGGTACTCGTACCTGGGGATTCTGAAGACGACAAGTTCTCAAAAGCTGGCGCGTTGTTTCTGGGCACTCCATGAAATCCAACCCTTGAATGATTGTAGCCAAGGAACTTCTCTCTCGTGGCCACTATAAAATATTCATCCTAGCCAAAATAACAACTTTTGGATAAATACCCACAAAAAGAAACTCATATGTTGTTTTTATTTGTTTTAGCTAAAAGACGACAAGAGATTTGATCTTTTGCAGGGATTGCATTCTACAAACTTTTAAACTGGCAATCCTTCAAGGTTTGTGTTGTATGCTCTTTGCTAACAATATGGCCAGTCTTCATCGGAAACTTAAACTATCAATTTGCTACACCAGCTGCTGTCGTTAGACCCCGCTCTATTGAAGGTATTCAGTTCATTGTTGGATTTGCCCACACCCACAAGATCCGTCTTACTGTGAAAAACGGGGGCCACTCCTATATGGGATACTGCCTCAACGATGAAGGAATTGTCCTTGACATGAGTCTCATGAAGAAATGCGAAGTTGATCCCGACGATATGACAATGACTATGGAAGGTGGTCTCCTGTGGAAAGATGCCTATGGTCACTTGAAAAACCCCTGCAACATGGTCATTGGGGGCCTATGTCCGTCGGTCGGGGTGAGTGGCTTCACCCTTGGTGGTGGCCTCAGCCCATTCTCTCGGAGCTATGGGCTAGGTTGTGACAATGTACTCGAAATGACTATTGTCACATACAAGGGAGAGTTAGTGACTATCAAGAAAGGCGATGAGGATGAGGGAAAGAGGAACCTGTTTTGGGCCTTGGTTGGTGGTGGTGGTGGCAACTTTGGCGTCACCGTCAGTACGACTTGTAAAATGCACAAGCTGCGGGATGATGGAGGCAAAGTTGTCTGTGGGGATATTGTATGGAATCTACCTCAACGATCTCACGATTTTGAAAAGATGATGAAAATTTTCAACACCAAGGAGTGGCCTAAGGAGCTAACAATGGACGCCGTATGGTCGCACGGAAAAGGCAAGCAGCTCACCGGTGGCTTTATTGTCATATACAATGGAGGAATGGAGGCAGCTCAAAAGGTTTTAGCGCCGTTGCTCAAGTTTAACCCTGACAAGAACGAGGTCGAGGAGATGCTGTGGAAAGAGCGAGTGATCCACTCCGAGAGATGGGATGTGAAAAGCGAAGTACACCATCACCACGCATCTTTCATCTTGGCCAAGGGGGCAATCACGACCGAATTCACACAGCTCATTTCAGCGTTGGTAACGAAAGCAACGAGACTTCTTGGGATCACTGACGAGAACCGTCAAGATGACCCTAAGTGTCATTTCTTGTGGGATCGCATTGGGGGTGCCACTGAAAACGTGAATGCCGAAGATACGCCATTTTATTGGCGCCAAGGTCACCATGTTTCAACCCTAAAAATGCAATGGAATGATGCGAAGGAGGGCCCCAAGATCATGGATTTCATCGCCATATTTAAACAATTGGTGCAGCCCTATACGCTCGATCGGAAGGCCGCCTATGTTAATTACATTGACAACACTGTGGACAAGTGGCAAGACGCATACTACGGCAGCAACTACCCTCGGCTACAAGAAGTCAAGACAAAATGGGATCCCGAAAACTTTTTCCGCTATGAACAATCGATTGAGCCCACTGGGCATGGCCAGAGTGAAGAGACTGAGTATGGTGAACCTGAGGTTCCCAATGAGGGAGGACATCTTGAACCTGCCTCAAATGGAGCAGGCGCGAGTACGGCAGGTGCGGTACGGAATTAGATCCGCTATTTTTTGTAAAATTAGGCGCATTTATACCAATTGAGTGCGTTCATGACGGCGAATAAATCTGCATTTAGATATCAGACCGCATTATTGGCTGATGGTTTTTTTTTTCGCTTCGTTACTTTACCTAGATCGGAATTGTACGCGGATAGAGCTGCATTGTTCCCAGGCCCCGCAAAGCATAAAATGATCTGCTTTAAACTCGGCCGAAAGCCTCTAGCCCTTTTTACGTATGAAGCTCCGTTTTACGAGAGATGCCCCGATACGATCGGATTCGCAGCGAATACGAGAGGGTCCAATCGAGATGAAGCACTCACACACCGCCTCCGTGGCCGTTTGCGAAAACCTGGGTCTAGTCTAGAACCGTACACAATGAAAGTTTGCCGCATGCGGGGTCAAGGCCACTCCAGGAAGGGTGACGTTTCAACATGTGAAAAATAGTATTTAAAGGAGAGGAAGAGGTTTCCAAAACTTGAATCCAACAAACAGCAACAAGTCATTGTTCCACTGCGAAAATAATCATCATGTCTTTACAAAACAAAACCGCAATTGTCACCGGCTCAGCCGGTGGGCTCGGCCAGGCCATTGCTGAAATGTATCTTTCCAAGGGCGCAAACGTTGTCATCTGCGATGTAAACCCTACACGACTCGCCGCCGCCGAGGCAAAGTACGCAGCCTCACACCCCAGCACAGCTCTGGTGACCGAGGTCAATGTTACGGACGAGGACTCTGTCAAGGCCCTAATCGACCGTGCTGTTGAGAAATTCGGCACCGTTGATATCCTGGTCAACAACGCCGGCATCATGGACCGCTTCGACCCGGCGGGTACATGCGAAAAGGCCCTGTGGGACAAGGTCATTGCCGTCAACATGACCGGTCCTTTCCTCATGATCAAGCACGCCGTCCAGGTCATGGAGAAGCAGGGCAGCGGCTTCATCGTCAACATTGGATCCAACGCATCTTTCAAGGGCTTCGCGGCCGGCATCGCCTACACCGCCAGCAAGCACGGCGTGGCAGCCATCACAAAAAACACCGCGGCGTACTATGGGCCCAAGGGCATCAACACGGTTGCCCTGATGCTGGGCGGCATGCAGACAAATATCACAGAGGCATTCGCGGCAGGCATCAACCAAGAGGGCATGCATCTCGCCACCACCGCACACCCGGGTTTCGATCCCAGCAAGACCATAGTGCCGACGGAGCATGTCGCACGATATATTGGGTTCCTGAGCGAGGATGGTATGTCCGAAAGTGCAAACGGAAGCTGCATCAACCTAAACAAGAATTGGCCGGCGGCGTAAGAGATCAACTAGCGAATTGAAGATTTAGCCATATTAGTCATTTTAAATATTACAAATACCCCACGTCCGCAGCCTCACCAAATATTCGAAATAGTCGTTGATAAGTGGATTGTTCTTCTAATCAGGGCGAAAGAACTTACACGACCAACCTTCCTATCAAATACTATTTATATGCCACTACTAGGTCTAATTCCTACATCTGGTTTAGCCTAGCTTTTATTCTCTTCTACTATAAGTGAATGGTAGTTTACGTAAAACTAGTCTTGAGTAGCATCGCAGTCACAGAGCATGGTCCAGAAAATGAATAAACAATATGTATCATTGATTAATCCGCAGCATCTACATAAAGTGTCTATATACTAGCGGGCAATGGGGTATAAGTCGGTGTCATCTCGTATGATCGTAATCGTGAGCGCAAAGAATGGCCATCAAGGCCAAATCTAGCTTCGCTGCTCGGCGTCGGTTCGGAACGTCTTGAACTCGCGCGCAGGAACCTTCTTCATGAAAAGCTCGTCCAGCTCCTCGTAAGATCGACCAGCAACCTCGGGCTGGCAGAACCAGAGATAGACGGTGGACAGGATAGCAAGAGCGCCAAAGATGAAGGCGACCTTGGCTCCGAGGTTGGCCTGGTCGGGGTTGAAGAGGAAGGGGATGACGAAAGCCCACATGGTCTAAGATACTGTTAGTTGATGTTCAACGGATTGAGTGTAATTGGCTCGAACTTACGAAGAGGGAGTTCTGAAGAGCAAGAGAGATGGAGGCAGTCTTCGCACGGAGTCGGGAAGTGGCAACCTCAGTAAGGAGCGCGTAGGCAGTAGCACCGATGGTGACGTTGTAGACGAAGCAGTAAAGGAGGAGCAGGGCGACGGTTCCCTTGATGGCTCCGGGAGTGGCAGCAACAGCAAGACCACCGGTAACAGTCAGGATGACGGTGAGGATGACCATTCCGTAGATGGTCAGGTTTCGGCGACCAACGCGGTCAATGAGGAACCAAGAGCAGATGTTGCCAATCATGGACAGGACCTGCTGAATGATGCCGAGAACGAAACTCTCGTCAGTAGAGTAGCCAGCCAACTGCTGATAGTAGGTAGAGTAAGCAGCCACGAAGAAGACACCGCACAGGGCCTGGATGCTCATGGGGGCGACGGAGATCATGGTGCGGCGAAGGTTGGACTTGCGGAAGCACTCGAGGAAGCTGGCGCCATCGGTCTCCTTGCGGACCTCTTCCAGAGTCAACTCGATAACAGCCAATCGCTTCTCAATCTCGGCTCCGGAGTATCCAAGTCGCTTGAGGGAGCCAACAGCCTTCTCCTGCTTTCCGTGGTCGAGCAACCACCAGGGAGACTCGGGGAGGAAGGGAAGAGCAATCAAACCCAATCCGCTGACGGCGTACTGAGAGACAAAGACGGAACGGTAAGCCCAGCGGGTCTCCATAGTTCCGGTTCCCTTGACCACGAGGGAAACGATGAAGGGACCAATGGTAAAGGCAATGGCGGCAGCAGCAGTCAGGGTTCCTCGGAGAGCCAGAGGAGCAACCTCACCGATGTAGGTCATGCTGACGGTAATGAAACCACCAACAGGGAAACCAGCAATGAACTTTCCAGCGAAGAAAATGGGGTTGGTGGTGCTGATGGTTTCGACGGTAATGGCGACGAAGATGAGGACATAGCAGATGAAGTAGGTCCACTTGCGGCCAATGCGATCAGCAACCCAACCGGCGCCAAGAGAACCAGCAACGGCACTATCAATACGAGTTAGAGTTGGTTTCCAGATTATGAGGTTTTTGGTTAAAGACTTACGAAGCAACGGGAGCTCCACTGTAGGCAGACTGCCATTTAGCGGGAAGAACATAGTCACCGGCAAAGGGCTTTCCAAAGTCCTTTCGGAACTCTGGGATACCGAGAACGGTACCACCAGCCTGGTTGTCGAAGCTGGTCAGGATCAGGACGTAGATAGCGTAGACACACCAGATAAAGGCCCAGGGCTTGTTGCGAATGGCCTGGATGGGCGACTCCTTGTGGTCCTCGGCAGCGGCAGCAGCACCAATCTGCTCAATGTGCTGAGGGTCGCCGCCCTTGAGGTCGACAATGTCGCCATTGTCAAGCTCCTTCTTCAAGTCGCTCATGGCGAAAGGAAGCGGGGGGGAGGTTGGGTGTGTTGGCGTTGTATGAAGAGAGGGGGTGAGGGTGTCTCGACACAATCCCTGCTCGAGCAAGGCAAGGCAATGGCAAGAGGGGAGGAGAGCTCTTGAAGTTGCTGGAGAGTGAAGCTGATGATGGGGATCGACAAGAGAGTTTCCGGAGGACGTTGGATCCCTATTTAAGCTGGCTCGCTCAACCTAGCTCTCTCTCCAACTTTTTATTATTTTTTCCCCACGGGGTCGGGTGATGAGCAGAATTGGAGTGCAAGGCCGCTCGCCTAGCACACTGGCCCCCTGGAGATCCGGCACCGTGGCTAGCACTGACCCCAAAAAAATTTCGAGTCTAGACCATCTCGCGCCCTAGTCTGGGGTCACGCGCGGTTGGGGGAACCGCAGGGCCGGGAGAGAGCGCCTCGCATGGCCGTTTTGAGCTGCGAGGGAGGGCAGCCACAGCGCGGAGAAGGCGACGTTAGGGCCCGTCCCTGACGTATGTGACGCCGCGATTGACTCGTGCTGCCAGCGAGCATGGCGTGCGCGGCCTGAGTCCTACCTGTCAGTCAGTTTCGGCGAGTTGAGGCTATATCGGGCTTGTCGACCCCGGATTCAGCGAGATCGGCAATGTTTCCCCAGAGAACAAAGATAAGCAGACAGGGTCGAGCGCAACGAGCCCACCTGCAACCCGTCCCCCGCATTCATTTTCCTCGGGTGCCCTTCTCCAGTCTTTTTTTTTACGGATAAACCCTGAAAGCAGCCTCGGGTTCGTGTGCCAGCCAGGCTGGCTGGGGATTTGGCTTCTTGGGGTACAGGGCTAGTGGCAAGACTAGGTTCCCGCCGCCACGAGGTGGCATATCGGGCTAACGCACATGGAGCCTGGCTTGGCAGGAGAATGCATGTCTCTCGATCCGAACTGAAGCCGGAGTTGTGCCTTGGTTTTCCTCTTCAGGCGACGCGTAGGTGGAGGGCGGCTCGTCTAGGCTAGGTCGGAGTCAAGAGTCGTGCGCCAGAGTCAGTCACACGATTCAGGTCTCCAGTTTTTCGGTCTGCTTTGCTGCCAAACTCGGCCTATCAACTGCCGATGGTGCAGCTATTCAAGCGTCGCACCCTCCCCCGCCTCGGCTCGCAGAGGAATCGGAAACTCGGGAGATCTACGCCTTGTTGATAGTTTTGTGCATCCGTCTCTTTATTTTTCGTACGCTTTTGCACCGAAAGCTTAGTGTACACGTTTTTGTCGCTGGTTTAGCTTAAAACGCACCCGCCAAATCCAACGACATCCCCATTCATCGTCTTGACAGCCACCAACCAACGCACATTGACCACACACACACCCCAGCGCCGCTATGGCCGACGTTGTTCAGGAAATTTTACCCACGGCATGGAACCGAGACTTTGAGAAGACCTCGGAAGACCTCCGCCCTACCCTGGCCAGGTGGGATCGCCTGCCCCAGAGGCTAGTCAAGTTCCAGCCAGACGAGAGCGCATACTTTGGCATTCGCGCTACCCCAGACGACAATGCCATTGACAAGCTGCCATCCCTGTCCTGGGGCAGAGGAGATGAGTTTGTTCTAGACTTTGGGGTCCACATGGTTGGCTATGTATCCTTCAAGCTCGACCACACAGGCGTCAGTATGGATGCCCCATGCAGGCTGCGGCTGACATTCGGCGAATCGCCGCTCGACGTCACCATGTCCATGGATAATGTCAAGACATGGATCAGTACGGCATGGCTTCCCGATGAAACCATCAACGTTGACGTGTGCCCGGAGAATGTTTTCCTTCCCAGGAGATATTCATTCCGGTTTCTGCGCGTTCAAGTCATCGACACCTCGCCGCTCTTCAAAGTGAGCTTCTCCAACGTCAAGTGCGAGTGCGTCAGCGCCATTGGCCAGGATCACCAGCTTGACGCGGTCGAGTTCGAGGACCCAGTGCTACGGGACATCGATCACGCTAGCGTATCAACCTTGCGTGACTGCATGCAGACCGTCTTTGAGGACGGGCCTCGACGCGACCGACGTCTGTGGAGCGGCGATCTGAGGCTGCAGGCATTAGCAAACTATAGAACGCTTCGAGACTTCAACCTCGTCAAGCGCAATATTTTCCAATTTGCCGCAGTAATCCGCGAGGACGGCTCTCTTCCTGCCTGCGTATTTGAGAAGCCCAAGTTCTATCCCTCCACCGACTACATTGTGGACTACGATGCTCTCTTCGCCGCCATTGTGCTCGACTACGTTGTTGAGTCTGGTGATGTTTCCACCGGCCATGTTCTCTGGCCTACTGTTCTGAATTGTGTGAAACGGCCTTTGCGCCAAGTCAACCCCGAAACCCATCTATTCGAGGCCGAACGCACAAAGGATTGGAAGTTTCTCGACTGGGCCCCCAAGCTGCACAAAGATGCCGGCTCTCACGGCGTGCTGCTGTACGCTCTCAAGGCGGTAAACAAGCTCGCAGCTATCCTAGAAAAGGAGGCTCCCCACTTGGAGACGGTGGAAAAGATGACGGCTGCAGCTAGCAAATTTATTTCCAACGACAACCACTTCATTTCAGGTCCAGACTCCGAGATTAGCTACGCCTCAGCCGCATGGTTGGTTTTAGCAGAGGCTTTTCCCGAAGATGTTGCCCGAACGGCACTGCTCAACAACATTGCCCACCCAGACGCGGTAAAGCCCCTGACACCTTACCTCTGGCACCACGTCTGTGATGCCCTCGTGACCGTGGGGTGCTACGACAAGTGCCTGGAAATTATCAATGACTACTGGGCTGGCATGATTCGAGCCGGCGCTGACACTTTCTGGGAGTGCTATGACCCCAAGGACCCGCGGGCAAGCCCATACGGAGACGTTAGAAACAATAGTTTTTGCCACGCGTGGAGCTGCACTCCCACTTATTTGCTGCGGGGCAAGCTCTTCGAAGCTGTAAAAGGCAAGGTGACTGGGAAAATCACAATGGGCGAGTTGGATGAAAAGTGGATTCAACGCAGCATCAGATCATAGAACGATAGACGATAGAAATTGACATGAAATCAAGGCACGCAATATTTAACAAGCAGCTGAACAATAGGCGACTTCTATGTCCCCTGGGTATCTAAAGCTAAGATCTATGAAAACGAATTATGATATTATTTTATTTTATTTATTTATTTTATCAACCTTCAGCAAATACCTAAGGATGCGTCAAACCCCAACATAGTACAAGAGCTTGCAACCCGGCAATCTCCGTGGCAAACGCGTCTTGGATCATCCCCTCACAGGTGACAAGTCGAAATCGACGCCAGGGCAGCTGGACGCTGATTTAGCCATGTGCTATTTTAGTCCCCGGCTGCCCGCCAGCCAATCTAGCGACGAATCGAGCCACGTCCGGGGACCAGCCTCCTAGTTCGCGCACTACATCGTAGGCGAAAGTAGGCCACGGGGGGATCAAACTGCCAAAACGGGACACCGCTCGCCCGTCAACTCGCAGGCTGGGGGACCGCAGGCTTGGCGCTAGAAGCAGCATTCAGCTGCCAGACTTTTTGGGGATTGGAGGTGGCCAGAAACGAACATGTGGTTTATTCCCCACATTCTGGCGCCATGGCACGACGACCCAACTAGCCGGGTCACGGATCCCACCGCGGCAAAGGTGATCAGGGACAGGTCGATATGCACCAGCGATTTGCATAGCATATGGGGCTAAGTGGGATGTGATGGGTTGACAGAGAGTCAAAATGAGATTTGAGGCCCCGATCGGACCCTTTGCAGCGATTGACCCACATTCATGCTCGGCCGCCTAGCTCTGTGCCCAAGTTGTCAAGATGAGGCCATATCCCATGACGTGATGATACATACCGTGAGCGGAGGTTCGGTATACAATCACATCTTGTAGTTCATGAGACAAGCACAAGCCAAGCTGCAACAATAGGGCTTCCTAGTTTTTTAAGTCATGCTGGTCGCGGAGTGGCTTGTCATAACTAAGAAAAAGCAAACCCAGTTTGAAGTTGCTATGCTAGTAATACAAGAGTTAACTGGCTATCCCTTGCGCCCCATGCGAATATATCCTTCCAATTTCCATCAAGGTGTTTCTTTTTTGTGTCAAGATCGGCTCCCCCCCAGCTCTGCCACCAATTGCCGCTCAAATTGATTCCCCAACAAGCTGCTACTCCAACAATTTAGGATTCAGAATACGAGTTTCACAATAAGCCATAGGACACGGCGACCTCCCACCTGCCTCTTTGAGAAACATGTCCAGCCCTACCGCGTCTCGCCAAGCAATCCCTGCGATCAGCAATTCTTGGTGGTGTACTCGGTAGGAAGCCCCCCTTGCATCACCGCACGTGACCGCATGCATGGCGGGCGGGTGGGTGGTGCTCCCATCGAGCGGCTATCACATCACGTAGCCCGCCCCAGAGGCGCGGCTCCGAACCTCGGCCCTAGCTGCTCATCATCGTCATATTCACCCGCCCAGCCCAGCGCGCTCGCGCATCGCATAAAAAAAGACGCCCAAGCCTAGCCAGCGATGGCGTCCGCTCAAGCGCCGCCGCCGCCGCTGCAGAAGCTGCCCTTGCACATTGTCGGCGACGTGCTGTGCCTGCTCGACACCACGGAGCAGCTGCGCCGCGCCGTCGTCAGCCATGCGCTGTTCCACGCCGCCTTCAGGGACAACGCCCACGCCATCACCCGGGACCTGATAAGGAAGACGGTTCCCGAAAACGTGCTGCCGTACGCCCTCGTGCTGCTCGAGTCCAAGAAGACGGACCCCGAGGACCACGAGGCCGTCCGCGACCTGCTGGCGCGGCTCGGCCGCTACATCCTGGTGCCCGCCGAAGCCGCCGCCGCCCTCGCCAAGCTGTCGCTGGCCGACTGCGCCTTCGTCAGCCAAAACTACGAGGCCGCCGAGTATCTCAGCGAGGGCCTGGCTAAAGAAGCTATCCCTGTGTTTAACCGCCGCATGGAGCAGAGCCACCCAGCAGAGATCAATGCCGTCGAAAAGTTTCGCATCGTCCGCGCCCTCTTTCGCTATCAGCTCATGTGTAATCTATTCTGTCTCAAAAACGGCGATCCCCTTGACGGCACCGAGCGCACCCTCAACTTTTTTAATACATTCTCGGTCTGGGTCAATGAGCAGTTAATGTGCGTGTATACCTACATAGAACGGAAAGTCTGCCAAGGTAAGCCGTCTTTTTGCGCCCGGGAGTCCAATGCTTGTTTGTAACTTAACACGCGCCAGCATTCGATGAACTTGCCGCGCATGATGTCCAATGGGGCTGGCTTCCCATGTTTTGGTCGCGCCCGAGAGAGGACATTCCGCGCCTTCAAGAGTTTGTAAGTGCTAGTCCCTCGCCTAGTCCAAGCTCAGCGGAGTCGCAACTAACAATGCTCAAGCTAACCCAGGGATTACCCTTTCTCAAAAAAGTCGCAAGCGCCAAATCATACGACGAGTGGCGTTCTCTACTTCAGCTGGACCTTTTTACGTCCATGGGCTTTGAGCGCTATCCTTACTCGCAACTGCTCTGGATGCCGCCAGACGAAGGGCTGCTGGAGGCCCTTGAACTTACCCACCTTCAGGCCCCTCTGTCCTCTTTCAGACCAGCTGAGCTCGATCAATTGACTCGAGCGCTGGACGGCGAGGATGGCATCAACTCCCACCCCTTTCACGTTTGGTTCACCGCCCACAGGAGCATTCCGGTTTTCAGCAGTGTCTTTTCCTATGTGGACAAGAATCTCTGGGAGTGCGGCTACGTCCTGTGGGACATTGGGGAAACTTCGGAAACACACATCCGAGATAGATGTCGGAGAACACGACGCAAGAAACCTGCATACCCTCGCGTTGAAGTTCCATGGACAACAGTAGACATTGCCAGAACCCAGAGGCAGAGGACCGACATTTACTTGTCCGGTGGCAGAGGGTTCTGGCCGAGAGAAGGCTACGACTTCAGTCGCATCACAGGGCTGTCTGAGGAAATGCAGCAGACACTCATAGATAAGTGGGAGAGTGAGCATGGCGCATACGTTACCCAGGTAAGCCGACTTCCAAATGCTGCTTTTTGACTGCCATTGACAATTTTCGCTCTGCTTGACAGCACACACGCCATACCTTCCATGCCTGGGACCAGTAAGCCGATAAGACATATTACGACGTGTATGAACTTGGTTCGCTTCAACTGTAAATATAGAGACTGTATATAGTGCGCGAGGTCTGTGTCCATGACGCCCTCGACGCAAAATGTCTGCAAATCACTCAATCAATACAAAAGCCGGGCCCATTCAGCAGCCCCTGAGACATCGGGGCGGCTGGTCAATCGCCCTTCATTCCTCTCCTTGACTATTCCCCCCATCGCATCCTCCCTTGCGACACACACTCATCCCTGGTAATGACACATCAATGGTGTTCCTTTTTTCCCTCTAACCCATTACATCATCCTTTCCTGCACGCCGCACCAACCAACCGTGTCAACGCATGGGATCTGCCACAACGCGTCCCCACGTGGCTGCGCGGGCACACCATTAAGCTCGACCACATACCACCTGCTACCCCCTGACCTCTGCCCTTTGTGGTATACTTCAAGGGACATCCATTATTCCCTTTAGCTGTACACAGTTTTGGAGACGAGCCTTTGCTTCTTGGGTTTAACGTCAAGACGAGTGGGAACCAATGTCTATCCCTGGGACGTCAATGTATGGCCCAGCCACACGGGATCTCCGCTCTCCCTCCCAAAAACAATGCAAAGAAAGGCGGTTCCGTCTCAATAGAACGCTCCGGATGGTTTCATAGCCTTTAAGCGCATGCCAGCGGCGATCAGGAGTAGTTGATGCTCGAGTATATGAAGATCAAGACGACGCGGCTGATGAGTATTTGGACAAGCACAAGCTCAAGCACAAGCTCAAGCATCAATCCACCAGCTCTTACAAAAAGACACAGAAGAAGAATCCTTCTTTACCATTTCTCGATCAAACTTAATCCTCTTGCCAGTTTTTCTCCGTTGGTCGACATTTCACATCGAAAGTCAACATGAGAACTTCACTAGCACTTCTGGCTCTTGCCACCTCCGCCTTTGCTACTCCTCAGCCCGCTTCTGACAATCTCAGTCCTGAAGGCAGCGCCCCCAACGGATGTGACGCCACCTACAATGGCGATTTTGAGGTGACCATCTTCTCGGTCAAGAGCGCCAAGGCCAAGCGTGACATCTATGAGGTTTGTCCCGCCTATTCCATGCAACATAGCCAAAAGTCATCTAACATGGGTTTTAGAAACGAGCAACATGCAGCGGCGACGGAGTTTTAGTCATGAACCTCAAGGACGGTGTTCTCCAGGACGCCAAGGGTCGCACCGGCTACATCGCTTCCAACTATCAGCTTCAGTTTGACAAGCCTCCTCAAGTCGACGCCAAGTACACGGCCGGCTTCTCGGCCTGCAACAACCAGTCCCTGGCTCTTGGTTCCACCACCCAGTTCTACCAGTGCAAGTCGGGTGACTTTTACAATCTTTACGACCGCAACTGGGCAGAGCAGTGCGAGCCTGCTGAGATTGTCATGATGCCTTGTGGAGGAGGTGCCCCCGAAGCCAAGGAGAAGCGGGTTATCGGCAGCAGCATCGTGGCCACCACAGTCGTGACTGTTGTCTCGGACGGAACCACCAAGGAAGTGCCCACAACAATCGCCGTACCCATGTGCCAGATTGGCGACGGCCAAGTCCAGGTGCGCACCACTCCATGCGACGACATGGAGATTCCCATCATCACGGCTCCTCCCGTCAGCCAGGTCTCCGACGGCGGCATCAAGATCCCCGAGTCCCCCGCTGTCCTGACCGCTCCCGTGGCCCCGGAGTCCAACCCCGGAGAGCTCGTCCTCGAGGACACCAAGACTTTGAGAACTGAAAACGTCGCTGCTGCCGCCGCCTCTGATTCTCTAGTAACCGAGACTGGCTCCGTCGCGTCGCCTGCTCAGACAGCCAAGGCCAAGGCTTCGCGCACCACATCCTCAGAGGCCGAGGAGACTACCTTTTCGACGGTTACCTCTGATAGCACCGATTCAAGCAGCGAGACCGGCACTGAATCCAGTGACGCTACTATTGCTACGCAGTCGACCTCTAGCGGAATGAAACTTATGCCTAGCGCGGTGCTTGCACTTGTTATTGGTAACCTAGTGGCTTTGACGTGGATCTAAGTTGAAATTGGGATACAGCATGTTGAGAACAGTACGATAACGGAAAGATTTGTATCTGCATGGGTTAGCAAGGTTGATTTTGTGCTTTCAAATACGGAAATGGGCATCGACTAGTAATAAGGGGAGTTTAATTTAATAATGAGATGCATTAGAATAGACGGCAGGGATTCCAATTTACATCTGTATTGTTACGCAGCTTACCTTTCTTTCTCATTGTGATATAGGGTGGCTGCTCCAAGAGATGCAACCAGCTAATTGGTCCGTGCAGGGGTGCCTATGGATGACATAATCAACAGCATCGCAACTTTCTGCACGACTCGCTACCCAGGCATCCATTCCTATTAAAATCACCACAGCTCTTCACAATGTCGGAATACTGGAAGTCGACACCGAAATACTGGTGCAAGCACTGCCAGGTCTTTGTGCGCGATACGAAACTCGAGCGCCAGAACCATGAGGCGACCGGCAAGCACCAGGGCGCGCTGAAGCGCTTCCTACGCGATCTGCACCGAGGCCACGAACGAGAGGAGCGCGAAAAGGACCGCGCACGCCAGGAAATCGCCCGACTCAATGGAGTTGTCTCGGGGTCTTCGTCAGGGCCCTCGGGGTCCTCATCTGCAGCCGCTGGGGCCGCGCGCCACGACAAGCCGAGCGCACCCAGCGAGTCGCAGCTCAAGCGGCAGAGAGAACAGCTCGCGGAGCTGGGAGTGGCGATGCCGAGCGAGTTTCGACCCGAAATGGCGATGCCAGGAGAGTGGACGGTAACAAAAACAAAGGTCATCGAGACGAAACCCAAGACCGAAGACGAGGAAAAGGGCAAGGTGGAAGCAAGAGCCAACGGTGTGCGAAAGCGCGAGGTCACCGAGGATGAAAAGGATGAAGAAGACGCCATCAAAGGACTGTTCAAGAAGCCGCGACGATGGGGCAGAGATTCTAAAGCTATGCCCGAGGAGGAAGACAAGGAACTCGATGCGCTGCTGAGCGGATCGACGTTCCAGCCCTCTGCGACGAGCACGCACGAAGACGACGTCAAGAAGGAGGAGGATACGTCCGACGACAAGGCGAACATTAAACTCGAGGACGGTGCCGTCAAGGAAGAAGCTTCCGAAAGCACAGCCGTTAAATCGGAGGCACCTGAGCAGGACCTGGCCGTCAAGCCTGAGGCGGATGCTGGCGACTCGGGGATAACACCCATTGTCTTCAAGAAGCGAAAGCCCAAGGGTATCCGCCAGAAGTGATGATGCGACGATGTAATACAGATTTCCCCCATTTTGGCCACGGGTAATGAACTAAGCATCTTGGATGCAAAACCGGAGCTGCAACGGCAATGAATGAGGGTCGGTGAGCTTGTACTGTCTATGAACGGAGCTACTGACAGCAGAGGACGTGTCACCAACGAGCAACATTATGAATATTTATGCCAAACTTCGAGGCTCGCCTCTCAGTTGAGGCCCTGGCCAGGATGCTCTGTCTCAGACGTATTTCCCTCCAGTTGTAGCCTGTCTTCTGAACACCGCCGTCCCAGGCCCAGGATATCTCGTATGTCGGTAACGGCAGCCTCAAATCTGGCCCCGACACCGGAACCAATAGCTGGAATGAAAATTGGCATGACGTACAGCAGCATTGAATTTGACCCATCCAGATGCTATTAGCGGGGACGATCGATGGAAACGAAGACGGCGAGGCGACTAGAGGCGGGGATAATGTGTCAAGGACGGTTATCCCCGCCGAGGCTTTGCGAAAAATAGTAGCAGAAAAATAATAAAAGCAATTTGCCAGCGGCCAACTAGGTCAACGGGCCGAAACACAGCAGCGAATTGAAATGATTGTCAGAGATTTCTAAGCAGACCAGCTCATGCGGCAGGCCCTTGCAACCCATGCTCGTTTCCGAGCCCCTCCGTTCCATGCCCCAAACGGCTTGACATGAGGGCGGGGCAGTACCGGTGGGCTCCCGGCATTGTTGCACCGTTGCGGTGGGTTACTTAGCCCAGCCCTCTGGTCAATTGCGCTCTTATCTCCATCGGAACATTCATGGCATTCTGGGGCCCTCTTGCGTCACTTGCCAGGCGGAGTGGGAATCCGGACCCCGGCGCCTTTTTTCTCTCTCTTGATTAAAAACCGAGGCCGAAGCGGTGCCGAGCTCAATGCGTTCCCCGGCTTTCTCTTATATATAACTTGAGCATCCGCCTCCATTTCTGTTTGCGATACAAGCCATTCGACCTATCCACTCCAATCCACAGCTCCCAATCCCATACAAACCGCAAAAATGACCTCCAACCCTCCCGGAAAGTGCTGCATTACCGGCTTCCGCCATGAGTATGAGCCCCTCCCTCTGCGTGTTGCCCCTCCATGCCCACATAAACCCTCCATGTCGAGGGTCATGCGCCTGGCGATCGGAAAATGCACCCAGCCAAAAAAAGAAGATATACTGATTTTTTCATCACAGAGGCGAGCCCCAGGGCAAGCTGATCAAGATTGACGGCGGCGTCGATGCCTACCTCGCTACCCCCGCTGAGGGCACTGAGCACAAGTCGGTGGGCATCCTGTACGTAGCCGACATCTTCGGCCTCTGGAACAACAGCAAGCTCCTAGCCGACGAGTTCGCCAAGAAGGGCTACACCACCCTGGTGCCGGATCTGTTCAACGGCGACCAGGTGCCCGAGCCCCGACCCGACAACTTTGACATTATGGGCTGGTTCGCCAAGGGCTCTGACGGCAACAACCCCCACACTGCGGAGCAGATTGACCCCATTGTTGTCAAGGGTATCAAGGCCCTCAAGGACCTGGGCCTGACCAAGATTGGATCCGTCGGATACTGCCTCGGTGCCAAGGTGGGTTAAACTCGACCTTTTTGGTCCATAAGAAAACAAAAGATTGATATACTGACGACTATCTTATAGTACACTGTTCGCAACATCAAGCACGGCATCGACGTCGCCTACCTCGCCCACCCCTCATTCGTCACCGAGGAGGAGTTCTCTGCCGTCAACGTCCCCCTGTCCATCTCGGCTGCTGAGGACGACGACATCTTCCCCCTCGAGAAGCGCATTGAGTCCGAGAAGTACCTGCGCAAGCTCACCATCCCCTGGCAGATCAACCTCTTCTCTGGCACTGAGCACGGCTTCGCTGTGCGCGGTGACATGTCTAGGAAGGACCTGCGCTTCGCCAAGGAGCAGGCTTTTGCCCAGGCTATTACCTGGTTCGACTACCACCTTCTGTAAAAAAAGAACAAAAAGTTTGAAGCATAATGGGATTGGCTGTGGAGGGTTTTCTTTTACGTGCAGAGTACTATACGTGATGAATGCAAACGAAATTATTGATGAACCATGACGTCTACTCTCTTTTTTGCGTGTCACATAACCCTACGTTCAAATAAAGCTTCGGACTGACATCATTGGGTGATATTATGCTACAGCATAAGCAAGGAATAGCGCACGTATAATCACGAACGGTCGCAAAGGTACCTTTTACGGGTAGCCGCAACGCAGCAAGCCATTCATGTCCACAACGGAGACGCGACAGCCCTCCTGCATTTTTGTCCCAGACATGCAGCTAGACACGACACGCTAGAACCTACGCCACTGACACTAAGATCCGAGGCTTTGATGGACTCACCGGAAACGCCTCGCCCGGCAAGTGAGCGACGTTGAAGTGTCCTTTGGGGAGGGGGGAAGCTGACTGAGCTGAGCTGGAGCTGCGGCGGGAAAGGGAAGCTGGCCCCCAAATCAAGCTCAGCCAGCGGACCAAAAAAGTTCGGGTTGGATTCCGAAGTCCGAGTCAGGAAAGGATCTGGATTTCCCGGAGGTTGGGTGGATCATTTCGTCGTCATTGGGAACAAAGTGGCTTACTTTTGTCTTCTTTTTTTTCACAGTAATGTCTGGGGAAGGGTAAAAAGAACGGAGGGGACAGGGTTCGGACTTCGGAGCAACATAGGAACATCAGGAATTAAGGTTCGGAATGGAGCACGGCGCGGGGTGGGTATTTTTCGGGGAGATGGGGAAGATTCCCGAGCACCGAGAGAGGACGAGAGCGGGAGGGGAAGTGGTATTTTGGTGAAATCGGATATATGAAGAGGTATCCCAGGTGGTTGAGTTGAGTTGAGTTGAGTGAGCCAGTGTGAGGCGAGTGTTGATGGTACCTCACATGCACCACCAAGCGGCAAGAGAGGGTCTGAATCAGACGAGCCATGTCTCAGCTTTGACGAGTGCATGAGATGTGTCACTCTCTGTCAGATTGTGACATGCGTGTAAATGTGAAGACATGCATCATGCGCCGAGTACATGGGCACACGAGGTTATGCGACACAGTATTGATGCTCTGGGGAAGGAAGACAAAAAAAAGTGAGGATAGCTTCATGTACTCACAAAAAGCAAAGATAGAAAAAAAATACGAGAGAGCTGAAAACACCCCGGCATCACCGCTAAGAAAAGCATCAACCAGCTTCCCCAGTGGCTTCATTGGTGGCTTGTCACAACACGTCTCAGGGGCGGGAATGTGCGAGGGGCTGTGGGGTCACGGGCCCCCGGGTGGCTTGCCTCGCCCCCCCACTCTCCCACTCTCCATCACTCGCTCGCCATGTATCACTGTAAAGCCCACTGTAACAGACCCCCGTGAGCCGCCCGGTGGGGAGACGGACAGCCCTGCACCGCCCAGTGTGCGCACCCAGTGCGGCAGCGGGATTAGCGTGTGTAGCCAACCATCTCCAGCGCTCTCTCGCTCTCTTACCCTCGCTCGCTCGACCTTCCTGTTTGCCTCTCTCCCCCCGTAAGACGAAAACCTGACCTCCAATGACCGAAAAATAACCCATTGGACCACGACGATTGGAGCGCATCACCCTTTTGCCATCGCCATTTTCGCCCAATCCGTTCGCCCCCCCTGCAGGCCTTATTGACGTCAACCAGATAAGGGCAGCAGGACCGATCAGGGAAAAAAAAGTGACCTGCGACAAAGCATCATCGAAGAAGGACTCGCCCCTTGGCAGACAAACATGATCATTCAGTGAATGGAATAGGGCCGACCGACTCTACCCTCGCTGGCCATGGCCGCCTCTGTCGACTCGAGGACGCACCACCATCCTCCCAACAACCCCTCTCACCTCCCGTCGCCGAGCCCGTCTCCGGCCCTCTCGCCCACGCTCCTCCCACGCTCTCCCTCTGTCTCGCAACTTCCCCCCGCCGTCGTTTCCAACATCTCGTCGTGCGCCGTCTCGTCCACCGCCTCGACGCTGACCTCGCCCCTCGTGCCCGTATCCGCTCTTGCCAGCATCGCCCTCCCTCTACCGGCCACCTCCTCGGACGAAGATCGCTACTCCGAGGATGACTCTCACCGCAGCTCCAGCCCCCAGCGGCCAGAGTCCAACTCGTCCATATCCGAGCCTGCTGTAGAGGACGACGCAGACCACGAAGACAACGACGCCGACGACACCGCCGATTCGGAGCACCACGTGTCGATGGGGGAGCGGGACAAGGAAAAGGACAGGGACGGGTACATCTCTGGCCGGGGAAGTCGAAGCAGCACCATCAGCAATGTCACGGCTCGCAGCCACATCCGCCGACTGTCGGCCAACGACATGCAGCGCCTCACCAGCTCTCCAGACTCGCTCCCCGTAGCCCCAGCGCCCCAGCGCCGCTCCATTGACCAGGAGTCGGTCCCTCGCTTCGCCGACCAGCGAGAGGCCATCCGCCAGTCCATGCTGCGCCAGCCCGACCTGGTTGCGCACCGCGATGCCCTCCCGCACGTGCACACCACCACCAACGGCCACGCCGTCGAGTCTCGCCCGAGCAGCGCGTCTTTCGGCGCCCGGGACATGCACCGCCGTCCCTCGCCCTCGCCCCGCACCGTATCGACGCCCCCGACGAACCGGGTCCTCGCCGGCGACCTCTCGGTTCCCCCCACCCGCTCCCCGCGCCGATACTCGTCCTTCCACTCCGCCAACCGCCCGGCCTCGCTTCAGCTGGACGGCGTGCCCGTCGCCTCGGCCCCGAGCCGCTCCAACCCGGCGACCGCCATCCCCATCCAGAAGCCAGAGCCTTCCTCCAGCCAGCGGGTTTCCTCGCCTCTACCACCCATTATCCCCCTCCCGCCCATGTCCCTCCCAACCCACCTCCAGCTCGAACTCGCCGCCCAGCGTCCGAGCCCCTTGTACATCCACCAATCACACGCTTACGATATCCCTTACGAATCCAACGCCGTCAAGTTTGAACGCCTGAAGAATGTCCTGCTTATTCCCCCGTTCCTGGAACGCACTCTGAACTTTGGCGCCCTGGCATGCCTGGACGCCTGGCTCTACAACTTTACTATTCTGCCCGTGCGCTTCTTGCTGGCCCTGGGGGTCCTCTTTCGTTGGTGGGGCTATGTTGTTGTGAAGGAAGTGAAGTGGCTGCTGGATTTTGTGTGGTATGGCTTGGGCAGGTTGTGGCGGCGTGGGAGGATTCGCCCGCCTCCGTCGGTTGTCGATCACTCGGAGGATGAGCGATCTCGGAGCCAAAGCCAAAGCCGTGTTCGTGGACTTTCTACCGATTCGACCTCTTCGAGAATAAGCACCACCGAAATCAGGGCTAATGGCCATGTCAATGGCAATGGTAATGGTAATGGTCGTCTCAAACCTCCGGTTCAGCTCCGAGTCCCAAAGAAGACGCCGAGTTCAGGTGTTTTCCGGCACAGGAGGACCAAATCTATGCCCTCCAATCTCTCTGCATTCCACAAGGCCGATTTGCTGCAGGGCGCCGTCATCATATGCAGTTCCATGGCTCTCATGACTCTCGACGCTAGCCGCATGTATCACTTTATTCGTGCCCAGTCCGCCATCAAGCTGTATGTCATCTACAACATTCTCGAAGTCGGTGACCGCCTCCTTTCCGCCCTTGGCCAGGATATCCTTGAATGTCTTTTCAGCACCGAGACGCTATCTAGAAACTCGTCGGGTCGCTCCAAGATTCTCATGCCCCTTGGCATGTTCCTCCTCGCACTGGCATACTGCTGTCTCCACTCGGTTGCTCTCTACTACCAGGTTATTACGCTCAATGTGGCTGTCAACTCGTACTCCAACGCTCTCCTTACGCTCCTCTTGTCCAATCAGTTTGTTGAGATCAAGAGCACAGTCTTTAAGCGTTTTGAAAAGGATAACTTGTTCCAGCTGACTTGTGCCGATATTGTCGAACGCTTCCAGCTGTGGATTATGTTGTTCATCATTGGTATGCGCAACGTGGTTGAGGTTGGCGGTCTTTCGGTTCCAGGCGCCGGCTCTGAACCAGGATTGGACGAAGCAATTCCATTGCATAATCCTTCCATTCTCCCTCACAGTTTCACGGTGCTGCCTTCGTGGCTCAAGTCGGGAGAGGTTCTCTCGCCTTTCCTCATTGTCATTGGCAGTGAGATGCTGGTCGACACCATCAAGCATGCCTACGTGACAAAGTTTAACAATATCAAGCCTCGCTTTTATAGTCGTATTCTTGATATTCTTTGCAAGGACTACTACACCAATGTCAGTACAACTAACCTTCTCCTCCATTTTTAAATACTTATAATCCACTAGGCTTTCATGACTCCCTCTCTCACTCGTCGCCTGGGCCTGGCTGTTATTCCTCTCTCATGTCTCTTTATCCGATCTTCTATCCAGACATACCACATGTTTCTCTCGACACATCTGCCGATGCCGATGCCGGAGTCTACCCAAACATCCTTGTCCGAAGAATCGGCCGTGCCATCGTCTCCTGCCGTCATCGCCGCACTTAATCGCTTCGATACGCTCATCCGTGATTCTCTCGGTCGCGCCACCTACGGCTACCCCTATGGATCCCCCCTAAACTCGCGGCCGTGGTACTCGTGGACTTCTGACGACGCCATCGCCGCTGTTACAATGATTGTTGTCTTCTTCATTGCTTTCCTCGTACTCTTGATTCTCAAACTGCTTCTCGGCATGGTCCTCCTTAAGTTCTCCCGCAACCGCTACGCTCGCATGAAGCAGGCCGAGCACAACGTAGCGTCGGGTCAGGCTGAGCGCGAGTCCCTCGACGTGGCCGGCAGCAAGCGTACCGGCGGCTTCGGACATGTCGAAGTTGGCGAGGACCGCCAGCGTTGGATCCATGCCGACAAGAACGAAGGTCTGAAAGGCGGCAAGGGACCATCGGGCTCAGCGCCTCCAAAGAAGAAGGCCGATGGAGACTTTGAAAACGTCTTTCGATACGAAATGGTTGCAAAACGCATCTGGTAGTCTTTCGAAACAACGACGACAGATTTAACGACAGTAAATTCTTTCACAGCGACTAAAATGATCCAACAGTATCATTATCTTCTTGTTTTCTTTCTTTTTCTTCTTCTTTTTACAAAAAAAACTTGTCTTCTCCTTGACTCTCAACAGCATTATTAGAACTGGCATCGGAACTCAAGGCTGGAACCGGGGGGAACTGGACCGGACTGATTGCATGCATTGCGTTGATTCATCAATTGCTTGGTTGTATATACATATAGGGTTTTTTTGACGGCGTTTTACGGCATCCACGTGGGTTGGATGAACATCATTATTACTTTTTTTTGCTCTTTTTACTTTTCCTCAAGTTTGGAGTTTTTGATTCCTTCAAGTGGATTGATTACATTGTGTCACAAATAAAATGGCCACATGGTGACGGTCGACGGAATCTATAATGGCACCCAACTACAGCAGCCAATGGGGACTGAGTGTTTTTTTTCAGGTAGCAATTCTCACCAATATTCTTATCATCATTCATTCACGTGCGCATATGGAAAGCCATGTTTGTGTGTATGGGTGTAATTGTATCTTTCTATTCCCATGTTGCTCTGAAATCAGAGCAGTAAACTCCACAACGCTAATATAGTCCCATTCCGTCCTAAGCCAGAATCTTCTCGCTGGCCTCGGGTATTCTAGACGGTACCTCCCACAGGTTATATACTCTATCCAGCACTTATCCTTATGTGCGTATGTCTTTCGTCATCATTCATGTCATAGCCTGTCTTCATCACAGTCCACATTTGAGTCGTATAACTTTTGATTTTCCTTCCGTCTTGATAGACTTTTTGTTTTTTTCTTTCATCACACCTTTTTGTTGCTTCATTCTTTACTGAATGCCAGCAAGCTTCAGCAGACCAGGGTTGTTGGACAGGAGGTCAGGCTTGGCCTTGTACAGGACCTGCACAGTGCGCTGCAGAATCTCGCGAGTCTCCTGCTCGAGCTGCTCCTCGGGGGGGCTGAGGACCTTCTCGAAGATGCCAATGAGCTGGGGAGTAAGCTGCTCGACGGTGGGATTGGAGCCCTCGTACAGCTTGTAGATGCACTGGAAGATGGGGGCGTTCTCCTCGTAGTCCTCAGTCAGGGGAAGGACGTTGAGGACGGCGGGGAGGGCCTGGGCGACGAAGCCGTTGTCGGGGTTCTTGGTCATCATGCGGCAGAGAGCACCAGCAACGTTGTCGGTCATGCGCATCTCGTTGACAGTCAGGAGGGGCTCGAGCTTCTCCCAGAGGTGGGGGTAGAGAGGGAAGGTCTTGTCGGTCTGGGTGGAGTTCAGGACGACGAGACCAATGGCGTAAGCAGCGTTAGACTTGGCCAGAGGGTCGGGGTCTCCCAGGCGGCGGACAAGGGCCTGGCCGAGCGACTCGGTGAAAGGAGTGATGGCATCGCCAATGTACTTGGTGATCTCAGCAATGGTGCCGACGGCAGTCGAGCGGTGCAGGTCCTCGGTGGAGCTGGCAAGCTTAAGGATGGGCTTCTCGAAGATCTTCCAGAGCTCGCCAAAGTCAGGGCCAAGAGCAGCAGCAAGACCGACAACAACATCAAGAGCAGTGTCGATAACGAGCCAGTCGTACTCGGAAGAGCCGACGTCGACATCTTGCTCCTCCTCCTCGTCACCAAGATCCTGCTGGCAGGGGTGGGATCGGGTGATGATGAGACCGACGACGGACACAAGCTCCTGGAGCAGACCGTCCTTGGCAACAAGGACAGCGGGACCGCAGGCCTTGAGGGTGGCAGCGACGTTGCGGTTGATGTCGGTGATGACGGAGCTATGAATATGTTAGCGTCAAGTCTCATCAAGAATGCAAATAACAACTTGAGGGAATTAAGCCAATGATCAGACGTGATTAGACGCGTTCTCAGCAACCACATTTGTGTCTGAGTGAGCTGGGTATGTAACGCAAGGTAGTCATCATTTTGGCAGCAAGATAAAGGAAAAGAGCACAATAGAAAATCACTAACCGTTCGCTATCCTCGGACCAGATAGACATGGTGGCCTTCTCGAGAGCCTGGCCCATGGAGATGAGAGAAGCAGGAGGAGCATGCTTGGGAGGCATGCCGGGTTCCCACTTGACGCCAGAGCCCTCCTCCCAAACCTGGAAGACACGGGCGTAGGTGCGCCAGAGGGTAGAGATGGCGGTCTTTCGGCAACCCTCGTAGGTGTGCTCGGAGAAGGGAGAGACCTTAGCGATGGTCTGCTCGACGAACTTCTCAAGGTTGGCGCTGTTGCAAGAGTTGGAGATGACATCACCGAGGACATCAAGAGCAATCTCCTGCTCAAGAGCGACAGCGGTCACGGCACCAAGATCATCGAGGTCATCAAGATCCTCCATGTTCTCAATGTCGTCCCAGTCCTCCTCACCGCCATTGGCGATGGCAAGGTCGTCCTCGCTCTCGGGGGCCTTGACCTTGATGCGCTTTCCACCGACAACGATGGCGCCATCCTGGAGCTGGCTAGCATCGACGCCGGGGATCTCCATCTCCTCCTCCTCAAGCTCGAGAGAGGCAAAGAGACCCTTGAAGACACCGTCGAGGAAGTGGTCGAACTGCTCGTGGTAGACCTTGGAAAGGTTGGACCAGAGAATGAAGCTGGTCTCCTTGAGACGGGGGTTGTCGAGAGACAGAGCCTCCTCGCTGGCCTTCATGAGATCCATGACGTAGGGCTGGAAAGACTCGGGGCCAACAGCCATGGCGATGCGGCCAAGACTGTCGCAGGTGGAGCTTCGGAGCTCCATGGCCTCATCGCTGTCCTTGATGGTGACGAACTTTCCGAGAGAGGTCATGACGTCCTTGAAGAAGGGCTCAAAGCTCTTCTCCATGGAAGAGGCAATGGCACCAATGGCGGAAGCGGCAGCGGCCTTGACACCGAAGTCCTCGTGGTCAAGGAGGCGGACCATGGGGGAGATCAGGTTGGGGCCGTACTGAGCCATGATCTTGGTGTCAATGCCATCACCGAAGGTGTCGAGAGCACCGCAAGCGCAGCGGATGATGCTCACGTTCTTCTTGTCGGAGCCAGCGGCGGAAGCAGCCTCGAGGTTCTTGAGGACGGCAGAGATGATTTGCTCGTGGTGGGAAGCCATCTCGTCGGCCATCTCCTCAGCAAGGTGGATGAGACCAACAAGCGAAGCGTGGCGAACCTGGAGCTCGTTGTCGCACAGCAGGTTGATGATGGTAGGCAGAAGGGGCTGGAGCTGGGTGGAGATGAAGTCGGGGGCACCCTCAGCGGCGTTACCAAGAGAAAGCATGGCAGCCATGCGGAACTTGGGGTCCTGGTTGGCAGCGAAGTTGGGGAACTGCTCAAGGAGAGGAACGATAACCTGGCGGGGAGGCAGCTCGTTGGCGAGGGTGTCGATCAGGCTGATGGCAGTGCGGGCGGGGGACATGTCCTCCTCATCATCATCGGCATCGAGCTCAGTGACAATGTGCATGGCCTTGACCATGAGAGCAGCACCGACGTCCTTCATGCCCTGGATCTTCATGCGGCGGAAGCGGACGCACTGAATAAGGAAGGCCAGAGCCTGGGTTCGGGCATCATCCTCGGCATTGGCGTTGCCACCAAGCTCAATCATGAACTGGAGGAGATCGCGGAGGTGGAGAGCGAGGAGAGAAGAGTCGTAGGCAATGAAGCTGTGGAACACCTCAAAGACAATCTTGTAGCTCTCCTCATCCTCGGCCTCAACGGTCGCCTTGAGAATGTTGACCAGGCTGGGGACGAGGCTCTGAACGGCCTTGAGGGCCTGGGGGTCCTCCTCGGGCTCGACAATCATCAGGATGGCACCGATGGCACGAACAATGTTCATGCGAACCTCCTTGCTCTGGGGGTCCTCAATGCGACCCTGGAAGAGCTCGAGGAGCTGGTGGGTGTGGTCACTGAAGTGGGTGGGGTCCTCCTCAAGGATGGCATAGAGGAGGAAGGAGCCGACCTCACGAGCAATGATGTTGTCGTTGTTGTTGAGGGGCAGGAGCTGCTTGAGGAAGTCCTCGCCCTCACCGTTCTCCATATCATCGCTGACAATGCCAGCAATGAGACGGGCAAGGGAGTGACGGACATTGCTCTGAGACTCCTTCAGGGTGCCCTCGAGAAGGTGGTTCCTGGCCAGCTGGCGCTGGTCAGCAGGAGTCTTCTCCCAGTACCTGGGGACGAGGCGAGCGCCCTGGACGGACGCGACCTGTCGGACACCGGCATCACCGTGGGTCAAGGAGATCTCGATGAGCGCGAGGAGGGACTCGGGCTTGGAGTAGTAGTTCTTCTGAAGCTCGGCGGTGACGGCCTTGACCTGCTCCGTGTCGGCTGTTGGAATGCCAGTCAGTAAGAAAATTCTGACGAGAAAAGCGCAGTTGCCCTCGACGCGATGTCCACGACGAGGACGCGAAGACGAAGCTGCAGGAGAACAAAGAGGTTTCACTTACGGACTTGACTCCCCTGGAGCAGCTGGGCAAGCTTTTCCTTGTCCATGACTTGTTCTTGTCGGGTGTTGTCTAACGACTCGACAGGAAAAGAGATGATGAAGGAGAAGAAGGGTTCATGTATGAGACCCGCGTCCGAAAATTTTGTTTTTGAGCGACAAGGGACCAAAAAAAAAAAAAAACTGCTGGAGGGACCTGCCCCGCTTCGACGAGGAGGGGCAGGCGCCAACTGGATACCACTTTCCCACTACTACCCACCAGGTACTAGTTAGATTACCCTTACGTAGAAAGCAAGTGGCCCAAGGTGGTACCTGCCATGCTTTGGGCAGACAGACAGCGGCATTAGCAGCAGCGATGGGCGAATTTGCCCGCCTTGATTTCGACCCCTCATGCTTGTGTGTATGTCTGCCCCTCTTTGTGCGCGGGGCTTTTTTTTTTTCTTTTTTGTCAGCGGGTCAGCGAATGCCGCCGATGGACCGACAGCTTTGACTTCTAGCTGCCGCTATGCTTCACCGCCCAAAAGCCAGAGACTCGATGCTGCTGGAACGGAAAGTGGCAAAGATGTATTCCATAGTGATGTCAATGCTGACGACAGGGTGCATGTTTCAGGAATGCCAACCCCGAAACCAATCCACAGAGTGGCAGCGATTGTTGTTGCCTGCTTCAGTCCGATCGACATAATGGGCCGGTTTGGACTAGGTACCGACGTGAAAAGTCACGGGCCGGATCAAAAACACTAGAAAGCGCGCGCGACTCTTGCGTTGCGCCGAGGGTGGTATTCATCAAACCATTGTCTAGGGTCAGCCTGTAGCGTCCCCTCGGCCGACCCAAGCGAGTCTGGTGGCAGAGCAACAAATGTTCCCGGGCCGATAATGTCTGAACGGCAGTTTGGTTTTCCCGAATCTGGGGGATAGACCTCTCTGCGTCCGATACCTCGGACATGGGACCTTCCGGAAAGCATTTGAGCTTATCTGCCCTGTCAAAGTTGTCGGACCCGACACCTGTGCCTAATAGTCCGAGGCATGCACGTCGTCTCGGCGCTTGACGGGTACGTAGCTCACCATGACTCAAACAGGCAACATCTGCAACGCCAGCGCTGCACTGCAACCCTCCTGAGAACAGGCACCCGGGAAAGTCTAAGCAAAGCAGATTGAAGCTGGAGGCCGCGGTGGTGTTTGGGCTGTGGATGCACACTCGGTGTGCTTGGCAAATCATAACCAGGAATATGGCTCACAGCAGTATTTGTCGTCAGGCTCCTAAACTCGAGGCGTTGAGCCGGGGCGGGCTTAGGAACGAAACAGCACTGCTTCGTCGGATGGCTTGATGACTATCATGTCCAGTCCCACCATCGACTCATACTGACCGAATACGCATTGGAGAATCTTATAATCCCATTTTGCTGACTTGTTAGACCCTTTCCGATACGGCATGTTACTGTGAAGGATCTTGCAGCCTACAAGACGCCCTCTTTATCCTGCTGCCTGGCTGGCAAGAGCCATAGTCCAAGTAAACATATCCGAACCCGGCTATTCGTAAGAAGGCACATCAAGTGCTCATCTACACCGAAAGCCGCATTACGCAAGGTAATGAACCCCAAAAAATATTGTGTAGCACCTTCCTCCAGACTCAATACAGTTGAGCCCGCTCAAGTAACGCCAGAAAGAGGCTCAGCCCTCTTAGATGTTCCATCACATAGAACCATGCGAAACCATAGGAATCCGCATTTTGAGAACCCGACGCAAGATGCCCAATATCCCAGAGAGCAAACAAGCAATCGGCCCGTATAACGTATCAGCACGGTGGGTCTTGGCGCCCAGCGCTGTGATGAAGCTCGAATCGATTCGTCCGAATATCAAAGTTATTATTGTATCTCGCACCCTTCTCTGTAGGAGGTAGGCGAGAGGCCTACGTTTCTGTACAACTATGTACATCAAGAACTAGACAGATTTAGGCCCGAGACTCATCCTTGGTATCGGTACTGTTGGATGCGGAGGGATCGAGGAGGCAGAGCTCGGAGCCGACGGTGAGGGAGTTGCAGTCTAGGTCGAGGTTGTTCTTCAGGAGATCATCAACGCTGATATCATTGTCGTGGGCAATATCCCAGCATGTGTCGCCGGAGTGGATGTGGTAGCTCTTGAAGCCTTCAAGACACTTCGGCTCGGCAGGCTCATCCTTGCTTCCGCCCGAAGCCCAGCTCATGTACCAAAAGAAAAGCAGCAAGCTCAGCCCGATCAGGACGCCAAAGTTGAGGAGGGGACGCAGTTCGGTGCGCCACGACGTCTTGTCGTGATCGCTGTGGTGGCCGGATCCAAGGAAGGCCGCGGATTCAGGAGTATCGTCATCTCCATCGCTGACCTTGGTCAGGCGACCATATTGGGCACCGGGAGGACCCTCCCAGTAGCTGCCGTCGGCGTCACGATAGGTGTAGACCTGGGTGTCAGCATCGTAGCCAACGCGCTCCATGCCCTCGGGCAGACGCTCCTCGTCCGTGTCGTAGCGAGAGAAACGCGGCATTGTGGCAAATCAGGTGATAAGAATATTTCTGAAAATTGATGCAGAACACTGGAATGTGTGAATGATGAGATGGAAGAGATGATGAGAAGGTCAAGTCTCGGTGAGGCAGGAGATGGAACGACAGCTCTTGAAGGGGCCCGAGCCGTGTCATGCACTTATGTAAGCCGTGACGGCAGGGAGACGGGTACTGCGCCACCGCCCATTACAACTGAACCCTGTCTTACTGGCTCGTAATGAGGCCAACCGAAGACGTGGACATCAATTCTAGGCAACACTTTAGTAGCACTTATCCCTAATCATCCAGAATAGCCGGTTGTGCTGTGTTCATGCGTATCTTCATAACTGCACACATCCTCTATCTGCCCGAACGTGTGGGCCGCCCGAAGCACCCGATGTGCCCAACTCCACTCGCGGCCCGAGTAGCCCAAAGGGGCAAGCCAGGTCACTAGGTATTCCACAAAGGTCAGCACCTCTCGCGCAGCCCAAAATAGTGTTGACGGGAATGTTTGTAATTAATTTCCCAATGTTCTCTCAATTACAGAAAGCGCTTTCGTTGGGGATTTGTCTCGCCACTAAAAAGCCTTAGAAATCCGTGCTATGCTGGAAATGTCTCCCTTCGGATTCGACCATCATTCCTCAAGGGTAGATGGGGTTCCGTTTCTCATGCTAAACATTCGACCCACTCCCCGCGTCTGGGTTCGCACAGATTTGTCACTGATTGGGGTGTCTGGCTTGCGGGCCACTCCAGCCATCCAGACCATGTAGGGCCAAGCTCTTGTTGCATCACAGAAATGCAGTGGCTGTCGGGGTAATTGGCAAGGGGTCAGCTTTGAGCAGAGACGAAAAGGTTCGCGACCAATTGTGGGAGTGGACAGAAAAGGAGCTCGAGCCGCATATTGTCCGAGGTCTGTGAGTGCGTCTAAAATAAGAGTAGAGACGGGGTTGACAATGGATTCCGAGCCGCTTGTTCATGAGTTTTCCCGCAGTTGTTTTTGGGTATATCGAGGTTCTTGGTTGGTTGGTGTTGTCTCAGTACGGCTGACCCGCACGTAATGCTCGAGCAGTTCAGCCTGGGACCATAATCTTCACTAGGAGAGAACAATATAACCGAAGCATAATGGTCGTAATGATGTTCAATTTATTCGTTCAGCTCGATTTTTCCTTGCGAGCCCTTGTGTTCCCACATCCTCGCCACCGACAGGTGTGAATGCAATCACACCCTTCACACCCTTCACACCCGGGGGGTTGAATCGTCGTTACAACCATACGATAAAACAGAAAGTCCTCTCATCGCCACAAACCACCATTCCCAAGGCCCAGCATATTATCACAATATCACGCAATTCCAAGTCGCGGATTCTGCCAATAATCTTCCGTGCCGCCAAAGCAAGCGTGCCCCAAACTCTCCCAAGGAGTCCACGTCTTTCGACACCAGCTCGGGGTTGTTGAGCACCAGGACCATCGACCTCATTATCAGAAGAATCTGAGACGTCTTCCCAAGCATCGGAGTCCTCTTCACCGGAGGAGTTTGGTGTGTTTTTTCGAGCATCAGAGTCGTCCTCGATATCTTCCCAAACATCGGGGTTATCTTCTTCGCTATCGGATGAATCCGAAAAGACTTCCCAAATACACCGATGATGGGACAGGTCGGAGAAGGGTTCCGGAGGGTCCCAAGGGTTTACTCGGTATTTTCTGTAAGGGTCCTCCGGGATACCGAAGTCAGACCTCTTCAAGTTAACCTTCTCTAAGGTATTGAAGAATATTTTCCAAAGATCTGTATCATTTGGAAAATGGTGAGTGATAATCTCTAACATTTGAGAACAGAGGGTGCGAAAATATTCTTTGGGAGCGCGTTCCGAAGCTTCGGGATCATCGTCGTCCTCTGAAGCACGCACGTTTGTCGGTATATAGTATCTGCCTCGCTGACCGAGTTGACAGAAAACACAAACAAGCAGAAACAGAATTAGTATCAATAGTAGATCCATGGCGATAAAATGGACTATGTTTTATTTCTTTATGTTCGAAAAGAGATTGTGTGATGGGTTTTTGGGCTCGGCGTGCATACTTAAATATTTTGACCTCGCACCCTTGTGAATAGAGCTTGTGTTTGCGTTTAGGATTCCTCCAATAGCTTTTGCCACTAAGGTTTGTTGCAGTTTTGGGTGAACTGATGAACTTTTCTTTCTTGAAAAAGAAAAAGAAAACTTTACCAAACTCGTAGCAGATTAGGTAACCAACATATGGGTACTGGCTAGTCTATTATTGTCTAGTCTATATTTTGGTTGTCGGAGGAGTGGCATCTTCGCCCACGATATGTTGCGAGCAGGTAAGGCGGGGTTCCCTCCGTTGGATCCATGAGGCAATTGGAGATGTGACGAGTCCAAGGGGCTATGAGGGCCTCTAGGTTCGACTGACTGGTACCAGTGGACTAGGCACTCAGGAACTAGCCTTACAATGGAGTTTGGTCTTATAAGAAGGCTACAGATCCCCCACCCCCTCCTTGATGTTGATGCGACGCTACTTCTTTCACCTCGACCGCTTAAATCCATTCGGGGCCTAAATTACAGTATACACTTTGCCTTTGTGAATAGGATAGAAAGCCAACACCTTCTTGACTACGATGACCCTGCCTTGCCAAAACTGGTCGGCTCTCAAGCACGCTGTCAATTCCCGAGGACACAATACCCTTCAAACGCAAAGTTCCTGGTGATTGTAACCGTTCAAATTGAGTGGGCTCCTGTGTATCATATGGACTCGAGAAGGGTACAGCAAAAACTGGCAGTGCTCAACCAACTGTCAGACACTGCAAGTGCCCACACCCCCTGGGACCCTGTTCCTTTCTTTTCTTCCGTTTTCCTTCTCAGGGACCTGGAAACAAACGGAATGTCACCGACATTACGGTCTAACCGGAACTGTGAAGAAAGAAAAAAACAGTGCCCCATGCTGACTTGATACTCTGGATCCAGCACCTTGTTTCCAACATACCCCTTCCAACCCCTTGCCATCGCCAGTTCCCTTGTCAACTCAGGAACCCGCCCTCAATCACGCTCCCGCCATGAATCTAAAGATAATAGTCACGACCTTGGTGGCATTTCTGCTTCTGGGTGCCAAGTCCAACGGGTTGGGTCTGGCCACCGACGAGCTGGGCCTGACTGTGAATGATCTGGGACCCGCCACCAACGATCTGGAACCCATCACGACCAACGATCTGGGGTCCATGATCAACGAACCGGGACTCACCATCGCCGAGCTGGAACCCATCACGACCAATGAGCTGGAACCCTTCGCGACATGCAAGCTGGAACCCTTCACGACCAACGAGGCGGAACCCGTCACTGCTAAGGCACAAGGTGTAGCCCACCAACATTTGGCTCCTGTCACGTCGATGGAGGCAGCTATTCCTGCCACTGACCACTCTGGAACCCGACGAACCTCCGTTTCTCGCCACAGTAGCATCTCTACTTCGAGTGAACAGTGGGCGGGCAAGCTCATTACGGAGTCCTCCAATGAATGTGGTATCCACTACAAGAGTCTGTTTGTGTGCCACTTTGAAAACGTCACCATATGTTCTTTGGGCGGATTTATACTTGCTTCATGTTTATCCCATGCCATCACACACTGTGAGTGGAGGACTGCCACTTGTGTCACGCAAATCGACGACTTTTCTGGAACCGCATCCGACAGGGACCAGTCCTCGCCGATGCGTGAGGAGCCGGCGCTGAGACGTGAGGACCTGACGGCCCAAGAGGAACCTGAAAGTACTGATGGGGATCCAACATCTGCGGAACCTAGCCGAATCCACGAGGACCCAGCTATGCACTACGGACCCAACATGTGCTGCGAGAGTCTGGTTCCAGTCTTGGAAACCATCATGAACCACGTCGAGCCCTGGTTTCCTCCACCCTGGTTCCGAGCATTTGCAGTAATTAGCCTTTTGGCTATGCTTGGGATCATGGGGAAGATAGGAGTGGCAGTGATCGCATTGGCAGGCCTGTTCTGTGGGACAATACGCGCTCGCTGTCAAAATTCTCCGTTTCTTTGTGGCTGTGGCGACCAGTGCTCCAAGTTTCTTGCTGCAGCCGAAAGGCTGTTTCGCCCTCCCCGGGACAGAGACATTCTGAAAGCGTTTGAGGATATCGAAAACCTGGGAGCCAGGTTCCAGGGACTCGACCGCGTTCTGTCTTCCCTCGTTAGTACCGGGATGCGCCGCATCGTGAGCCTGGAAGCCCAGGTCTCGCGCATCGACCGCCAAGTGTTCCACGGATCCAAGGAAATGCTCCAGCGCCTCGACAGCGTCGAGGCAAGTGTATCCAGCATGGAAAACAAGATTGGCCGGATCCTGAATGATACCGACGAACTCTCGCGCCGCCTAAATGACTTGGAGGACAAATTTTCTCAAGGTGCTGATGAGGGTTCCCGGCTGGAGGAATTGGAGAATATGGTACTTGACATTGGCAACAAAGTCGACCAAATCGTCGAGGGCATTGGTGAGGGTTCCCGCCTTGAGGCTGCTGAGGAGCGGGCTCGTCTCGCCCCCTTCCAGGTGTTGGCCGCCATAACCTTGATGGCCATTGAGAGAGCGCGATCGCAGGAATAAATGAGATGAAGGGCGTCTGGGCCGTCAACAAGGATCGAGGGAGAATGATGTGTATCTTGGTTCCAGGCCCCTACAGCTCTGGTTTTGATGTCATCGCCAACCACTTTCAGCCATGTATTGTCTTCTTTCGCACGGTAATTAGTGGTGGATAGGTCGACAAACTGCATGGATGATGTTTTTAGCTGTGGTAGGGCTTGATAGTCTGGTACCACAAATTAATTAATGGACGTAAATGCGGTCTGGTGCCCGCGCCCATACATTGCCCAATCCCCAAACAACCTCTAAGCCTACTTCCTTGGTTGAGATTATTCTCTTTCTTTCTTTTAATAGAAGTAAAAGATGGAAAACAGCTTTTGTGTCATGATCTAGTCGTCTCGCAATGACAATCTATGGATCCTCAAAATTCCGGTGAAAAAACCTATAACTGGGTACCATCGCAAAATTGGCGGCTGATGAGCTGCATGCAAGTCCTCACGATTTCCTACCCATCCCGAGCTCGGTCCCATGGACGCCGATGCAATCCCTACCACCTTCAGGGTTCCTAAAGGGACATAAGGAGTAAAAGAGGAAAAAGAAAACCCAAGCATAAAAAATGGATCTTGCAATTGCATTTGATTGGGGTCCCCCGGGCTAGCTCAGACTGCATATGGGCCATGCCTCGTTTCTCATTAGAGCCCTGGTTCCGTCCTGGTTCCTCCCTGCCTCCGTCTTCACCCTCACAAGGCTATCAGAGCTCCTCATTCTCATCAACAGGAGGCACCAACTCATCAAGCAAAGTCTTCAGGTCCCCAAACATCTTCACCTGCGCTTTCAAAAACGGCTCGTATGATGAGGATCCAATCGTGTTCTTCATCATGTTCCACCAGACACCCGCGACGTTCGTGGATACGCTGGAAGCAGATAGAGAAATATTGACAGCTTGCCTGGCTGCTGGTCCGGCAATCGATTCCAGTCTTTTCGCTTGGAAATCGTCAATGTCACCCTTCACGAAGGCCATGCCACGTATGTCTTCAGGAGCATATACTCCGGTCGCAATCAATATGGTACCGGGAAGGGTGCGAAGGAACCGGCGAGCAAGATGCCCATCTGAGAATTCGAAATCTGCATCACAATAATCCAGGACCTGTTGGATAGGAGTGATGACCTCTCGGTCGATTTCCGTCAAAGCTTGGAGAACCTCGGTTCGTGAAATGACGTACTTGATTCGGAGAGTCTCTTCCAGCGATTCCCAGATCAGCGCTCGTGGTTTGACTGACAGGATGAGTTCCCGAAGTCGCTTTCTTGCAGCGTTGTCGAGTTTTTGATGGAGGGGTATGCCTCTCCCTTCGTCCAGTGGAGCCACCTCTGCGCGAAAGTCGTCTCTCTCGACGACGCTGGGGCTGTAAGGTGCTTCAGGGACCTTGGCCAGCAGTTCTCCCAAAGACAGGCCAGCAATTCCAGCCACGTCCTCATCCACCCCGTCCCACGTCAGTAGCAATGTGTCTTTGTCCACGTGAAGGTTACAGGGAGGACCAGATCGATCAGAAGAGACTAGGTGCAGAGCTCTATCCGTATTGACGTCCACAATCGTGCGCAGAATATCCGGATGCAAAAAGGTTGAGAGCTTCCCCATTCCGAGAGCAGCTAATCTGGCATCAGTCGGATGCACGGAGCCTGATTGTCGAAGTGGCACGATGATGTTGCTGGGAGCTAGGTCCTTGAAAATAGGACCAACAAGCATACGGGATCCAGTGAACGAGACTACCGGAGGTTTGCATTGAGGATACCAGAAAGCTCTTGTGGGGTCCACCGGAGCCACATTGTTCAAAGGTTGCCTCACCATCAACTTGGCTATGGCTTCCAGGGTTCCGACGGATACCCTCGAAGTGTTGCGTGGGTGGTACGAGGGCAATCCCAAAATTGAAATGTCACTTAGAAGACACAGAGCCGCAATGTCTCGGGAACCCTTCTTCGCCTGGCCTGCGCCCTCGGGCCACGCCATCACGGTCCCGGGCATAGAGTGCGGGATCAATTCAACTCTGTAGGTCGAGTCTATCGCTGGAGACTTGGACGAGATGGCCCGGTACAGCGTCCGTAGTCTGTACTCATCCAGGGTGTCAAGTGAGATACTGAAATAATCGCTCGAAGCCACATCACGTCTGTAGTGATGTTCGATGAAGAGGAACGGATGCAAGTATCTGGTAAGGCGACGAAGCTCCGTCATCTTCAGCAGATGTGGAAAGTAAAGAATAAAGGTCCCCAACGGCACATGGTGGAGTGACTCGGTGTTCTTCAGCCTGGAACGGGCCACACCAACCCGGTCGCGATCCCAGTTTCTACCTTCCATGTCAAAATAGATCATTGTAGCCGCTACTGCCAAGTTCAACGGTATTGGGTCGTTTGGGTTCTCCTTGAGAAATGACGCAAGCAAGGTCGTCATTTCTGAAGGGACTGCAAGGGCTGCCAACGGTGGCCACAAGAGCTTCCAGAATTCCACCGATGTATCAAGACCCTGGCCCACTAGGGTTGGCTATCGGGACCCGTGAGGATCCCGGTGAAGGGGGGGATGGATTGGCATGCCGTCAAACCAAGCTTGGTGGTCCCTGGTGATGCTGGCATGCGGATCGGGACAGTGCTTCAGTGTGACAGCTGCGTCCGCCATCATCCGGCCAATCTTTTCGAGATTTCCTGGTACAGTGCAGTATTCGTGCAGGATAACATTGTTACCACCAATTAACGAGCCTGGTTCCGACTTGAGGCTAAATTGGTGAAGAAAGTCGTTGTGAACAACTGACTTGTGCTGAACAAATGTGTCCTGCATGGTGGTTGCTGAAATGCCAACGAATACCATCGGTATTGGTTTTGATGGACCCCAAGATCCACCGACCCCAAGCCGGGTCTTGATTGTTCCCTTGTTTGTTTTCGACTCCAAATTCAAAGAATTTGTAGCCCGCGCAAAGACCTGGAAGGTCACAGCCCTTCGATTAAAGTGAACGAGATTTCTAATCTCCGGCACTTCATCCTCCGGCGCCGAAATGGAAGGGGCTGGGCGCCATATCCTGATTGCCCAGTTTTGCGACGTTGTGGCTGTCAGCGGCTGGCCATCAGTATTGCAAACCTGAGCCTCATTGTTCGTCAGAGCAATAGTATGGTCAGGATCCACATTCGTAGGTAGATCCATCCCGGATAGGCCCAGCCATTCGGCGTCATCGTTCTCAGGCGGCATTGTGAAGTCGGTTCGGATGGAAAGTCTCTCCCATTCCTCGACAGTACCATCCCAAAGGGCCCCTGGGAACCCGATGGCCCTGAGGTCTGTCCTCGGCTGTAGTAGGGATCCATAACGAGCTTCACGGTCCTCCCGATCCAAACTCGTCATTCTCACCCGTCTCACGTAGCTCTGGGCGTTGAGGTGAGCCTCCTGCATGGTTTGGGCCATGACATGCTGTCTCATATGTCGTTCATCCTCATTTCGAATAGAGGCTTCTCCAATTGTACTGGTACCCTCAGCTCCGGACTCGGTGTCCTCGGGGGGCTCTTCTAGGGCATCTGTTCGCGGGCGCTTGGGTGGTCGAGGCATTCTGAGGTGCAATGGCTGCGGCGACGCAACTCTGGAAGCTGTAATTTGATCGAGTCAGTTCGGGTTCCTGAGCGCCCAGATTGGCTTCAAAACATGATAATATAGCACGATGGGGTACAAACAGGGGTAGCATACAATTCACACCGATTTGAAGGTTGTTACGCAGTGCAGTGCTGCGTTGAAACAGGTGAGGTCGGAGTTGTTGCGCGCGTGGTGGGCTACTCAGAAGAAAGTGGAGATGAGTTCTGATTGCGTATAACACACAGGCGAAAAAAAGTGCAAACAACTGTTTGCTCATGGTTCCCTAAACCACTGGCCTCTCCCACTCACGTTCCAAGTGTACTGTGGGTCCAGGAAAAGGTATTATTATTTACTCTCACTTCTCATCGGGAGGTACCCAAACATAAACGATTCCAATTTCCCATGCGGAATCCAGATGTCGACAGTATGTATAAGTATAATTTATAATTTATAATTTGTATGATGACAGGATCCGACGGTTCCTCTTCTGCAATTAATTATGAGGCCATCACATCAGAGGTAATGCTTTAGGCGAACGGGAATCTCATACCATGGCAATCGGTAAGAATAGGAATAAACCAGATGCATGGTACCTGTCTTTCTAGACAAAAAGCCTGTTTTACACCTCGTTATGTTTTGTATTCAAGATCTACTGACTTTCCAGCAATTCAGCATCCCCATCGCGTTTGCCTGTTGAGATAGGAAGCCTATTGCTTTATATCTCACACAGCTGCCCCGCTCAAGGGTTCCCATATTACAGACTCATAATGGATTGCGGGGGTCCCAAAATGACTGAATGCATACATAAACAAAATTACTATTGCCTTCCCAGATCCCGAGGACCCCATAACGACCCAAGCCTGCTTCTCCTACCAACTTGATCTGATTCAGCCCATTCACCATTATCAAATAAATAAATAAGGCTCCTACAGAGATGTCTATACGCCATACCCGCCGTACACTATTTGATAGACATGCTGGAACTGACCTTGACTAAAATTGCTTTCTTGTGAGCCAGTACATTCATGACCTGAACTATGAACCTGGGGAAGTTCAACCTCCAAGATATATCCAATGGTGAGTGTCATGAAGCCTTTCAGTTTGTCGGGACATTTAATAGCCATTTCACAATGGCAAAAGGAGCTTGTTGTAGTAAATGATGCTTGATTCATGAGAGGAATCCCAAAATGAGCTCGATCATGCATTTCGCACTTTAGGTTTTCTCTTTATGCACCGATTTCCTGATAAGTCTCTTCAGTCGTCCTTCTCATTTAGACGTTTGGCTTTGAACGAGATACCACTTAGTGATTTCGAGGCAGTTTTTGGAACTAAAACTGAGCCAAACAGTCGTTCTCTCATAACGCAAAGCAGTGCTATCGCCGTGACACGAAACCATGGTTTTTTCAATGCTCGGGTGTTTTGAGATATTAAGACACTCTCTCTATTCTATAGATATCACAATGGGTAGATATTGGTAGAAAGTACATTAATTACTGGCAGTAACGCCTGGGCCATGAGCCACTCAACACAATAGCAGTATTTTTGTTAGTATTCGAGCCTAAAGGCCTAACTTTTTTTACCCGCAGAAGTCTCAAAATTGTGATCTGAGTCAATGCAGCAAGTCTTACGCAGAGAAGTACCTTAGTTGGTGCGTGGGGAATGCAATGCTGAAGGGAGAAGTGGCAAAGTTCAAACGACGGTGTGAACTTGAATCCCATGCTTCAGATCTCATTCACCTCTGTCACCGTTTGGTACTGGTCAAACAGCTGCTGGAATCTGACAGCCGGTGTATTCCCATGGCACAGTGAATCAATGTTTTTTATTGGTTTATTTTTCTTTGCAAACAATCCACCAATACAGATGTGACGCCACGCAAACAAGTGAATGGCGAGCGATCAACCGGCCAGCATGCTAGCTATGTGGCACCACGTGCAGAATAAGGTCGAAATGAGAGAAATCCGCGCTATTTGCGTACGGCGCGTGAGTAAAACCTACAAGAGAATGGGGGTTGGTGATTCCATCCCATGCATTCCGAGCGCTGTGATTTCATGACGCTCAGAATTCCGGAGTCGCTTCCGAACGTGCATCGCCTTAGGATAATGGCATGGTTGCTAAATAATTTTATATAAATTTATCCTAAAAAGGCCTTAGCTTATTTATTTTATGCTCAACATTGCCTAGCCTCTCATCCACTCAAGTCACGGTAATAAAACTAGATCCTCTCATCACCGGTTCACAAAACTTTCAGTATTTTAAATCATACAATGCATTTTGGTCTCATTCTCATTACACGATCTAAGGAAAGGCGTACGCTCATTACAAGAAAGAAAAAAACTTGAAAAGACTGGTATCTTCACATCAACTCCCTTCTCAACATCCTTCTTCATCAATCGTAATGCACCCATCCACCCTCGTCATCGTCAATGTCCGCATTATTGTAGATACCTCCGTGCTCGCTTGCAATGTGTGGATAAATACTGGCGGCCCCGGTATTCTTCCCACATGCAAAGCACCAGTGCGTTCCACAAGGGCACGTAATGTGATCGCAGCCAGCGACCTTCATTGTCTCTGCTGTGCACCCAGGGCAGGCCTTGGTCACAACCGCCGCCTTGGAATCATGAATGACACACTGCTCGCAGTTCCATTCAGACACCTCGGGAGGCGCGCCCGCAGCACAAGCTCGCTCCACGTACGGCTTGGCGAACCCACAAGAATTGCACCAAGCATACACCCATGATCCTGCCTCCTCAACAGCCTTGCGCAGGTCTCCCACGCTGGCGATTCCGAAAGGAGCAACTGTCTTGGCAGCTGGGCGCCGACGACAGAAGGCACATGACAGCGCGGCAATGTTGATGATGCGGCCACGAGCATTGATCCCATACCAATCCTTAATGCACCCGTTGCAAACCAGCTGATGGCATCCGCTGCGGCCACATGCTCTTCGAAGATCAGCCTTTCGTACGTTAGAAAAGCACAAGCTGCAGACGCCAGACTCTGTCCGGCGAGAACCAATCCAACCCTGAAGCTCTGCCTTGAGTTCCGTCTGGTTACGGACCAGCTTGCCGGTGAGAGTAAGGGCAGATTCTTTGTTGACGGGAAGAATCTCAACCTTGTCAGGCAAGCCGGCCAAGTCACACTGAGATGCCGTGTAAAAGAGAGATCGCCCGTTGAAAGCCGCGGCGATGGCATCTCCATCGTTCCTCAATAGCCACTCGGAGCCGTTTTCCTTTGTCAGGCTCTCTGCAGTCGTTTCCTGGCTAATGATGGTGACAGCATTCGATGTGCATGCGTAACACTCAATCGTGGAAAGGTCTATATTCTTGGGGCGATACTGTTCTGGCCAGATGACTCGGTTCAGACACTGTGTGCACTCGACGACAGGAGCCGGTCCGTGCTTCGACTTTCCATCTTCATGGCGGCAGTAGAAACACTTGGGACGGACGTTGAGGGCGTTGGGGTTGTAGACAACGTACTGTGCTCGGCACTGGCCCCGACTGCACTCAACCCAATATCCTGTCGACTCTGAGGTATGGTCGGTCGCGACATTCGCCTTGACGCGTTCTTCATGGTTATCAGCCTTGGTACAGACAGTGCAGCTGCATACTCGCTGCAGCGCACACATACCACAGATACTGTTGGAAGCCATGATGGTGACTGATCGAGGAAACTTGCACTCGCGACAGACAACGACTGGACCAAGCGCCACCTTGGTCTTTTCCGGGGTCCATCCAATCTTGGCCTGTAGAGTGGTCTTGAGGTTAAACTCGAGCAGCTTGTAGTCCACGAGCGTCTTGAACAACCGTCGGTCTTCGTCCTTGAGAATAACTGATTCAGGAGTCTCGCGCTTTGTGACACCTTCAGCAACCCGCCTCTCAAAGTCTCGATCAGCATCAAGCAACAGCCCCAAGCAACCAACATTCCATGTTTCGGGAATTTCAAGCGTATTCCAGTTGTTGCGGAAGGACATCAGTTCCAGGTCGGCGGCATCCCTCAAGGGCGCAATGCCCATTCGCAGAGCGAGAGCTGCCAGCACAGCGGCTGGTCGAGCTGTGATCATAGTGCCGGGGAGGACAGCATGCAAAAGTATCTTCCAGAATCGTCGGTTATGCTTGGGGTTGGCGAGCACCATGGGAATCTGAGGGACCTTATCCGCCTTTGCAGACTTGATATGGGCAGGCAAGTCCTCGGCCTTTTCGACGTAAGTGAGCCGTGTCAAGACCTTGCCTAATCGCCGCAGGATGCGATAATCGCACGATCGTCCAATCTCCAAAAGTTCTCCTCGAGTGAATTTGTTTAGCGGGCGGTTGTCGTCTCCGTCCTCGCCGCCCACTGTACCGAACTCAGCGGTAGGATCCAAGTAGACAACAGGGAATCGCTCGTTTTCGGGAACCTTGGCGATCTCAGCCTGGATCTCTACCTTGTAGTTGTAAGACTCCTCCAGCCACGCCTTCATTCGAGCCTTCTCGGTATCATCCTCAATACGCTCGATCTGGCGACTAAAGTCTGCAAGCAGACCATCGCGGGACTCGTTGGCACGATCGTTGCAAACAGTCCGCCAAAGAGTACCAAAAATAGGATTGACTGAGACGGCGGAGACATTTGAGTTGATGATACGGCGGAGCTGGTCTACCGCCAGTATCTTGTATGCAGGGTCATCAACGTACCGCTTAGCAAAGTTCTTGACACTTGGTCCGCGGGTCTTAAGGACAGAAGGCATATCCTTCAACGAAATGGCACGATTTTCGACATTGTGACCAACTGATCCATGATTGGCACCGATGTGCCCGGTGGCCAAGTAATTGTTGAGAACCATGTCCGTCTCGGTCTTGGCCTTGTCGAGGTCGTCGGCCTTGCGATATGCCTTGATGTTGCCAACCTTTGTGTCATCACTCTCAACCGCCTTGCCGGCGCCCATCCAAGTGAGCAAGGTTCCTAGGGTCAACTGAGAGATAATGTTGGGAGTGACGCTGTCAATGGTGAAGTGGGCTCCGCCAGTCATGGTTGAGAGGTACAGGTATGAGGTATAAGAGCTGACATATGCATGGCTGACAATGCTGAATACGACTCCCTTCTTTCGGCCACTCTTGAGAGTTCTGGCGGCTGAAGTCCAATCGACGAAACTAGGACCATGACCGGAGAATGAGTCCTTCTTAGAGAGGCTGTTCTTTTCCTTGCTGTAGTTGGGGCCGTCGGACCCTGTCACCTTGAAGTGCGGGGGAGCGTCGGTGTAGAGCAAAATGATGGTGGTAGCATCCTCTCGCATGTTCTCGTATGCTCGGGCAAGTCCGGTCTTTGTTGCCTCGGGCCAATCTCCACCCCAGTCGGCCACGATGTCGCCGGCCATCTTCAAGACAGTCTCCTGAGAGACGATTTCATCGCCCTTGACGGCTCCAGAGGGAGAGCACCATCCTGACCATTCCGTCAGCTCACCACCACAGTAGTCTCGATATGCGATGACGCCGATGCGCTCGAAGCAGCCGGTGAGGGCAGAAAGGCTGATGATTTCGGGAAGGGACTTGTTTAGAGCGAGGACATAGTTGCCCATGGAACCAGTGGCATCGAGCACAACCAACAGGTCATGGGCGCCCTTTGTGGTAGCCATGCTGGGCAGTAATGTGTTGAAAGTCGAGTCTTGGGGGATTTTGGTTGTTGATGGCTGACTGTTGTCAAGTCAAGTCGTCAACTATACCAAAACCTTCCCTGTTAGCAAACAGATGACTCAGGTTGGTAGGAGATGAATTGTTGTTGTGCTGTCAATGAAGTAGGCGCAATGCCGTACTTTATAGCCTTGAGGAAGGTAGTATTGTGCACCCATGATAGCTCATTTCCACCATCACGGCCCGTTACTCGCTTCATCTCGTGACTCAGGCCGTGTTGTAGGCCGGATGAGTCGAACTAAGAGTTCGTTCCGCGGTCGGTAACGGACCTTAGATTCAAGGCCAAGCCAGGCATTCCGCTCTGCGCCTCACCCGAACCACTAAAAAGGGCCGCCAAGCACGCTTAGGGGAGGGCTAGGCGCTAAGGCCCTCCAGCGTGCCCTGGGGTGCTTGCTGCCAGAAGAGCTCCCTCAGCGGCTGCCACAACTGGCCCAGCGTAAGCTGACAACACCAGCCGCACCTCGCCATCCACTGGTGCGGCTGGTATGGGCTTCCCCGCTAAATTACCCCTTGAAGCACCGCCACCACGCTACCCACAGGGCTGATTTACAGGCAGATCTCATGCAACCGGACGACTCCATCTCAGCCAGTCGCATTGGCAAGGTCGCGTTGTGAGTTTTGTTTGGTATGCCATCAACATGGAAATACACATGTTTGAGATTTTTGCGATAACACAGAGTCTCTGCTTGAATAAACTTCACTTTTGATAACGTAGCCCGCAGCCTCTCAACTTACCCAGCGCCACCAACTCTAAACCATGGAGTCAAAAGCGCGTTTCTTCCCCAGGTTCTTCACCATGACCAACTTACCCTTCAATCTACTGCAGCCCCTTGGCAACCAAATAAAGCACCATGGCATTATTCGATAACCCTAACCCTCCAATGTCTGAGATTGAGCCTGGCATCTTTATCGGCGACCTGGGAAGCTCCTACGATGTCCCTTCCCTAGCCGCCAACAACATCACGGCCATTGTCTCACTATCCAATGTCCAGTCGACGTACTGGTCCATGAAGGCAAACAGGGAGCAGGTCCCACAAGAGCGACACCTTTTCATCACAGCGCTGGACAACTCGACCCAAGACTTGCTCCCCATTCTATCCGAAGCCTGCGATTTTATCGAGGACAAGAGCCGCGAAGGGAACGTCCTTGTCCACTGCACCATGGGCGTCTCGCGCTCCGCCACCATCGTCATAGCCTACCTTATGCGTAAGCACTGTCAGTCTCTGGAAACCACCATTGACGCAGTCAAAACGAAACGAAGGGTCAGGCCAAACCCAAACTTCATGACTCAGCTGTCTATCTGGGCCGAAACCGGGTACGAAATATGGGCGGACCCGGCTCAATCAATTCCAATGCCCCCATACGCCGCCTATCTTGAGAGGAGGGCTCAGAAGCTGAAGGAGAAGGGATTCACCGGGAACGAGCCAATTTTCTCCCGAAGAGCAGTCTCTCGGATGAAGACCTAGGCGGGTTAGCGTCAAGATGGCTCTATTTTAGGATGTGGGTTGAACCGCGGGAGGCATCAAGAATGTGCTATCAATTTAAACCCAGTGTTAGCGGCATCGGCGGCTGGAGAAATGACGGCATGTTAGCAGGCCGGATCATCGGAACCAATGGAAGAAAATACGGCATTGTGACAGACTTCTGAGCTAGGTTCTCCTATCGGGTAAATTTATTTTATTTTAAATCTATTTTTGCTGCTGTGGTGCAAACACTTCCGGCTTATACAGCAATGGCTCGTTCTATCGTGCAATGCCCATACAGATAGTTCATCTGCACATGCTTCGAGTATAAGTAGAGTCGAACAAGTTGAAACACAAGAAGAAATTCTCATGTTTTCAGAGTTTCTTGGGAAGTCTTCTTTTTTATCTTATCTTATTTCATTTTGGCTTATTTACTGTTATTTCTTTGTATGCGTCACAGAGTACGCCGAGTGACTCAGGCGGTGCGAGTTCAGGAACCCGTTTGGCGGTCCTATTTCATATCACGTTGCAGTCAAACAAACCATGTTTGATCGCTGTCCATATTCACGTATTAGGTTTCCTCTACCGATGGTTTCCAGTCAAGGTTTTACGTCATGCAACATTTTCTTCTTCCTTGAAATAAAGGTTGCCCTTTGTTGAGGGCGATAGACTAATGAAAGATGACGAGCAGAGTACCCACCATTGATGACCATCATATCCACCCGCAATGAGCTGAAGGCGCTCATAATTTATCGTGCTACTACCAGGAGAGTGGTAAAAATTATGATATTGCTGGAATGAAGATTCCCCCTTTGATGCACATCACGAGGTGCAGCCCCACAGGGCTGACTCACGGGCTGACCTCAAAGACCATGGTTTCCTCTTGGGCTTTTGGGCACGTTGCAAATTATGTAGAAAGTTCATTCATATATATTCATAATGTTATTGTTATATTCCAGTAGCGCAAGGTGTCGTGCGGCCTCTGCATTAACACATCCGAGGTGGGATCTCATAATGAGTACGACCAGTTTATTCGCATCCACGTATATGCAGGAGTCGCTATTGGTCCTCTTAACGGCATCGTGTTGCGGATTGCAAAAATATTTTACTTGTGAGTATTTGCTTACGTATTGGTCAGAGTGTTCAAAAATGGCCTCGGGGGGCAAGTCGAGCGACCGGCGATAATCGTCACCCTTGCCTCCATACTCATCCATCAGACATTGGCAAAGTCTACAGTTTTTTCTAGTCAATCATCTTTCATTTCCCTGCTTGGATCGATCACAACTGACTAATCAAACCTCAAGCACGACATAAGAGAAATTTTGGCTTGCATATCTTTTGTTCTTGTGCCGTCCCCCCATGTCTTACATAGTGGTGCTCTTATTACACGAATCCCTTTGCCATGTTTTACCCGCCCGACGCAATGCGGCCTCGACCATTCATCAAGGGCGACCTGATGATCTAAATTAGGCCCCTATCAGATAGCCCGGGAGGCATCCATCTAGCTGCCTGGCGCCTCTCGCATTCCCATTAAGACGAGTGGCCAAATTCCTCTCCGGAGCTTGGTGTGGGTCGCCATTAAAGTCCAATTACAGTAACATATTTTTTTTAACTGCCTTTTGCGATCAAATTAGACGGTAATTTAGGCTGCTGTTCACTTTAATAAACGTGTTGTTGTCCTCGGATGCAACCTTGGGCATAGCTTGGCCAAGAACCCTCAACTTCAATATGCTCCAGTTCCAACATGGTCATTCTCACGAAAGAGTGCTACTCTACGCCACAGGAAGGAAACAAATAAACAAACAACAAACATGACTTCAACTTCATACCAATTAAATCATCTACAGCACCTCACCCCCTCGTGTTAATAAGCTGCGCCGCGCAAAATCCAAGACATGCGGCCCCATTTGGGTAATAGTCGTATGGGTTAGCCCATGTCATGATGCTTCGCACATTCCTCACCGGTGATGACAGAAAAGCCTCCCTTTGCTCGAATCCTATCAGGTCCTTTTCTTCGTCCGCACCGTGACCTCGTGCCCAATTCTCACTCCCGCATTCTCGGCTCTTCTCAATCGAGTCCGCAACGAAACTCAGGCTCTTGCTCACACTTACACCAGCCAGCGACAATAGGGAACAACAACAAGGCGTGGTACGAAACTCGAGCATCGATACAGAATACAGGAAGCAGAACGAAAGAAGAAAGAACAAAACACACACACAAGCCGCCGAAAATGCGGATGCCCGTTCGTTCCAAGTATCGCCGCTCGCAGCTGGAGCCGTACTTTTCCCGCATCAGAGTACCCGTCCACGAGAGGCCCAACATCGGGGTCGAGGAGCTCCCGCCGGACAGGCAGCTGGACATACTCCGGCTGCTGCACAAGTGCCACCTCTGCAACATACCGTTTGAGAACCTGGGGCTTCACTACTCGTGGCACCGGGTGATTGACGTGGACCCGCAGATCCTGTACACCAAGATCATCGAGCAGCCCGGGCGGGGCGGTCACTGCCTGGAGAACAACACGCTCTTCAACACGCTGCTGGTGACGCTGGGGTTCGAGGCGTACATTGCGGGGGCGCGCATGTTCGACCCCAAGCACGGCAAGTACGGCGGGTTCGAGCACTGCGTCAACATCGTGACCATCGGCGACGAGCAGTACCTGGTGGACGTGGGCTTCGGGGCCAACGCGCCGCTGGTGCCGCTGCGGATGGACCCGAGCCGCAGCGAGCCGCAGCGCTACATCGGGCACACGCAGGTGCAGCTCCGGTACGACCTGATCCCGCAGGGCACCAACCGCCGCGGCAAGGTCTGGATCTACGAGTGCCGCACCGGCTACGACTCGGAGTGGACGCCGCTCTACTGCTTCACCGACTTCGAGTTCCTCCCCGAGGACGTCCAGATCATGAACCTCGCCCCCTCCGTCATGCACACCAGCCAGCTGCGCCAGCACCTCATCTGCACCCGCTTCACCACCATCAACGACTTCAAGGTCGCCTACGGCCGCCTCGAGGTCCTCACCCGCTGGGACAACGACGACGGCGACATCAACGGCGTCCTCGTCATGGCCGGCAGCGCCCTCAAGCTCCGCACCGACGGCGTTACCGTCTACGAGGTCCAGCTCGAGTCCGAGTACGACCGCATCAAGGCCCTCAGCAAGTACTTTGGCATCAAGCTCTCCGAGCTCGACCGGCACGCCATCCGGGGGACAGCAACAGAGATTATCGGCGGCAAGGACTAAATTCTAACTAGTTTCGGTTTTGTTTGTATGTTGTGTGTGTGTGTGTGTGTGTCTGTTTTGGCCCGGTTCTATTGGCTCATCTTTGTATCGTCTGGGATAGTCTTGGTTGGAGAGAGAGATAGAGGTTTACGTTGTATGGAGCCGGCAGGTTATACTCCCTGTCCGCAGTTTTCTCATCTGTTTGTATTCTCGCGGTTGAAACGACTTGGCAACCTAATGACACTTATTCACCTTTATATTTATTTATTCCGCTTTAGAAGTCCTAATGCAGATTTTCTTTTTTTTTTCTCGTCATGATCTGTACGCGTCCCACCAAACCTCACATCTGTCTCTTTTAGCTCATATGCACGCCAAGACCCGGGTAATATCACAAATCCCTGCAGACAAACATGCCACAAGCTGAAGCTGGTGCGCCAGAATGGTGGGGTTGGGACCGAAGCCGAGGCTACTGCAGTTTGCGTTCTGGGGCGGGCTGGGGCGAGCCAGAGTTGACATCGCGAGTTGATCTTGCTCACTTGCAGCCCGTCAGCGCTACGGTGAGATTCTCAACTACCAGCGGCACATTTGCTGACCTCCACCATGGAAGACGAGCGGTCACTAGAGAGGGACTCGCAAATCACACGCCTCGATTCGTCCACGTACGCCGCCACACTCACCAAGCCCTTTTGCGTCGGCACAGGTACCAGCCACCCACCCCCATCTCAATCTCATGATGCCGTCTGACCAAGGTGCGTCGCAGTGCCCAATGGCGGCTACATTGCGTCCATCTACCTTCGGGTTGCGAGCGCGTTTCTCGGTCCGCGAGGACAGCCAGACCCGATAGCGGCTCACTGGCAGTTTCTCGCTGCGACTCAAGCCGGGCGCGCCGTCTTTGTCGTCGAGGAGGCCAAACCCGGGCGCGGCACTTCGGTCATCCACGTTGCGTTGTATCAAGGCGGGCTTCTGGAGCACAGCCCGTGGGTGACGCCCGAGTCCAAGAAGCGATCGGTGGCGTACATTACAAACTCGCTGCTAGACGGCGAGCAGGGCATCACATTGTCCACCATGTTTGCCGTGAGGGATCCACCGCCCCCGGTGGACCTGGACAGACTGGTCGAGGGGCGCGATGTAAGCTGGGAGAAGCTGTACTTGCCCATCATGGACCACGTCCCAATGCTCAAGACGCTCGAAATTTACGCACCTAGGAATGGTCCCATGCGCCCCGCCACGTATGACTTTTGGCTGCGGCTGGCCAACGGCGAGAAGTTCAACAACGCCTCTCTCGGCTTCGTCTCCGACACGGGGCCGCCATTCGTCGTGGAGTCATTCCGCCCTTCTAGCCCGGAGGCGGAGATTCCCGTGGGCGGGTTTGCATTTGACAAGATATTCTGGTATCCCACACTTACCATGAGCATGGACATTAAAAAAGCGCTGCCGGCCGAGGGAGAGGAGTGGCTGCGATTACGGGCAGAGGCAAAAATGCTCAAGAATGGGCGGTACGACTCCGAAGTGATAATATTTGATGTGAATGGTGATATTGTGGCGTTGAGTAATCATGTTGCACTTGCGGTTGATGTGGAGAGGAATTATGCAAGGGCGAAGAAACTGTGACGGGGTGATGGTTCTTCTTATTTGTGTATTTCGCTTCAAAATATAGCATTGGCTCTACTCTAGCAAAGAGTCACCATTAATAAAGACAGAGCAGGCAAATACCACGCAAACTACGAATAATGACAACGGGGATGCCAAGGCGGGAAGTAAAGATGAACATCGGCCAGGGCTGAAAGCGAGAAAAGCTTAGAGCCGGCCCGTCCCCGCCAACGCTACGACTACTAGGGTAGAATGAAGCTTTCTTGGCTTTCATCAGGCGGTTCGTTAGCGGGTCTAGACGCTAATCCAATGGAGCCCCGCACTGCAAATCCAAGGGGATAATGCTTGTAGGCTGAGCGCGGCGCCTGATCAGGCCGCCAATTGGCTCCCTGGCCTTGCAAAATTGTGGTGGTGCTCCTTTGCCATTTGTTTTCTCACAGGCGCAGTCAGATGCGGCCAATGATAGTTACACATTGCAGCCGCTGCAGCAGCAAACAGTCTCAGAAGCAGCTCAGCTTGTGGCTGCTCCGTATCCAACGATTGAAACCGGAACCACCAGGGGGGGGCCTCAAACCCGCAACCCATCGGCTGAGCGGTGCCCCATCGCCATCGCCCATCCCCCAGTGGCCCCCTGTAACACCATCCCAGCTGAGCTACGCCACTCGCGCCGTAACTCGTGCAAGTCTCCAGCTAGAGCCTCATCGGGCTGCCGCGCTGATGCGTGACACTGAGCCCGCCAAGCTGCCATAGCTGTCTTTTCGACATAAGACACATGTGCCGGCCCCTTCGACTAGCCTTGAACGCAACCATGTCATTTCCAACGGTCAGCTAGCTAGTTCAACGAGATCATGGCAAGATCCAAGTTGTTGTAGCACGCAGAATCCCTCCAAACTTGACCTTCTACCTCTCTCACCGCCGTCGCTCGTTATCGGCAGCACCTAATCTTGGCTCAGCTGAACTAATTGGTCGAGAGAACCTCACACAGCCGATCTCCGCAAGGCTGGATCAAAAACCGCAACCATGGGCGAGGGCGACATCGTCTCGATAGTCGCGTTCATCGTGTCCCTCGTCGCCCTGGTCGCAACCTTTATGCAAGTGGTGCAGCAGTACTACGCCTCAGCTGCCGGCTACTCGCAATGCAACGAAAAGGTCATGGGCCGATGGGCCGACACCAAGAGGCGCCGCTTCTCGTGGAATGAGATGCGCTTCGAGGTCTGGTTCCAGGTTCCCGTCATTTTTCTGTCGCCGCCAACAAACACCCGCGGGCCCGTTCGCGGCCAGGACATTCTCTTCCTCGACGGCACTGCAAAGAGCCTCGACGAGACTTGGACCGATCTCGACATAGGCAAAGTCTCCCGGCCCACAGGCTCATCGCAAGACCAGCTCCAGACTACCGACACAGAGCGCGCTTCGTGGGCCGTCTTGCTCTCGGTAGTGCAGCGCATGGAGAGCGAGTCTCGAACATGGCAGGCTGCCCAGTACAAAGAGCAGGGCCCTCCAAGCAGCTCCTCCTCTCAGCTCGAGAGCCTCCCAACCGAGCCGCCCTCGCTCGCCGACAGCCACACGCTGACCGTCGCCCTGCAGCGCCTGCACAAGAGCTGGGATACGATGCCCGCCTCGGTCAGCCGGCCGTATGCCATCACGACCATGTGCCACCTGATTGAGATTGTGGCCGCCCTGGGCATCCACTGGAAGGAGTTTGACCGCACCAAGGACCGCTACCGCGCCGAGGGCAACGGCTTCATGGTCCTGGGCGAGAAGACGCCGGATCTCGGTCTCATGTTTTCCTTCCGCGTCTACGGCAAGTCCCGCTTCGACCGCATGCGCGTGGTGCCCGTCGACGAGGTCAAGGAGCTTTGTTTCGGCTACGTCCCGACCATCTATCGGACAACACTGGATCACCGACGCCTCGAGTTTCTGGAAACCCACGAGCAAAACATCAGCACCCTTGCCATGGCCACCCGCAGAGACATTTCCGAATCCCTCGTCACTATTGGATGCAACAACAATGCGGTGCGCTGCTTTGCGAACCCGGAGAAACGGGCATCGCACTTGTTCCCTGGTATGCCCCTCCCCCCAATCACTGGTAGCTTCTTAACCAGCTCCTCGTCGACCTCTAACCAGTTTTCAGTGGCATTTGAAATCGTCGGCATGCTGGGCCAAGTGTTCCACATTGAGCACACCTTCTTTACTTACATTCCTAACCCAACTTCAGAACGCTGGGACAAGCGCACATTGTCTCTTGTCCAGCTGATGCAGGCCTATCAGAAACATGTGCGCGAGCCACCTTTGAACGGAGACAGAAACATGTCTCTCATAGCGAGAATCAACCACCACATCAACCAGATCCTAGAGTACCAGCCCGCCGACCCGGGCTCCGTTCAGCTGCGCTTCATGAACGCCCTCCACGCTGCCATCTCCGACTGCGACCAAGTGCTCACGGCCAAGAGCGCGGAATCGAGCCAGCAGGCGCACAAGAGCCGAGAAACCGAGAGGCAGAAGCTCCGCCGGCAAATGGTGCTGGACGTCATGCGGTCCCACCTGCAGGAGGTGCTGAAGCTGCTCAACGAATACGAGGACCACGCCGGCGACAACATGTCAACTCGCACCACCTACGCGCCCCCGTCCCCCCGGATGAACGGGCTCCCGCGAGCGCCGCTCTCCCCCTTTGCGGAAATGCACGCCGCGAGCCCCGACGAGCGCCAGGACAAGTTCATGGACGTCTACTTCAGGGACATCCGCCCGGAGGTGGTTTCCGTCGCCACCCACTCCACAGGCCGCCGGGCCAGCATCGTCTTCGGAACGTCGCTCGGCCCCCCGGCTTCGCGGGCCAGGGGCGCGCGCGCGCAGGCGAGCAGCACCGCCCGCGACGACAACCGGAGGCACTCGATGATGTCGGCCCGGTCCGGCGCGCTGGGAGGTGACATGGAGCTGGCGAGCCTGGCAGAGCCGTCAGACGCCGAGTCAGAGTCCGAGCAGCCGCCTCACGACTCCCCCGCCGCCGCCTCCCCCGCCGTCGAGAAGCCCCTCAGCAGCCAAACCGTCTCGCACGACGACGTGTGGTGCACGCTAGTGTTTAGGATGATATGCTGGCTCATGCTGCACGATTTTCACAAGTCGGACGTCCAGGTGAGCAAGGGCGAGCTGCTGGGGAGCCGAATGCCGGTGTACATTGCATGATTTATTGTGTTTTCTTCTTTTGGGGACCATGGATGAGAATTCGTTTTGCGTTGGCGCATTAGGAATGATACCTATTGAGATATGTCATTGGGGAATAACGAATAAGTGTATCCGACAAAGGAATATGGAGCATTGGTTATGTGGGTTGCAAAAAGGCTGAGAACTTTTGGGAACCATGGATGAGAAATTTTGCATTGATGCATTAGAAATGATACCTAGTAGGATATGTCATTGGGGATAATGAATGAGTGTATCCGACAAAGGAATATGGAGCATTTGGTTATAGGGTTTCCGGGCATGGTTTGCAAAAAAGGGCTGAGACTAGTGCAGAAACTACAAGGAGTTGGCTCTTGGGGATCACGGCTATGTTGATAAATGCTGAGCTATGAATCATTTAATGCCATATTATATACAGTTATGAGACAAATAGCAAGCTGAGCTAAGACGATTTTCACAACAGCGCCATGCTTACAGGCGAGACAAGTATAATCATTATTCAACAATGCTACTAATTTCGCATTTCTCCTGACCAAAAGAAACCAACTTGTTTGATACTATGCTATATTTAAACTTCGTTTCAATATCCTATTCCTTTGGGAAATGATTCACCCCCTCACTGTTTAAAGTTGGGGGGCGTGGTCCCCGTCTTGCGTGACCTACCCTGGATCGATCGCATAAACCTAACGTTTCTTTTGCAGACCTGGACCCCAGCGCCCCATTTGGGAGGGGGTCTGCGTCTAGAAACATTCCTTTTGATAGCTTAGCGGTCGAATGGCTGCTTAAGCTAGCCTTTGGTCTTCCTGCACGTAATAATGTTAAAAAAGTCAAGCGAAACCTGACTCCTGTTGTAGAGTGCGATCTGCCCCTCCCTGACTACGGTCTAGAAGAGTCAGCCAGAAACAGGGTCATGTCAGCTTTTTTTTATCATGACAACTGAGTGATCGCGTCATGATTCCCTCAATCCAATCCCACCGCATCCTACACCACTGGCCAAAAAACCAGGGCACGATGCCCCTCGGCGAGACGAAACTTGGCTAAGCCCCATGATGGCGTGACGTCGTTGATTGCCGCCTCAGCTCTTCCTTTGATCTCCTCCTTGTCTCTCCACCAAAGCTGACTGATCACCGCTGGGCTGACCCCAAACCCGCTAACCAGGGGCCCGGAATTGTCTTTTTGGTTTTCGCTCGTCAGAGGGGAACAAGCAAAAATGCAAAACTGTAATGGTAGTGTCCTTTTTTCATCTTTCTTTTTCTCTTCTTTTGTCTTTCTAAGCCCTCCGCCTCCGCGCCACGCTCATCCATGCTTAAGTACCGCACGGGAGACTGATCGAGAAGCGCCATGTGGCGAGTGGCGCTGGTTGGTCAGCGCAAGGTGAGTACGTAAATCCGGATTTTTTTACGCCGCCTCCGCAGGCTTGGAATAGAGTTGGACGTATACGGTCGGTCGGTCGCTTCCGAGCCTGGGCACTGGGCTGGGGGGGTTAGGTTAGGGCTGGTTAGCATTCGCTAGCCCTGGGGCCTATGGGGGGTTCAGTTGGTCGACTGGCCTGGCTACTTCAGCTGCTGCGAACATGTCTGATAGCAGCGGTTCGCGGATCGGCCTGCTGATACTACTAGTTGACTTCTACTATTATTAGTCGTCGCCGCGCTGGTGTTCACGCAGGATTCCAATGGGCAAAAGGTGGCATGGCAGGCATGGAACATGACCACCATCGGGGCCAAGTGGGGGGACCAATCGGCAACCGATTGAGCCCGACCGGCAAACCGGAGCCGGGGTCGGCAATGGGGTGGGGGGAGGAGAAGAGGCGAGAAGTGCGTGGATTTGATTTAGGCCACGAGACAGACAGCCAAAGTGAGAGCGAGAGAGTGAGACATCAGATCTGCTCTCCAAAGGAAGGCAGCTGAAGCATCCAAGGTAGCATGCAGGATACCGTTGAAGCCGAAGCATGCTTGCAACAGAACGACCGGTAAAGAAAAAAACAAAAACAGAAAAAAACGGTTATCAGTGCGCGCGGCAGGGAGAGACGTACTGATGCAACCCTCTGGTGAGGGGCAGTGATTTATCGGGCTAGGGGCGGGAATATGGCCAAAAACCCCAGACATGGATTGGGATAGAGGCTTGGATCGGAGAGAAATAGCGAATAGAGCAGCGGTTAGAGGGCCTGGTATGGCCGGGCGGTTTTCGTGGATCTCCAGGCGAAAAGAGTGGCATATGCTGGCATGGCGGTATGGCTTGCTCACCAGCAATGGACGGAACGCATCCGGGCGGACATCATGACATGCTAACAGGCTGACAGCTCGGGGCGTGGTATGTATGTCTCACGCATCTGCTTTCTTTTTTCCTGGCCACGCCGATCCACGACAGGCCACAGCCCACTCACCGGTTCATTTGGTCAGTTATCAATTCCATCATGCACACGCCGTGCTTGCCCCCCCCCTTCTGTCGAGTCTTGACTACATCACGTGCCAGCGTGGTCTTTATGCAGGCACTATAAGTCGTGCGTGGAACGAGTCAAGCGAAAGAATGAGAAAGAGTGGAGAGGGGCAGTCGGCTGACGGACCATGAAGGCTCCGAGAGAGGATTGAGGCCTAAAATAAAAGAGACTTCGGGTTGCCTTGGAACATACATCATTCCTTGCGAGTGCCGTGGCCCGTGGGCGGTTTGCGGGCGTGCAGGCTGCCGGGACCTGGACCTCCGAGGAGGGGAAATGGGTGGTGACAGGCGATCGGTGACCGGGATGATATCGCGGGATGCACAATGTGAGGAATTCATCACCAACGGTTGCCGTCTAGGCCCTAGGCGCATGCAGGAGGGGGGGCCAGCCTGTGTCGATGCAGGGGGACCAGCCAGTTGAGCCAGTGCATGTGCAGGGCGCCCAAGGCTGTTTGGCCAAGTTGCTGAGGTAGCCAGCGCCAGAGCCAGACAGATCGCTGACGTTTGTTGGCCACGAGACGGAGCACTGACCGACTTGTATGCCTCCTCCGCTTTTTGTCTGCTGCTGGTGGCCTGCCCTGCTTTTTTTTACTTTAGGTTAACTGGGCACGAGGCCACCAGCAAACCAAGGCAGGGCAAGGCACGGGCGGGAGGGTCAGATCAGGGCCTCAGGGTCAGGGCCTCCAGGGCACTACGGGGCATGCCGAGTAAGTACATTGTCCGCTGCGGAATGTGTGCCTGCTGCGGGATACACGCCGGGGGGGCCGAACAGGGCGACAGAGATACGTATATTACGTGGACGTGGGCTGGGTACCTGCCTTCCATCAGGTATCTGACACCATTAAAAATAAAAATACAAAATACAGAGCAGGAAAAAAAAAAAAGACGTCGCTGCCAATCGCGGGGCCAATCATAGCCGCGGACACGGGCGCTCTTGTCCAATTAAAGCCTTAAGCTTACGGGGACCCACTGCCGGTCCCCCTTCCCCCAAGACCCGTCCCCCAGTCAAGCATGGCAAGTGCCAGACGGAGGAGGTACCACAGGTACACCCGTACAACCAACCAACTGGGTGCAAGGAAGAACACGCTCCACGGGGCGGCGCTCCACTGCGTCCCCCGGCCCCAAAGACGCAGAGACCAGTGAAGAGCGCTGTTGTGTAGCAGCAACAGAGGGACTCGTACACACACGCACACCCCCCCCCCCTTCTTTGGCAGAGCAGCCACAGCCCGCGTACCGCTGCAAAATCGGGCAAGCCAGACGCCCTCTGTCACATCACCATCCACTTCCATTTGGACTCCCACATCCGCCATTCCGCCTCCACAAACCCACTCCCACTCGCGCTCCCGTCCGAAACCTCGACAACTTTGCATCGGACTCGGCGGCCCTATCTCTCCCTCTCCCTCTCCCCCCTCCACGATCGCCGCCCCGATACAGCACTTCAACCGCTGCAACTTGTTTGTGCCTGTACCTGGATCCAACTTTTGGCCTGAGCCTCTTCCTCGGCCCGGCCGCCGACCCTCGCTCGCTCTGCCCGTCACGTTGCCCGCCAACACCACTTCCAACGCCCCCCATCGATCGATTTAAGGAAAAAAACCCACTTCTCGATCCTCGTGTGTGGCTGCTCTTTCCCCCCGGCTTGGGAGTCCTTTAGTGGTTGCTTCCCTCTGGTCACAAATCAGCTACCGCGTCGTGTGCGCCATCATTGCTCCACGCCCCTTCAACTTTTCCCCTGCGGCTTTGTCACCCGTCAGCCTGCCTCGTCCTCCTGGGCCGTGTCTCCCAACGCCAACCTGCACTCGACAACATCGCGCGAGACCCTCGCGTTGGTTCGACCGCATACCTTGTCCCAACGTCTCGTCAGTACCCGACACGATAGACACGACTACTCAGGAGAGGGAAGAGAAAAAAAAGGTCTTGACGGATACGCTATACAACCCCCCCCCCCCCCCCCCCCCATCCCGTCCCCGACCTCACCCCTCCGTCCTTTCTTCCTCTTCGTCAACATTACGCAAACATCCACCATCACTTGCACATAGAAGACTACTCTCCTCGTGCAAGCCACGAGAAAGAGAGTCATGACGCCCTCACCGGCTAGCCAGGCCCTCGAGGCTCGACAACCCAAGTCCTCACAAACCGTCTCGGTCAACATCTCAGAGGGCTCCCAGAGCCGCTCACGCCGCTTCCAACTCGAGGTAAGCGAGTGTGTCGAGACCAAGACTGTCACGACAACCACCCGCCTCACTCGCAAATTTCCTCATGTCTTTGTTCGTGATCCCATCCCCCTCGAGAACCTCGACACCAAGGAGTACCCCCTCGCTATGAAACCCACTCCCCCCGAGTTGATTCAATTTTCCTACAACCTTCCAGACCAGACTGAAGTCGACGATGAGGATCAGGAGACCAGACAGGTAAGTGATATTATGCCTTCCCCAAGACTCGGCCCACGGGCTAGTCCGTGGACTGACTAAAGCCGCACGATGCTAACCCGTGGAAACCTCCAACAGGTCAGGAGAATACAAAGCAAGAGATGCACACCCGGCCCCGTCAAGTCCGAGTCTCCTCATGATACCCCCACCACCCTCAGCAAGATACCCCGACAGCCATCCCGATCTCCTTCCGAGGCCTACCCTCGCCGCACTCGTCAAACCCGAGCAAGTCTGGCAGAATCACCCGATGCCACGGCACCGACCTCAAATCCCACCCGAAGGTCTGTTCGGTCCTCGCAACTTAGCGCCGTCTCCGACAAACTGAGACGTACCATCGCACACGGCAGCGGCAGCCGCCGAGAGGCTGGCGAGAGATCAACGAGGGCCTCCTCCGGCTTCCTTGCCACCCCGGACACGTCCGAGGTCGTCGTTGCACCCGCCGAGCGCTCTTCTCGTCGACGATCAACAAATGCTCAGCAGTCTCCCGAACCTTCTTCGATTCAGACGGCCCCCCACTATGAGGCAAGCAGCCCCGTTGACAGCGACTCACATACCGTCTTTAGCAGCAATGTTGCCACCCCGCCGATCACGGATGCCGATGCGGAGCCGTTTGCTGACCCTGATGGGTTGTTGCCGATGCGGTCCTTCCACCCCAGGCCGACTGTTGATGCTGTCAGTGCCCAGGATGCCAGCCTCCCTAGCCCCAGGCTGTCTCCTACTCTGGCTGCCGCACAGCTGCACTCTGCCGAAAACGATGAGGAAGAAGAAGAGGAGGAGGCTCAGTCGAGCTTCCAGACTAACAACACTGACCCATCTACCTGGGTGGATGAGACTCAGCTCACCGAAGACGGTGACTCGATGGCTCTGGTTCGTCGTGGCCATGGTGATGAGAAAGCTCTTGTCCGTGCCGATTCGGCTGATGCCCAGCCGTTTGTTGTTGACACGCAGACACTTCTCGAGGCGTTTGATTCCATGAAGACTGAGATGAAGACTTTCATGATGTACCAGTTCCTCCGTCGCTGCCCGCGCCCCACGCTGCGAGTTGTTGCCGACGCGGTGAACCCGGCCCTCAAGTGTGACTTCCTTCGACAGCTGCCCCTCGAACTCAGCTACCATGTCCTTGCATACCTGGACCACCGTGACCTCTGCCGAGCGGCTCAGGTCTCCAAACACTGGCGTAACATTGTTGATAGAAACGAAACCGGTTGGAAGGAGTTGTTTGATCGGGATGGCTACAATCTTCCCCCTGGTGAGCTGAACAAGGCCATTGTTCAAGGTTGGGGTTGGCAAGACCCGGTTGGCGCTACTGGATACGAAAAGGATCTTAGCATGAGGAACCGCCTCACATCGACCGAGCACGAGCTTACCCGAACACTACGAAACGAGCCCTCAACAAAAGCACGAACCTCAAAACGAAAGAGGGCTCTCAACACCTATACGACTTCTGAAAGATCCAAACGCCGAGCGAGTGCTCAAGAGGCCTCATCCCGAGAGGAGAAGGGCCAGACTGAGGTTAAGCAGCACAAGTCGGAAGGCCCTTTGTCGGCCGCTAACGCCGCCGCCGCTGCCGTCCCGGATCCTCACTTGGGCCTTCCCAGCTTACGCCAGCTGCACCTGTACAAGTCGCTTTACCGCCGTCATCACATGATCCGCCAGAGCTGGACCAGCGGCGAGGTCAAGCCTGGCCATGTTGCTTTCGCGGCTCATCCCCGTCACGTCATCACCTGCCTCCAGTTCGACGAGGACAAGATCATCACCGGCAGCGATGACACCTTGATCCACATTTACGACACCAAGACCGGCAAGCTTCGAAAGAAGCTCGAAGGTCACGAGGGCGGTGTCTGGGCTCTCCAGTACGAGGGCAACATGCTCGTCTCTGGATCCACCGATCGATCCGTTCGTGTCTGGGATATCGAGCGAGGACTCTGCCAACAGGTGTTTTACGGACACACTAGTACCGTCCGTTGCCTTCAGATTCTCATGCCCACCGAGACCGGAAAGGATTCGAACGGCACTGCCATCATGCAGCCCGAGAAGCCCCTCATCATTACCGGTTCCCGCGACAGCCAGCTGCGGGTGTGGCGTCTTCCCGAAGTGGGTTCCCGACGATATATCCAGACCGGCCCCCCGGCTCACGAGTCGGACTGCCCGTACTTCATCAGGGTCCTCTCGGGCCATACCCACTCCGTCCGTGCCATCTCGGCGTACGGTGACACTCTGGTGAGTGGATCCTACGACAGCACGGTTCGTGTGTGGAGGATCAGCACTGGCGAATCGCTCCACGTCCTGCACGGCCACTCTCAAAAGGTGTATTCGGTCGTCCTGGATCACGAGCGTAACCGCTGCATATCTGGATCTATGGACTCGCTCGTCAAGATTTGGGATCTCGCCACGGGAGCCTGCCTGCACACTCTGGAAGGCCACAGCCTCCTTGTCGGTCTGCTGGATCTTCGCGACGAGCGACTTGTGTCTGCCGCTGCCGACTCTACCCTCCGCATCTGGGATCCCGAGACGGGCAAATGCAGAAACACGCTCATGGCCCACACGGGAGCCATCACTTGCTTCCAGCACGATGGCCGAAAAGTCATCAGCGGTAGTGAGAAGACGGTCAAGATGTGGGATGTGAGGACAGGCGAATGCGTGCAGGATCTGCTGAGCGACCTGAGCGGCGTTTGGCAAGTCAAGTTTGATGAGCGACGATGTGTGGCGGCAGTTCAGCGTGATTCGCTCACATATGTCGAGGTAAGATGCTCCCCTCTAAACAAGATTGACAAGGCATTGACTAACATGGATACAGATTCTTGATTTTGGTGCTGTCCGAGATGGCAAGGCCCCAGAGGAGCTGGGCAAGCGAATTCTGCTCAACGAGCCCGAAGTGCGGGCCATGATTGAAGAAGAGCCTTGAGAATTTTTACTGCAACAGACATTACTTAGCATTGATGCATGCACGACCCATCTGTCAACCAAAACTTTTTGCGGCAAAATGAGGTAGCTTATAGGCGTTGATGGTCTCACATACGAGGTGACTAGCATGGATAGGAACGGACGGTACGGTACGAAACGGCGTTGGGGTTTGCGTTGGACGGAGGGATATACCTATTGCTTCGAAGGACTGTATCTATTATTTTTTTCATGTTGATATGCAATGTCGTCACGGACAAGGAGATTTTGTTTGGCGATCAATCATCAGGAGGCTTGATGCATATTATGGATAGGCCAAAGAAAAAAAATACGGCAGCGATAACGAAAAGAAGGAGTGGTTTGACGATGATGCTTTTAGGCGGAGGTTTATCATGGATGGTCCCGGATTAGTTATTTTCTTAATGGATGTACATTGATCTCATCTCAGGCAAACTGTCCCAGGTGTGAAGTGACAAGACTGAGGTCTCGCGATGCTGCATCTTGTGCAAGGTTTCCCTTTTCACAGAGATGTTGCATATAGTTATCAACCAAGATGAACTGAAATTCAGGGTTCCCATTGACCCTTCTTTGAGCCACTAGGGAATAGAGTGAAAGTGCCCGTGAACGACTGTAGATTATGTCCCACTATTGTGTCTTTGCCGAAGGTGGTCAAGGAATGGAGAGTGCTGATCATTTCCCGGTTGTTCCGACAGGATCTGTGCATGGGGTGCCGTGTATGCCTTGTCGATCAAGTGGGACATTTGTTTTGTCCTGCAAATGGGTATCCATTCTGCCCATGGGGTTTCAAGGAGAATACCCAGGCCATACCGATAAAGTACAATTAAAACCCATCCCGTCAAGCGGGGGAGTCTCACAGATTGACGACACAGGGGGTGGGGAGGGAAGAAGCGCGATGATGTGATGCTGCTGCTCAGTCCATCTCGTTTATCGTGATCCACTTTGGCCGGCGCACCTTGTCCGGGCCATACCCGCTGCCAAGACGGAGCTGAATCTGCAAGACGAGGTGGACAGGGCAAGGGGAGTGAGCGAGCGAGGCCTTAAAATTAATCTTATTCCCCCGCGACATGTCTGGACAGAGCGCCACACTTCCCTCGTCGCTGTACCTGTTCGGTTATTTCGCTATCGGGAACCGCTGACGGACAGGGGCGTGTCTGGTGAGCCGCTAATAACTGCGTAGTATCTGCATTGCCCTCGGCAGATCTAAAGATGGGTCGGTTTAGCAACTTGGTTTCTAAGGCGGGCGAGATTGTGCAGCAGGCAAATCAAGAGTATCAGAAGGCGAAACTACAACAACAGCAGCAGCAGCAACAGCAACAACAGAGGCAGTATGGTCAACCAGTACAATACGGACAACAGCAGTATGGAGTTCAACCAGGCCAACAACAATATCCTTCCCAATACGAACAATCCCAGCAATACAATAACCAGACGTATAGCCCTCAGCAGCCAATAACACCATCCGCCACATCACCGTGGCAGCAATATCAGCCTCAAACTCAGCAACAGCAACCTCTGTATACACAACACCCAGCTCAGCCAATCCCGGCACCTTACCATGACGCCTCTCAAATCCGCCACGCTGCCGAACAAGCCGTCGCTCAGGCTGAGGCCCAACACCAGCATGCCATGCAGCAAGCTGACCAGGAACTTGCACAGCTACGGGAGCGGCTCGCTGCCGAAAAGGCCGCTGCGGAGAAGCAGACAGAGATCGACAGGCAGTACGCCGAGCGCTTGGCTGCGCAGTATCGCGAGGAGGCCGAGGAGGAATCGCGCAGGGCGGAAGCGGAGGTGGTGCGGCTGAGGGCTGAGGCCGAAGAGCAGCAGAGGCAGGCCGGCGAGGTGCTTCGACAGCAACAATATGAGCTTCAACAACAACAGCGTGAACTTTGGAAGCAGATGGGCCAACTAGGGCTTGGGGGTGGGCCGCCGCCGCCAATGCCCCCCAGGCCGCAGAACAATGCTGACATTCCCCCGCCGATGCCACCACGGCCCCGGGCCGATCAAGTTTCGGGGGTGACGGATCCGAGTCCGGCTTCGGCTTTAGTCCCACCGGCGGTCGAAATACCTCCTCCGGTGCCCAGAGTTTCACAACCCGGAGTTGTTCAGGGAGTCAGTGAGCCAATCAATACGGGAGCGTCAGAGTACTCGACGATTGAAACTCAAGCACCCGTATCTCCGGCACCAGGTCCAGGTGCACCCCAGCAGCAACCGCAAGGCTATCCAGCATCGATGAATCCGTTTAAACAGGATCAAATTCCTGTGGCGGCAGGTGTAGCTTATCAAGGACTTCAACAGACTTCTCCCTCAATTCGGCAAACTGAGATTCAGCCTACTTCGCAGTCGCATTACGCATACCCGCCCAGCGCTCCGACTTCTCATCAAAGTCATGCTTCTTCCACAATTCAGCCCTCAGAATCGCAGTCTTGGAAGTCCCATCCTCCTTCGACCCAGCAAGTTCAAGAACCCCCCACATCAACAATCTACTCGCCTCCCCCAGGGCAACCGCTCCAAGGCCAGAACTCACAGGACCATCTCACTCATTACAGTCAAAATGAAGCTCAAACTATTCACCAAGTACATCAGTCTCCAACCAACTCGTATACAAATCAGTCAGCTCAGCAGTATATGTCACCTCCAGCTCACTCAGCTGAAACAGACACTCCCCGCCAGTCTCATCCTCCACCTCCAAGCCAACCCACGACTACAAATACAGATACTCAATCTCGCACACCCCCACGTTATATTAGAACCCCTCCTCCTCCTCAGCCACACCCTTCTGGGGTTTCCCCCTTGGCTGAATGTGCCTCAGATCTCATCACGTATGATATGGATTGGTTCTATCACCCGGAGGCACCCACATTCTTCATTTGTCCTAGGTGCTACGTAGACCATATCTGGGACACTCAATTCCGGTCCATTTTTAGAAGAGAGCTGTTTACCGACCAGAAACCTCGCAGGTGTCTATTTAGAGCTCGGCGCATGAAGGAGCAGCTCTGGCCTAAAGCCGTGTTATCGGGCAACATGAGTCCAGCTATAGACTTCTTCAAGTACGCCCCGACTCTGGGCGATTGCCCACAGGCAAACATCAAAGAGAATGAGTCGTGGTACACGAGCGCGGACATTCCCGGCTTGACCATGTGTAGGTCGTGTTTCGAAAACGATTTTGCCGGGACTCCTTTTGCCGCGCACTTTAGGCTCGAGCAAACGGCTCAGGCATTCTGCGACTCGAGCGTCTGGTGCATCAAGCGCCTGTACGAGGAGCACGCAAAGACGGGCAACTGGGCGGCCTTTGCCGAGGGAGCCAAGGTGCGCATCGAGCTCCCAGCTTGTTCGGGGCAGACTCCCGTCAAGGCAAACAGCCGCACATGGTACAAACCCAGGCGCGGGCCCGAAGCTCTCCAGGTGTGCGTGGCCTGCTACCACGACTACTTTTACGCTTCATCGGACCAGGATACGTTCCAGCAGGTTGCTGGCGGCGATTACAACACCAGCTGCGTCATGGGGCATCTCAACATTGTGATTCCGCTCCACCACGCCATTGTCAAAAAGGACCGGGAGATTTTCTGGAGAGCCATTGCGGGCGTCGATGCCCAGCCCTTTTGCGACAAGAACGGCATCAAGGGGGCCACATGGTACACGCTTCCCAGCGACCCTCAGGGGTTCGGCGTGTGCGGAGGATGCTACGCCGGCATCGTGCAGGCCATCGGGGGAACGAAGCTGTTCGTGCCGAAAAGGGGCGTCCCGGCGAACGAGGCGCCGGTGTGCTGCTTCAACCTGGGCCATGCCCGAGCCGCGCGGTACCTTGCCCACTACGCCGAGTCGGTCCTCAAGGGCAGCGCGAAGCCCCTGAGCGGCTTCGCCGAGAGGTTCGGCAACGTCCCGCCGTGCCAGCGGCGCCATTTGCGCGGGACAGGAGGGCGCAGGGCCTGGGGCTGGGGCGTCGCGGCCATCTGCGAGGAGTGCTACCTGACGTTTGCCCAGGGCACCAGCCTGGAGCCTCGCTTCGTTCTCAAGGGTCAGCATGATAGGCCGGACCACGAGCGCATGTGCGACTTGTACTCGCCGCGGATGCGGGAGCTTTACACTCGGGCGTGCCAGACGGGCGATCTCGAGGGGTTCTTGGCGTACGGAGAGCGAAGGCATCAGGTTTGGTGCGAGACGATTCCCGTGTGCGAGAATATTCTCAATCAGCAGAAGATTGCGGCCATGCAGGCGCAGACCCTTGGCATATCGGGAACATTCTACAAGGCTATGGGCGGTGCCGTGGATGCCACGCAGGGGCACTCGTACACGGTGGGAAACTCGTACGCAGGGTACGGACACGCAAACGAGTGGGTGCTCCAGGGCCATGTGTACGATAGGCAGGCCAGGGAAGCAGCGGCGGGTGCGGTGAATCCAGGCGGCTTGATGCAGATAAGTATGCTGGAGCAGAGATGGGCCGAGGTTGAGTGATGTGAGTACATATAGCAGGGGTTATTTAGAATATTATATAAAATATATAAACCTGAGGTGAGGCTGATTGCTCTTTCGGCAGCACAGGGCGAAGTGACTTGCACGAACAAGGCTTTTAAACACTGTCTGTCGCCCACTTCCTTCGCCTGGTTCCTAGATCACTGAATTATTTTTACCTAAATAAGAGCCTTGGGAATTTATCTTATTTTCGAAAATATTTACCATCGTTCAGGGGACGTATTACACCATATGGTGTTGTCCGACTTTTGTCTTGTTCTGTGGCTTTATACATTGAGTGCTCGTCATAGAGTTGCTCTTTTCTTTTCCCTTTCTTCTTCCTCTGTTTTCTTCCTTTTCATAAACCTTCCCAATTTGCACCTAAAATCTCAACTCCCAAATATCGAGCGTCGACATAGTTACTCGCACACCCATCCAAGAGGCTGCCTTGCCCAAAACTAGGTACTTGCCATCATGACTAAAAGTGGCGGCAGTGACGTAGCCGCTCTGGAACTTGATAGTATAGAGGACTTTGCCCGAGTACAGGTCACCAATGTCGACGCCATCGTCGGTGCGGCAGCAGAGGAAGCGGCAGTCTCGCGAGATGGCGATGGGCCAGCCCTCGCGGACGCGGCGGGAACCTAGGGCATACGACTCGAGTGCACCCGTGGTGTAGTTCCAATGGAAGACTGTGTCGCCCCAGATACTCACGATAACAGCGTTGTCCGGGGTGACGCCGACGAAGAGGGGCTTCTTCCAGGTATCGGCGTCCATCTTGGCGAGGGAGCGGCCTGTCTCCGGGTCCGTGGCTCGGATGGTGCCGTCGCGGGACTGGGTGACGAGCAAGCGGCCGTCAGGCGAGAAGGTGGCCTGCGTCACCTCGTCCAGGTGGCAGGCCAAGATGCGGGCCTTGTCAAGGACGGCGCCGGCGCGCACATCAATAAGGGCGATGCGGTTACGGGCGCTGGCGACAGCAAGGCGGCGACCATCGCGAGAGAAGCACAAGGGGCGGGCACCAGGCCAGCGCATCTGCTGAATGCGGCGACCGTTGATGTAGTCGCCAAGGTAGACGCTGGGCTTTTTGAAGCGCACGCCGTCGTGAGTGAGGGCATTGAGGTCCTTGGGATCCTCCTCAGTTAGATAAGACCAGGTGCGGCCGTTCTCGCTGAAGAGCATATTCACGCCGTGCTGGTTAGAGAGCACCGAGACCTGGTTCGCCTGGGTGTCGTAGAATCGAGTTGGAGGGTCCATGGTGGACACGGCGATGGTGGGTTGGCCATTGCGGTGAAGAAAGGCGATCTCGACCACCTCGTGGTTGGAAAGCTCCTTCTTGGCGACGTGGTGCAGGTTGATGGAGAGGGGAGCTGGATTGGTGACGCCGATGGCGTGGTAATCAGGGATAGTCTCTGAGTGGAGAGATGAGACGGCGGTTCTGGGGTTGCACGTTAGACTTTGCCAAATAAAAAGAAACCGATGAATTTAAACATAAATGTAAATATGAATATGAATTGACTCACCCAGGAGCTGGCGGAGTGTCAAGCGGTGGCCCAGACGGAATCGAGTTGGTCTCCTCCATGTACTCCTGCAGCGCATTCACAAACTCGACGAGGACCGGCAGTTGGTCCTGGAAGCGCTGATCATCATTATCGGCGTCTTCCATTAGCCGGCTTCGCAGATTGAGTGCCTCCTGAAGGATCTGGGAGTCGCTGTATGCAGGCAGCCCATTTTGGTTGGTCTGGGGCTGGAAGTTGATGGCGCTGGTTGCTGATTAGCCGGGTGCGCGCTCAATAAGGAATGCATTATCAGGAAGGACGAGATGGTGTAAGTGCGAGTGTAAGCGGGGGGAGCGTTTCCCCTGGTCGTCGGGCAGGCTTATAGAAGGCCGCTTACAATAATAAGACATCAAGGCCCAGGTTCATGGCAACCTTCAGGTTCTCAGCCAGGCGGGTGGTGGGCAGCAGGCGCTCGGCGGCGTGCTCGAGCCAGGCATCGCCTCTGTTCTCGATGGGGTCGTCGTGGGTGAGGGCGTCATCCATGTCCTCGACCAGCAGGTCGGCCTTCTCCACGACGTCGACCAAGGACGTGGACAGCTTGGCCGGCAGGGTTGCAATGCCGTCCTCGAGCGCTGTGGCGTTGTGGCCCAGCTGGCGGGCCGACATCTGGATGGCCGACAGCTCCCGCAGCAGCTCGCCAAGGTCGAGGCGGGACACCGGGTAGTGGACGATGAAGTCGCCCAGCTTCTTGCTGGCCTGCGTGATGGCATCCTGGAGCGCCTCGCAGAGGGGCCCGAGATGCTGCTCCCCGCTCATTGCGAGGTTATTTGCCGCCGGTGGAGTGATGTGTAATGGAATGGGATGGGGGGGCGACCCGTGAAGCTGCAGACAACACAGGCAATCCGAAACCAAAAATTAAAAAATATTAACAATCGAATCCCTTGTCGATAATGCACAATTGCGCGGTTATCCTAATGCAGTAAAACGGGCAGTGTCGATCGCAAACCGGTGTCGTCGAATGGTCAAGGATGATGCTGTGCGACGAGGCAACTCATGATGGAGAAGCATAGACTATAGCTCGGCCTAGCCCGCCTGGACCATAAAAAAAATACGTACGTAAAACAGCAAGGCTGTGCAGAGCGCAGCTCCCTTGGGACTTGGCGCCGGGAGCGGGAGTGGTATTTGGGGCGACCGGGATGGGCGGCCTTTGACAGGTGGGCTAGCTTGGATATGATACGCAGAGCAAAGTTGAAGATTACGACGCTGCCTACAGGGACTTGGATAAGAGGGCGTAAGAATTGGCTGTCGACGGTGGAGAAGACGCTGGGCTATGGATCTGGAATAGGGTTTTTGTGTGGTGGGCGAATCGAGGCTCGAGCATGGCGTTTTCACGATAGACTGCTGAGACATGTCATATTCGCTATGTCATTGCAATATCTCACGGATATATAGATGCGGATGGCTGCGTGGGTGACGGGATGATAGGTGATAAGGCACAGCGGTGCATCCCTGGGGTTGCTTGCCGGCGAAAGCTGAATTAGAGCCCTGGCAAGCAGCCTTGGGCAGGCTTACCGTGGTATTCGGGTGGATGCCGAGCCCGAGACCGGATTTGGGATTCTACCTTTTTTGTCATTCTAATTGTTGGTCGGGACATGACATGGACATGCAGACGGCGGGGGCATAGAAAATCCGGGGGAGAGGACAAGACGCATCTGGTGACGGCGCGTGTGTGGTGTGGAGCCGGTATAGGGTGGTTGGACGACATTTGCCAACGGCACGAGGGAAATTTGGGATAGGAAGCACACAATCGGCACATGATGGAGGTGAGGCGTACGGAGTGCATAGCCAACGTCATGAATGCTACGCTGCGAGAGACCTAAAGTGGGAAATGGAGCGATATTTTGGACCAGAATGCTGAGCCTGACGCTGAATCTCGAAGCCCGAGCAGCAAGGAATATCTTTTACAGAGCGACACATATTCTCTGACGGACGGGGATGCAACCCCGACACGTGCTGCCGTTTTTCACGGGCGGCCGTGTCGCAGCCAATGGTGACGAGCCCTTTGCCAACGGCGGAGAATAACGGGACCCCGGCCTGGTGTGGGACGTTTTGGCCTGGTCGGCTCCGTTTCGCGCCGGGGAATTTCTCTTTGTAGCACACAGATTTCAGGTGGCCCGCAAAGGTTGCTGCTGCCGATGCTCCGGATCAGCTCACAGGGGGCTGGTCATGACACACCGACAAAGTAGGTGTAGGTATAGGTACGTGTATGTATAATGTTGCGAGAGCGAGACCGGACCAGCGTCATCAAAACAGACGCAGGCTGTGCTCGAAAAGAAAAAGGGGACATGTTATTCGAGCCATGATTGACACGCACAAGCGAGAGAGGTATTTTGGGACACCAGCACCAGAGAGCAGGAGGGGCATGGGCTAGCTTAGCTGGCGAGCACAGTCAGCGCCGAACGCATTGGCAGCGCAGCGCAGGGAATGCTAGTGTTGCGACTCGCTCGCTATTCGGTCCATGTCGGCGACCCAGACAGACAGACAGACAGACACAGACACAGACATGGAACAAGAGGGCGAGATTCCATCCACCCATCCATCCATTCCTTCCTTCCTTCCTGCACGCTGCACCACGCCTGACAAGAAAGCACAGACATGGGATCGTAAGACGACGCATGGAGCTTGGGCCTCTGCCGTTGGCTACGGACCAGGCGGGATGATGATGCGTGATGCCTTGGCGCCACCCGCTGATGTGTTGTCGTGTCTATCGCCGGGACGACTGGAGACGGACACGGCGCTGCCATGTGGAACAGCAGCGCCACGAAGGCTTATCTGGAAAAAAACAGAGTTTTCTCTCTGCTTGTGCTCTACCGGTTTCCGGGAAGACCTACATGAGAGGCGAACAAGCAACGCAAGCTCGACATTAGCCTGTGACTTTACATTACATGACATTACATGGGGAAATCTAGAACTTTGGGGCGAGGTGTGTGACAAAGCCAGCTGAAAGAGCACGACTGAGCCACAGCAGATGTGGGGGGAGAGGGAAAGGCTCAGCGGGACAGGGACAAGAGCACTACGAAAAAAAAAAGGGCCCAGACGAAGCCACACCCCCCAGCCACGCTTGGCTTGTGATCTGCTGCCGCCGTGGTGGCACAATGCATTCTGCAACCGCTTCTTCTCATCACTTCCTGGTCGAGTCATGGCAGCGCCGTGTTAGTCAGTTTGCAATGCGGGCGGGCAGGCAGAGTCAGTCAAGGTTGGGGGCCAGCTCAAACTCAGCCAACAAATCTCACAACCAAAAAAAAGAAAAAGTGAGATGTGACATGATGTGAATAATGTCTTGTAACCGCCCAACAACCGAAACATGGTGCCCGCTGAGACAGAATGACATTATGCCATGTTGAGACGTCATGGGCTTCGGACGCGCCAGAAAAAGAACATCACCATAGAAGAAAAAAAAGGGCTCAGCGGCAACGGTCGGAAGCGAAAAAAAAAGAAACAACACTATACCCAGCCAGGGCAGGCAAAGGAACGACAACTGCGATCGACAGCCAACGAAACTCCCAGTTTCCTAAATTGGGAGGCTCCCGTTCGATCCGCCCATCCCTTCCAGCCTCTCCGAGATTGGAAGAAAGACAACAGCCAGCGCAAGAGAGCTGTCTGTCCCCCAGCTTGTAGATCGTGGCCGCTTCACAATTCCCCCCCAGCCCCGTCGGCGGTTTGATAGGGCGGCGAGCGTACCACATGTCGCGACGTCAATCGCTGCCCCCCCCCGGCATCACACTCTGTCTCGTCCCGCAGCTGGCCCTTCGGGTGACCTCTCGCTGCGCTTCTGAGCTGTAACGCTGGCCTGGGCGCGCCATCCCTGCTGGCCATGTTCGATGCTGCACATGGGGACCAAAGCGGCGACGCGCAGACATGACTGGGCAGCGGCCTCCCAGCGCCCGGAGTACCCCCTGTCGCCCCGGGCCATGATAGGACGAGTTGCACGCGCTATCACTGCAGAGGCGCCTGACGATGAGCAGCGCATCGCATCGGGTCCTGTCTGCGAGCGGGGGGGTGTGTAGACGGAGAGAGACCGAAGATGGAAGAGAGCCAGAGAGAAAATGAGGGAGACGGTTCCTGCAAAAGATGAGAAAACTACGGGGGAGGGAAAAGATTATTGGGCTGCTATTGCTCCCCTCCTCCATCTGACTGAAACGATGCTCGAGATGAGATGGCATGGCAAGTAGCAGGGGTGCCAGAGAGAGACACACACAGCGCATGATGGATGGACTGCAGAGTCTGTGTGTGTGTGCTTGTTTTGGTACCGGCTGCTGCCCCCCGCGCGCCGGCGACTTTAGTTACGGTGAGGCCATTTTGACGCTGCATCTCATGGAATCATGGAATGCTCTAGTTTCCTTCCTTGTCTTTCGTGCTTCCCGGCAGACGGAACAATCGGAGACTTTGATTGATGTGATGCGATATGGAATCGACATGGGCATGGCATGGCATGGCATGGGCTCCATTCGCGCAATCAATCGCGGCGGCGGGCGAGGTCGTCGGTGGGCGGTGGTGCAATAGGCGGCGTTACCAGGTTTTTGGTGGCCACCCACAGAGAGAGCGAAAAAAAGGGTGCAGAATCTCTCATGCACCATTGGCATCATTGTGCGTCCCCCCCGTCCAACCGTCCCGGCCGAGATGATTTGGCCCTTCTGATTTGATTGCCTCTGCATCTGCATTGCATTTTGCATTTGTACCTGACCCTACACCTGGCCCGGTTCCTTGGCCGGAATGACCCAACGACGCCTCTGACATACATTACAGATGTGTGTGGTCGACTCCAAGAGTTTGCGCCGACGGTTTGCTGATGTATAAAGGATGCAGCCCAAACTGCGACCAACACACACCCCCCCTGGTCTTCCCCTTATTCAAACTGTATAGTTCGAGATTCAAACAAGACAAAAAAAAGAAGGCCGTCGTATAATTCATGAACTTTACTGCCTGATTGTAGCCTCACTTCTTTCTCCTTTACTTTCGCTTCCTGCTCCCGTCTGGGATCTCCCCTGAATTGGTTGCTGTCACAGGAGACAAAAAAAGCTCCCTGCCTCTCTCACCGACTCGACACCGCCTGAGTTACGTGCTCTCGGCTAGGAAAAAAGAGACAGTGTCAAAGGAGCAGAGCAAAAGTAACCGACCTCCCCGACCGACACCGCTCTAAAAAAGCACACACCCAGTTACCGGAATCCCGGGGTCTTCCCTTAGGTCGTGGATCACCCGGGGCTCTACTCCATCCAAGAGTGGAGGACGCCAGCGAACGGAGAGAAGGGGATCCTTTCGGCGTCGCTGCCGCCGCGCCGCCTCACTGAAGACGACTGAAACTCTGCGCGCCCTGCCCTTACGGCACAGCGCCTGCTGCTCCCCCCTCATTCCCCCTAGGCCTTCCTCTAGGCCTATCCCCCCAGCCCAGCCCTCTCGCTAGCCAGCGCGCTGCTGCTGCTGCTGTGGTTAGTTAGTTAGGTGGTGGTGGTGTTGGGTGTTTAGCTGGCAGACCTTGACCTGCGGTTCCCAAAAAGCTCGGGCCCTGGTTTCCCCCCCACACGCAGCCCAGCCCAGCGCTGTCCAATCCCCCGCCGGGTGACTTCCAGGTGACCCTTTTGGTGGCCTCCAGCGGGCCTCCCAGGCGGGCCTTTGCACAGCGGTTAGCACACCCACTACGGAGCTGGTCCTGGGTCGACCGGTACCTAACCAGCCGCCCGGGCTCCCTGCCACCCCAAAGTACCCTTCCCATCCCTTCACCGTCCCGTTCCCCCCCTCCCAAAAAGCACAGATTCATAAACCCGACGTCCCCCCTCCCCACTGGCGAGGGAAAAAAATCTCCACCGCCGCTGCAAGTCCTCACCTCCTCCACCCGCCACCAACCTCCAATCCCCATATCATCCCACGGTGGGCGTGCCCTTTAGGCACACCTCATCCTCCTTCGCTCTCTCTCCCAAAAAGAGGGCCCAACTCACCAAGGGTTGCCTGGCTTCACCTTGCCTTACACGCCCTTTTTAATTTGCGACAACTGCCAGAAAGCACAGGAGAGAGCTGGTCTCTCGGTTTATCTATATTGGACTATCCGCACTACGCATTTAGTCCTCTCCTCTTCCCTCTCTTTTCCTCCCCGCGCCGCCTTCGCCTTTCACCACCGTCGCACAATAGCGAAATAGAACATACGAGAGAGCTCTCGAGAGCTCCCTCACACAACTCTGCCCATCATGCCTGGTAAAGCGCTTGAGCAGACAATTACCATTGTCAATAACTCTGGCAAGATTATCAAGACAGTACGTGCACGCTCACACACACACATGCTTGTGTTCCACCCCCACTCCCACCACCTTCTTTTTTTTCAATGCCGTGTACTTGACCACCAACGATTGAACTCAATCGCGCTAACCCGCCAAACCAGGGAAAACAGCTCTACTCCATCTTCAAGGATGCCCAGGACAACTACAAGGACAAGAAGAATGAGATAAGAAGCGGACGCGGCCTCCAGCGCTCGCAAACATCCTATGAGCAGCCCCACGCCGCCGCTGCCCTGCCCGAAGACCCGCGATACTACGACGACCAGTACGCTCACTACGCCAACTACGACCGCTCGCGACGCGCCATCGACGCCGGCAGCAACCACGGCTCCCAGCGCAGCAGGAGATCCCGCAGCGTTGCATCCCGCCGCGATGACTTCGACACCCGCAGCCGCCACGCCCTCACCGAGGGCAACCTCAAGACGTACACCGAGGTGTCGGCCACAGCCCCCAGCAGACCTCCCGTCACCCGCGCCTTTGTCAACCCCTACGCCGACATGGAGCTGGCGGCCAGGGGCGACATGAAGCTGGCCAAGGGCGACATGAACCACCAGTACGCCATGGCGGTGCACCAGCCCGGCATCCTGGTGCCCCGCTCCCACTCGGCCGGCGAGCTGGTCGAGGTCAAGAAGCCCAAGAAGCAGATCGACATGGACCTGGCCTACGGAAGCATCCCTCCCGACCTGGAGTACCGCACCGACCTGGACCCCAAGGCCAACCACTACGAGGAGAAGGAGGCCACCAGCCTCATCCACCGCATCGAGCGCCTCCTCGACGAGGCCAAGTGCATGCACCACTCGGCCACCACAACCATTGACCAGCTCCAGAAGGACCCCGATAAAGCTGCTGCTGTTGCCCTGTCCCTCGGTGAGTTGTCGAATCTGGTCAAGAAGACATCGCCTGCCTTCCTCACCATCATGAAGTCGGCCTCCCCCGCCGTCTTCGGCCTGCTCTCATCGCCCCAGTTCCTCATCGGCACCACAGCCGTCCTGGGCGTCACGGCCGTCTGCTTCGGCGGCTGGAAGATTGTCAAGAGGGTCCGCGAGCAGGACCAGATGCGCCAGGCTGCCCTGGCCTACGAGGCGCCCATGGAGCGTGCTCTGCCGCCGCCGCGCGCGCCCACCGAGTACAGCGAGGGCATTGACGAGGGCATCGACGAGGCTCTCATCATCGACGACGACCTCAGCTCCATCGACACCTGGAGGAGAGGCATCGTGCCATTCGGCGAGGACGAGACCGCCGACATGGAGCTCATCACCCCCGCGGCCGAGCGCGTGACCAAGGAGATGTACGGCAAGGACGACTTTGACACAAAGTCGCGACGCAGCACCCGAACCAGCAGGACGCACGAGAGCCACCGAAGCCACAGGAGCCACAGGAGCGAGAGGAGCGAGAGGAGCGAGCGTAGCCACAGGAGTGAGCGCAGCCACCGCAGCAGCAAGACGGAGAGCATCGCCGACAGCGAGCGCAGCCACCGCAGCAAGAAGAAGGAAAAGGTCGAGCTGAAGCCCATCGACGACGCCAAGAGCGAGTCCCTGGTCATCCGACCCAAGTCTCACCGACAGACCAACAACATGCTCAAGGCCCTCTTCAAGCCCAAGAAGGAGAGAAGCCTGGTCATGGCCTAGAGCAATCTAGGACTTTGTCCAACAAGCGATGCATTTTTTTCACTTTCACGATTACACAATTAGTGTCATTACTATATTATTTTTCTTTTTAGAAAAGGCCCTCACTGGCCGAAACGGACAGACGACACGAAAGGGGCATGCATTGTGTTTCTTTTTATATATCATGGGTGGGAGTCTACAATAAGGGAAATTATCGGATTGACGAGAGAAGAGACTTCTAAGCAGCTCGTCTGGATTTTTTTGGATTTTCTTTTTTTCCTTTTCTTACGAACGTATATAACATCAGAACGGAATGATGGATGAGATTACGGGACAGTTTTCTCTTTTTTTCTTATTTTCTTTTCTTTACAACTCATGCATGGGCTATGGATGCATACGAATGAGCGGCTTCACTCTCTTGATCAATTCGCTTTAGCTAGCCTGCCTCAGCTACTATTCACTTGTACACAAATGAATTAAAAACTGGACCGGGAGGCGCACCGAGCCGTGCTCTCCTGGATTTTTGACACTGTCAACTTGCTTCTCCTGATTCACTCTCTGGTGTGACTTGTTCCCGTAGCCGTTCCGTCCTTGGCCGTAAAAGTGGATGGCCTGAGTTGACGGATGTAGGTGGCCGTAGAGATGGGCCGATATTCGTGGCGAGCCGAGGCCGCTTGTCGGTTCGCCAGCGTATCACCCGTTTCGTATTGAGTCTCGGCCCAGCTTCGTGCTGAGTGAGCACGCGGGTATCGGCTCCTGTGCAGCGTCGGTTGGAATGGGCGCTTTGTGCTGCAGTTGCGCCACCAGTTTGGAACCACCCAGTACCTCTATATGTTCGACTACCATTTCAAGAAGAAAGAAAGATGACCAAGGCCCTGGATTATTTACTTAGTAAACTGAATTTGAATAACCATATTACCAGCATCAGAGATGAAAACTTGTGATGATCTGAGATTGGTATATTGTGAGGCTCGCACCATTCAGATTGTAGTTTCATGAAGCAACATGTAGTTGGTTTCTGTGCAACGTCGGTTACGGATGATTCGTCAGAGACCCGTCTTGTGCGATCAAACAACGCGGATAACTGTCATTCCCTTGACGGGACCATATGCCCGACGGCGGGCCTGGCCGTCAAGCAACGGACATGACTGGTTCATGTACCGTCTTGGCGACGGATGATCCAGTTCCAGCCGTAGATAAATGGGCTCGGGGTGGAGTTAGCTACGGGCCAATTCGTCCAAAGGCGCGGGTAACTGCCCTCTGTGTAACATCGCTTAGAGGTGATTCGCCAAAGACCCGCCCCTTGTGCTATCAAACAACGCGGAACAGCTCCTCTACCTTGCGCCAGCCACGGAACGATATGCCCGAAGGCAGGACGGTGCTATCAAACAACTTGGACGGGCTAGTCTACGCGTCGTGTTGCCAACGGATGATTCGCCCAAGGACGCGGATAGCTGAGTTCTTGTGCAACCTTGGCCACGGCAAGATACGTCCGAGGGCGGGACTGTGCCGTCAAGTAGGCATCAAGAACCGACTCTGATGACGTGGAAGAAAATGTTACATCTTTCTTTACTCAGCAGCTCTTGGAGAGGGGAATTCCGGGTATATAAGCACTGTCTTCTCCCCCTTTTGTTCTGGTCTTTTTCTTCCCTCCTCAGGACATCGCAAAAAGTCTTCTTATATATACACCAAGGCGCACTCGGGTCCTGGCCGCGGGCCCTCCTCAGCCGCTATCCTTTCGGGGATGCGAGCACAGGGGCGGGCACAACCACAGGACCCCCCTTGACATGGCCAGTCGTGGTTGTCGGTTTGTTTGGCGTCACATGGGGCACTGTGAATAAGCACTGGATTTGGAATGAGTAAGTTTCTTTGACCGACTCCCTTGATGAACTGCTATTAAACTTTCGCTCGCAGCAGTAGCCAATCCAACCCATTTGTGACGAGTAAGTCTCTTGACCCCCTTCCCCTCCTCCTCCTCTGCAACCCCTTTGCTAACCATTGACACACACAGACGATCCAACGGTGACATACGGCGATCCGTGATGAGTAAGTTTCTTGATCCATCCCCAGTAACTACTTTGCTAATCATCTTTGCAGATCTTTCCTCGCAGACGCATTATCGTCTTCCATTCAGGCGACGAGGACGAGCATCACGGTTCTGGCTTTGCATCGGAGAGGAGTGCGCAATGAAACTCATTGCTTTCTGGGCAAGATATTTCTTTTTGTTCAGTTTGTTTCCGTCGCTAACACACCTACCTCAGACGATTTGCCCACCTCGGTCGGGAAGAAGGGAGGTTGCCGTTGGGAGCCAGCGCTCGCCTCTGGATGCCTCGCCCCACGGATGCGATTTGGCAATATGTTCAGGTTTAGTCTCATCGCGTTCGTGTACGATGGCCTCCAAGTGCACCTTCACACGCACACACATAAAGAGAGAGGGGAGGTATAGTAGGGGTCGTTTGCTTCTTCGCTTGGCAGCAGGATGCCAGCGACAAAGGAGCTGCAGGCGTCTCCGCAAGGACGAGCCAACGACTTCCAGGACACCCGCACACTCTTTTCCCTTGAGGAAGCAGCGAAACGAGTCCTGATAGACGGGGAGTTTTTATACAAACGAGATCCTCCTACGCGTTGAAGAGTAACGCAGAGGATCACTTCCGGTTCAGGACTCTTAATAGCGCCTCAAGGGCTTTGTGTCCGTCAAAAGCTTTCCTCAAAAAGAGGCTTTGGTATGTTTCAGATGCCCCCTTGCTTTTCTTCTTCTTGCTTTTCTCTTTTTCTTTTTTATTCCTTCACGTGCTGACCTGCATCTCTAGCCCAACCTCCGCCCCGTCAGGTGCGGCCTGCAGTGAGGTTGATTGCAGGCGCATTGCCGAGGCACTCCGTCTTGTGGCGTATACGAGCATCGCGGAGCTTTTGGTATTGGTGCGTTTGACGTCTTTCGGGCTCCAGGAGAGTGCTAGAAGACGGGATCTGGAATGATGGCACCAAATCCACAACTCAGGATTCCGGCCGTGGATATGGCACTGTGTTAGATAGTCCTGGATTTGTCTGGCGAGATCATTGCGAAGCCTCAAATGTGGCTTCCGACGGTAGGCGAGAAACCGCGACATGTCTGGGAACAATTGAGCTGATGGGTGGTGTTCGAGAGACCTGAAGGTAAGTGTTGCTAACCGCCATGGAGCTAATCGATTGCTGACTTTTGACCGGACAGAGGCTCTGGGGGCGGTTTCAAGCAGCCCTTTCAGCCGGAGCATCAAATGCTCGTTATAGGACTTTGCCTCTTGGTTACCTGATCACGGCTTTGCAATGTCGCGGCTCCATGAGGACGGTTGGGTCAATGTTGAGTGGCTAAGCGTATGACCCGACCGTTGCATTGGCTTTTCGTGGTGCGGTTGTCGATTTGGTAAGTTGTCTGGTTCGATGGTGTCGTCAACGTGTTTGACTAACGGTTCGCTGTGCAGGATTCTGATTTTACTTGTTCCCAAGAAACGGAGATGCAAGCCATTGGGACTGAGCGAGAAAGATTTCGTCTCTTTCTCCAAGACAGCAACTTGCGGATTCCCTCTCATCAGAACCGACCGATCTGGACCCTGGACGATCAATTCCAACATATCCTGCCTGCACATGCGGTGCAAAGGTGATGACTTGAGCCAACACAGATGTCCTGTATGCATAGCCCCTAATCAACGCCTGGCATATTCGGACCTTGCCTGCCTTCTGAGCGGGAGCCATGAGCATACCGCACCGGTCGAGCCCAACAGTTCCTTCTATGGAAAGCTCGGCTCCGTGTTGGCAACTACGAGGAACAGCGCAGATGTGGAATGTATTTCCGCCACGAGTTTGGTCACTCGCATACGAAAGAGACGAGAAAAAAGAATCAGCGTTTCTACTTTGTCCCGAAAATCACTTCGAGTGGATGTCGGGAGCCAGGTACTTCTTCTTGTTTGGATTGCTCGCTTTAGCAGATGGCAGGTCCAGTGTACGTGGTACATCTCGAAAATCAGTTGCTTGTCCATCATCCGCGGGACTCGAGACGCAATATTACTCTCGTGTCGCGTGAATCATTGCACAGTGGTTTTACAAAGTTGAGGGGTTGCATCTGTCAGCCTTTGCAAATCACCACTCAAGCCGCATTCTGAATTGTTTCCATCAAACGGGCTGATCGATCGATGGGATCCAGCTTTGCGAGGGGATTCCTGCGCTTCATGAACAACTCGGTTTTGTTGGATTCGAAAACATCAAAACTTGGACAATGGGTCTGATTACCAACTCCAACTTATCCATGGTGGTGGTCTGTCGAAGATGTGAAGCTATTCGGCCTTGTCGACTTTCTGGGAACCTTTACGTCACTCAAGATCAAATTCTCTACAATAATAGCGGTTCTGGATCAACGAAAAACATCTAGATTCTTTGACTCTTTCCTGCTTGGATCGAATGCAACAGATGCAAGTTTTAGGATTCTCTACATCTTTGCATACAATCGCTACGCGCCATTGGTCACGTCTATGCTCTCCGAGGACCAACGACAAGGGTCGGCTTCATACGGCCGAAGCCCTATATTGCGAGGAGATGCTTCTTTTCCGATCTTGCTATATATATTTTCGGAACAGACTTTGACAGAGGGAACTCACGCCCTATGGGCTCTCGATCTCGACCAGGTTGGACCTGGCTGAACTTCTAGTATCGTTCAGCAGCTGATCCCCGAATGGCATTCTCAAGATGCATTGTCTCGGAGATTCAAATGGGAAGCGAGAGAATGGGAGATGTTCCTTGACAGGATGCCGAGAGACTTGGATGCCGAACTATGGTCCACAAAATATATTTCACTACCATTAGCTGGTGTCCACTGTTGACAGAGAAGTTCATTCAGGCAGTCTTGGTATTGTACACCGCGACATCAAGACCTGGTTGTCTCCTCCCTCGCATCCCGTGGTGCCGGATATGGCCACCAAACTGTCTTGGTTCTTCCTTTAGATGGATTTGCAATATATAACTGAAAGCGACCACCAGTCACCGCCGCTGTCTGCATTTGAAGCGCTGGATGAGGATGACGGAGCCTTGCCAACTTGCGACAACCCGAGCACAAGGAAAGGGTAGTCAGCTCCATGTTCCCCCAATTGGATCATGACTCAACCGACATCGAGTTGCTCTTGATTCGGGAGACTTGTTGCCGTAAAAGTAAGCGTGCAAGAGTCTCTTTCCAGTGTGATGATGCATGAGGGGCCGGGGCTTGACCATGGATAACATCAAGTGCCTGCGGGCCGAGGTCCCCAAGTCATTCTTCCTCTATCCAGCGGATTCGAAAGCAGCAAAGTTTGTGCGTGGGAGTAGGTATCGCATCGCTCCTATGTCTGATTTGACCTCTTGTGCACGAAGCGAAAACATTGCCTGGGTCTTGTTCATTCCACCATCAGAGTCCTCATCGGAAAAACCTGGCTTGTCAGCTTGATGATTGCGCACTCCGAGCCGAAGATTGGAAATATTAGTAATTCGACTGCATACTTCATTCAGCAGTAGTCGTCGATTTCCTTTTTTTGGCTGAGGAGGTGGATGCAAACTCACTCTTGACCTCGTAAGGTGCGGCAAGCACTGGTGCCTTTTGCCATTTTCGTTGAGCGGCGACACCACGGTATGAAACGAAGTAATTCGTCTTTTTCGTGCAGGGCGCAAAGTCATCCTTTTCCAAAGCGATTGGAGCCGAGTCGAACAAATGATGGAAATGGGGCATCGCCTTTGCGGAACCAGCCGGTAATCGAACCATTCCCAAAGTTCTCCCACGAAGACCTTCGCCAGGCCACATTCCAGTGGTTTAACTTTGTGCGTCTCTTGGATATATAATCATCTGAGTGTAAGAGTGACGGCACAAGATGAGTTTAGACTCCAAGGATCGGGCGAGTTTTTGGAAGCACATGCTTGTCGGGAGTCGCAGGGCAGGGCATAGCTGTGCTGACCTGCCCCAGGTCGTATTGGCGGCTGGGTGCCTTTGTGGAAGACCAATTCCCTATATGCACGAAGCGGTTTCTCCTCAAACCCCAGCTCCGTTAAGGCTGTGTGTGAGGAGTTGCTCCAGGAACAAGCCCGATGGAAAGTTTTCTAGGGTCACAGCGCTGAGCGATGGGAGATTTGCTTTTCCTCCGCTGCTTGCGTATGGGTCAGAGCGATTAGATCGGCTCATGCCACGGTGCGAAATGACCATTCATCGAATGGGATGGGAAGAATATATAGCGATTCCACGGTGGCGCGTCTCCCTCCAGTTGAAGACTTGGAGAGTGTCTAATCAACGAGCAAAATCGATCTTCGCCTGCCATGAATGGGCAACCCCACCTCTGTTCCTTTCAAGACGCCATGTCCGATGACATGGCAACTATTTTATGCCTGTCTTCGTTCTTGGCCTTGTCACTTCAGCTATATACAATCCAGAATAGAAAGTGGTCAAGCAAACCATCGCCTGCATTCACCACTATTCAGAAGAATATCTGGACCCCCGAAAAGTTTCCAGGATGGCAGCGACAACTGGGTTGGCGATGGGATCGGCTAAACGACCCAAATGCAGCGTGCACAAGCGCCCTCCCAACTAAGCTTTGCCAGAGCAAGTTCTGCACATGCATGCATTTATGCGCTCCGGAACCCACCCCCAAAGTTGAACCGGCTGGGAAGATGAGGGAAGGAGTTCAGTTCCAACAGGCCTGAAGGCGGTCCGCTCTATTCACTGGAGGATTGCGACTTACTTCCCGTCCGAGTCGTCGGTGTATCGGATGCACCCATATGTCAACTTCGCAGGCATCGAGAGCCCAGCTCTTAGCAGACGGCGTCCTTCCATCCCGTATTTTGTTGCGCGGGGTCACTGAGATTTTGAAGACTTGGAGCCAGCGCAGGAATTATATAATGCATACCGACGTTCTTCCTTTGTGGAGGTACGATGCGAGCTTGGATGGGCCCAATTCGGAAGCTTCCGCTTCAACGAATTGTTTGGCATTCGAGCATGTGACTAAAAGACTGCTTAGCAATTTGGAGTTGGCAGTGAGCAGTATCTTTAGGTGTGAGTGCACCCATCCCATCTCTTGCTGTTACTAACTTTTTCCAAGAACGATTTCTACCAGGAAATGTCTCGAAGTCATGTCTCCCTACTCATGGCTGATTGAGTGGCTTGGAAAATGTTCGGCTTGATTCAACAAAACCTCGAGTGCGGAGCCCGATGGGAAAGCGACTAAATGGACGCATCTCGGGACATTGGCAGCCTTCTGGAATGCGAAATGTCAGATTCAGCATGATCTCGCAGATTCCGGTTGTTCTCATGCTCCAGTACCTCTCAGCCCGTAGTTCTGGCGGATACACGACAGTCGAAGTACCCACCACGCCCCTGCACCCGGACACGTCCAGCTCAGTTACGGGGACGATATTGATCTCCCATCGCAATCCCGAATCCGCATTCCGTCCATGGCGATCCGATTTCTATCTCGAATCTTGTCTCAGCATATGACATCCAGTATCTCGAGCGCAAACAGCCCCCGGGATCTGTTCTTTCCCACACTTGCTACTCAATCAGACAAGCTGCCTCTTTCCTCTCTTTAAAGATAGCCAACATCGAACGGAAGGACAAATCCGAAATGGAGGATTTATTTCTCAATACAACCACATAAGGTCAACAATTGAGAAATGGTGTTTTATGTTTTTAGACACGGCCTGATGCTGATCGGATCCTTGGGTGGCTGGAAGCTTCGCTTACTGACGATGAAGAAGCTAATTTGGTCCAGCACATTTTTAGCTGGGCCTTACTGCGGCGACCGTTCGTTGAAGCTGGCAAATGGATTACACTAGGTTGATGTATGACGAATTCATCAAAAAGAACTCAGTGTACTTCCACCCCACCCCACATATGTCGTGGCAGATGCTGTCCAGAGGAACATCTTATACATGTCCGTTTTCTCGAGCCCATTAAATGCGGCGATTCATGCGCGACAACCCAAACACAGTTGGGTATATAAGCTGGCGCCCACCATCGACTCTTCACCCCTCTCATGGAGGTACATGCACAGACATGGGGAAAAAGAAGCTGCAGTCTAAGTGACATTTTTACTTGCTTCTTTGTCGGACGGGGCGTTTCTCCTGGAACCCCTCAGACTGGGCTTCTTCGTCCTAGCATCGAATTATGGCTACAGCCTACCAAGTTCACTATCTCAGATACATACTAGCATCTCGGGCCGTTTGGTTTGGAGAGAGGGGCTAAATCAGTCTGCAACCGTCTCAGCATCAAAACTCAAGTCTGCCGTCAGCGCTATGCTCTGGCATCAACACAAATCCAACTACCCAAAATTTGGGTTCCGCCACATGCTGACGGAGATCGCATTTCTACAAATGTGACGGAGAACCTTCGTTTTACCAAAGGACTAAATCACCCGCGTCCCACTTGATCGAGTTGTTGGACGGCGTGGGTTGACACATTTACTTTTTGTCAAGCCAACAGACTTCTCCTGAGAAAACCTGACTCACCTTTCAAGGTTTTCTTTCAACTTCTGTGAAGATAAAGCACTGAATTGCTTTGATGCGTCTCAAACCCTCAAATTTCACGCGATTTCTCTCGGTGTCAATCACAGCCACTAATGTTATGGTGCTGTTTGTGAGGCATTTCGCAATTTGTAGTGATCAACTCATTACTATCCACAAGATACATCTACAAACCACCTGGGATCAGCAGCATCTATCCTTGTGGCCGGGGCGCTTGGCTTCAATTTAGTCTGAGCTCCTCGGCCGCGCTGATTTCAATCTTTCTCCCACGGCAAGCAAAGCAGCGAAGTCTTTGCAGGCTTCAGCCATAGTACCTATATTATAAGAGAAATGCTACCATTGGCAGAAGTTCTCACGGATAAATCCACCATCGTATTAACGATAGATGATGGTTTCGTGGTCTAAGAACACTTTTGGAGGTATGAACCCAGCTAGCAGCGACCATCATGGTGGGATTCTGCTGCTTGGCCCTATTGAGGATGAGCGATCGAACCTCACAGTCAGCTTTGGCTCCCAAGGTTTACTCCAAGATATGCGAAAGTTGATGGGGAAATGAGGATTGCAGAAAACAGTGCTGCCAGCGCTTGTAGCGCAGAGACGCAGATCAGTTCTATCTGCGTCTGGTTCTCTTCTCGGACGACACATTGTACCGGAGTGCATTACCGCCGTATCATTCCCTACACGCATCACGATTCCCCATTCACCAAGATTTACAATCTGACTTGTATTCGTTACAACCGAATCCTTTGCTCTAATTGTCTGAGGAGAGCGGGCTGTGGGAATCTGGCGCAATTGTGTCCACTCAAGTCTGGCCACGCAAAATTTGTTATTTTCTCCAAGAACAAGGCCCTATGCCCAGTTTATGGACCAAGGTCTATGGGAAGTGCAATGACATGATGAAGAAAATTTTGATACACAACGCGCCAACCTACACGCTGAACAACCAACTCCCCGCATACGATTAGGTCCGACTCGCTAGCCAATCCTCGTATCAGGGATTTAGGTGGCCCTTTTGCATTGTCCCCTGAAAGACCAAGAACGCTAAATTCTGAATGTGATGGGCTCCAGTCTCGCTCAACAGACCAGATCTGGAGGCCGCTCTTCTTGCGCTAGAGGAAAGGGGATGGGTTTCTTCCGCGCCAACAAGCCCACAAGAGACAAACTTTCAGGTCGATTTCTCATATTACTACAAATTTACTGGCCTCGGCTCTCGTCACGAAGATATTACGACGTATTGTTCTGGTGCGCTATTCGCAGCACGCCTGTCGTTCTTTTCACGCACGGTTATACTGGCAAAGGTCCATGCAGAGGTTGGGCCACTCGTTTACCTGGGAAAAAAAAAGGGTCTCAAGCGTGAACAACACAACAAACCAAGCATGTCACCTTCACGCCTACGACATCTACTGCAAACAACAGATCAAACACATGCTCGCCTATCCAGCCCAGTTTGCCCCCAACTTCGACTTATGTGCAGCCACATTGATGTATTTGCAATACAACTCTTCATGCTTCATGCTGTCTATTGCCACAAGGTGACAAGATCTCGCCAAAACGCACAAGAAACACCAAGACAACCTTGCGGGAATTTGAACCGACTTACCATCCACATGAGCAGGCCGGCAAACCTTGTAGAGGAATCCCGAATGGACCACCGTGGACAAACCACCTTCTACACCTTGGAAATGAGACCTAAGCCCAATGAAAATCCTCAAGAGAACTACGCAATCACGATCGAATTCTCTGGGCAGTTCTCAATTGACGTAAGACCCGCCAACGATACACAATCGAATGATGTGCAGCCGAATGATGCGCAGCAGAATGATAGGCCCGAGCCCATGGACAAACAACGTTCTACACCTTGGAACTACGACATCCACACGCCAATGACAATCCTCAAGAGAACTACACGATCACGATCGAATTCTCTGGGCAGTTCTCAATGAACGTAAGACCTACCAACGACGTATAACCGAATGATGTGCGACAAACCACATTTTATACCTTGGAACTAGAACATCTGCATACCAATAAAAATCCTGAAGAGAACCAAACAATCACGATCGAGTTCTCTGGGCAGTTCTCAATTGACATGAGACCCGCCAATGATGCACAATCGAATGATGCATAACCGAATAATGTGCAACCGAATGATAGGCCCGAGCCCATGGACAAACAACGTTCTACACCTTGGAACTGCGACATCCACACGCCAATGACAATTCTCAAGAGAACTACATAATCACAATCGAGTTCTCTGGGCAGTTCTCAATCAACAAGACCTGTCAACGATGTACAACCGAATGACACATAGCCAAAGGATGCACAGTCAAAGGACGAACAGCCAAATGACGCAGCCAAAACATGTGTAACCGGGCAATGGGCCCGAGCCCATGGACACGGATGAAGACGAAATGACATGGTGAGATGCCATAGATCACATTTACATATTACATGCTATTCCCCAAATCTTCAAGATCCCATGATCAGCCTCTTCGAATATCGAGGCTGATTCAAGTGGAGAAGTCAACTCTTCTATCGTTTGCCTCTACAACCAAGTATGATGATCGACGAACCATTCGAGATGGCAAGTTCTCAGCAGAGATAACTCCCGCATATTATTCCATCGTTCCGGATTAGAACAAGAGGAGCAAGAAGTGATCACTCATACAGTTTCCTTCTTTTGATCCTGATTTTACAATCGCATTAAATCTGGGAAGAAAAAAGCCTGCGAGATTTGCCGAGGAGGTAAGAGAGGATCAGGCTGCTTCAGAATGTGATTCTCCAACAGCAGCATGCCGCAAATATTATGAAGTTTGTCCTTTTTTCTCTCGGCTCGCATCTCCGAACAATACCCCCGAGCATAATCAGTGGTAGGAACACATCAAAGTTCCTAATAGTCGCCAATTGATAACCAAATCGTCCTTGACGAATCTCGACTCTAAACAGCAAAATGATCGCGTTATGGTTCCCACGAAGGCAATCTTTGGTGTGCTTTGCCCCAACAACAAGCACTCACCATATGACTGGAGCTGGTCGCTTCATCACACACTTCGCAAGCAGTACGCTTCTATGTTCAAATTTCCCACCAACATGCACAACATGGTGTGTTTCGACGATCTGTCTAGTATACTAGGCGATACACCTCTTGGTCCGGATGAATTGACACTGCACCCCAACCACCAAGCCAAGGCATAAGGCGATCACTCGAAAAAGAAAAGAAAATACAAGATAAGAAATTACGACCAAACAGAAACGAACAAAAATGTGTTGGATTCAGCAGAAGGACATGGTAGATGATCAGGAGTTATTTGCCACGGCCAAAGACGATTGCAAACGGTGTACAACCGAACTTCTTTTTTCCCATTTCAGGACCCCATGCGGTTTAACAAATGATCCATCAGAGGTGGGTTTAGGTAACTCCCTTCTGGAATTAAAAACTGGGGGCTAACACGTGCGATAGGAAAATAGCCAACACTATCGAAGTACACATACGGTCCGAGGCCTCTGGGGGTGAATGAGAGGAAGTCTCTATTGGCCTGCCAGATGGACGACTGCGAATACACAACAAGAAGGCTCGGCGCATTTCGAAGAATTTTAATACAGTCAGATGGTCCTTTGCATACCAGTATCCATTATCCTGGTCTGGAAATTAAGTCACCATCAACAACAACTTGTTTCCTTCACGTCTACCCCAACAAACTATTACCAGCGGCCACGACTCGACTTGTATCGAGAGCCACGAACCGCATCCGGGGTAGGAGCAGTTTTTATCTTCACCTTGGCACGAGACAGAGCATTCGGTTCCCTGAGTTTCCATTTTTGACCTCATTTCAATGCAATACCAGGTATCTATTGGCAGCATGAATCAAAATCTCGAATCGAACATCATCAAAAGGTTTTATTCGTCAACTCGAGACGCCTCTGGAAATATTCACTTCCAACCCGATGTTTCTGACCGATACCGCAACAACGCGAATTCCTCCCGAGCTTTTTTTTTTTTTTTTGGTGACATATTTCTGGACAAAAGATATTCGTCGCTCTAGTTTGCTACAGAAAGTTGTATGCCTTGCATCCACGCGAATGCCATGCCGGTCGGGTTGCATCCCAATCGGCTGCGCATGGCACGCATGCCCTATGCTTTTCCCAACGACACCAAACCAGCAAATATCCTGTACTATATTTCTTTTAAGCTTTATTATCGATACTATCTTGCGCGACTTCGATTGTTCAAAGAAATGTCGCCAACGCACCAGCAACAGTCCACTTAACTCAAAGGAGGAACAATTCTTCATCATGACACGCTCAACCATTACCAATCGCGGCCAGTGAGCAGATCTTTGTGCAGGCTACCACAGTCTAATCTCTATAGCCCTAATCCCGACTATTGGTGTCTGAAAGTTGGACAAGACGATTCAGAGTCATTCATGCGCCTAGGTCTTAGTTGACTGAATGTGCCAAACCTTCGGACTCGTGTACTGGGTCCTCCGCCTTCTTCCCTTTTTGTGCCCTATCAACCAGACCTTTTAAGCAATGGGTCAACCATGATTATCGATCCCACAACCCGGAGAGACGCTCTATGCTCCGGAGAATGCGGACCATGATCGGAATCACAAGCTCTATTTCCCAGTCTTACAGCGCCAACCAAGACCAAGAAATGACGCATCGCCAAGAAAGATGGGATCGGAGGTTGTCAGATATCACACACACTACAAAATTTCTCTGCCGATTTATCATCAACAATTACAGCACCGCATGTTACAGGCGTTGACTATGTCCCTTGGCAAAGCGAGCCGCTCCACACGGGTATTCGAATTTAGGGCAGCGAGCCAGCGCATCAAACCTCGTCAAATCGGCCACCACTTACACCACAGCGTCGAAAAAGGACTCAGTACCATCATATCGACACGATTTTGCCGACGACGAGTATCTACCAAACCCGAATTGTTTCATCGCCTACGATCAACCTGAATGACATATTCTGGCCTGTCACCAGAAGGCTCCTTAAGACCTAAAACAGGACCAACCTCAATCTCATCCAATCACCGCCGTCAGCATGGAAATGGCTCATTTAGGATCGAGAGAGACACCAAATCGAGTCACTAGAATGAAACGCATTTACGCTATCTGACCTACCAAGGCCAAAGAACAATTTTTCCTGGTAGTGATTTCACAATTTCGGCATCTCAACGCCATATCTTCGCCGCGCGGAAGAGGAAGAGATCCTTGAAGCAACCAAACAAATCGCAAGAAACCCGATACCTTGCCCGCGCACGGTATCCAGCGCAAACCCTAGCGGTCTAAACAGCTGGGCATTGTCGATATGTGATCAGCAGCCAAACTTCACCCTCACGGACAGGGGTTAGTGGTGCCACTGTGAGGTCACATTGTCTCAGTCGGGGAACTCGAATCTGATGTGAGAAGGCAACGATAAATTTTTTAAGAGGTTGATAGCAGAAGGATTCTTGGTAAATGTAACATTGATGAATATTATGCTATTTTTGGGGGGCTATTTCGAGGGTAGGACTTGGGTTAATTAACTGTTTTGTTACAAAACGAGAGTGTTGGATTTTCAAGGGTGGTGGCACCACGGGCCGGCCACCACCATAATTGTATGTACGCGATTCGGACACGTTTGCGCCGAGATAAAAACGGTGAATAAAAGGGGGGAAGTTTTTTTTTCTGGCATCCGTCAAATTTTCGCATTTTCGAGCGCTCTTAGTGGTCCTTTGCTGCGATGAACGAATTGAAACAAAAAATGTCGTGATATCTGTGTCGTACTACGCACTGGCTCAAAAGCAACGAAACATCCGCGAAATTCTCCGCCGATTCCGCCCGTCCGCGCCGACTATAGAGGAGCACGGGGGACTCGCAGCATTCCCCCCCAACAGCCTCTGGCCCTTTCTGGCCCCCTGGATCCCGGCCGATGCGGTGAAAGGGAGAGCGGCCCCCCGGGGCCAGCCAATTGCAGGGGACGGGGGCGCTAGGAAGACTCGGTGAGGCGGGAATAATTCAGGCTGAAGGGTCGGCGGGACACGCGACATTCGATGGCTTGGCTCTCTCAAGGATGGGATATACACCAAATCGAGCAGCAGCAGTGTCTTACTGCTGCTGGTTAAATATTGTCCAGATTCCCCCCCTTGGACCTATCTCTCCTTTCCCTTCTCCCGTTAACCTACCATACTATCTGTGCAAGCCGTCCTGCTGAAACCAGTTAGAGCGTTATTTTATTTTATTTTTCTTACCTCCTGTTTCCACACTTACATCTTATCAGGGCCGGCAGTCGGGACGCAGCCGTGCGTGGCAGTTGGGGGGCACGTATGGGGGTACCAGCCAAACGACACACGTTAACAGCCGCGTTGTCTCTTCTCTCGCAGCGTCAATCTTTTTTCCCGCAGGTCATTTGCCTGCCGTGATTTGTCCTTGTTTTGTTCTTCTCCTTTCTTTCTTTATTTTTTTTCTCTCCTTGGCTCTTGGTTATATACCCCGGATTGTGCGCACCCCGCGACGTGAAACGAAGATCCTCTCCACCTCCCTCCATCACTGCTCTCACACCAAGATGCTCGTTGACGCAGACTCGGACGACCAGTCGACGGGTGGGTGCCAGGGGTGCGCCAAGATCCGGGAGACGGAGCAGCTTCATAACAACAATGGCATAATAAGTGAGTTGGTCTATCGTTTTGCTTGTTTCTCTGTGCTTCATTTCATGTACAAGCGTACAAGTGGGCGGTGCATCCCGAGTGGGAGTCTCGACCTTGTCCTTTCTCGCTTGGTCCATTCCATACCTCGTGGCGTCGTGGTCATCACCTGCCAGTGACTCACCTTATCTAATTGGCGCTCCTGTTGGCGGTGGCCCAGCATTCAGCCGCGCAGCGTTTCCGGGTGAGCCTGGTGCGAAATCCGGGAAGCTGGGGAAATATCCTTTTTTTCGACGCCAGCCTGTGTCAGTGATATTTCCCCATGTGCTCTCTCAATTCATCCCAACAAGGAAATGATGGAACCCAAAGACGGCCCAGCCAGGGCGAATGAGGCTAGTGCCGTTTGGTGAAGCGCGTGGCTGGTGGCCGAGGCTGAAGCTTAGGGGAAGCTTCCCCTCACTCACAAGGCTGAGAGCTCTCCTGTGGCGCAAATAGCATCAACTCTCTGCTCCCCTTCTCGCCCGTCGCTTTCAGCCGCCTCGGATGGTCGCCCCAACAATTGCGCCGTGCTCGTGCTCGTGCTGTCGACGTGGCACAATCGCAATGCGGCTGCTACGCTACGAGCCTCTGGCCATTGCTCACTAACTTTGCCCGCCGCCCGGAAAAAACAACCACAAACCCAGCACCTCTTGGTATCGCGTCATCGCCTAGCTGTCCCACCACCCCCGGCCTCGGCGGATCCGTCCCTGACTCTTTTTCTTGAGCACGCCGTGTGCCATCGCTGCTAAATTGCACCTCATTCCACCTTTTGCTGCCCTGGTGGAAAGCTGTATGTTTTATTGTTAATTTTTCAGCCCATAGCAGGAGTCTGCACGTCTTTTTTCTCTCTATCTTTTTGCTTCCGCATTTCTTGTGCTTTTGCTAGCCTCTTGACGCTCTGCTTGTCTCCCTCTTAATACTTGTGTGCTAATCCACCACCACCCCTCCTAGCCCCTGTCACGATGCCCTCGCGCTCGGTTTCGCCCGCCATGTCGCCCACGACCAAGTCCCCCGCTACCAAATCCCCGGTGCTCAGCCCGCTCGAGGTTGACGAGGACGCCGTCATGAAGCCCGAGCTTGTCCACAGCCTGAGTCATGAGAGCACCGTCCTCACCCTCGCCGTGAGCCCGCAGCACGAAACCATCTACGCCGGCACCCAGGACGGAGAAATTGTTGCGTGGTCCCTCGACACCTTCAACCAGGTCAACCGCATCCAGGCCCACAAGCGCAGCGTCCTCTCCCTCTCCTTCTCGACCGACTACTCCCTCCTCTTCTCCAGCGCCGGCGACCCCATCATCAGCGTCTGGGACCCCAAAACCCTGACTCGCCTCTACGAAATCTACAGCTCCTACGACGTCGGTGACATCTTCTGCACCGCTTACAGCCCGCAATACGAGACGCTATACATTGGTGCCCAGAATGCCAGCATCCAATGGATTGGTCTCAAGGATGCCTCTGCGAATGTGCCTCCAGACTCGCAGCAGCATCCCGACCGTCGCAACCACCGCTTCTTCGACTCCAAAGCTGTCGGTGGCACCAGCACTCCGAGACGCAATGATGATAGGTGGGGTCTTATCCCCAAAGCCCAGAACGTTTTAGAGATGCACGCAGGCTCCGTCCGCAACTTTGCCCATTACGGGTATGTCTTTAGCATGCTCGTAGCCAAGGGCCCGACTGTCGAGGTGGGCGCAGACGAGGACGTGCTGATTTCTGGTGCTGGTGATGGAACAATTAAGCTCTGGAGTTTGGGCCACGCAAGCGAGGATGACGAGAACGCTGGGGGAATCCAAGAGATTATGACGCTAGGTTCGGATGATGCCGAATCAGTCTTGTCCTTGGCACTGGACAATTCGTTCCTGTACGCCGGAAAGCTCGACGGTATCGTTGAGCTCTGGGACCTTGACACGGCGCAGCGATTGCGTGTGATTAAAGCGCATGATAGCGACATCATGTCTCTTCAGATGAGCTGGGGTTACCTTTGGACTGCCGCCAGCAATGGCTGGGCTAGCGTGAGTGGTTGCAGTCATGAAAACCTGAGTTAACTTACTGACAATGTCACAGAAATATAGCACGGCCCACTACGGCAAGTACAAGAATGACAATGTCACGCAAAAGTATCAGTGCCTTGCTCGCTGGCACGCCCACCAGGGCAAGATTCTAGCCTCAGCTGCGGTCGAGTACAAGGACAGACAACTGTACTTTACTGGATCCAACGATGCCAACATTTCCATCTGGACAATCCTAGGAGATGCATGCGCCAAGAAGGACGCAGCCCAAGACTCGGACGACCTACTCTTGTCTACGCTTCGGGATTTCGTCTCTTACAAGACCATTTCTTCGCGACCCGAATTTGCTGAGGACTGCCGTAAAGGAGCAACATATCTCGGAGCCCTGTTCAAGCGTCTAGGCGGTCATGTTGAAATGCTCAGTGCCGAGAAGCCCCACAACCCCGTTGTGTACGCCAAGTTCTCCGCCAAGAAGGAGGCTCCGGAAACGCGAAAGAAGATTTTGTTTTACGGCCACTATGATGTTGTCGCAGCCGATGGCAAGAAAGGAAACTGGACATCTGACCCCTTCACCATGCACGGGACCAACGGCTTTCTGTACGGCCGAGGTGTTAGTGACAACAAGGGCCCCATCGTTGCCGCATTATACGCCGTTACCGACTTGATTCAAGCCCAGAAGTTAGAGAATGACGTCATCTTCTTGATCGAGGGCGAGGAAGAGTTTGGATCTAGGGGCTTTGAGGAAGCAGTCAAGAAGAACAAGGATTTGATTGGCGATGTGGATTACATCTTGCTGGCCAACAGTTACTGGCTCAATGACGAGGTTCCATGCTTGACGTACGGTCTCCGAGGTGTGCTCCACACGACGGTTTGCGTCGATGCGCCCCGTCCGGACATCCACTCTGGTGTTGACGGATCGTACATGCTGAACGAGCCGCTTTCAGACCTTACGCAGATTCTGTCCAAGCTCAAGGGTTCCGGCAACCGGGTTCAGATCCCAGGGTTCTACGACGGCATTCTTGACGTCACGGCCGAGGAGGAAGCACGCTACGACGAAATCGCCTCGATTCTGATCCGCAACAAGCCCGAAGCTGGCCCAGAGGATCGCCTGAAACAGTCGCTAATGGCGCGATGGCGAGAACCCAACTTGACGCTCCACCGATACAAGGTCTCTGGTCCCGACGGTAGTCTGGTCAGCAGCCACGCCAGTGCACACATTAGCGTGCGTCTAGTTCCCGGGCAGGAATTGCAGACCGTCATCGAGTCGCTGACAGGATTCCTCCAAAACGAGTTCGGGCAGCTCGAGTCGCAAAACAGACTAAGCATTGAGATTAACAACAAGGCTGAGCCGTGGTTGGGCGATCCCACAAACGACATCTTCCGAACGCTCGAGGAGGTGATTCTCGAGTCTTGGGAGGAGAAGTTTGCGCCGTCAGGCAACAACTCGGCGGAGGCATCCGAAGACGACTCAGACAAAAAGACGACTGAGGAGGAACCAGCCAAGGCAAAGAAGACCAAGTCCAGCAAGCCTCGCAAGCCTCTGTTTATTCGCGAGGGTGGATCCATCCCTGCCATTCGGTACCTCGAGAAGGAGTTTGGCGCACCGGCGGCTCACTTACCCTGTGGGTTGTCGACGGATTCGGCGCATTTGGACAATGAGCGAATGAGCTTGATCAATTTGCTAAAAGCCAGGGAGATTTTCGCCAAGGTGTTTGCCCGACTGTAAGCACTGGGGGCAGCGTTGTGGAGATAAAACGGGATGGGTACTGAGGCAGTGCAAAAAACACAACCGAATGGAATAAGAATAACAACAAGATACATTAGATACCCGGATGCACATGTTTGGTGTAATAAATTGTTTAACGAAAATGGCCACAATGCGGGTGTCTTGGAACTATTGAATGTCTAAAGAGAATTATTGAGACAATGGGCTGTTCTCGACCTGTGTGATTTTTTGCTGCCAATCAGGGTTGTGATTCGGCGCGTTCGCTTGCTTCCGCGAGCTGGTGGATGAGGGATTATGCAGGATGAGATGGTGTGTCGGGGATCAACGTGGCCGCACAGATTGCATACCCGATATGTAAATGTGCATCGGGTTTTCCAAAGATAGAATACCATTTGAAAACGGTAACCACTACGCAAATCGGATAATTCAGGCTGGGATTGATCGATGTCAGCTTTTGTTGACCCTGCATTTGATACTACCCTACAGGACCCGGCGGGACGGGAGGGTGGGTTGGAGTCAATGATTATTAGTCAGTCAGCCCAAGGCTGAAGGGCCACTCATTACTCCGTAGCTCAAACCTGGGACGGATAAGCGAGAACGAGGGGGCTGGCTCTGTGTGTTGGCGCCAGGGACAGGGACGGATGCACCGTAATTAAGACTCACCGTCCCTTCCCTTATTACCACTTTATATCAGTGTTTGTCAGCAGCGCGCACGCACCCTGAAGCAAGCAAAGAAAGGTTGGCGATGCTCGCGGTCAAAGAATGGACGGGTGCTATGTCCGCAGCGCGAACAAGCTAAGATTAGGGGCCCCTCCCCATCGGCTGCTGCGCCGCCCTTGAACCTCACGGCGCCTCAGAGCCCCATCGTGCAGCGTCACCCGGGCCCTATCGGGTGGGCACCGCCTGGGAGGGAGAAGGGCGAGCCCACGACTGGCGCTGTCGATCCATTTGCCCCCCCGCCGCGCCCAGACGTGGTCCCCCCAATCTGGCAGGGAGGAGACGCCTGGCAGGGCATCTCGAGGAATTGCCGTTCCTGGAACCCCGGGCTCGACCGGCGGATTTATAGTTTTCCAATGTTACGAGGCCAGAGTTTCCAGAAGGACTCCACCTGCCTCGAATGCTGAGCTGTCATTGCTTGAGGCAAGGAGCGACGAGGGTCAAAGGGGGGGAATGAGGCGGAAAGTGCGAACGCAGTATCCATTACGCGGAGTGCAGCGGACATTTCAAGAAGCCCGGCAGCTCGCCGGGCTAGTGATAGCTTTATGTGTGTGTGTGTGTGTGTGCTTTGCTGCGCGTGCTGCTAAGTGCGGCTGCGGTGCAATGCAAGGAACGTACGGGTTTTATTTTTCTCTCCCCGTTTCGATGCCGCGCCTTCCAGACCAGATCAGAGAGCTGCATGGCGGCTTCCCCAGTCCTGCCCAAGCGCCATTGCCCACATCTTTTGAGGCGCAATCCAAGTTCGCGCATTGGGCCCATGGGAGGGAGCTAGGCCCGAGTGGGCGCTGGTGCTGATGGCTGATGGCGGGATGGGGAGGCAGCTCATTGCTCATTGAGCCCTGGGCGGGCACATACACGGAAAGTCGGAAGGCGGCAAGGAAGGGGGGGGACCTGGCTGAAATTGCAACAGGACCTCCCAATGTGGGAGGATGCGACGGCCATCACTATTATACTTTCGGACACAAACAATGCCCTCGCGCGCTTCTGCTGAATCAATTTTTTCCCTGGCGGCCTTGTTTTTCACCTCCTGCTGCAAATTTCCCTCCCATCTTGCTTTCTTTTGATCGCTCCAGGGCTGTCCCTCGAAACACAGCGCAAACCCACGCTCACTCACACTCGTTTGTCTCGTTCAATTCTTCACTCTCGCTCATTAAAAACGCCACAACTGGCTTGTGCTCCTTACTCTCACTGGTCGCTTCCCGTTGTGTCATTAGCCCCGATCTCGTCCCATCCTATTTTCGGAATTGGACTGGCGTGGCTGACAACCGGCTGAAGGAGTCCATCTGCATTATTGCGCCGTCGCTCGCTCGCTTCCTCTCCAGACCTAAACCTGGAACTTCTCTTCTTCTCGATTACACTCACTCTTTTATTTTATCCAGTATTCCTTACTGGTAGCTGTTGACCATTGATCTGCGCACTAACTCGCCCTCTCGTTGCCACCTGGCTGAGCGAGTACATTGATCACGACTCACGCTTTGTATTGAATCAGCACCACCACCACGATCATACACCGGATTCGATTGCCGAAAGACACCCGCGATCACCATCACCATGGCGCCTCGATCGCTCTGGTCGGCGCTTCCCCTGTTCCTGCTCCTCGCGCCCGCGATCGCTGTCGAAAACGATTTTTCCTTCTATCCTTCCGGCGCCCGATCATGTCTGTATGATTCTGCCGACGCCGCTGGCTGCAATTCAGGTACCATCTCGGCCCTCAACACATGTCTCTGCGGCAACAACAATGATTTCGTCATCAACACGGCCAAGTGTCTGGGTGAGAAAGACTCCAGCGATGTGGACTCGGTCTACGACACAATGTCGACTGCCTGCTCTACCTCGAACACACCCTTGAGCGTCAGCAAATCCGATTTCCAAGATGCTGCCTCCGGCGCGTCCTCCGACACGACTACCGCCGCATCATCGACGGAAGCCGCATCCACCGAGGCTGCCTCATCAACATCTGGAGACTCAGCGGCAACCACAGCATCCGACTCTGTCGTAACTCAGTCGGCTTACACCACGACGGTCGCAGGTGGCTCAACCATTACTGTCATTCCCACAGAGACCCACACATCTGCGAGTGACTCCAGCAGCAGCAACGACAACAGCAGCGGTCTCTCCACCACAGCCACGATTGGAGTCGGAGTTGGAGGAGCAATCGCCGGAGCCGGTGTTGTTGGTTTGATTGTTTTCCTTGTCCTCCGCCGCCGTCGCAGAAGAGATGTAGAGCAGGCCCACCCCATGCTTCTCCAGAACCAGCAAGGCACCCCTCAGAACCCCTCGCCCTTCGCGCCGCCTCCTGGTTCCATCACGCCCGCCATGACCTTCAACAGCGAAGCCCAATCTCATTCGAACTGGACCGGCGGAACCTCGCCAAGCCCGGCCTCAGCGGGCTGGAACAAGTCTGCCGGCGTGTCACCACAGTACTCTCAATACAGCACACCTGGACAGGCACACCTTGTGCCAGGTGCCGTGCCCCCAATGCAGCAGGTATTCGAGATGGATAGCAGCCAGACTGTTGCTGTTCCTCCGGTGGAGATGCCAGGCTCTGCCGTGCAGAGGTAGTAGGCTGGGACGCCCTCGGAAAACGGAACGCAAGGGTGCACTGTCGCCCGGGAGGCGTGCAGCGGAGTTGATGTGACCGACGGCGACGCACTGAAACACTACCTTGACGCATGATGGAAAGCTAGATTCTAATGGCAAAACAATAGGAGCATTGGCGACTGAAAAAGGCAGCGCCTGCGAGGAGTTTTTTCTGGGTTCTTGCTAGGATTTTATCAAGTAATCTACGGGACAATGATGCATCCTGAGCTTACAGCATCTTCATGCATATATTCTAGACTTACTATCTTAATAAATACCAGCTTTTTATGACAATTCAGTTTGGGTTCCTGCGTCTGTCTGGATTTGCTCATTGTGTGACTGTGCGCGCGCCGAGTGAGGCGACCGATTGAGTGTTCGATCAAACAATATCGGGTCATGTGGAAATTTGGTGCCAACTGGTTCGTCATGATTGGAAGCCATCACAGTCCTTGGCATGGCATCCCGGCGCCGTTTGCGGTCATGCTTGCGGGAGGGGTGGGTGGCGGCGCCTCGCCAATCTAGGCTGGGCGGCAAGGGCCAGAACGGTAATCTGACCAACTGATGGTACTCGATTAATTTGACGGTTGGTGATGATTCTTGAAAACGGTCAATTGACGTGTGCTTTATACTACATTTTTCTTTATCTCGGTGATGGGACCCGAAGGATTAAGCTCGCTTGGCTCGGCGAATTCATATACGACGTGCCTCGGTCGCTGGGGAGGAGGCTCCATTTTCAGCTGCTTGTCTTGGGTGTACATACGGTAGGGGCGATGTGACGAGTCCTCAACCGAATTTTCCGCCTTTCCCAACTCTAACGCTGCATCTTCAACTCTCCTATCGACGAAGAAGCTGACCGCAGCCATGGCTGACAAGACCTACGTCCTTATTACCGGGTACGTCCCCGTCTTCCACACCAATTTCCCTTTTTGTCGCCGGCTCGCGGGGCCGTCAGCCTTTGGGGGCTGGTGCGCACGTGCTTGCTGTCCTCGCTTCGCCGTTGAGGAATAGGGCGCAGCAGCACATGGCATGTTAATGTCATGTGGGTGCGCGGGCGGCCGCGAATTGATTAATTAGGCCAGGACAAGCAGACTGACAGAGGGAACTTGGTTGCTATAGGTGCTCGCCCGGCGGCATTGGCCATGCACTGGCCCTCGAGTTTCAGAGCAGAGGTAAGAAAATAGTGGTGGCTTGCGAGAGCAACCCAAGTGGAGAGCTCGGGAGATGAGACGTGGTGTGAGACGGGATGGAAACAGCTTCTGACAGCGTCGCCGCGACAGGATGCCATGTCATTGCCACCGCACGAAACACCGACCTGATCAAGCACATGGAGGGGCCCGGTGTTAGCGTTCTCCAGCTCGACGTCACTAAGCCCGCGAGCATTGACGAGTGCAGGGACAAGGTGGCGGCACTGACGGGCGGGAAGCTCGACATTCTTATTAACAATGCGTAAGTTGACGACTGAACACTATAGGGATGGAAAAGGAAAAATAAAGAGCGGGAATGCTTGCCGAAAAAAAAAAAGATGCATACTAAATGAAAACATAGCGGACGCACTCACACGATCCCTGCCCTGGACATGGACCTTGACGATGTGCGTGCTACGTACGAGGTCAACGTCTTTGGACCCATGTCGATGAGCAAGTCGTTTGCACCGCTGCTCATCCAGGCGCGGGGTCTTATTATCAACATTTCTTCCATCTCGTCAGTGGTGCCGTACCTCTTCGGTGCTATCTACTCGTCTACTAAGGGCGCCATCAACACTTACTCGCGTGCCCTGCGCATGGAGTTGCAACCCTTTGGCGTCCGTGTCATGGTAGCCATGACGGGCACCGTCCGCTCCAACATTGCGAGCCACTTCCACCGCAGCCTGCCCGCGGACTCGCTGTATATGCCCGTCAACGATGCCTTTGAGCGCCGTCTGGTCTTTAGCCAGACCACTGCTACCGTGTCGACTTCCGGCTACGCCAGCAAGATTGTGACAGAGGCCCTGCGGGGTGAGGGATACCTGGGCGGACTCATCGGTGGTTCGCCAGACTGGTTCTGGGCTGGTGGTATGTCGAGCACTGTCTGGGGTCTGACGCTGCTGCCGAGGTTCATGAGCGAGCGTATCATTGCCGTCTTCTTCAAGATGGGGGCCATGAGCAAGAATCTTCACGCGGCGTGGGGCAAGAACAAGTGATTGCATGAACGAGCTCGAACTGTTTGAGGAAGAGGAAAGTATAGAAGTGGTGAAAAATAGACATTGTTATTCGTCACTGGTATACGATTAATTGATTCACGAGGGGCTAATCCCCCCGTCAAGTTTTGAAGGATATCTTTGTGTCTTGTTCATCAAGTCTCGTGAGACTGGGGCGTGTATTCTAAATGCTCAACCATGTAAAAAAAACCTCTCCGTCTCCCAAGATGAACCCAGGAGACACACCATTTTTTCTGTTCGTCAGTGGTAGCGGACAACCTTTAAGCCCACTTTCCAAGAAGACTCATGAGGACCATGCCGGTGATCAAGCCAAACATGCCCAAACTCGTCGTCACGGCGTTGGCATCGGTCAGCTCGCCGCCCAGCATCCAATCGTGCGCCCACATCTCGACGAGACCGACCCAGATGAGGATGCCGGCGGAGAAGGCGTCCAACGTACCAATGGCGACGAGGGTGGCAGGGTCGTTTCCGTTGAACTTTTGCAGGACGCCGATGCCGATGGCCATGCCGATGGGGGTGACGATGGCGAAGCCCGAGGCGAGGAGCAGCTTCTTGGACAGGGGCACGGTGGAAGGTCCGGTGCGGTCGACGGCCGGGACGGGAGCGTCGTGCGAGTGCATGTGGGCGTGCTGGGTGTGGGAGAAGGTGGTGCCGTAGCCGAGGGCGGCGATGCGGGAGCCCAGGGCGATGCCCTCGAAGAGCTGGTGGAAGATGATGACGATGGTGAGGGTGACGAAGAAGGAGTCGCCGGCGACGACGAGGGTGATACCAATGACTTGAAGAGTGTTAGTTTTGACGTGACTACATCATGATGGGAGTAGTGATTATTGAAGACTTACGCAGCGAGTGGAAGATGATACCAGCCTCCATGATGCTAATGTTGGCCATTTCGGCAGAAGCAATGGCCTGGGGGGACACGTCCGTCTCCGACTCGGACTCGGACTTCTTCTTGGCCTGCCATCGCATGGCGCGGGACACGACGAACTCGATGAGGAAGGAGATGAACAGACCAGCCATGACAATGGCGGACGTGACACCCTCGTATACAAGCGCGTACATGCAGTCGTTGCTAAACATCATGCTGGCATGGGTGTAAAGCTGGAAAAGCACGAGTTAGCTAATATTATATTTAATGCGTTGGCTGGAACTACAACTTACGTGAACAAAGGCAGTCGAGATGATGACTCCAGTACCAAACTGCTTGAGAACAGTGAGGACAATGTTGTTCTTGATCTGGTAAAAGTTGGAGATGAGAATGGGGCCAAAGACACCGATGGAGCTGGCCAAGAGGACGACGAAGAGCATGCCGATTCGGATGGGGATCTTGTAGTCGCGGTCCTTGCGCTCGCAGGTCGTGGTGGAGGAGCCGCTCTCAGATTCGCCGGCGCCAACGCAGTGCCTGGTTGCATGTAAGTATACACAAGAGTAGAAAGGAAAGCCTGTGTTGAAGATAGTTACTTACTCGACGCCAGCGTGGAAATGGCAGTTCTCTCCCTGAGGCTCAGAGGTGGCAGTGGAGGTGGAGGTTGCCGTGCCGAGATTGTCGGCAGCAATAACTTGGACTTCGCTGTCTTCAGTCATGCACCATCTATAATGGGGCATTAGCAAAGGGACTCCCCATAGAACCAGGAAACTGGGATCAGGGTTGAATTACAGGTCAGTGTCGTGGGCGTGGCAGCCAGTGTACTGGGCCGGGACATCCTGGGTGGCGGTGACAGTGGTTGAGACGTAGTACTCTTCTGAGCCGACCATGCAGAAGCTGGATTAGGGTGTTAGTTGAGAAGAAATAAAGGAATAGATCGTAGAGTCCGTACATGGAGCTAGAGTGAAGATGGCAGTCGGTGATGGCGGTGATGGAGGAAGTTGACGTGATGGTTCCGGTTTTTGAGGCAGCGCTGGCGCTGGCCGTGGCGGAAGTAAGGGTTGCGAGGGCGCCGATGATTTGCACCTCTCCACCGCTGGGGTTCATACAGTATCTACAAGAGTCAGAATAATTGGATGCGATACTTTGGGGTCGTGGCTTAGTTACGTTGCGGTGCCGTGGTTGTGGCAGTCTGTGTACGAGGACGGGAGGTCCCCAGTGGCAGTCGCATCGGCGACAACGCGCCATTCAGTTGAGCCGTCCATACAGTATCTTTGAAAGTCATTAATTTCTCATATACCAATTAAAAAATATTGGCGCAAACTCACTGGATGCTTGAGCTCACGTGGCAGGACGTCAGCGACTCATAGCTACTCCTGGTGCTGGCCGCAGCCGTCGTCGTGGCGGTAGCCTGTCTCCTCATGACGGGATCCAGCGAGGCAGAGGCCATGCCGAAGAGGCAGAAAGCCCCAGCAAAGACGGCGGCGGGGCTGCCGAAGCTGTGTCTTGCGCGACCCATGGTTCCTGTATGTTGTTCTCTTGTCGATGGGGGGAATTGCCGAGAGAGATGTTCGAGACGAACAAAGGCGGATGAATGGAAAGGGCTTAAAGAGCTCGCTGCAGAATCCTCCAGACAAAACCACGAAGCGGACGAGGAACAGAAGAGATAAATATGCATGCCAAAGAGGCTTCAATGGGCGCGCGTGGGGTGGGGGACCGGACCCGACGCAAGCTGGTCACGGCGGATCCCCTCGTACGGTTAGGCTTTCAAACATCAAGGTCCTCAGATGCCAAGACATGTCGACTCCAGCGGGCTCTACGACCTCTCTGTCTCTCTCTCGGCGTTGTGCAGTTAAACATGGTGGATACGGGGGGGAGTATAGGCGGGATAGTGGGCGGTGGGGCAAAGCAAGGTTGGCGGAGCTGGAGAAGAAGGAGGTGTGGTTCCATTGGGGAGGGACAGAGAGGTGGTGGGCTAACATAGACTGCGAACAGGCTGATGGCCGTGGTCCATCTCATTCGTTTCTGACGGATTGCAGAGGCGGGGAGCGCAAACCATGTGTCACGGATAGGCCGAAGGTGCTCATTCGCAGCGACATGATTGGAGGCGTCGCGAGAAGAGCAATGCTTACTTGTCGGGGCTTTTTTTTTTCTTCTTCGCCCTTCTCCACCCGTCGTGGGTGCGTTGCGAGAACAGCTCGAGAACCTTGATGGATAGATGGATCAACGCACGCCCAGCCCCCAAGTTGGGAACATGTCCGCGCTGGTGGCCGTGCATTGTGCATGCCTTGCATAGCTAGGAAAAAGGTCAGAATAATGGGAAAAACTGGGAAAACAATGAGTCAATTTCTGGATAGAAAAAAGAGGAGAAACACGTTGACTTTGCGCTTCGTTTTTTGTCTTGTCTAGTTACGGTGCATGCGTGTTGCGGTTGTGGCACGAGGTCTTTTTTTCTTCCGCGCTCGCTGTAAGCTTATTAGAAGCTTAAAATTCTCAAGGCCCAATGTGAGATGGCGCAGCCACCATCTTTCTAAGGTGCATCAATTCGAGCAAGGGTCTCAACCAAGGGTGTTTCGTTTCCAGCACAAACAATGGCTACTGATAAGAGTATGTTTAATGTACGTTGTTTATTATAATTTACCAAGAAAGGGTTACGCAGCATTTTATTTCCTCGCTGCAAGAATACGCAATCATTTTCCTATTCCATTCCATACTGATCCTTCCCGAACATTGACGGATCTCAAACGTTTTTTTTTGTCTAAAAAAACACATCCACTATTTTCGGCTCTAGTCTAAAAAACAATAACCTTAAAGGGCCAGAACGGCGGCGGCGGCGAGGCCCAGGACAGGAACCATGGCCATGCCCGCAGCGTTATCGGTGGCCTGAGCGGCAGAGCCGCTGGATGTGGGAGTGGAAGCAGAGTCGGAGCTGCCAGAGGCGCTGTTGGCGGAAGCGCTGCCAGCAGAGGCGGTTGCGGTGCGGGCGCCATCGCAGTGCCTGTTGGGAAGCATGGTGGTCAGCACGGGGCCCTCGGGGGAGCTTGCGCGCACGTCAATTGGGGCACGGGGAAGTCTTACCAGTGGTCGCCGTGGGGCTCGCAGCCGTACGACTCGGTAGGGCTGGGGCCAGCAGCGGCGGTGCCAGTCTCATCATCGTCGTGGTCGTGGGTGGTGGTAGCGGTGGCAGCAGTTGCGCCTGAAGTCAGGGTGGCGCGGGAGCCCTCGCAGTGGTAGTGGTCGCCGTGAGGCTCGCATCCCCAAGACTCGGTGGGAGAGGGACCAGCAGAGGCAGTGCCAGCAGAGTGCGACGACTCATCGTCGTCGTGGTCGTGGGTGGTGGTGGCAGCGGCGGCGGCGCTGGTGACGGAGGTGCTCAGAGTAGCGCGGAGACCCTCGCAGTGGTAGTGGTCTCCGTGAGGCTCACAACCCCAGGACTCAGTGGGAGAGGGACCAGCCGACTCGGAGGACTGGGCGAGAGCGGCGGGGAGGAGGCCCAGAAGGGCGACGGCAAAGGCGGTAGTCTTCATCTTGAGAGAGAGGTTATGCGTGTATAAAAGAGAAGAACGAGGTAGATAGTGTCAAAGACGGGGATAGAGTGGTGATACGAGATGAGAACCGCCTGGGGGGAACAGGGTCTTTATACCAGAAGCACCAACTAGCTAATCTGTATGTGCAGACGAGATGCAGCTGCAGAGGCGGCAGATCGGCCTCGAGCCACACAGGACGGAACCCATGATTCACAAGCCTGGTGTAATCCGTCAACGAGGCTCCGGGGCGATGGGCATGGCTGGGATGGTCGGGGAAGCTCGACCCACGGCCAAGAGAAATACAAAGAGAGCTGAGGGTGTGCGTGTATACGCCGATGGAGCAGCGACAATAGTTCCAGCGTGCTAGTGTTGCGAATGGCGTCAAGCCCCCCGTTTAAGCATGCTGAGAAGCATGTCGTTCAAGCATATTATGGACCCTCCCCCCCACGCCGTCTCCGTACGAGGCCAGAGACTCGTCAAAACGTGCGAATCGAATCGTGCCCGCCGGTCTTGGCGTTTTTTGGGCCATCAAGGTCCTCGCCTTATACCGCTCACCGAAGTTCACGCGGCTCCACGCCCTACGCAGCCGGGGTGCCAAGGACAAACCACACGATGCAAGCTCGCTGATTTGTCAACGGGCCGTAATTATCTTCTCCGTCGTGTGTCCTGGTTCTTTTTTTTCATCTGATTTCCGAATCAAAATTATCATCATGTAAAGAGGCTCCCACGCGCCAAGACTTTTTTCTCTTCCATCTGTCTATCCAGGTTCGTCGGAGAAGAAACCCTTTTGCCTCGTTTTTTTGCTGATCAGTCGGTAGCTTCGTGATAAAACTGGTTGATGAGAGGGGCTTGGTGAACCACCTTGAGTCAGAACTATCAATCCTGGACTTTGAATCTTACTCGTATCTCACCCTTATCCGAGCTTCCGAAAAAAGACAAAGAACTATTGTCATGGGTGCCACTCGTAATGCATGGTTGCTCGTGTTGGCGAGTATGCTGCCTGTTGCTTGGGCATCAGGCGAGGCAGACAATGTAGTACCTTCATCTCATGATTGTCCATATGCTGCTTCGGCGGCCGTGGACGAACAGAAGCTGGTTTGTCAGTCCCTGCCTCCTCCTGTTTCCTTGTCTGACATACAACACAGTTGAACTCTATCAACTCTCCAATTGAGGTTCATGAAGTTATTGTCACTGTTGAACAGATATCTGGAAAGCCTGATAGTCCTCGCCATGTTGAGGAAAAGAAAAATCTCCTGGGAAGGATTGCCAAACCATATGGCACGTTACAGCCCAACCACCCAAGACATCGCTTGCTAGATGCTCTGTATGGATTTACATACTACCAGGAGCGTCAAAAGGCTGAATTGGACCGACTGAGAGACCTTTACCAACATACATCAAAAGCCCAAAAATCGGTATGTATGTCGACTTCAAGTCTACTGTCAGTTGAGCTGACCATTTCTAGTTGTTGGAGCGCCATGTTCACTACTCGCAAAAGTTTACTCGAATCAATGATGTTTTAACAAAGAACCAAGAGCTGTGTGACCGCATCGTCGACAACGCCCTTGAATTTTACGAGATACCCCGTGAAGAGCTTCAGAAACATATCAAGGACGCACAGGCAGCGGGGAGACAGGCTGACAAAGTTGCCGTCTCACAAGCCCTGAAGCATTTTGTGCGCGACTGGACGGAGACGGGGCTTCATGAGCGAGAAAAGCCATTCAAGCATGTGCTGGAAACAATCAAGACCCTATTTCCGGATCGAGATGCTACCTCAGCTCCTCTCAAAGTTCTTTTGCCCGGTGCTGGGCTTGGACGTCTGGGCTATGAAATTGCCAACCTAGGAGGTATGTCGCACCTATTCTGGATGAAAACCATAGCTGACCGATTTGTACAGGCTTCGAGGTTACAATCAACGAGTGGTCCATGTACATGAATACCGTGTACCGCTTCCTTGAATCCCACCGCTCTCGAAACAGCGAATCGTTCCATCCATTCATCGACGGGTGGTCACACCATGCTTCAGAGGCCGACATGCACAGAAAACTGTCGTTTCCAGACACTACAGTCAACGCGAGCTCAGTTCTGATGGTGGAAGGCGATTTCACAACAGCATTCCGGGATCAAGCTGGCAAATACGATGTTGTCGTGACCTACTTTTTCATTGACACGGCACGCAACCTGATTAGCTACTTTGACACTATCAAGCATGTTCTCAAACCAGGAGGTCACTGGATCAATCTCGGACCTCTTCTCTACGGAAGTGGTCCCTTTGTTCAGCTCACCATGGAAGAGATTGTGCTCGTAACCGAGGCGATGGGATTTGAGTATCTTGACACTGACGCCTCCTTTGGCGACTTGACATTTCCCGACAAGAAAGTTAGGGGAATGGAGGCTATTTATGGTTTTGATGATCGGGCGTTGACAAAGAATGCGTACAATGCGCAGTTCTGGGTGGCAAAAAGGCTATAATAGTAAAATCTAGATTTCTACGTAGCAATACAAAGGGGCGAACCAATACTTTCAAATAGTAGGCCATGGAGACCTATTTGAAGATACAGTAGGGAATTGGCGAGGAAGGGATGGGGATCCGAGGATTACCGCGCATGAAATGATGTCTGAGAGGTTTGACCCAGCTGGTGTGTCATCACCGTCTTCTTCTAAGGCCAGTGTAGGAGGGAAACTGTTTATTTACTGATGGGATGAGAGGACTGGCTCTTTTTTAACGAATAACTCTAGTAACACCTCGGATGTACTTTCGATCAACGACGTGGAATAAAAAGCGCAGGGAGCAATAAGCTCCACATCTCCGAGCGACAAAAGAGGTAATAGATGGTGTCAAAATTGGAGTAAAGTCTCATGCTGAGCCCATTTTACAGACTTCAGGTCTCTTTGAAAGCATCCTTGCTACTCTTTTCGTTGGTGTGGCGACTGAATAGATAAGCGGTGTTCCGCCTTCTTTATCTTAATAGTCAGGATCGACATCTTTTCTTTTGAGAAACATATCCCTTTGGGTGTTGTAAGCCTCCACTTAGGTACCAGGCAAGATATATTACAAATTACAAAGCTCCTAATTAAGAATAAAAAATAATTAAAATTATTTTATATAATTTTATTTTATTAATAACAAATTTATTTATATAAAGTTATATTTTATTCTAATAATAATATTTTGTTGGTCGGATGATTGAGGGGAGGTACCTAGGTGGAGGCTTGTGGCACTCAAAGGGATATGCTACTTCTACTTCTTTGGATGTCTTAGCGGCATGACTAGGCAATGTTCTTCCGTTTTCATCTTGACAGTAGGGATCTATATCTTCTCTTTTGGGAAGCATATGCGCTATTTCTGTGAGAACATGTGTCGCACCCAAGCTGGTCTCACAGTCGGGTTGACCCTGCGGTCGCCCGAGGCTGCACCGGCCTTGATGATAGAGGCCTGATGACTCCAGCAGCTATCTCCGTTTTTATATGTAAGGGCTAGATGAGGCTTACTATAACCAGCTTTGAAATACTATACAAAATAAGAATAAAACCCTAGTTAGACTATCTCACTATTGTAGACCTAGCCTAAGCTAGTTATTTGCATTATCTATACACGTTAGTTGGCTTTAGGTAGCTTCAACCTTCCCTTGGGTATCCTCGGCCGCCTAGAATGGCTAGCTAGCTACAATAGTAGCTATAAGAGACCTAGATAGACCCCTCGATTAACAAGGCAAGAGCTTCTATATATTCAAAGGTCCTCGTAGCCGTGACATTAGGAATTTCCCAAAAATTGACCTCAAGGATTGAGCATTCCTTCTTTCATTTGCGATCTCCAATACTGCGTAGATTACCTCTATTTCGGGCGGACACTTTTCTAGCAAAAGGCTGAGCAGCTTCGGAAAGTTCCCAACAACAGCCAAATATATTGGTTCATCTCTGAAGCCTGTTGCTTCTTCTTGTGGCGCTAGCTTGCTCTCGTATCCACTCAGAAGTAGTTGATCAACAAATAAATGCAGACCCCACCGGCATGCAACATGAACCGGTCCTGGCTTTTGCATTTCGAAGCTGCCCCTGATCTCAAAATAGTACCCGCCGTCACCGATGGTACGCGACTTGCCACCGTGAATCCAGTAGATGCACTGAGCGTCGCGATTTGTAAGAAACCTCAACGCTAGATCTTGAAGCTCTGGTTGCCAGCTTGTGCTGTGATGGCCCCAATACTTGCGGGAGTATTTGAAAAAGGGCCACTTCTCGCATTTCTCAGGTTCCCAATCGTCTCCAGACCAGCTGTCATCGGTTGGGTCATAGAGCTTAGGCTCGTCAAGCATTTTTGTATCGAGGCAAGCTCGGATCGACAATTCTTGTCTCGTGTGCCATTCCTTTACAGAGTTGTATAGCGCCGGTATTTGTAAATAGGTGAGACAAGACTCGGCGATTTCAAGCTCAGCAGTTGGCAGCCATCTCTCGAGCGCGCCTTTATTGAAGTATTCCTGAGCCGTGAAGTGGACAAATCGGATAACATCTGCTTCCTTGTCTACTGTAACTAGGCCAGAACATACTGACAGAATTACATTGACCCCAACAATGTTTGTATCGGGTGGCGCTTCGTAACAATATGGCTTAATTCGAATGGCGTGTTGCAGCTCAAGTGGAGAGAGTGGCCTACAGCTATGACCTATCCATGCTATAGTCTTCTGTGCTATTTGCCTTCTTCTCTGACTTTGGCAGTCGATACGTTTAATCGTAGTATTGTAGGCTCTTTCGATAGACTCAGCGTCTTCGGATAATTTTGCCAGTGCTGATTCCACCTCGTAAATAGTGAATACATCTTGGAATAAGTCCGTGTGTAAGTGAGCAAGTAGAAATCTATATAAAATTACAAATCAGTCAAATAGCTAAGTATGAAATGGTTTTTTCTTTTGGAGAGTTTGCCTCGCAACTTACAAGTCGCCCGAGGCTTGGAGAATATTGTCCACAATGCGTTGTCGCAACAGCTCATCATCAGGTAAATCGGGCATGTGAGAAATTCGGTGATCCAAGTAGGACTGCAAATCCTGTCTCGAAGAGTGTATTGGTATGCGGATATCATGTGACACTTCTACGATCGGCCGCGCTGTTATCATTACCCTAAGCTTGCCTGTAGATCCTGACTGTAGGAGGGTAATTTGGTCGAGGAATGAAGACCGCTCTCGATTGTCATTGTAAAATTCGTCGAGCGCGTCGAGTAACAGAAATGATATTTTGGTAGATGAGATAATTTCCTTTAGAGTTGGGAGGACATCCGGATATTTGCAGCTATTGGTTGACTTTTCATATAAAGAAATGACCGAAGAGGGTAATTGTGGCTTATGGGAGACAAACTGCCAAAGGATGGAATAGAAGAGCTCGGACTGGCCTTGTTCGTGTCTGCTATTGTATCTGAAATATAGGACAGAGGTGTTATGGTCGTTTTGCGAAAATGAATTGTCCAGATGTCTCATCACGATAGAAGTGAGAATTGTCTTTCCGGAACCTGGCAATCCAGGGCAAAAGAGAGTTGATGTTCCCTTTCCGCCCTGGGTCCATTTTGTGAACTCATCAGAACGAAGAAACCAAGTTCCTGTCCCGGCATGAGCTCTCCTTTGGAGGTCCTGCTGTAGAGAGTCACTGTGAATGGCCTTTTCTCGAATCCAGTTCAGGATCTTTGTCCTGGTTGCTTGATCTGTCTGCATCGTCTGAGCATTGACCATCATCTCGGACTTTTGTTGAACATCACCCAAGACTCGGTTCATCGAGAAGGATACATCCCTGGAAAAACTGTCAGTAAATCAAGTTTTAAGCCCCTTCATGGGCCTATCTGACTGGGTTGGTACAAGTTGTCTTGGGATGAGCTTAGTTGGATTGAGCTTTTTAAACGCTCAAGTTTCTGGAACTTTTCAACAATAGCCTCTCTATCCCGTTTCCAAGTGAATGCTCTCCGTAACCCTGAAAACCCCGCCTCCGTCTTCAGCTTCAGCAAAATAGTAGCTAGTTCAGCCATTGTGCGCGCATACTGCTCTAAAGCGCCGTTTTTCTGCATCAAGTACTGAGTGCACTGAATCAGTGGCTCATCCTGTGGGTTTTCCTTCGCGTGGGCATCCTGAAGCCGACCCTGCAATTGTATGAGAAGGATATAGGAGGATTGAGCCTCAACTAGGAAGTCCGTAATGTCCGAGAGTGAGCCCTTGACTTCATAGAGTATGTTGATGACTTTCTGCGTCATCTCCACGAGTGTGAAGATGTTGACAACAAGACCCAGTGGATCCATGATGACTGGAGTGGTAGCTTGCCCAAGCAGATGGAGGCTGGCCGGCACCTAGCAACAAGTAATAATTAATCGTTAAGATGAGCGGAAAGTGCCAGAAGTATGGTGAGAAACTTGAGATCTGACAATAATAAAAGTCAGGCTGACCTCAAGCAGCGCACAGGGATGAGTCACGTGCTGAAGCCCCTCTTGCTAAGCGCCTGTATGAAGATGGTGCGTTGAGGCTAGGTTTTGCGGCCTGTGGTTGGTTGTGCGAAGGCAACAGTTGAATCACAGGCAAGAAACTCGGCCAATCAAGAAGGAATGGATTCCACCGATTTCTTGGCCTTACTTGGTGAGATCAGCAGCCAATCAGCGACCAGATGGAATGAATTGGGTGCAATAATATGGTCCACCTTTGGAGGCGAGAAGGCACTCCAGCCCTATTTTTGCCTGCGAGCCTTTCAACCAACGGATTTGCTATGCCCGATACCAGGACTATGCTCACTCCATCAGAATGGTCAGCGCAGGCGATTTAGATTGGGATATTTCCAACAAATGAAAGCCACTCTAAATTCTTCGCCGCTTTAAGCGAGCAACTCCATAGACAACCTTCGCTCGGGGTGTATAGCACCGCATTGATTTCTGGAGACGGAGCAGACGCTAGTGACCTGGGCATCAAGAATTTCCTGCATTGAACTGCAAACTGTCTAGTCGAGGTGGGAAAATATGATATGAAAGGGGAGACAAAAGGGTGCACTTGGCCTGACCCCGGCCTGTTCCTAGCGGCCCAATGCGACAATGCTGAAGTAGTGAAGAAACCCAAGGGCTCTGAACAGGTCACTGCCAAGCCCCCGGGGAGAAGGCATTCGAATCTGACAACTGGGCAGTTGGAAATGGGCCAGTGAGATGGCCCAAAACACGCCACCACCACGCTATTGCGGGGTTTCTGTGCCGAGTGAGGATCCATGCAACGTGTCGTGCCGATAACAACCATCTTCTTCTCCGCATCCGATCTGGTCCATTCTTCTGGATCGATCGCATCGTCCCGGGGTTGAGCTTGCGCGACGTTGGCGGAAATGCCGGGGGGCGCACCAGCAAGAATGCCTCCGGACCCCTGCTTCAGCAATCAAGGGCTTGGCTCTCAATACGTCCAGTCCGGCGACGGGCACCAATCCAATCTCAGCGGCAGCGGCACGCAAATAAACTACTATGGAGGTATGTACCATGACACCCCCGGGATTCCATTCCAGAAACCCATGGTTGACCTAGCGTAGTCAAAGCCGAAAGCCTCACGGGGGAGCTTGCCAAGCTCCGAACGGAGAAAGAAGGTGCGCGCCGCTACCCAGGTTTCGATCCAGGACCGAAATCACTTTGGCAAAAGAAGCCGTTGGAGGGCGGACAACTGACAAGCCCAGACTGCCTTCGATCTCTCTCCTTCCCCAACATCTACTCGCGAAAACAAGATATCGCCCTTGCCCACCCAGGCACATGTGACTGGCTGTATGGAGCCGACGAGTTCCAGGAATGGCACCACCGAATTCATCTACCGACCCACAATGGAGTGCTCTGGATTAAGGGTAAGCCAGGAGCGGGCAAGTCAACACTAATGAAACATACTCTCAACCACTGTACGAGAGTTTTCCGCAATGACCTGATTGTGTCCTACTTCTTCAACGCTCGAGGCGAAATACTTGAAAGAACTCCACAGGGAATGATGCAATCGATTGTATACCAGCTCCTTGAAATGGATGGCAAGTTGTATGAATACTTGGTGCCAATGTTTCGCCAGATGCAACGAGTTCACGGGGGTGGAATTTGGACATGGCGACAGCAGCAGCTCAAGGAGTTCGTACTATCAGTATTTAAGGAACGGGAACCAAGGCCTGTCATTCTGCTTATTGATGCCCTGGATGAGTGCAATGACGATGAGGTTAGGGATGTTGTTGAATTTCTCGAGAGGCTAAGTGTCAGTGCCTTCCAGTCTGGCTCTACCCTGAGGATTTGTCTTTCGAGCCGCCATTACCCGTACGTCAGCATGACCAAGTCTCTTGAGTTGACTGTGGAGGGAAACAAAGAACACGAGAGAGATATTGCCAGATATGCAGGAGAACAATTGAGAATACGGGACAACGAGGTCGAAGCAAAAGTCAAGAACAAGGCTAACGGAATTTTCATGTGGGTCGTCATTGTGGTATCATTGCTCAACAAGGCCTACGACGAGGGCCGGATCGAAGCCATGCAGAAGGCACTCGACGAGGTGCCAGGCGACCTAGAGGAGCTATTCAGCATCCTGCTAAGCAAAGACAGCGGACACAGGGCGGAAACGATACTGATTCTCCAATGGGTGCTGCTCAGTCAGAAGCCGCTGACGCCTACGGAGCTGTTCTTTGCAACGCTGGCCGGAGCCGCTCCAGAACTCGCAGGACCGTGGGTTCCATCAGAAAACACGGTGGAGATGATCCATCGCCGCATCACCAACTCATCCAAGGGTCTGATTGAAGTACGAAAAGGAGACGGCGAGTCGGCACAATTTATTCACTTGTCCGTCAGTGACTTCCTGCATCGAAACAGAAGATTGCAGACACTGGATCCGACTTTGGGCCTGAACCCTATTAGTGCCAGCCACGGCCAATTGTGGGCTTGCTGCTGGTCATACATTGAGCAGTTAGACACAACATTGCGGGACCACAATGACATTGGAGATTTAAATAACAAATACCCGTTTCTGAGTTATGCGGCGACCTATTTGTTCGATCATGCTGAGAAAGCACTATCCTCCACCACCTGCACTGTGCAAGCGGCTATTGGGCAGTGGCTACAAGAGCACGATAGCTGGTTTCCATGGTGGAAATGGTTTATCAATGCCGGGGGCTATTTCCATTCTGCAAACAAGTTTGAGCATCTTAGCCTGGAAAATAATCCGGACACGGGATTGCTTTATGTACTCTCGTATTACGGTTATCAGAACCTGGTTAAGGTTGCCATCGAGAAGGGTGCCAACACCAACACGCAAGGCGGCGAGTGGGGCAGCGCGCTGGGTGCCGCCTCATTCAGTGGAAAAGACGGTATTATAAGGCTACTTATCGACAAGGGCGCCGATATTAATGCGCAAGGCGGTACATGGGGCAGGGCGCTGGTTGCAGCCTCAGTCAGTAGACATGATGGCATTATGAGAATACTTCTTGATAAGGGCACCAATATCAATACGCAAGGTGGTGCATAGGGCAGCGCGTTGGGTGCCGCCATGTTTACAAAACAACAAAGCACCACAAGGCTGCTTCTTGATCAGGGTGCCAACCCTAACAGGCAGGGAGGCGTATGTGGCAATGCATTACAAGCCGCCTCATTCAATGGATAAGACGGCATCATGAGAATTGTTCTTAACAAGAGCGTCAACATTAACGCGCGAGGGAGTGCATGGGGCATGCTGTTGGGTGCCGCCGCGTTTACAGGACAATGGAGAACCACATGGCTGCGTCTTAATCAAGGTCCCGACCCCAACACGTAAGGAGGTATATGCGGCAATGGGTTGCAAGCCACCTCAACGGGTTCTGGATGGGATAGGATTCTGAGGCGCTTTCTCCTCCTGCATGGAATGGGCGCTTAGGATACATAAGGGGAATACTCTAGCATTACAATGTAGACTGTAATAAACTAATTTAAGGGCTTGATTGTTTAGTTCAGTGCGGGCATCACATAGCGAAGGGCTTTATATTGGTTAAAGTAGATGTTGTATTTCTTGTTTATGAAGCCAATATACTACTCTGATTGTACTTTTACCATCATTTCAATCAGTGAGATTAAAGCGCTCTATTTCAATACGAGGTGATGAAACATGCTTGATTATAAAATAGTTGGCTCCGAAATCATTTACATGAGAGGCAGGGGGCTTTGCCAAGATAAACTTTAGTCGATGGAATTGTGTTAGAGTTGAAGAGAGCATTGACTGATTATCACGATATGTTTGTCTTCCTTATTCTCCAGGGTGTCTTTCTCCCATCCTCTTCCAAAGCTATCCGAATTAACCATCCACAGTCAGAGCTTTAGCGTACTAAATTTATATTTACTTTCTTCTCTTTACCTGGATTTTAGCCCCGTTCAAAGGTAGAATGGTTTCTACCTACCAAAAGTTTAGTAGTAGCCTCTTCCCATTATAATTATTAGAGAAAGCAATATTATAGTTCTATAGAAGATAGACTAAAACCATTTTTGAAAAGGTTGCTTGGGGAGGGGAACAACCCGTTGTATACTCTTGGGCGGGGATCTAGCTGTTCTGGAAAAATTGACCATTGATTCGTGGAAATAATGTTACATTTTGTTGTTCTCGGGTTCATGTGCTAATTTTCGCTTCGTATCATACACGTTGAAGGATCCATCTCGACAATGATTTCCCATTCTTGACTGGAACAATTACAGCAGATCCGCCCAATTGGCGATATTCAACCACCCCTGATCCGTAAATCCATTCAACTGAAGCGGTTCGCCTGCAAACAGCCTGTTCCAGTCCGGCGGACTCTCGGGAATGATGACCTGCTCACCTTGGAGGTGCTGAGTCACCATTGTCTCGTACTCTTGGTGCAGCTCCTCAAACACGTTGTGGACAGCTTCGGCATTGGGCCAATAGCGAGCGAGGGCCAGCGTTGACCTGAGTAGCCTGGCGAGCTGCTCCAGGGCGTGGATGGCGACTAGAAAGGTGCGGCGCAGCACGGCGGCGCGGATCTCGTTTGCGAATTGAATCCCGACGGCGGTGATGGCGCTCACGGCAGTAAAGTGGCACTTCCGGACGTCGTCCCGCGCCGCGAGTTGCTCTAGTGAGGTGACGATGGCCTGGGCCGCAGTGGAGCAGATGGACTGGCTACTCGACTCGTTGGTTACGTTTCGGTGCAAGTGAAGTAAGATTAAATTGTAGTGCATTCTCAGGTGGCGTGTCCAAGGGTCGTCATTCTCGGCCACTGATGAGATGCCCGACCGGAGAGACCACAGGCCGAGCCGGGCATTGATTTGACTTATGTCTACCATGCGCTCCTGAGAAGGGGCGTTTAGGGCTAGAATCTCTAGGCCGATGTAGGCAAGCTCCACCATGCGGTTGAGAAAGTCGGGCTGGGCATCGATACCTAGGGAAGGGCTGTCGGTCATGTCTTCGTCCGCCAACGGCTGCTGGTCGATGTCCTCTGCGCGGATCGAGCAAGGGCGTCCCGTCTCCAGCGAGGCAAAGACCTCGCAGACAAAGGCCGACCACCAGCAGCGTCGGTACTGTGACGTTTCGGTCTGCGGGAGATGCTTGCTATACCTGTGTGCCCCCAGGCCAACACCTATACGGACAGCGACGCCGGACCAGTACCAGGGCCCTCCAGCGACCGTGTCACCGTCGCCCACGTGCCAGGTAAAGATGGCTGCAGCTTGCATGAGGTGTATGCGGTCCGTCTCGTGGCGCATGTGGTACAGCATGCTGGCGCGGCGAAAGAGGATACTCTTGACGGCGTAGCGGTCATTAGCGACGAGCGGGTGCGAGCACGCATGGGCGCCGGCCATCAGAACGGCCTGGAATAGTAATAGTGGCGGCGGCTTGTCTGGAGAGCGGTAGCTGGCGAGGAACTCGGGCCTGGAGATGATGGGGAGGAAGGGATGGATGTGTTCAAAGTATGCCTCGACGAGGGCATCGCGGACATCCTGGGCTGGAAACGAGGCAACATCGACTGCCAGGTCCTGGGTTGATGGGACGCCCCAGTGGTCGGCGCTGGGCTGCCATGGTTTGGGCTGGCGGATGGGAGGGTAGGGATAGTGCAGCGGCTTGCTGTGCGGCCCCGTATCACTGGCAGAGCTCCCGTCGAGGATGGTCTCAGCGGCATTGGACGACAAGGGGCGCTGGATGTCGCCAATGGTGGCAAAGGGCTGGCGGAACGAGCGGTGGAGGTCAACCAGGTGGACGAGGTTGGACACGGCGGTGCCGATGTAGGCGATGCGGAAGTTGTGGTTGTTGCCGAAGATGGCAAACGCGGAAGTGTTGATGCTGGCGCCGATGCCGTGCCGGAAGAAGCGCGACAGGCCGCTGCGGGCGTGCTGCTCCTGTCCACCGGACCGCGACGAAGACTGCTGATCTTCGACGGTATTCACACGGGGCGGCGCCGGTGGAGGCGGAGGAGGCGGGCGCGGATGCGGAGGTGGAGGCAGCCGGGTGGGCGACGGCGGCGGCCTCGGGGCGTTCTCGCTGCTGGCCGCATGCTCGCTGCCGGCATTGGCCGCGCGGCTGGACGTCCCCGGCGGAGACTGCAGGTCAATGGCGCCTGGAGAGGACCGACGCGCGCTATTCAGGCCGCGTCTGGGCGTTGCCCACTTGGTGGTTGATCTGGCGGGCCTGGGTTAGCAAGACACACATGCACAGCAGAAACTTGTCATGACAGCGCGTCCTTGGTCGGAGCCGAGATGTGCAAAACTCACCGACACTCAGTGCCCGACTTCTCGCAGCCAGAGCACGGCCCGCCGGACCGAAGCACAATGTCGCAGCGGACCTTTCTGCGACGGCAGACATCACAGGCTTTGCGCTGCTGTCGCCGCCTCTGATCTTGCTGCATCGCTGCATTGGCGTGGATGGAGCAGAGTTCCAAGCAGTGCTGGCGTCTCCTCTCGGTTCCGAGCGAAACTAGTGCTCCAATTTGCAGAGAGCCGGGGATTAGCCCGTTGGAGGGGCCAGACTGCGCTGGGGCTTATCGGGCTTGGAGACGTTTCTGGGGGGCTTAACCGGGCCGGTCAGTTGGGGTCGTTAACACGGAATCGCTGGCCATGGCGTTAATTGGAGCCCTGATTTTTGGGCGATAAGCATTGGGGGAATCCACTGCGCGGCCGCTAGGTGCGCTAGCTAAGACCCCAAAACTTTAATACGTCTCATGCTGCACTTGAATCGACTGACTGTTTGTTTGAAGAGTTGGGGTAACCTGTTGCCATTGGCACATGGGAAATTCGTCTCGGCTATGGCACTTCGCATGAACGGATGGATTTGACCGAGGTTGTGAGTGAGTGTTGGCTGCCAGTCAACTGAATTGGAGGAGGCTTGGAACAGGTTTGGTGGAAAATCCAGCCCTTGGTGATGCTAACGGAAGTACTTTTCCGCATATACAACGATACAACACCAGTCTTGGCTAAAATAATTACATTATGTCAAGAAATAGAGATAAAAGTAATCCTAAAATGGGAAAATAAATAATTTATGAATTGTGTTTATTCATTTTCGCTAGATATGCCTGAATTTTTGTGGCTTTGTCCCCGCCGTTCTATACAGCAACATGTAGAACAAGCAATCATTCCAGGGTGTACTGGAGAGATGCATGCACTGGACACGGTATTATACAAAGTTCATTTGTAATTGGAAGATAATAAATATACCAGCAAATAAAAATACAATGCTGCAGGATGAATATTACATGCATGAACTGAGCGCACTATTTCCGCACAAGCAGCAACGGCTTGCCGCTCTCCACACCATCACCAGGCCGAACCAGAACCTTGACGACTGTTGCGCCCTCTACACTTGACTCCGCCAACACGTTAATCTCCATCTTCATTGCCTCAAGAATGGCCGTGATTTGGCCCGCCTTCAGCGTCTCGCCTTCCTCAATTAGCACCTTCCAAACGTTGGCATTGACTGGTGATTCAATCGCTTCAATCGTGGGGTCTGTATCTCTGTTAGCCTTTCCCATGTTTCAGTATTAGGGGAGAGGGAACTTGCCATCTAGGAGAGCCTGAATCTCGTCTGTACTGGTCTCGCCCGCCTTTCGCTGCTCAATCCACTGCTCAAGAAGCTCCTTCTCCTTGATCATCATCTTGTCCTGGGCCACGGCCCGCTGACGGTGCAGCTCCTTGGCCTCGTCAGCCACCTCTTGGAGTAGTTGGTTGTGGGCCGCCATGTCGAACACGCCGTCCTCCATCTCGAACTGGTAGCTTCCTGACCTGAACTGCGCCATCTTGGCATCGTATTCCTCCTCCGTGACTTCATAGTAGCTTAGTGTGTCCATGTCCTCAAACATCCACGGCTTCTCCTGGCTGAAGCCTGCCTTGTAGCCGAAGACGTCGACACCGGGGATGGTCATACCGGTAGGCATGTAGCCACCGGGGCAATCGACGGGGTAGATTGCGATGCAGGTACCGCCCCAAGAAAAGGTACCCTCCGGCGTGTACGTACGGCTAGGGTTCATCTTGGGGGTGCGCAGCCGGTGTCGCGGGTCTGCTGGTAGACTCTGTGGTAGCGCCATGAAGAAGCCGACTCCAATGACGACCGACTCCAAGGTGAGGAACATCTGCTTCAGTTCGTCGAGTGTCATGCCGTTGTTCTCAGCGGTAAACTTGAACGGGTCGGGGAGGTAGCTGGCTAGCGAGCGCTGGTTGGCCATGTACCTCTCCATGGCATCGTCCAGCTTCTTGTGGCGGAACGTGACAGGGAGTCGGAAGCGGCGGTTGGGGAACTTGGCGGTGCGCATATCTCCTAGCGAGCTTTCAAACTCGAGGAGCTTGTCCACAAGCTCTTTTCTCGGAAGCCTCATGCCGTCGTAGAAGATGGCCAGGGCGTTTCCGCAGCCGACGGTGTTGAGGATTGCTCCACCCTGCTCCCTGTTCAGAGATACTAGACCTGGCGCAGACTCTAGGCGTCGCTTCAATGCGGTCGCACGGCACTTGTTGTTGAGGTCAGCCTTTCCCTCACCATAGTCCACGAGCAAGTAGTCGTCGCCACCTGCCCTGTAAGAGACCTCGAGGTTCGAATCTGTGGCATCAATGTGAGCGACAAGATCGAGACCCGGCTCTTTGGTCTCCTCTTCCAGCGCCATGCTCTCAAAGGGTACGGCATAGTCCCAGGATCCTGACTTGACCGCGACGGCTAGCTTCTCGATAAAGCCCTCGTTGCGCCTTCGACACTCCAGAGCGCTCTCTAGACTGACTCGTCTGAACTTGAGGTTGTCGCCGGAACGGAGCTGTCCAACCTTCCACATCTCACCCTTGATGACGGTGATGCTGCAGATGAAGCCACCGAAATCCGGGCAGTCGACGGGGAAGATGACGGGCTCGTCGCCGGTCCAGTTCAGGCCGCCGAGGGGATAACCGTACTCAATGACGTTACTCGGGTGTGCACCGCCTTCTCCACCGTTGGCACGGGCAAACTTGGGTCGTGGACCGATAAGTCGGATGCCACCACGCGCAGCATTATGACTGATTTGCCAGGTGGTCGAATAGAACATCTCCAAGTCTTCGTCCGAGAGGTAGCCTGTTTCGTAGGGACCTGCCATGACCTGGATTTCCCAGTCGGTGGTGTACTTTGGCACCATGTTCTCGGGGATCGTTAGGGCGCCTGGAGGTGGTAGCGTCGCAGGATCGACGAGTCTAAGGAAGTCGCCAGCTCGTAGGGGGCGGCCTTGGTACCCGCCGACATTGACACCTGGGTTGGTGGACTTGCTTCCGAACCATTCGGCGACGTTGGAGAAGCCTCCATACACGGCGAGGTATGCTCGGCAGTGAGCAGCCAACTTGCCAATGGTAAGTCTCCGTCCAGCTTTGACATGAATGCGGCTCCAGAGGGGCACATCCTGGCCATCCAGCTGGGCAGGAAGAGGGGGACCGCACAGAGCCACGACCGCATCGCTCAAAAACATTAAGTCTGGCCCCGTGAGAGTAATCTCCAGACCTTCGGTGCCGACAGGATTGCCGACGAGAATATTGGCTGCCCGGAAGGCAATGGGGTCCATAGGACCAGCATGACCGAAGCCGTGACCGACAGTGGGACGGCCGGGATAGTCCTGAATTAATGTGTAGGATCCACCAGAGATGACATCAATAGCTGGAGGAACGTAATGGAAAGAGTTGAGGAATTTTGTAATGGTTCTTCCCTTCTTGAACGTCTCGTCCTGGATGATGGCGAGCAAAAAGTCCATATTGATGGGGGGACCGCTCACAACGCTTTCCTTGAGAACTGTCTCCATGCCAGCGATGGATTCGTCTCTGGTCGGTGCGTGGTGCATGAGCTTGGCCAGCAATGGGTCGTATTCAGGGCTCACAGTGATACCGGCTCGGACCCACGTATCAACTCGGGTGCCCTTGGACTCGTGCCAAGATACTTGCTGGAGTAAGCCAGGGCTGGGCGAGTAGTTTCGCGCCGGGTTCTCGGCGTAGACACGCACTTCAATGGCATGGCCCTTGGGCTCCAAACACTTTTGCTGAAGGCTCTCAAGCTCTGCGGCATCTAGCCCGCCCTTTCCACCGAGTTCGCAGTCTGCTTGTCGGAACATAAGCTCCACAAGGTCTACATCGTAGCATAGCTCGGTGATACCGTGCTCAACCTGTAAACGTGTGTTCATCTCCAGGAAGAAGAAGTCTCCAGAGTGGTCATCGACAAGGTACTCAACTGTACCCGCTGAACCGTATTTGATGCTCTCCGCTAAGCGGATGGAGCAGGATGTTAGCTTGGCGCGGAGTTCTGGGTGCTGGTTGGAGACGAATGGACTCGGGCACTCTTCAACGACTTTTTGATGCCTGCGCTGGATCGAGCATTCTCGCTCGCCGATGCTGATGGCCTTGCCCAGGCCGTTGCCAAACACCTGCACTTCGATGTGATGGCTGTCTGGGAAGTAGCGCTCAACAAAGACACCGGAGTTCTTGAATAGTGACGCGCCACGGAATTGGACTGTCTGGTAGTTCTTGCGGACCTCGGCCTCGTCGGCGCAGACGAGAAGCCCCATTCCGCCGCCTCCAGCTGTTGCCTTGAGCATGACTGGGAAGCCGATGCTAGAAGCAGCAGAGACAGCGGCCTCTTCAGTCTCAAGCAGGCCTTCCGATCCAGGTACCACAGGGACGCCAGCCCCTGTTGCTAGCCCTCGCGCCGTGTGCTTCAAGCCAAAGGATTCGATGGCCTCTGGCGAGGGGCCGACAAACACAAGCCCAGCTGCGGCAATGGACCGGGCAAAGTCTGTGTTCTCAGAGAGAAAGCCATAGCCAGGAATGATGGCCTGCGCCCCATGGTTTTTCGCAATGGAGATGATCTGGTCTCTGAGGTTTTTATTAGAGGCAAGAAGTTCTATTTGTCGAAGGTTGACACTTACCCGTCAAGATATGCTGACCGTGATTCTCCACTCAACATGTATGCCTCGTCTGCTGCGAGGACATGATGCGATGCACAGTCAGGCTCAGTATAAACGGCAATTGTACGAATATTTAGTTTCCTTCCAAGCATTAGCAGATAGCCCCTTGATACAAGGTCAAAAATACAAACTTTGCAGCCTTGATTAACCGACAGGCAATCTCGCCTCTGTTGGCAACGAGAACTGCCTTGAGGTGCTCCATCTTGGTGTGGTGGATAGTGTAGATCCTTGCTTGGGCGTTATGCAAGTGATGCTTTTGCGGGTCAAACCCAAGAGTCGACCGCGAGGAGTGACTACAACAGCTGTGATGACGTGAAGGGTACTAGGAAATGCTGCATTTAATCAGTTCTACGTTGGGGCTTGTCCAGCATAACGGCCGCGCTCTAGAGGCTGCCCGAGTTGGGGCAGACATGCCATCCCTAATGCTTCTGCCCGTTATCCCCCCTCCCGTCTGTTATCTGCCAATGTAGAGATAAAGCTTATGATGCGGGGGATACAAGGAACCCCGCCGTTGGCGACCGGCTCCGATGACGCGCAGTGAAACGAAACCGGGCCAAGTCGCCGGATACAGCAACATACCAGGCATTTCGGTTCCGAGGCTGCTCATGGGCGATCGGCTTACGTAGGATAGAAGGAAGGCATGATCGCTCTAGTGTGATATGATAAGACAAGGACGGACACAGGCTTATCGGGTGAAGGTATACGCCGGTGCCTAGGCCCTTTTGCCAAAGCTAGTCCGGGATATGCCATGATCTACTGGATATAACCCCGCAATGAGCACGAGTTCATTCCCCGAGATAGCTAAGGATTTGGGGCTAGTGGCGTGGCCGTGGAGGGTGGAGGTCCTGATTGGGATTATCTTTCCCACGCCAATAGCGCTGGATTGCAGCGGGTTGTGGGTTTTGGAGCGGCAAGGTGGATCCTGGTGGGAATTACCAGGTGATAATAAAGCCCCGAATTGAGGAGTTACCGGTCCCACATACACCAAGTACCAGTAGCATAGGGCAATTGATGGGCTTGTGGATGCAAAACAGCCAGTAAATTCAGCACAAGGCTTCAAGTCACGAATTTAGGTATCACGAATGTATAAAATAAGAATTCTTAATTATTTCTATCTGCTCAGATATCGAGACAAGTAAATTATTGGGCGCATATCAGCTAAGCTTTGGTGTCAACAGGGGCATCCACCTTTTCCACCGGAGTCCTGGAGCCCGCGACCGAGTCCGACTCTGTCTCAGTGGCTTCAATACGGGGATTCCCAGCCACACCCCCGACCATCTTACGCCAAACCATCAAAATAGGCTGACGGCCTTCCCAAATCGGGAGCAGTGTGATGACGCTGGCGGCGAAAAACGCCCAGAGGAACAGCACCACGACCCAGCCGGTGAAGAAGCCTTTGCTGAAGACGTAGCTCGACGCGTACATGGGAACGGGCCACAGGATGCACAGCGAGACGGTGATGAACCCAGCCAATGCTAGGGATCGGTTCCTGGCCTGGACTAGAATGCGGTCGTTTTCTTCCTCTTCTCTTTCCTGCTCGCGCAGCACGGCAATGGCCTCTTCGCTCTGGATGTTGACAACTCGTCCGTTGACCGTAATGTGCTCGTCATCGCCACGGTGAATCTCGTCCTTGAATGTTTGCCAATCAAAGTTGTCGGGCTTAATGTAGGTGATGAGGGGCGTAAGGATGAAAGGAGCAGTCAAAGCCATGATGTTTCCAGCGACGAGCGGCTCGTTAGTGTTAAGCGAATCAATGCTGATCACTCCCTCGTTCTTGTGCGCAGTGAGGAACCATGCAATAATTCCTGCAGCAGAACCAAGAGGAGGAGCAAGCAGCGCTGCTAGTCTCGATTGCTTCTTCCACATGATGGTGCATGCCATTGGGACGATGGCAGCGTCCACGAAAATTCCAATAGCGGTAATGAGGAAACCAACACTGAATCCTCCGTGGTTGAAAGCAACGGCAATAGCGGCCGTGAGGATAGCAAAGCCTACTGTGATGAAGTGGGAAAACATGAGCAATTGCTTTCCGCTTGCCTTGGGTCGAATATAGGCTTGGTAGACGTTGTAAGTAATCAAAGCAGTAGTAGCAACGGTTTCAGATGACATGGCACTGGTAACAGCCATGAAAACCATGAGAAGCACCGCAATAACACCTCCTTTGCCCATCAAAGCCATAGCAGCATAGGGCATAGCCAGACCAGAAGCAACCTCGTAGTCGTTCATTCGGTTGGGGTGCGTGGGCCACTGGGGAAGGTGCTCCATTGCAGCAGCAGCCAGACCAAAGGTGCTCGCAAGAACAAAGGGGATTGTGAACCACGAGAGACCACCCAGGATGTAGCCCCTTGAGGTGCTGCGAGGATCACAAGCAATAGCCTTTTGGAAGAGCTGGCTATCAACACAGGCAGCAAATCCAGCACCAATAAAGACTAGGCCAACAAAACCACCCTGCTGGGATCGCATTGTGAGGTATTCACCACCAGCGTTGCCTTCCACGGGATGTAGAGTTGCTGCCTCTCGAAGGAGCTCCCACACCTTGCCTGCAGAGCCCACTGCGCTCGAGGTTGCGTAGAATACGAACAGCGACATGAGCATAATGACGTAGATGATGACCGTGTGAATCTAAACAGGGCAATGAGTATTGGTATTTGAAAGACAAAATTTAAAACTTACCCAATCAGTGATGAAAGTGGCCTTGATACCACCCATCAGCGTGTAGATGACCACGCCGATCGGGAAAAGGAAGCAGATGGCATCGCGGTTAACGCCAGTCATTGATGCATATACTGCAGAGCCTCCAACCAGAAGATTGACAGTGGTAATAATCTGATAGACGAGGGAGTAGGAGCTAAAAAGCAGATGTACCGCTCTTCCGTAACGGACTTTGACGACCTGCAGAAACGTCTGGGCGTGAGGGGCCTTTCGCTTGAGTTCGACAGCTGCGACAGAGAAGAGCAGAATCTGGACACACGCTCCGGCGGCGTACCAAAAAGGACCCGATACACCGTAGCTGTAACCGTATGTCGTGCTGGTCAAGAGAGTGGTGGCAATGGTCCAGGAAGAAACCACGGCGGAAGCAGTAAGACCGGATTTGACAGAGTGCTTGGCCGTCATAAACATTTCCGAGTCTTGAATTTCGTTCATGTAGCGACTGAGGATCCACGAGATGAGAGACATGCCAATGGCAAAGATGGCACCGACACCGACGACGATGCCATAGCCCACGCCCTGCGAGAGCGGGGTTGGGATTTGGAAGACGTTCTCAGACATAATTTTTTTTCTTTCTCTTTTTTTGGCGAAGGGTTAGTGACGCCGTCACTTGGGAAAGAAGGCTGGCTGTGATGCGCCAGAAGCCGATCGACAAAGGAAGCACGAACGGTGGGTCTCCTTAAAAGGATGGCGGAGGATGCTACGTGTTTATATATATCACCCAGACTTTATTACGCGACTGAGACGCCCATGTTTCATCACTACTATCACCCTGTAGCATTCCTTATGCTCGCCGATAAGTCGTTCAAGCCCTGCAATGCGATTCTGGCCCTAGAATCTGGGGTAATTGGGCTGGTATCGAGGTGGCCACATATTGTGCCCGCATGGATGCTATCGCCAGGACTAGGATAATCGCTTATCTCGCCCATGTGCCGGACCCGAAATCCTGGGCACGGGGACTCGAGCCTCAATTCTCCCTTTTACCCCAACTGTCACATTTTAGTCTCGGGGGAGCCATCGCAGACGCCTTGTCGGGAAAACTGGGCCGCCCTTATCAGAAGCACACCAGCAAGCCTAGGGAGGCAGGGCTCGACCGCCCACAGCGCCCGGGCCGGTCTTTTCCACGGCCGCGAGTCTTTCGACCCTTGCTTGATTGCAAGCGTGAGCGCAGGAATCATGCCCATTGGCGGGATGGAACCCCTTTGGATGGCGACATCAGGTGAGGGGAGGAAATAACCGGTTTGGAAGAAACTTTGTCTCGGGTTGGGCCTTTTCCTGAACTAGTGGATGACAAAGATTTGAAATGAGCTATACTTGGCATTGATGCTTATCGTCTTGCACTTTAGGGATTGGTGTGATTGAATTGCTTACTCTGACATGAGGTATGGGAATCCCTCCAGTTGTTTGGGCTTGGCAATATAGCATGGAAGGAATCTCTACAGTTTTACTCGGACAACGTCAAACATTACCCTGATGAGCTCCAAGCCTCCACATCGTAATGTAGAAGAGGCCATGTGGCTCGAGGATTTTCTCGCATCGTTTTCAAACTTTATGCCACGCCATGCCTCAAAACCTGGGGAAATGACTAACCGCATGTATTAATGGAATGGCCTTGCCGGTTCTCCGGGATGATTTTCTTTTTTCCCTTGGCATGCGCCAGCAGTCTGGTACGAAAGCTGAGGATATTTAAGCATAACTAGGTTACATGAACCAACAAACTTCCGGTGATCGTCCTCAATCTATATCATGCAGCTACTTCTTCTTTTCTTCTTCCTTTGAAAATGGGGCACAGATGGCGTCCTAGGGGGTTATCGTCTTTGCAGGCGCATTGTCCATGAGTCGCGTCGTTCTAATTAGTCCGTTCAAGCTATTGACTGTGGAGTCCTGGACGCTCAGCACTAAGGGGAATTAGGCTGGGGATAATGAGGCATCGTGGGCTATCGTCGTATCGGAGGGGCGCCTTTGATAAAGTCTCGTTCCCATGTAATTCCCTGGCGGGCGCCAATCGTGGACAATTGCGACGCGGCTCCGAATGGGAATAGCGACCCCGCTTGGTGATATTCCTCGGTTCCGAGATACGAGACATGGCTATCGGCCCCAAGGCTGGTTTCCCCCGATTGGAGTCAAACACCAGGTTCCACTTTTGGAGGAACTCTAGGTTAACATGTCTGATGTCATCCTTGTCTAACAGCCCATCTTGCGTATTTCCTTTTATCCGTCCATAGCCCAAACTTTGGGCGTTGCATCTGGAACAGAGACATCACTTACATCCCTCGGTTTATTCCACAGCCAACAGAAAGAAAAAAAGAAATCATGGCGCGCACACTCCAAAAAGGCCTTATCAATGTTGATATGGGTGAAGGTTATGGCAACTTCATCTGTGGTCCAGATAAGGAGCTGCTGCCCATGATTGACCATGCAAATGTTGCTTGCGGATTCCAGTGAGTCGGAGTGCTATTTCGCGGCCGAGATGTTTAGAAAGCTAATTCGGAAAAAAAACAGTGCTGGTGACCCCCTCATTATGGCTGAGACAGTGGCCCTCTGCAAGGAGCACAATGTCAAGATCGGCGCACACCCTGGTCTCCCGGATGTCCAGGGCTTTGGCAGGCGTGAAATGAAGCTGACTCCAGAGGAGCACACGGCGAATATTGTGTACCAAGTGGGTGCCCTCAAGGCTTTTCTTGATCGCGAGGGCGTAGAAATGCACCACGTTAAGCCTCACGGCATCCTCTACGGTATGATGGTCCGCGACATCGAGGTTGCACGGGCCGTGTGGGCTGGCGTGCCAAAGGGAATGAAAGTGTTTGGTCTTCCCGGAACGCACATGGAGACTACTGCCAAGGAGGCCGGTCTCGAGTTTTGGGCTGAGTACTTTGGCGATGTCAAGTACCGTTCGGATGGGACACTTATCGTGGACCGCAAGAAGAAGCCTTGGAACTTGGACGACGTGAAGGAACACGTCCGACAGCAGCTGTACGACAGCCAAGTCATAGCCGTAACAGGCGAGACCGTCGATTTACCGGTGAAGAACTACCCCATCACAATCTGCTGCCATTCGGATTCGCCTGGCTGCATAGATATTGTCAAAGTTACAAGAGAGGTTGTGGATCAATACAACAAAGAGAAAGGATTTTAGTACCACAAATAGTACCTGATATATATAATTTGAAGGCACCGCCATGAGAAATGATGCGGCGTACCATGTTAAATTCAAGTTAATGATGTAGCCTGGGAGTGCCTGCCAACTTTCACTGCGTGCTATGATTAAGGTTAGATCTAGTTAAGATGAATATCTCAGGGATAACGTAATCTAACTTGAAGTCCTGGCATGATTCTAGAGTTATAGTCGGCCACCCTGTAGGAGGAGGGATTTTAAGGTCTGTAGCAGCTGCTACGGGGCTATCTCGTTACAATCATGGTGTCACGAGCTTCAATGACTGTTATGTGTCTAGGGAGGATTGGGACCCCTGCTCGTAGTGACTGATACATAATACAGCGGGTCCCAGATCTTGCATTCATGAAATCCTCCGTAGAATTTGCGTCCAGGACTAAATTTTGGGGTGGTTGTAATCGAATCACAAATCCGGACGTATGAAGTGACAACTGTATATTGTAGAAGCATATTGTTATCCTCCTCATAACCCCCAGATAGCCTACCCTAGACAAACAAACCACCCAATGCAAGGAGGTAGAGCGCTCACTTAAAGTTCTTCTAGGAAATGTATTTTCTACATGTAGTAGTAGCATACTAAGGGCTAATTACTATTGGACTACTCGGAGAAAGCTATTTGGGCATTCAAGATTTTCACCTCAAAGTTTTTTTTCACTAAGATTTAACCATTATGACTCGTACAGGCACAAAGGGTATTTGGGCCATAAAACCATTTTTTTTTGATCTGCTCGCTGTAATGGCTGGAGCTGGATGTATATAGAAATTACTATTGGACTAGACAATACTGAATATATCCGACCTCAAGAATGTCGTTTTAGTGGACCGATATCTCATTGAAGCATCTAAACTCTCTCACTATTTGTCTTCTTTAGGTACTTTAAAAAGGCTGTGGAAATCAGTGCTCTTTCCTTCACCAAGAATCCTAGAAATGAAATTTAGAGCTTCCATACCCTCAAATTAATTGGTTTCAGTGGCCATAAAGACATTTCTGTTTACCTTGGCCGTTTCCGCACCGGGTGTTCAATGCTTTCATCTACTGCGAATCCTATGCCTGGGGCCCGTGCAGTGTGCCTTGCCAAGTATTAGTCTGCTATCCTTAGTATCATCACGGTGTCATTTACGGGGGTGTCTTTGCACAAGGGAGGCTGAGCGAAGGAAACTTTTAGCTCTGGTTGGTCGGTCGGAAATTAACCAGGGTATGCACATGATGTAAACTTTACTGATACTGGCATCTTAGCGAACGCGAGTTCCTAACAGTGAGAAAACGAGCATCCGAGCTGTGTGCCACGTGCCTAGCGGTTTGCACGAATAAATTGGCGCCGAGAGTATGGTGAGCAACCGAACTTGATTATACTCTGCGCTGATCTTAATTTCCCAGATTGGATGTAATTATTAGCTTAGCAATTTCGTAGCACCACTATTTATTTGTTTTTGAGATTTCTCATCTTCAAAATTTAGGATAATGAATGTGTACTATTGAGTTTCAAGGTGGCGTCTACCCTACGGAAGAAGAAACATACAACGCAAAGATTGGTGGCAAGTGGAAGATCAAGGCGTTTCTTGATCACTCACGACGTCACGGTCTTGGCAGCGCAAACCTTAACGGGTGTTAATATATACCTCACATGAGCCCAATTCCATGCTATTCAATTCGCCATACAACATAGTGAATACTGGATATATTGAGATGACAGACAAAATCGATGGGTAGCTGTAGTCGCCATTTAGGTAAGAACCCAGAAATTCCGCCTACACAGGGCGGGAGGAACACCAGTCTGTGGGACTCGTAGAAAAAACATTGCCGCATAACCGATCATTACAGGGGTCAGTGCTTGTCGGCAAGGCATTTTGGGCTGACTCTAGTGTCCACTCCGTACCTTGAAAACCCATAGCTAATAGTTCAAAAGCTGGAGCGTGCGGAAATCCATACCCTAGTACCTTGCATGCATCGCAAAGTGATTTATTAATCACACAACCCACCCATTGTGAACATCCCATAAGGCAGTATCACGACCAACACAGCCATTAGCTAACCAAAAATGGGAAACGACGTGTCAGTACCGGAAGGACCACTCCAAGTTCCTGACCATGTGGCACGAATTGGATTCCCTCATACAGTTTATTTGAGATGGCTCAAACACCCAACAGCACTGGTCTTTGGCGCCTCCCGAGAGAAGGGAGGACGACCTGTGTATAATCTGTGCATGCCTAGGGGATGGGGCGGTCCGATTATTCTTTTCCCCGGCGAAACCTGCAAAGCAGACGCGATATGTGTTGCTGAGAGAGAAGGCAAACACTTCACGATCCATCTTCCCGGAGTTCCCGCTCATGGCCTCGCACCATGCAAAGGAACCCTGATAAGCGACCACCCCGACAAGGAAGTACGGTACGCATTCACCGTGGGCGTGGGGAATGGCTATGGCCAGCATAATGAGGCTTTTGAGTGGCGCCGATCAACCGGCCCCGAGATCAAAGCTCTTGGGGGTGCTGGTTCTGGCTTCAAGCTCTTGAGGGTAGCATCAGCACCAACTCCCAGCCCATATGCGCCGCCTCACTACCAAAGTCCAGTATCAGGGCCCTACAACCAGAGTTATAACAACAACCCAAGCGGTACTAGGGCGTGGGATGATTGGGCACCAGCGTTGCCTCCACGATCGAGCACCGCGCTGCACCAGCAGTCTGGCGCCGCTTTTGCTGAGTATTTGAGTATGGGATCGATTGGGCGCTCAAACACGGGATTTTCTATGAATGGAAAAGAAGTCATTGCCGTTTTTGGCGAGGAGAAGGGATGGTCCATGAGCAAGATTGGGGCTTTCCAGTTCTTGGGTAGCGGAAACTCACCTGAATTGGGCTATCATGCGACTTTGATGGCATTCTTCTCCGCCATGGTTCTATATCAGTATGAAAACGCAATGGCGAATGGAGAAACAGGTGCAAGTGGTGCTGGAGCGACTGTTGGTGTTGTTGCCAGTCTAGCCACTTAGCTGCCATTGCCAGGCTATTGATTAGAATTTGATGAATGCTGGTTTAAAGAGTTGGTACTCAACTAAGATGGGCTGAGGAAATGCTCTGTACTCAGCCAACTCTCAGCGATGTCATCTTGAATGCGGTAGTACAATGGTTAGCCTCTATTCTATGCTCTACGTCAGTTGATGACTCCACAAAATTTGAATGCCTCACGAATCGCGCATCCACGATTATTTCGAACCAGGGATCGCTAGAACAAAGCACAGTGCATAGGCTGAATATGTGAGAAATTGCGGCTTGAATGTGGACTGCCTTAATCTCAGACCACTTTCTTGCATTCAAGTCCATCTTGCATCCTCATTTGCATACTGGGTTCCTGGATCATTTGATCGAGCCTAGCTCTTTTTTCTTTATTTGAAATGAATCGACAGTAATCATGCAACGTTTACAATATGCTGACATAATTTGTGAATGAAATAATGAACCTAGATTTTTTTTTTTTAAAAAAAAAAAAAACCTACAGCCATCTCTCAAATTCCAAAGTGAACATATGGTACCCAATCTAAGTCTTCGTCTCTCTCGTCAATAGCTTCAAGATTCCTTGACTGACTTTCGTCTCCAGACCTGCCGCCCCTCATAGCTCCGCAGCAGTGCTCACGAGTCTTTACTGGAAACTCGGTGGGTTGCTTCTCGTCTTGCAATCTCTCTTGGGTGTCTAACCAATCGTCGCGAAGTTTTCGCAGAGCCTTATGAAGCCCTCGGCCAACCGATGCGTTACTCATCCGCCCATGGAGCACTTCCTCGTACACCATCCTAGCAACATCCGCACATACATGGTCTTTGACTTCCCACAGGGTACCAATAACGTGTCGGAATCCTGCTAACTGGCAAGCGCTGATGAGGTGGATGGACTCGTCAGCAAAATCAGCTTCTTTGATGCGTCCAGTCCCACAAGCCGAGAGGTACGCTAGAAATGGCGATCGTTCTCTCAATTTGAGTTCCAGGAGATGTGCCACCTCCAGTGGATCCTCCTTCCAATCTTGCAAATACAGACGACTTTTTAGCGGATCTTTGTTATCCGTGTATCCATGGCCGGCAAAGTGGAATATGTTGGATTCTGGTAAGCACAGCATGACTTCACTTTTCCGCGTCTGGTTTGTCACCACTTCAAGGTCCAAAGCCTCACACGCGTCCTTAACCACCTTTATCTCTTTCTCCGCATGAAGAAGTGGATAATTGCCTTCTGTATTTTGCATAGGCACAAGCAGTGCTTTGGCTCGTGTTGAAGTCGCAACCTCGCTGACTCTCTGAGCTTGGATAATTGCCTTGATAGAGGATCCATAGGATGACACGGCTCTGTCAAGTACTGTATCGGATGAGTGTTTTCGATGGTAACCTGCAGCATGAAGAGGAAATCTAGTAAGCAAACCGGTCGGAATCCACCATATGTGTGGCCACTCATCACCACAGACCCGCTCATTGAGTCCCAGCGCGTTCAGAATGGGATCAGCAACTGTGTCCCACAGCCACTCGAGAACATTTCGAGATGCAAGGCGGCCTGACGTCGCTTTCTCTACAATGTCTAATATGAACAGGTTTTCCAGAGTCAAGTTTCTTATTTGATGTTGCTCAACGATCAGTGCACTGCATTGAATCCTGCTGATATTTATGACAACAATAGGGCCACTCCGTGCAGCAGCCTGCATTTCTGAGGTAGTGGGCTGTAGAAGAAACCTATCAAATCCTTGTTGTGATCGTATCTCGGATACAAGTTGGTCAAATTCGTTGCCAGCATCGTATCGGCGACCTGGCCTGAGCTGTTGACCGGCTTCGCCAGTCAATGTCAATTGTTGATTGTTGGGTCCGCCCAGTTCGCCTCTAAGATCTTCGAACTTCTTCGCAAGCGTAGGATTTGTCTGCTGCAAATGTTGGATGTCGGCTTGGAATCCTTCCAAAGATTGGGCCAAAACACCGCGGCCGTGCTCAAGGAAAGCTAGTGCCGCTGTCGGGCCTTTTCCAGCGTTCAAGGCTGCTGCTGCCGCCTGGGAAGCCAATCCAACAATTCTCCTCAGTCTGTACTGCTTATCCGCGTTTATGAGTGATTGCAGGTTTAATTTTGGTATCAGACCGATAGCGAGTTCAGAGGCCTCATACGCCTGTTGTTCGTATCCTGGCCGAAAGGAGCAGTGCAAACTGGCCTCCGATCCAGCCACAATACGCGTAAGAACATCGGCGTTGGACTGACTCATAGCATATTGAAACCGTTTGATACTGTTTTCCAAATCATCTCTTGATTCCATTTTGAAATACCTTTCTGCGTAAAGGTTTCCGAGATGAGACGCAATGACTCCCTTTTCCGGATGGTTATCGGGAGTAGCATCGAAGGCCTGACTCCCAAAAAGAATAGATTCTTCGATCAAACTATCCACAAGCGTCTCCAAATACATGGAGTGAAGCTGAACACAAATATTGCTCAGGGTTTTGAAAAGGCTGGGATCATTTTGTGGAGTCGCCTCCAGCGCAGCTCTCCCAACCTTAATGGCCTCCTCGAGATCAGATAATTTTCCGAATCCCAAATATCGGCTGTAAAGGAGAGTACTAAAATCGTGAAAAATGCCACCCCTGATAGGATGATCGTCTGGGCAAAGGTTCATTGCTTCTTGTATAGCGTCGATTGCCGCCGTGAGGTCGGCAACAGCTTCGTGTCTTGAATAGCGTTCCCCGAGATTCTTGCCTAAATTGTGAAGGAGACTGATTCGGTCTAGTTGATTCGGGAGTATCATTCCTGCAGCTTCTTGGATAACTCTGATTGCATTTTCCAAATCATCAGTTCCCTGTGTCCTCTGATACCTTTCTCCATACCAATTTCCCGCACTGGACAACAATAAGGCTTTTTCTGGATGATCCGCTGCCATGATATCCAGGGCCTGTTGTACAAGCTCAATGGATTTGTCGATATCAGCGTTGTTTCCCATTCTGGCGTACCTTGACCGAAGTTGGTTACCAAGATTATATAGTCTCATTGCTCGTTCTGGATGGTTCTCTGGGGTGAGGTCGACCACTGTTCGACTAATCTCAATAGACTGTTCCAAGCTATCAATGTTCCCTATCCTTGAGAACATGTTTCCAAGTCGCCGACCCAGGTTTTCCATGACAAAAACATAGTTTGAACTATCTTTGTTCGTGCACCGTAAAACCTTTTGTCCCATATTGATGGATTCTTCAAGCTCCTGCATATTATCTGTTCTTGACCATCGGATTGCCAACAAAGATGCAAGATTATTCAATAACTTAGCTCCCTCCACATGATCTAATGGTATTATTTGGTGGCCTTCCCGGAGGGCTTCGATGGCTTTGTTTAGATCTGTCATATTGTTCGTTATCTCATATCTCTTTCCAAGTTGAGACCCGAGGTTATTCAGATACAGACCCTTATCAAGATGGCCCGGAGGAGTTCCTTCGATGGCCTCTTGGGTGGATATAATGGCGTCTTCCAGAGTTTCATGGTCTCCTGTCCGCAAATACTTGTACCCAAGACGAACACCAAGGGCGCTCAAATAGCGTGCACAAGCATAGCGGTCGTGAGAAGTCTTGTGTATCGCCTGATGAGTCACTTCAATAGCGCTTTCCAAGTCAGCAAGTTGCCCTGTTATTCTGTACTTTTCGCAGAGTTGCTCTGCCAAGTTGTTAAGATATTCGCCTCTGCGAGGATGGTCCTCAGTCGTGAGCTCGATAGCGTTCTTGATGACTCGAGTTGCTTCCTCAAGATCAGACATATCTCCTGCCATCATATGTCTCTCCACGAGAAGATTCGAATAGCTGTGTAACCACTCTGGAAGGTTCTGGATGCCCTCATAGTCTTTATTGATTCCTGCTTCTAAAACCGTGATTGCGTCGTCAAGGTCAGTCTGCTTTCCCATTCCACGATATCTTTCCTTTCTGAGGAAGGAAAGAGTATGGAAAAGCTCTGATCCTGCTGTAAGCATAGGGCTAGAAATGCTTATGGCTTCCTGGATGGCACCCATCGCGGTTTCGATATCGGCAATGTTTCCCTTGCTTGCGTACCTATCTCCAAGCCGAATTGCAAGGTTATTTAAAAGGTCGACCTTGTCTGGATGATTCTTCGGAACCTTTCTGGCTAATTCTTGGCTAATCTCGACAGATGCTTCAATATCCTCAAAATTTCCTGTTCTAAGGTGCCTCAAACGCAAGCCCATCGCGATCTTTTCCAATAGCCCGAACTTTGACGGATCGGCCTTGGGAGTGGTATTGTCGAGCTCTCGCAAAATTTCAATAGAAACATCAAGGTCGGTTGGAGAAGAATTTGTCCTCAAACACCGCATTTGTAGATGTACGCCAAGATTGCTTCGCCATGATCTTTGAAGAGGGTGGTTTGGCAGAGCCATCCTGATTAGCTTTTGCTCAATTCGAATCATTTCGTCAAGATCGCAAAGTGCTTCTAAGCGTGAATGCCTTTCTCCAAGTGCAGCCTTAAGATTATGCAATAACGCAACCGCGTCGTCGTGGTGATCCGGGGTAATCGCGATCATCCTTCGCAGGGTCAGGATGAGCTCTTCCCCGCTAGCCGCCAAACGCTTGGTATTGAGGTGTTGTCTGAATGTTTCTAGCATCTCAGGCCTGTCAGGGTCATCCATAGGCGTCGCCTCAACGGCCTGCTCATAGTATTGGATCGCTTTTTCGAGGTCTTGCATTTGGCTTGTTCTTACGTATCGATCTTCAAATCGATCGCCAAGGTTGGACAATATCGTTTGCCGGTTTTCGTCGCTTTCTGAGGTCATACCCAATGACTTCTTCAAGCAAGTAATCGCTTCTTCCAGATCACCCATATGCTCAGTTGCCAAGTATCTCTTTCCAAGTCGAACGCCAAGATTATTAAGGTACATAGCCAGATCAGAGTCGTCTGACGTGGTTACCCCGATGGCTTCTTTGACCGCGTTGATGGAATCATCAAGGTCGGCTACCTCGTTCAGACTAGAGTATCTCGTTTCAAGCATACTCCCAAGATCTTCAAGATACATGGCTTGGTCGGGACCAACATCAGATTGACGTGCTGCTGTGATAACATTTCGCTTAGCTTGGATGGTTTCGTCCAAGTCAATAATATTTTCCGTCGATTCGTAATTTTCTTCGAGCAGGCACCCAAACTCATGCAAAGGCCCTATTCGGTCAGCTGAGTCATGCGGGATTTTGCCGATGGCCACTCGTGCAGCTTGGATCCGTTCGAGGAGCTCCATCATTTCCCAGGTACGCAAATGAAGTAGCGGGTTGGCAATGTATGGAATGTTAGATTAATGTGATGTTTAAAAGCTGGTTGCGCTATTTGGCTGACGTGTGCACTAAATAAATGGAGGCGTAGTTTTCCCCGGCGAACCAGTTTGCGAACCACCCGAGTTCCGTTGCCTAAGCTCAGCCTGATATACCATGTAGACTTTGGCAGGACGCTATTGTGAAACAAGGCCAATGAATTTGGCTAAGTAGAAAATAATGTAGACATTTTCATCCGTATCAATCAATAACTATTTAAATTACTGGCGCAGAAAAAGAAATAGGGCAAAAGAAGGGTCGACATTGGCTCAGTGAGCTTCCTGAGAAGTATACCCAGCCTAAGTACTCGCTCCTGTTTAGCAGACTACGCAGGCTGAGCTATGAGGTAGGTTGATGCGATAATATAGTAAAATAAGGGGTATGTATAAAAGAATGCATTAAGATGAGTTGACTAATTTGCTTATGGACAACAAAGGTTCAATCAAGGTTACAAGAAAATACAAACTCGCTTTGGTATCCTACTGAACTCTTGAGACAGTTCCATCCGTACCTTTCTCCCCCAAGCCAACTTCAGACAGCTTATAGCGGCTGTTGAGCTTGTGGAATGCAATGTAGCCCAAAAGGTGGCTATTAAGAAGTCGCAGGTATGAGTCCCTGCCCCTCAACACAAGTCGCACTAGAAACAAATGATTAGTTAACTGATACAATAGATAATATTTATGAGAAGTCTCGGATCACCCCGGTCTAAGGGCTGATATATTTAAAAAAAAAAAAAGTGACAGGCAATGAATTTTGGTTGGGACTTACTTTTTCCTGATAGCACCCGCATCTCGTCAACCAAATCAGCAAAAACCGCCCGAGAGGTTTTCTTTTCGTACCAGCTTCGGTTGTGGATGTAATTGTGAATGTCCCCGGCTTTCTCTTCCTTGTAGAATCTAAAGGTTGTTAAGCGTTGCTGAAAGAGGTAGCCGGAAAGCTTGGCAAACTCACGACAGTATATCATTGGTACATCCGATCCATGCAGAAAGATCCGGGATTACTTCTAAGAAGCATGAAATGTCTGGAGAAGTGGCCGTCGGGAACGTGAACCAAGCGTAGGCTTCTCCCACACCGTCCTTTTCACGAAGGAACCAGGCCCAACTGTGTCCACCTTTGGTTCGTTGCATTCGCCCAAACTCATTTCGAACTTCGAGGACGTTTGCGTTGACAAAATTCAAAGACGAAGAAACAATGAAGTTGGCAACAACGGGATCCCAATACTTATAGGTTAATTTCATTAGATCTGCCCACGCCTGGAGCAAAGGAATTTGCTGTGGCTCGCCAGCGCAAAAGCGCTTGTGAAAGCCCTGAAACTCGTCGGTGAAGTTGACAGCTTCGTCGTCCAAGAGGAGACCCAACCAGGAGTAGATGCCAATATAAACTTGTACTTGAAGCGGGTGGTGAGGAAAACAAGCCTACATGCTTTAGTTAGACAGAGTATGACGAGATGATGATCAAGGAGCACAAACAACTGGATACATGTAACCTGTTTTGAACAACTTCCATGACTGAGACCCTTCGTCGCAGGGCACGCCTGTACTGTCCGCATACTGGCACATGGCTTGCCAGAGAGCATCGTCCCTTGTACTGGAGAGCGGCACATAGCCCAACTCATGAGCAAAGGAAGTGATCAGGGGCCGTATAAAAGACTCCAAGTCTTGCAGCTGTGAGTCTGAGCCGGAAGGTGAAGGTTCACGGTGAGGCATTGTTAGGAGAGGTGCGTGGTAGAGCCACGATGCTGAGATACAGTTATAATAATTGAGGATCAGAAGGTTTGGCACGATATTGGAATGTACAGTAGAACTACTGAGAATGAGAGTGTTATTGTACTATTTAGAGTGCGGAAAGCATGCTCTTTATACGTGTAGGAAACGCTACTCAGCCTCCCCTGGCGATATCCGTTGGACGGTCCAACAAAGACCAACCCTCCCAAGAGCCCGTCATCAAACATCAGAATTCCAAGGGTAACTGATTTGATGACAGCTATCCAAAGCTACTTCCCGGTGCACTCGGTTGCGAGGTTGTTGGTTTAGAGTGCCGAGCTCCTAGCCTTGTCCCCGAAATGCGGTTGGCAGTATCGGAAGTTGCCTATTCAAGTCATTTGCGGCGACATCGCATCCTTAGTAGAACCTCAATCTTGAACTAGCTAACCCAAGTCCACTAGCCGAATTTGTCGGCCAATGGCGATGTGAGAACGGTGACATGATAGTTCTGATTCGGTTGTTGCATCATCGGCCCGCCACCCCTGCCGCCGTATATGCAAAGCAATGACTTGAACCACCTGCCAAGCCACCACCTGTTGGTAAGACGGTAGGGCTTAGCGGAGCCCCGTTTAAACAAGGAGAAGGGCTGTATTGTAGTGCTTGCATCGAGATCAAGTCACGACATGATAAGCGAAAATGCCGCAAACGTGCGCGCTAGTTGGAAACAAGGCAGGCTTAGAGACCAGAGAGGAAAAAGAGGAGAGGTCCGGGGTGCGTACCCGTGTGTTCGCAGCAGGGCGGGCTAATAGGGCTGGGTAGGTTGCAAGGTAGCCTATAAGAGCGGCAGCAGCTGGAGCGGCTGTGGCGCTAAGGATTTCCTCGGCTGGATGGTCGGCTAGGGGTCAACCATGAAGAGGACCAAGGCTTTTTTTGTGTTAGACCCGACTCCACGTTGCTTGGCTGACGACATCGAAGAAAGGAATGCTAGAGTCCTGCTGGATGGATGTCTTCCAATTACTCACCGGGCCCTCCAGGGGAAAATTGCCCAACTGAGGTAACTATATGAATGTAATCGAATGTCCAAAAGCCATGCAGGTAAGGGTAAGGGTAAGGGTGAGCATGGCTGTTTCGACAATCCCCACAATTGTAGACATACCTAGGTTCAGGATCCCACTGGAGGGCGGAATGCTTTTCGCGACGTAGGGGCTGCATCTGATAACAGCTACAGTGGCGCAGCCTAGAAATTTAGCGTTTGTTATGTCAAGTCCACCAGTAACACTCGATTACATGTGTATCCTCAATGCGCCACTCTTACATTTGCACGCTATTATTCGATGGCTTCCCATCGGACCCATGTAGCATGTTTCTCAATGCAGTTTTGGATAAGGCGTTGGCTCGCCATTAGTCGTAAGTGACCAGAAGAGTACGCGTCGCAAGACGTCGAGATGATTGGTCTTGGATCTAGCGTCGTTGACTCCCATGCAAACATCCTCCAATTGGTGAATTATTTGGGATTGCAAGTCATACATAGCCTCAGTTGCAGCAATGGAGGAGCTTAGGAGGATCCATTTTTATCGGGCTTTAACTGGGTGTCCGAAGCCAGTCGTCACTGTTCCTTGTTTTGAAACGATGTAGCCCACATAAAATGAGTGTATAAGCGATTGCGTTTTTCGCTAGCGATTCTTGACCCGAGCTGTGTGCTGCCTGTGCGGCGTATTTACGCTAAGTGTTGATATTGACTGTTGGTGGCGGCACATAGGTCTTCTCTTGGCCTAGATCTAGTTTGTCACAACCCAGCCACTCCTCGGCCTCATTCCGCTCCTAGACGGCTTCGAACCCGCTAGTCCGACACTAATTCAGGAAAGTCTAAAATATTGTTCCCAAACCACAGCGCACCATTCTCCGTCTTTGGGAAAGACCTGAGGATGCAGACAACAAGTTCATTGTCATGGACGTAAAATATTCCGTGATTCTGTTGCCGACAGGGGTATGAACTGGCCATTAGCAAATAACGTGCGCCAGATTCCAGTGCATTTATCACAGCGTGTTTTGTAGGATGTACTTGGTTTATCTTTTGTAGAAGAAAACCAATGCATGGCTTTTAATAGCGCTCTAAAGTGCTCTGTGTTTTATCACCAGGGTGGTGCCAATAGTGCAATCCGTCTATATAAAATGGCTTAATGCGGTCTGACTTCTCACCTTTCCTTCATTGTAGAAACATGCGCGCCATCTACAGCGAGTCGGTAGATTTATCTTGCAATAGTTTTACAGAATTTTACCGCGACAGCGTTGGCGCTAGGATTTGCTTTCGTGGGCATCGATGCAAAAACATGTAAACTGATAACCTAGAACATAACTATCGTTCAATTGGCTGGTTCATCTGGTTCTATCAGCATTGATTTCAATACTTCAACTATAGACATTGGCTCAACCACCCACCTCTGCAGCGCCCGTCGACACAGCCTGCACCCTGGTAAATAACATCAGTTTGGATGCCCTTGTTGTATTTGGTTACTTTCAGCAAGGTGACCTCGAGAGTTATTTGAGCGTCAAGCAAGTGCCGCACACTCAGAACGGCTAGCACATTGTTAGCTGCCAAACCAAATGCGGCAACATATTTACACTCCCCTCTCAAGGATTGAGTATCCCCAAATATGACATATAGGGGCATTTCTTTGCATGCAATGCGCACACAGCTTCGAACACCATCCTCCTCCATTCTGACGGCCCTGATGCTCGAGTCTGCGCAGCCGTGGCCCTTGACTTGACCAAAAGTAGCTACAATTGCTGTGTCTCATTCGCAAGGGTAGTAAGCTTGTCGAAGAGCGTGGGTTTGTCAATAGCCCTTGCGCTACTGCCTACGTTTGGAATTTAGCCGCTAAGGTAAACTGATTCTTTTTCTTTTCAGATTTGGAGTGTACGTGAGAGATTGAAATATACAATAATATTGGGAGCTAGCCTGGTCCTCTAATCTATTTAACAAGGAGAGGACAAGAAACACGGTAACAAATGGAAAGAAAGTAGATTCCACAACATGCGATAACAATGCAGATTTTTAGTATCACGAAGTCGACACCCAGATCCTCTAAATGCATTCGAATGTAGCGCAGACACCACTCAAGCCTACTCAGATACTGCGCAGATCTTTAGTCCAAATGCAGGAAGTAAATACCCTTAGTCTCTAGCCCAGCAATCACCTTGGTGATTGGATGACACGGCAATATGAGCTACATCTACCCAGATGCGTAATTCTTGCAAAGTGACTTCAAAGAGATATTTGCATCTATCACAGGAATACAGTTGAATTTGACAACGGAAATACTGACTCTATTTTATACCATTTCTAGCCTTCGCACTTTTAAACAATCCGTATATGCTCTATATACATGCGCCGTAACTGTCCGACCGTGATGGCGAACTTTTAAAACCCCCCTCCCACAGAAACCTCATTAAATATTCGCCGTCTTGGGCGACGCAAACTTCTTGAGCAAGGCCAAGTGGTCTCCAAAGGCTTCCAGGAATCCTGGGCGAACCTTGTATCGCAAGCCGTACTCCTTGCAGGTAGCCTGCACGATGGGCGCAATATCGGGGTAGTACTTTTGGTGGATCTACGGTCCTTGTTAGCCAGATTCTCCAGGATGCAACAGTGATTCAAGGCTTCTGGGCTTACCTGGGGGAAAATGTGATGAGTCACTTGGTAGTTCAGAGATCCAGTCAGGAACGTAGTGAGCCAGTTTCCATGGCCGTAGTCCTGAGCGGTCTCAACCTGCAGCTGAGTCCAGTCGATCTGCATAAAGTCTTCACCCTCGACAGGGGTTTCCCAGTGGATATCATCAACGACGTGGTTGGCCTCGAAAACAAAACCAGCCATGTACGAGAGGAAGATCTCGGAAACGAAGAAGGTGGCAAGAACACGCTGAGCACTGCTCGGCGAGAACATGATGGGAATGAAGCAGCGGTAAAAGTAGAAGAATGCCTATCTCAAAATTAGATGTATGTCATCAACTAAGTGCCAGAGTCACTAACCTTTCCACCCCAGAAAAGCGACTTCTCAGTGCTGGACATGGGGTTCATAGGGATCTTGTCGAGGCTCTGTTCCTGGTAGGAGCGGATGTCCTGGTACTTGAGGAATTGAGTCAAGGCTCCGTAGAGGACCGGTCCGTAAGCCAGCTGGAACTCGTAGAAAAAGTACCACTTCTGGCTGGGCAAGAAACGGACAATGGAGAAGGGGTCAACGGAAATATCAGGGTCCACTCCAACAATGTTGGTGTAGGGGTGGTGACCAAGAACTATGGATGGTCAATATTTGCATGCGTAATATTGGTAATGAGCAACTTACCGTGCTTGTAGAACCAGTGGATGTCGGAATGACCCATAACAAAGTTGTACGTAGCAGCCATGGCATCCCAGACCTTGGGGTTGTGAGTGAAGGAAGAGTGAGATGCATCATGCACCCAAGTGACAGTAAAACCAAAGTAAGACCACGCCCAGCCCAGCATCACGATCATGGTCTTCAACCAGCTCGTGCGAGTAGACTCATCCCAGTACATCAGCCAGTAGCAGTAGATGATACCGACGATGGGAACGACATAGTTGAAGAGCATGTCATGGGAGTACTTGGGGTCTTGCCCCGTTGTCTTGAAGTAATCCTTGACTCGCTGGCAAATCGTTAGCAACCTCAGCATCGTCTACAGATCTGTGAATACAACATACCTTTCTCAATGTCTGGGCGAATTCATTGGGAGGCTTGAACAGGGGGAACTGGTTATCCACCAAGTAACCCACGTGGTACTTTCTGAAACGCATCAACGTTAGAAATTGCTTTTTCACAGATGGATCATGGTGTGAGATTTACCGCAAGACCTTGAGCGCCGTCTTCTCGTGGCTCGTCTCGAACACAATGGTGGCATCTCGTCCAGCAGATAAGCGGATGCGGGAAGCTCCACCAGGGTGGACCTTTTCAAAATCCTTCAAGTCGTAGACCTGGGCAAAACGGTTAGAAAGCAGCTCGACCTGCGGGTGTGAAGATTTCAACTGACTTGACCTCGGATGGCGACGAGGAACCTGCCCTCGGCCAGGCCATCACGCATTTGCTGCGTGGTGTAGGCCATGCTCTTCTTCTGTTTCCGGATTAGTCACGAGATACGACCAAGGCAGTGTGCCTCCTCACCTGTGTGTCGGCCATGGTTGGAAAGTGACTTCACCGAATTCAGGATGGTCAACAGGTCTCTTCTCAACTCGATTGGGTACCAATTCTCGATGAGGTGGTGGCGATGCAGTGCATCCAAACACTCTTGGTATGGGGGGCGGAACCGGACGCAGGCTGGACCCTGTTCGTCACGAGAAAAAAGCCACTACGGGATCAGTGTAGGGCTTTAAGGAAAGCAAGAGCTACGCGGGTTGTGGCCACGAAAGATTCGAGACAAGAGTATTTCAGAGGAAATGAAACCTGACGTAAGAAGTGCGACGGAAACAAGGGTGCCGGCGGACCAACATTGTTGAGCGAAATTGAGTTGAGGTACACTAGGCCCGATATTCGTTTAGGGGCCCAGGGGGTTTTTCTCTTACGGCCCTAGCTGCAGGGTCTCGACCCTTGGAAAATGCATCCTGGATCAAGATTTACCACGTCCAATCCCGCGAGATGCAAAAATTCTGTTGGGCCCCTAAGAATAGCTTCCCCCGGGGGGTAAGCTTCAGACCAGCTGTCCAGAAAGCGCCACCGCTCCTGCAAAATGCACGTGCGCTAGTCAGGGAGGGAGCACGCTGGGTTCTTGGAGGGGGGGCCAAGATAAAAGTCTCCATGCAGCCATGCTTTTTTTTTTTCGTTTCCATTCAGGAGAAGAGAGACACGCAGCGGGCTGCAGCGAGCGTATGCCCGTTGCGACTGGTTGCTTCCTTTTTTGCCATGCGAAGCGCGTCTCGCCCAGTGGCCATATCGCTGGATCTGAGGTTGCGTGGCGACTGGCCGAGACCCTGAGCCGATTATGCAGCCACGTCTTGTGGTGGCCGTTTTGTGACACGACCCCGTCGGTCAAGCTGTGTGTCGGTCTCGCTTTTGCCCAATTGGCTCCTCTGCATGTCACGTATGGGTATGGAGCAATTTTTTTTTTGAGCATGCCCCTGAGCTCGCCTCTCCTTCTCTCTCTCACATGTTACTCTCTTATTGGAGCAGCGCCAAGCTACGCGAAACTATTGAGCACAATTGTGGAGCCGCAAGAAATGGGGGTCCAAATGTGGGCGCGCCATTCAGGGAGCGCATGAGAGCTATCGATCAACTAAAATGAAAATGGCCCCGAAAACTCTGAAAAAAGGGCGGAATGTTATCAGCGTTCGTTCAGATAAAGGGAATAACACAATTTATATGCATGTGAATCCCCGGCCGCCCTCTGTCTATGCTTTGGTGGCTGAATTTACACATGCATTTTTTTTTGACACACGAAAGTGATCTGCGGCGGACGACAGGCACGTGTTGTTGGTATCGCTTATCACAAAAATCTTTCACGACCGATTGTGCTGGTTGCAGATCAAAATATTTTTAACCCTTCTTGCCATGGCTTCAAAGGCAGCGCACAGCGCATGCCATGTCAATGCCCAGAAACAAAAAGCAACGAGGAATGTGCACCCCCTTGTCACAAATTTCCCAATCATTCCAAAATTTGGTCCTGTCGTGGGTTGTTGTTGTCAATTGAGGCGGCAGCCAACTTCGTGGCGTTCGGGCTAATCAAAGTCTGGGAACGCGCCTCCGCCACAATGGTTTGGTGGCGCTGCCGGGCATCAGGAGGAGAGAAGAGAGCTCTCCATGCATGTGTCAGAACCAAAGGTGTCCTCTTGAGCTGTCGATTTTCTAATAGGAGAAGCTTGCCTCGCCCAGGCCAGTGCAATTGACGAGAGTAGCCGTGATGTTTCCAACAGCGATCGTATGTGGTCCTTGCCGTAGACTGTATATTCCCGCGGCCTTGACATCGGAAGCGAAAACCTTATTGTGGCATAGCTTGAGGAGCTATGACAACAAGGCGTGGATAGACTATCGATTGACAGGTTCTTGAATAGTTCGATGACATCCCAGGGCCCAGGGCCACGATAGTTCCCCCACCCTGACAGCTATACCTCGCATATATGACTTGGCAAGCCACATGGCCACCTGGACCAGCCTATCTGACAGCTGCAACGATTACTAGCCTAGGGTGTAAGAGTGCATGTAGTCAACTATGCCTAAGCTTCTATGGACGCTGATCCTCTAGGTGATTTGATTCATTGGTTGGACCAAGAGGCAACACTTGAGCCTGAGTGAAGAAATGAAGCTCTAACCCAGCCTAGCGGGGCTGTGCCTTCGTAGAACATACATGCTAGTAAATGGCTTGTATCGTACTGGGTTAACTACTAGGCTGCCGTATTTGCGGCATGTTGCCTATTAGACGCCATACATCGATTTATTCAGGAATGAATGGCGCAGACCCCAGCAACTAGTGTTTTACATCGATCTAGAAGTTATTCTTCCAGGTAATTTTGCCCGAAAATAATAAATTCAATTAGATACTACTCACGGCCAGGAAACCCCAAGGCGAGTCCAATAGAATAATCCGATCTCCGCTCTAATATAGACTTTACCAGCGAAAAGTAGAACAGAAATAGACAAGGTTGTTTCTCAAGAATATTATCATAATGCTCTCTATCAATTAAACAAAAAGCCGCCCGAGTTTCTATGGTGTTTTCCGAGAATAGCTAAGCATTTTTGCGGTGAGCAAACGCGTGTTCCAACCACGGCCAACTTCCGGTAATGCAACCACACCTTTTTTCCAGTGTGGATCCGTTCCGCGAGTCGTGGAATCCTTTAGCCCGAAAAAACCGTTTTGCCAAATGTTACATCGTCGAGTTATCAACGTCTTCAACCGCGGTGCCCTTGCTCCACTCAGTGGGGGCCGGCAAAAAAATATCCGGCCTGTTGCACAATCCACGGTAGAGTAAGCGGTGAGGGCCACTGCTGATCCAATGGGTCCTGGTGATTATTCAGCGACAAGCATGCAGACTGGCAAGACTGAAATTCTCCACAAACGCGTGGAGGAAGTGCCAACTGGCAGTTTATTGAGGAGGAGGAGGGGGTTGGTCGGCGGGGCGGTCTGTTCATGGGGACCCTCAGGACCCTCAACTCCCTGCCCTGCTGATGGAGCCGATCTCTCGCTTAGGCTAGAGAATGCCGCACTGAACAGCTAGCTCCCGCACCACCCCTATCAATTTTGCAGTAGCCTCTTCCTTGGCTCCGATGGCCTCCAGAGAAACTCGAACGATGCCCGTCGCCGCGTCGACCGCCGCTCCATCGGCGCCGGCCTCGGAAGCCGTCATGTCCTTGACTAGGCGGCGAACCCGCGCCATCATGGTTTCCATAATGTGCATCAAAATGACGATCTGGGTCGACGAAGACGACGACAGCTCAAAGGGCCCAACGACAAGGGCGGGGAGCTCTATGGGAGTGTGATGCTCTGCCGTGTCCGGGTCCACTTCGAGTCGCATCTCGGCACATGTCTTGATATGCAGCAGGATCTTGTTATACGACTCAACCAGCGACAAATAGCTGGATAAAACCAGTAGTTGAGAGGGTCCATCCAAGCGAAAAGGGCCCGCCGGGGGCCCGGTTCCGGATGCTTTGGCCCTGAACCGCGGGAAGACGTGGTTCAGAACCTCGGTGTACTGTTGTGACAGCTGAAAAGTGCGGTCGACGGCCACGTCCTTGTCGTGCTTGATCTTGTCTGCCTCAGGATTATTGTCTGGTCTCATTGTCCAATACTTCTGCCAGACACCAATTGCGGGAATGGAATGCATGTGTTGGTGCAGCTCCATGTTTAGTTCAGAAAGCTTGGAAATCCACAGCGTCATGTCGTCACTGACGGGGCGTTCCTGAGGCTCTTTTGTGTTTGAATTGCTGACATCTTCAGAATGGGATGGTATCGGCGAGGGTGTAATGGGTAGAGACATGGGCTCGGAAGAACCATGAGAGCAGCTACTTAGTAGGGTCGGGCAGCTGTTCACCTGAGACAGCCCGGCGGCCAGAGAGTCGTCGCACCCGGGAGTCGCATAGAAGATGGCGTTTAGATCAGCATCAGCATCAGGCTGGATAGAAGACTCCGAGGGGTCACCCTCGACATGTGGAAAGTCGACATCGAGGTCCAGATCTGGTGAGACATGCCACAGACTTGATGGCCAATGGCTGAAGTGCTCGGAATTGTGCTTGTTGACCTGGGAGTCGCCCGGACTCACCATGAAGCCTGTTAGTGGCGTACCCGTAGCTTCGGCCGTAGTTGGTGGCTGTCCTCGGATAACATGGTTGGCATGCGACGGACCGCCCCGGAGCCGAGGCCTCGCCGGGCTCGACACGCACCGCACCTCGGCCCGTACGCAGCGCAGGCAGTCCTGGCCATTGGTCTCGCGTCTGCAGCGTAGCTTCTGGCGGTGGCAGCGATCGCAGGCGCGGCGATGGGTTCCAAGATCATGAACCAACATCATGGTCCTGAAGCCGTTTTCATATCTCACTCACCAGCACACAACTGGACCAGCCAACTCCTTGATCTCCTCATGCCGGGGTTACAAAGCAGCTGGCTCGCAGTTCCGAGTCCCCACATTCGGCCGCTATACCCATTTTGTTCACCAAAACTAAACCAAATCAGGCATAAGCCGCCGAATCGGCTTCATTCAGTCCCGACTCAACCAACAGTTGTCGTCGGTTTTGATCAGTCTTGATCAGTTCTCATACACAGATCATTTGTATTGGTTTAGAAGAGCTTCAACATCTTAAATCATATACTCAAAATTTTCTTAACCAACTTCAGCTTATAGGCCTAGTGAGCAACATATCTGTCTCATGTGTCTCTTCAGTTCTCCAACATATCAATGCCATTGTTGCTTTAAATGAATTTTCTACAATGATAATCACAGCATTCGCCGTGAGAAAATGTGGAGTGTAGCAATTACCGTCGCTCACGATTGAATCAAGTTGTCTCTTGTCTCGGGAGTTTGGTTACTCAGTCATCCAGGTTAATTACAAAGCAGTTGAAACACTCCATCACATACATAGACAACCGAACCGGCCTGTTCCAGTCCGATCTCCACAATATTTCGGCAGCCTTGCGCTTTATGGCGACCCAATGGCCCCAGGTAGACCGGCGGGATTCCGTTGAGCATGCCGTGCTGGGCAAATATGCTCCGGCAATTATTCATCTTACCCTATTGTTGGCCCGGCTCGGGCTTTTTGTTGCAGCATGTCAAGTTATATATACCCATTTTATCAAAAGCTTGACCGACGGTAACAAAAGATTTCACATTAAAGTTGGACCCGATGGCAGACCAGCAATTCTCTCAGCAACTATCTCCAACCGATGATGGTGACGATGCTTCCAAGCCGTTCACACGCGGTCGGAGATTCTGGGCCGTGTTTCCAGCCATCTGCGTGACCGCTATGCTGGCCGCTGTCGAGTCGACTATGACATCCACAGCACTCCCATTCATCGTCCACTCGCTAAACGCCGGAGAGTTGTACGTTTGGTTTGTAAATGTCTTTTTTCTCACAAGGTAGGCCATAGTCACGTTTCCCCGGCGCGTTATCTGTGTGCTGACTACTTTCAGCACTGCCTTTCTACCACTCTTCGGTCAGATGTGTGACCTCTTTGGCCGAAGATGGATGATGATTGGTGTTGTCGCCACCTTTGCTCTCGGAAGCGGCATCAGCGGAGGGGCGAGTAATTCTGCTATGATGATCGCCGGCCGCGCCATTCAAGGTGTTGGAGGCGGCGGGATCAACCTAATGATCGAGCTCATAGTCAGCGATCTCGTCCCCCTGCGCGAACGAGGTGCCTTTATGGGTATTGTGTTTGCCGTCTTTTCCCTCGGAACAGCCCTTGGCCCCTTCATCGGTGGCGCCATAGTACAAAACACAACATGGCGCTGGGTCTTTTACATCAATCTTCCCATTGCAGGCACGGCGCTCATCCTTCACGTGCTATTTCTACGAGTCAAGTACGATCGTGACACGGCCATCATGGCCAGGTTCAAGAAGATTGACTATGTCGGAAATGCCATCCTCATTGCTAGCGTCGTGGCCGTTCTCATCGCTCTTTCATGGGGAGGCATGGTCTTCTTATCAAATCCTGATGCCTCTGTTGGTTGGTGTCTTTGGTCTTGGCTTGTTCCACTGGTATGAAAGCATGTCGTGGGTGAAGAATCCAACGTTGCCATCACGCATCTTTTCTCGCCGGACGCCTGCTGCAGCCCTGGTTCTCGCCTTTATCAACTTTATGCTTCTCTTTTGGGCTATATACTTTTTGCCCATCTATTTTCAAGCCGTGATGCTCCAGTCACCGATCATTTCTGGAGTCGCGTTGCTCCCAACTGTGTTGCTTTCCGTTATCACGGGGATCGTTGCCGGCATCATCATCACTAAGACTGGCCGGTATCGCCCCTTGCACATTGCCTCCTTTGCTCTCATCACCCTTGGACTCGGCCTCTTTTCACGCTTTGATCGCCACACGTCAACGGCCGAATGGGTCATTGTGCAATGCATCCCTGCTATTGGCATGGGGTTTATGATGACGGCCAACCTGCCAGCCGTCCAAGCAGATCTACCAGAGTCTGATACTGCCGTTGCAACGGGTGCCTTTGCCTTTATGAGAGCATATGGTTCAATCTGGGGCATCTCGATTCCAGCTGCTATCTTCAACGCGCAGTTTAACTCTCAATTGTGGCGCATCAATGACGCCAGTGCGCGGCATCAGCTCTCCGGCGGAAACGCCTATTCGTTCGCCAGCGCCGACCTAGTGAGAAGCTTTCCTGATAATGGTGTGCGCGGCCAAGTAATTGATGTCTACACACGCAGCCTTCGTACAACGTGGTACGTCTCGATTGGTTTCGCATTTGTCGGTCTTTTGCTCTGTTTTCTAGAAAAGGAAATTCCGTTGCGAAGTACATTAGATACTGAGTTTGGACTTGAGGAGAAAAAGAAGATAAAAACCGCGGAAGAAATGGGCAAAAGCGACGTGGATGCGGTTCATCATGCGGAAGGCGAGGAGAAAACCAGATCCGACTCTACGGATGCTTCACTGGAGAAATAAGCATGGGTATCCTTCGAGAGATTACCTGATAAATACAGCCTTAGGCATGAGCAATCTCTCTTTAAACACCATAATATCAACGCTATCAAATTTGACAAGTGAGAGGCATCCCAAACAAGTCTTTGAAGAAAACGAACATGTGCGTAGCTGCCATAAGGTTGCGAAATTTGCTTAAGCAAGGCGGAAGAAGGTCAAGACTACAATAATGGGCGCGCGCTTGCTTTGCTTCTTCTATTGGGAGTCCCCGTGTGTCGACGGAAGTAGCACCACCACCACAACTCATCTGACAACTAAACGTTGATTAGCCTTTTTTGTTTTGCCATTTCACCGCTTTGTGTTTCCGTGGCGGCAGCCGCAGTGTCAAAGGACCTGTTTTACTGTGCCGGCACACCTGCGTAGTATCCAAGGGTACGACTTTATACATTTGGACATGCAATTTTGAATATCCGAAAAATTTTCATGCCTTCATGGTTGTGGGGGCTGATTCTGGGTCCTTGTGATTTTGGCGCTCTGTTGCTTTGAGTGGAGCGACCATGGTGCTTGCACCAGTATCCCACAGTATTATCCTCCAGTACCATCTCCCTTATCTCACCCAGCAACGATGAATTCCTGGCTGTCCCGTTCTGAACAGAGGAATTCCCGAAATAAACTGCAACTCTACGATCGCAAGGATTTAATCAAGGTGGCTTTCATCCAATCACCATGCAAACTTGCATCACTCCACATGCACGTCGCTTAAGTAGACTAAATCCAAGCTTATTGAAACAACAGCTTTGATGAGACAGTGTGGCTTTGCAAGGCTGACAGCGCTCGCCATCGAATTGGGGGCGATGCCACCGCCACTGCTACCCCATACCGCCCTGGAGCTGCTCGGCTCGCACCCACCAAGTTATGACGCTTCGGGGATTACGATATTCGGACTGGCTCGCGCGCGGAGGAGTCATATCACGTCATAATGATATTTGCCCATTGAGCATCATCTGCATATGTGCTTGTTGATTTAAAATGTACATCTGAGGGGAAATTGCTGATGAAGGATGCGCGAACTCCTAAACTTCTGAAAGATGCACGCGACCCATCATGGCTGTTGGGAAGTGGTGTGTGCCAACTTTTCCAATATTAGCATCAAATACGGAGGCCATACGCCATACACGCACTCGCTGCTGATTCTGCCCCTCCCCTGGAATTTCCCATGCATGCATTGGCCCACCTCAAACGAATGCCAACCTTGTGGGAGACCTGCCCGCGAATCAAAAGCAGAATAGATTTGCATCACTTGGAGTAAGACAGGATTTTGACGGCGCTATCCCTCGGGTGTGAAACCTGGATCCAGATCCCTGCCATTAGCAACCAGTTAGTGCCTGACAAGAGCGGCTGCGCAGTGATTGCCTATTTGTGCCTGTCCCGACACTGCCGATCTCTGGGTGAGGCGAAAGGGACCAAAAAAACACCCTCGGGATTCAAATTCTTGGAAGAAACAAGAAATAACCCCAGTCCCTCTATCAAATTCACCACCTATGTGTCCAAATCGATAGCGTACCATGCAGCAAGAGGACCTGTACCCTCTCCTCAACCGACCGGGGACGAGAGGCACCCAACCAGCGACGCCGCGCACATCGACTGTTGATGTGCCGCTGAAACCGCCAAAACGACGCTGGTGGTCCGATGCAGGGTGGAAGTTCAGTCTCACGACGAGCGCCATCACAGCCTCTGTCGTTCTCTTGATCAATCTATCCGTTACGATTTGGTCGACGACAAAAAAGAAGTGGGATGTCGATGACGATCAGAATGGTCTTAGGATTATACAGGAAGGATCATGCGACGACACACGCGTTACAAACACGGCAGTCCATTTAGTCATCAACATTTTGGGCACATTTCTCCTGGGCGCCAGCAACTATTGCATGCAATGCTTGTCAGCTCCGACACGGGACGATGTGCAAAAAGCGCATGCGAAATCCAAATGGCTGGATATTGGAGTTCCCAGCGTGCATAATTTGACCGGCATCCCATGGCTGAGGGTCTCGCTGTGGTTTCTTCTTGTTCTCTCATCAGTACCACTTCATTTATTGTAGGTTTTGGTTATCCGTGCATAGTGGTGATGAAGTGTCTGATCGCCCGCAGGTACAATTCGGTTATATTCTCTTCACTCGTCACTGTTGAGTATCAAATTTACACTGTCCAAGACAACTCAACCAATGATAAATCCATATTCGATATATCGGCTGCTCAAGCAAACGCGTCAATGTACAAGTACTCACCTGATGGACCAGGCTACAGCTACTTCTCTGGGGATGCAGGTGAATTGAAGGACGCATGGGGGGGTATCAAAAACGGCACTGCCAAAAACCTGACAGCTCTAGAGTGCATCGAAGCATACGCCACGGCCTTTCAAACCTCGCACTCGACCGTCGTTGTGGTCACTGAGAGGGGCTCCAACTCGACCTTGTACGGCGTGCCAATCTACCAGGATGATTCTTACTTCTCATCTGGCTGGGGCCAAGGCTGCCCCCCGCCTGTTTATAATTGGATTTGTCCAGAAGCTTCCTGTGAAAAGCCGTGCCGAACCCAAATACCCAGCTTGAAAAAAAATGCGGATAATTGGAAACCTTACCGCGGCCCACGAGTAAAGTATTGTATGAGCCAGCCAATCCCTCAGTACTGCCGATTGTACTTTAGTACGTCCATCATAAGCTATATCATCGTCGCAAATGCCGTCAAAGTCGCCATCATTCTCTACACGGTGCTGCGCCCGCCGCGGGGCCTCCTCCTGGTAATTGGGGATGCTATTGAATCGTTTCTCACCTCGCCCGATGCATACTCGGTTGAAAGTTGTCTGGTATCAAAGCAAGACATTAAAGGCAGGAAGAAAAAACAACTAATAGGAAACAAATGGTCTCCATTGCAGTGGTCGTGGATAGCTACGCTGGTACCCCAGCGCTGGTCCAGGAAATACTCACCACCAAGCAACAGGGTCAACCAGTCCGCCAGGAGTTGGAACGGCCCACGGATTTGGAATCCGATACGTCGGCGATGGGGAGCAGCAGTGAGCGGTCGCCGCTGGATTACAAGTTTATCAATGTAAAATTCCCCTTCATTAGATGGTGGCATTCGGGAAAGTGACAGCTGCTGATTTCTTTTTAATAGATATCTCATTGCTTTTAGCACTACCCTTGGCTTGATGCTCTGGGGAATTGCAGCCATATCCGGCCCACATGATATGGCCAGCTTGTGGTCACTAGGTGTAGGGAAAACGACCGAGGCAGCACTCATCTCAGGCTTTCCCGACAAGATTAACCAATCAAAGTACAGGATTACTTGGATTATCGTGATGGCAAATTTTCCCCAGTTTTGCTTCTCCTTTCTTTATTTCCAATACAACGGCTTGTTTACAGGCATGCTAGCTGCCAAGGAATGGAGCGACTTTGGCATTAAACGACGAGCAGTCCGAGTTTCGGCTGATCCAAGAGGGCAGCAACGATCGCGATATTTTTTACAGCTTCCGTACCGTTGGGGAGGTCCGCTCATGATCATGTCAGTTCTCATCCACTGGATGATTTCACAAAGCCTATTTGTTGTTGCTATTGAGTCACCCATGGAACCGCTTTGGGCTACTGGCGGCTACTCGCCCGCTGCCATTATGCTAGTCCTCTTGATATCATTTGTCATGGTATTAGCCGTCATTGGTACGGGAGCTTTGCGGCTGCCCAGCGCAATTCCCCTTGTGGGAAGCTGCAGCCTAGCTATTGCCGCTGCATGCCATCACCCTGATGGTATTCCTCAACCAGAGGCTCCACTGGTCCCTTTGAAGTGGGGGGTGATGCGAAAACCTGGTGGATGGCCTGAGGGAAATACACCTGGACATTGCGGATTTTCGAGTGAGCATGTTGACGAGCCTGAATACGGGGTTGAATATGCTTGAGGACTTAATGAGGATGTGACAACGTGACGGCAATTATAGATGTTCCATTGACTTGAATCAGTTAGAAGGCCTAGGCAACATAGATCAATCCATGATAAAAGCTTTGTTTGAAGAGGTATTTACCAGTACCAAAGCTTGCCAGTTGAGAGCCTTGGCATTCCGCTGGGGGTTGCAACACCATAAATCCAAGCCCGTTCCTAAATGCATTGCCAGTGGCCTGCCTTGAAAGCTTAGGGTACTCATTCTATGAGGTCATATGGCCCCTGGGCCACTGCTGATTTGACTACAAATGAATCCGTACCAGAAATAACAGCCATTTGCGAACCGACAAATTACTCATTCATGGGCAGAGCCAGCCATCTACGCACATACCTCGAGAACTTGTGTAAAGACAGTCGCATAGCTATGACACGAAACAAGAGCACAGATAGATCAACAAAGTCATATAGATCAATTGCATAAGAAACAAAAACATTTCATATTATCCTTTGCAAATCACCTGCTCAAACGGAGTAGTTCCAAGGCCTATTAAGCTAGTGTGAATTCTGAATTTACTACCTGAAAACAATAACAGCGATAGAATGAAAGCTGAAGCGCCCACCCCTGTCTAGGTACTGCCTGTAAGAGACGTCAAAGCATAAAAGTCAAATGCAGGAGAATCAGTAGACTCGTTCGGATCTGTAAGTATAATGACGTACGCGCCACTACCTGCGGATTTTGCTCTAAACTGAGACTGGCTCGTGTTCTCAATTTGACAATGGACCTTTGACTCCGCAGCAACTGGAGAACAAGTAACAAATCCGGTTGAGGCTGCAGCCTTTGATACGTCTCCTACATAGAGATTCGAAGCTTGAGCATAGACGTACCAGTCATTCACCATGAGCCGGTTTGTATTAGCTTCAATAGACAATTGAACGGCTCCAAAATCGTTTGAAATTGGAACGTTGACTGGTGGATACAAAACAGCAGCGCCGCCATTCAAGCCGTTCTGTTGTTGCCAGGGTTTATTGTCGGTTTTTGCATCGTTGGTGCCACTGGACCTGAGGTAGAATACGCTAGGAGTAGGGACAGTTGTCGGGGTAGATGTGGTTGCAAAATCAATAGATGTAGTGGTGGTATCTGTCAGATCGGGAGAAGGTGTGGTGTCTACAGTGGATGTGGCTTCGATGGTGGGCGTGACTTCTGCAGCGGATGTGGCTTCTGTGGCGGTTATAGACTCGGTGGTAGATGTTGCTTCTGTGACGACCGTGGCGGATGAGACTCCCGGGATCGAGGTTGTGCCGCTGGTCAGAGTGGATGTCGCCTCGATAGTGGGTGTGGTGCTGGTAGAGGTAGTCTCGGTTGTCTCCGAACTCGATGGTCTTTCAGTCACTGATGTAGCCCCATGATAGTCTTGCGAGGTCGTAGCGGAACTGCTGCTGGGGCTATCATTGTTGGCTGATGACAAGGCGTTTGTGTGCAGTCTGCACTGGTGAGCATAGCCAACTTCAAAGATGGATGACGCCAACAGGATGTTGCGCACAAAATTTTGGGGGCGCATGATATGAGATTTGCCGGTGATGTGCTCTGATGGCAATTGAAATTGCATGCTTGAAAGTCCATCCTGTATTTAAACATTGGACTTCGGTACCAAAGAAGTTGTCCGCGTCAGCCTCTCGGGCGCCGCCGCCACCATGCCGCTATTGCCAATAGTTTGGTCTTCAAAGCCACTCATCTCGTTTACGAGCATATGGATGGAGCGATTGGTTCCTTTTAGCGGGTTCTCGTATCCACAATGCACTCTTCTTCAGCTGGTATTTTGCAGGGAGACATCCCATTTTACGTTGCTTCCAAGAGGAGAACATCCTGCAAACCATTTCCCCAACCTCATGCTTCCATTCAATTAAAACACTAGGGCGAGACACCCTCACGGGTTATAGAAAAAGTTATCTGGAGCGTCGACATTTAAGTAGTTGAGAGAAAGGTGACTTGACTCAAGACTCTTCTAAAAACGCCACAGCGCTAGAGTGGGCCATGCTATTAAGATTACTGTGCGGTGACAAACACCCTAGTAATCAACGGTTTTTGACATGCCTCGTCAATCGGACAGCCACCCTGTAGCCTCAAGATTCTTCACTGCTAACTCGTTCTAGGCGCTTGAAATTTTACCGCGCCCATGCTGATATTTTTTGCATCGTTTTGCCTCAGCTCCGTGAAAAATGATGATCGGTAGCTGAAAGTAAGCACCAGTTATGAGGCTACTAGTAATCCAGATTCCTATTGAAGATAATAGCTTCATGGGTATCTTCGTAGAGTACAATGAGTATGTCAAAAAGAAATATCCAAGTGAAGGAGCTTAGGTGACAAATTCATAGACATTATAGTGAACCAAGTTGAGGTTTGTCCGTTGTCCACTGTGAACCATCAATACCAGGGGGGAAGAATATGTGGGGCTTTTTTTTTCTTGGGGGTGGTGAGAGATGTTGCAGAAAAGAACTCGTATGAAAGAATGACACGGGTTTTTTTTTCACTTGAATCAAAGGAATCAAAGGATTAATTAATTATAAAATGAAAAATTATAAATCATAGATCAAAGGGGGAGGAAAGGAATGATGAGGCTCCTCCAATCACTCGATTTTGGGTCTATCGGACTTTTCGGACTTGGTCCATCAATCACGTCGGTACTCCCCCGATGGAAGCCATCGACGCGAGAACTGGGGTTGGGGCCTGTCGGAGGTGGACCGCCAAAGCTATGTCTACAAAAATGGGATGGCTGCTAAATTCTTCCCTGCTAGAATTCAATGCTTGCAGAAATTCTTTGGGTTTAATTGGAAACGAGATGGCACCGACAAATTACCCGGATTTTAATGATTTGCCCGTGGACAAAAATGGACCACACGGGAACTCGTGGGGGCTCTGGGGGCCTGACGATCAGCTTGGCACGCTTAACCTTCTCACTGACGAAGTGGTAGCAAAGGCAGCCGGAGAATGTATTCGGACGGGACAGAGAATATCGTTGAAGTGAACACTGTCGCATCTGCGCTCTGGATCATGGATCCGCTGACATGGAAACTAGCTGGTCAATGACTGCGGCATCTAATCCCAAGTTTGCACGCAAACTTCTCCAAATTCATACAATCAACAAGGCCCCTCTCAAACATGCCCATGACGATGAGGTATGTGGTCTATCCTAGCAATGTCGCGATATACTTACCGACATACTTCAAGTGGACTTTTAATTCCCAGTGCAGCTCACAGTGGGACGGTTTTAGACACTATGCATACCAAAAGGAAGCAGTAGGTGTAATATATCCTTGAGCTGAACGTTCTAATTCCTGCTAGCTGTATTATATGGGACGGACGGCTGAGGACTTTGCCGCCTCTCCTGTCCCCAATGGCATCCAGCGTATGTGATCGATGGGAGTGCTGTATATCATTTCCTTCGTGCCCACAGCTTTGCTAATTACTCTTCACGTTTAGATGTATCGGCCAAGGGAATTGCTGGCCGTGCCGTCTTTATAGACTGGTACACATGGGCCCAGAAAAACAATCGCGACGTGGACGCCATGACTTCTCACGAGGTTCCGTTTAGCGAAATCATCCAGGCTCTGCAAAGCCAAGGCATGGATGAGAATGATTTCCGACCAGGCGATATTATTGTGATTCGGTTCGGCTACATCAGTCAATACGAATCCATGAATGAGGAGAAGCGGGATCGGTTGAATGAATTGTACAAAACGCGGAAGCCAGACAATATCGGATTGAAACCATCCGAGGAGTTATTGAATTTTCTCTGGACGAAGAGAATTGCGGCGATTTGTGGCGACTCACGCTCTCTAGAAGTCTGGCCTTGCAAAGAACTCGATTGGCATTTGCACGAATGGCTCTTGGCTGGATGGGGCATGCCCATAGGTGAACTTTTTAACCTTGAGGCGCTAGCAGACGTGTCTGCTTCTACTGGTCGTTATACATTCTTTTTGTCTAGTTCTCCAATGAATGTAGGTGAACCTTCTAATCGAAGACATATTCAGATCATTTGCTTATTGTCTTGTTTAGGTGCCTGGGGCGGTTGCAAGCCCCCCTAACGCGTTAGCCATATTGTGATTGGCTTTGGTGAGGGCGTGGGGACTTTAGATACTAAGGAGTTAGTCTCGATTCATTAAATTGCGGCGGTTGGTGCATCAAGTCTATTCCGCATTCAACATCAAAGGTCCTTAAATGAGTAGCTGGTCCATATCATATATTAGGCTTCCGTTCCTTGGCTTTGGTGAGAATAGTTCAAAATAGTATTGATTCCGCTACCCTGATATTCTACAGGCGGGATCCATGCGTAACTAACTATAACTCCGCCCATTCTCTTGCATTGTACGGCCGGTTCCTTCCCACTACACCTGGTATCATTCGTTATAATGGCCTCATGGAATTCATTTACCTCCCAGCGGTTGCCTGATCACATCTAGGCTCATTTTATGTGACGATGTTATCTTGTCGCAGACATTGAAAGCGTCCTCAGCCCCTTTTGTTACCTAATAGTGATCCTCGGTGAGGTGTGAATGGTATTTCGCCCGACTTGTCAATAGAGGAATTAATGGCGCCCAGAAATATTTCATAAATATTCCCGTTTGCTGGTTTTGTATCGACAAAATCACTAAACGAATGAAGTTAGTCTAACCGAAGATGTTTACATCAGTATCGAAGAAACATACCAACCAAACTCATTGCCATAATTGTCGAGGAACTGCAAAGAGCGTTTCCCCGCTTCATGATTTCCAAACTGAATGAACTGAAGCATAATTTGAGTGCGATTCAGCCCCTCCTTCTGGATTTTTTCAATGATCCTGTGAATAGTATTTTCCACCCCACCAGCGGGGTTCTGGTCGTTGCCCCAAAGCCCATCAGTAAATATGAACACGCTGAGGGGTTTACTTGGTGCCTTTGACTGCCAAACGCGCCTCTTCGATGGTGAATTGGGGGACAATCGTGGCATAATCTCATTGTTGATAAACATGCCAAACCTCTCCTCAAAGTTAACTTGGTCCCATTGGCAATTATGAAAGTTGCTCAAAAGATCCGAGGTTGATGAGCTTCTGATAACCTTTCCAAGACCAGATAAAAATAGTTCAATTCCATCTGAATCAATGTTCTTGGCAATGTAGGCCAAAATTTGGAACTTTTGACAAACTTCTCTGTATCGACTGCACATGGTTTCCGAGGTGTCGATATAGAACATGTGATCGCGATGGTCAAGGTTATGTTTCATCTTCGAAATAGTTTGGGCCACCTCTTGATTAACGGCCATAGACGACTTCTTGGCGGTTCTGTACGCTACTGCCTGGTCAAATGATAAAGATGGAATACCTGGAGCCCCTACTCTGCCATGGTTTGTATCAATTCTTGTTTGAGAGACGTCAACAGACGATGTGGCAATAGGGGTTGGACCAGAGAAGGTGTGCTTCAGTTCAGAGGATGATGTCTGAGAGGATGTTACTCTTTCTTGAACATCATGTACTGCCGACTCAGATGTTTGGATCGGGCCTGGAAGGGTGGGCATGGTTTTGGATATCGTGAGCGAGGGAAGTGCCGCTCGAGACTCGATTGATCTCTCCGCATCCTGCTTTATCTTTGTTAATTCCTCTCGTAGTTGTTTAGCATTCAACCTCCTATCTTCTTCTTGACGTAACATGTGATTCTCAATCATGTCCAAAACTCGAGGAGTAATGAGGTCAGTATGGGCCACCTGAGCTTTAAGCAACCGGTGCATAACTCCCACGGCTTTCAGTGGAGAGACACCGTTATGGAAACATCCATCATATCCACTGCCATTGAAAGAAATAAGACGTTTTGTCTCCTTGGCCCTTTCCTTTCGGTAGTACTCTCTGAGTTGTTGGCCACCAACAACCCATGAAGCGGCATCGCTCATGATAGCGCCCATTGAAAAGATATCGGCTGCAGTTGTTATAAAGCTTTTCCCGGGAAGTGTATATGTAGCATGATGGCTGCATTCAGGCGCACCTAAAACACAAGTCAACAATAAAATCAGAGCAAGGTGTGGAGATAAACAAAACTAACCATAAGTTTTTACGCCATATGAGTCGATGCCTGATTTGTTTCCATCAACCTCGTTAACAATCGTGGTGTGGCTCAGACCAAAATCTGTGATCTTCAGAGTGAAATCAAAACGTTGGTGTGTATTTCTCTTCAAGACAAGCAGATTTTGGGGTTTAATGTCTTGATGAATCCTATAACTGTTATTAGTCAAATGAAGGGCCGGTTTCCTATATGTGGATCTTTACCTCTGATATCTCGGATGCTTAGGGTCTATTGTAAATTGGTGAAGTTGAAATAACCCCTCAAATGCACCGATAAACATACCCCAGAAATTGATCCTATCTGTCGGGGTTTCTGGGATATCCTCGGTTTCAAAAAGCTTTGCTAAGTCGCCACCATTGACATACTCTAGTATCAGATTGTATGTACGGTTGCCATTACTGAGAACTCGGGTATAAGCACCGTGGAAAGTGACAATGTTATCCCCTTGCACACTGGTTAATGCTCTTCGTTCTCTATCATACTCAGTACGGCAATCTTGATCGTATGTTTTCTGTACCAGAGCCTATATATAGTGTGGTTAGATAACGCAAATTGGTTCATTGATAAACACATACAGGGTCTAGCATTGGGTCGGCTCCACTTGTCCATATTTTGGTCACAGTGACAGTATCGGCTTTGTTGATGATCTCGTGCTTGCACACTGATATGATATATTCGGAACAAAGAGTTTGACCGTAGAGGCTATCCAGTTCCAATGCGAGGGGAAAGAAGCTCCATTGAAGTTTGTTCACGTGTTTAGAGACCAGCTTGCTGTGTGGACTCTCACCGCCCCATGGGACTGCAAAGTCACGCTTTGGGAAACGCTTATCCGTAAGGTCGTGTTCGGCAAACTTATCGAGACAGTCGACGTGATCAGTAAATACTAGAAGAGAGAAAAGACATAAAAAGTGCCTCCGAACAGCCTTGGCGCTGAGAAGTGGTGCGGGTTCACAGACACTCAGCACTGTGCTGATCTTGGAAGCGGTCCAAAACTCCTCGAGCACAGACCGCGGCATGCAGTAAACTTGTTCAGCGTTGCTCCTGATGTCACCGTTTGATCCAGGATATTTTTTCATCCATGTGGAAATTTCGTCGCGGACGTCTAGAATATACCTGGGTATGTTGTTCATTGTCGTACCGCAGAAGTGATCGTAATGCAGCTGCTGCACTGGTTGGCGGGAGGTAACAAAGGGGTAAATATTTAAAGGCAAAGCAGTCTGAGGGGTTTATCTCATTTAGCTGCAAGTACCTTTAGTTCGCGCGGGGTATGAATAGTGACCGGGGGGAAGCTGGGCCAAAGAAAATACAGATGAGGCGGGTGGTCCTGAGGCAGTGTTAATACATGAATGAACGACGGCCCTTAAATTAGCAGCTTGCTTGACATGGAGGCCTATCGAGATTAAACCAGACAGACAGCCCGACCTCAACAAGCCCCCGCGGGTGATTTGCTGCAGTAATGCATTGTCAGTGGCGAAGTTATTCAACCTCCTTGCTGTGGAGAAAATTAGCGTTCCCCTCTCTGCACACCAGTGCCTAGGCGGACCGGGCGCACCAAGGCGGCCCTTGTATTGTGGTATCACTCACCCCTTCCACCCTGCTGACGCATTCATCCATGAGGGTGCCACACATCACATTCCCGATGCAACAACGAATTACATGCCGAACCAGACACACCGTCCCACTATTCTTCAAGGCAGAAACACCATAGCCACAGGACATCTGCACCGTTCTGGATGATAACTTGGGGGTTGGCTGAAGCCCAGTGGCTGAGCCATAGAAGTATGCATTGTTAGTTACGCCTTGGTGGGAAGCCTGATGCACATTAGGTCTTAATTCCTAGAAATAGATAAACCGTTTCGATTTTTGTGCATTGATTCGTTCGTTTCCGTCTCTATCTAAAGCAGGTGTTCATCCGTCACCGCTTGCATCCGTTCCGTGTGCCAGGATTTGTGTCTACTTGGATCTGTCATAGCCGATCAATACCGCGAGCGATCTGGGCTAGACAATATCGGCTCCCTTTTCAGATGATTGAAATTGACTTGAAAACCCGAGCCTATCCCTTAGTTTCCTCCCTTTGAAACTGGCAGTACAATAAGCAATGATCCAAGCACATAGTGTCAACGTCATCAACGGGAGACAAATGGTAAGAAAAAGTTCTAACCCGCCGAAGCGAACGCTCCAACTCCCCCACTTTTTGCCCATGTCATCTGTGTTGCTATCCCCGTCAAAGTCAAGAATGCCGCTACTGAAGATCGTCTAGTTAGATGTTAGATTCACAGCCACCCAATGTTGCCCATTTTTGATGCCTTACCGCGACAAATGTTCCTGGAAGGAATATTAACGTAAAAACAGTAATCACGTGCATCGACATGGTCTTTGCATGCATTTGCTTGGTCCAGATTTGCATCAGATCCGTCGAATTTTGAGATGAGTGAGCGAATTCTTCCGATGATCGCATGTTCTGATATTGTAAAATACTATTGAACTAGCTTGAAGTTAACACTTTATGCAGGTTCACGTTTGACGATTTGAGCCGGTGATGTAGAGGTAATAAACTTACCAAAATTCCCACTTTTTCCGAATGGTTGAGAAGCATCGTTAATTTTTCTTGGTGGTCCTGAAGCTCAGCCTGCAATTTTCCGATCTTTTGTATAAAATCCAGCATATGCTCTTTGCACCAGTCCCGAGAAGTATCTTCTTTTATGAGACACTGGAAGTCTACAGATTCAAGGAGTGTCTGATAATGGTCTCTGATCTCAGATAGAACCTTTTGGTTTTGGCCAATGGCGAGTTTTGTCTCGTCAATTTCCTCACTGAGCCGACTCAGATTTTGCAATTCCGGAAAATTAATTAGGGCATCGAATTGCAGACTTTTTACTTCGGGTTTAAATTCGGGCGGTGCTGTGTTGCTCCTGGTATGCCCTATAGAACCAGGGGCCAAAATCTTCAACGACAAGCTTCGACCAAGCGTTTGTGAATGAGGAGCATTGGAATTTGCTGTATGTCGCCGACTAGGCATCTCTTTTAGCATTGAATTCATTCTCTCAAATTTCCGCATATTTTGCTGGTCTTTGACTAAGCCCTCGATCGGAGCATATTGACTCGTGCTTGAATAGTGTCGGTAGGACGCCTCAAATGAATCAATACGCGTGGTCCAATTTTCAACCCCCCATTGCAAGATCATTAGATGATCTTCAAGGGTTTGTCTAAAAGAGTTATGTATAAACTCTAAAGAATAATCATGGCCTTGGGTAGACTTTTTTGGGGCAGCCATGATCCGATTTCGCATCGTCGCATCGCCTTTTAGGATAACCCACAAAGAGCGGCCTGTAATAATGTCTAGAGAGTGGTAAGCAGCCACTTGGCGCTGACGAAACTTGCCCCTACTCTCCTCCAACCCTAGAATGTTAAAACAATGTTGGATGCGGAGGCCGGATCTGCTCAGACCTTTGAGGCCGTATTGTTGATGCACCGAACTGAGATAGTTTTCGTGTTGGAATGAAGTAAATGAATGCGGATCTTCTCTCCCTTGGAAAGTGAATAAATGCTCAAGGAAAGATGGCATTATCTGGTGGTGTGTAAATAGGAGCGCCATCTGTTCTCGAGTCCATTTCAGTGGGTCTCGGGAAGTTGCGGATTGAAGAAAGCTACGCCCTTGTATTAGCCTGTTTATATAGAAAGGGTAACCCGGAGTGTTATACATAAATCTATGATAAGGATCTTTTGGATGAGGATTGGTATTTAGGAATTTGCGAAGTGTTTCTATATCTTCAATTTTTGTTTCTGTGTAGTCTAGTGTACAGGGCCGGCAATTGTTAATATTTGCTCCAAATCACCGATTCCTGATGGGGGGACTAACTATCTGTAGCTTCCACTAGATCCCACATGGTTATAGAACTTGGGTCAGATGAGAAGAGCCTATTTTCTTGCTGATCGAGTTTTGAGTAATACAGGCCAATATTGTGCAAGAAGTCTCGTGAGCGGGTGAGGTTTAGCGGATATTCATTAGCCCGGGACTTTGAATATTCGAATTCAAGTAAATCTTGGTTTGGTGTCATCTTGGAGATAATTGTTTCTGTCTCAATAAAAGTGACCGATTCTAAGCAATATGGCAGGATCTTCTCTGCACTGATATAGGATCAAACCTTTACAGCCTGATGAGCAAAAGGTGACTGCTGCTGCACAGTTAACTGGCGTTTGGCTGCGCCGAAAGGCGGAAATTAGCCTGAGACAAACAACCCACCGTTTTCAAAGTCAGCCAATAGGACTCCCGGCTGTGACAAGCGGAATTCTGTGCTGTCGGTTGCATCACACATGCGCAATTACCCAATGGGAATGGAAGGGGACATGGTAAGCTCAATTTGTAATTTGAAAAAGTGTCAAAAAGGCAACGAAATTACAATCTTGACCAATTAAAACCAAGAAGCTACTGCACATCGATAACGCCCCGGAACAGAAGGCAGCCGAGGCAACCCCCGCCTGCATGCGGTGAAAAGCTGCCTTGTTTGCTGGCTGACACACAAGGTGTACTGACAAACAAGGCGGACGTCAGCGTAAAAAGCCTCATAATGAAAAAGGTTCTCTGCATACCTGACCTTGCTGCGCCCTCCAATCCATGCGACTCAATGAATCAGTTGGTATTAGGCTTGTCGCGCAGTTTTTCGTGGATGTATCTCCGCTGATCCTGATAGGGAGCCAGTTATTTAACTCCGTCCGCCTACATTTTCCAAGGGACTGAAAGTGTTTGGTGAAAATTCGTACCTGGCTCAAGGGAGTCGGAATGTTGAGAACATATTGGTCATCAATGTGCTATTCGAGTTAGCCCAAGTGCTTTATTAAATTAGCGTTTCCACTGCAGTTGTTTACTGAGGCACTCCGATGCTTTGCGACGCTGGGGACTGCACCAGCGGAGGGCTGATTTCTCTTTTGCTGCACACTCCAACACTGCCCCGTCTTTCATCCAAGATCCTCGAGGTATACTCACTCACCTCAACTGTGATAGACGCCTCGTATGCTGGGAATATTTGTGTGAGATAGTTTTTAAGTACATCCTCTCTCAGATAGTAGTCAGAGTATTTGTCTACTGCCATCGACATGGTGGCGATTATAGTGGGACTGCACTCGTTGAAGAAATTCTAAGGATATTGTAGGAGGATAAATATCACTGCGTTTGCCGTCGCCTGGGGAAATCTGGGCTAGCCTTTAAAAGTGACAAAGATTATCGAAAAGTGACATCAGCAGGGGATGGTTTATGTGCTTTCAGGATGTAAATACAATTTTCAAATTTACGTTGGTGTGGCGGATGGCTTTGACCTCGTACAAACCGCACCGTAAAATGAAATGATGGCAAGGAATGCCAGCCGGGTGCGCACGAAAGCTGATTTAGGTGAAAGAGGGGTAATTTGAGCCTCAATACATCAATACAAGCGCCTCGCATGAATCTACTGCAACCCTCGCTGCAGCCTTCTCTGCAAGAATTGTACATTTAGAGTCAGGTGCAGATGCGGTGACACATTCAGTGCGACGTGATTGGTAGCCGACGTTGACCGACAAATGCAACCTCACATCATAATGAAACCATCTTGCCCATCTGAGGGCTTGATAGGATAAGATCATGAATACTGACACAATTATGCAGAGCTGAGCCGCAATCCCGCCTCCCTAGAAAGTCCCCGAAAGCGAGCGTGCTCACTGTTGCGGTGGGAGGCAAGTCGGTGCTGCGAAGCAAAGCTTTACCTAGTGTCTCACCCTGCCTGCTAAGCCAAGGCATTACCACAGGTGTGGTAATTTCGAAGTATCATCAAGCACCAAAATTCCAAAAGAAATATTTAATCGAGATGGCCTCATCATAAAAGGACATAGGATCGGGGGTGCTTCTAATAAAATTAGACTTGGTTTTGGTCGAGGCGCAAGCTGGTTGGGTCATGTGGGAAAATATACGGAGAATAGCTGCATGATCGCCTCATCCACATGGATTAATGCCGGTATTGTAACCAATATGCTATTTAAAATACCCTCAACCCCGAATTTACTATACAATAAATTATATTTAAAAATATCATTCCGTCTTTTCTACAAAAAAAAGGCGACAAAACAGCGTTCCTCATTAGGCCATGATACAGCAATACAGTGCTGCAAGGGTCACAGCCTTGTCAGTGGCCATCCGAAATAACGCCAGCTATGCGGTATTTATAACAGACCCAATTTCTGGTCGACTTCCTTTGCTATATCAATGGTACGACCGAGCATTTCCCGCTCCTGCTTCGTTAACTTTTGGTACTTGGTCCCCACCATACAACTCATGCGGTTCCTAGTTGCCCCCTTGATCCACCTTTGATCTATCATCCAGTGCGTGGGGACTTCAAACTCGGTTTGATTAACGCTTTTGTTCTTGAGCAAACCGCCGTTATACCAGAGGAGCTTGTCCGTTTGGTCTACGTGGGCAATGATAAAACTGCACACTCGATCTTCTTCGGGCTTGGACTCCTTTTTGCCCTGGCTGGACTCGCCATCACGCTCCGACGTTTTGTTCTCGGCTTCAGCCTCCTCGGGCAGTTGCAGCCATCCAACCATGCCGCCGTAGTGTTGGGAGAAGGCATATGTTGATTCTGTGGTCTCAAAACCTATCCACCAGGTTTCCTTATCACCATAGGTAATCTTGTATGTCCACTCTTCTCGAACGTCATGCGAATTTTGCCATGCTACATGAAGTAGGCCCATAAGAACCTCTAGCCGGGACTTGTTGACAACAACCAAGCCCGAATCACCCTCTTCGGAATAGCGTTCGGTCCAAACAAGCGATTTGGCAGTCTCCTTGCTGGGGTGCTTGATTTGTTCATGCCACCAATCTTGTCGCTCAGCAAAGCCGTCTTTCCAGAGCAATCGATCGTGGAATAGCAAGGCGCCTGTTTCAATATACCGGTCCTGCTGCAAAAGGTGTTGGGGATCTTGGAAGAAGACGGTATCGGCATCAAGCAGTATGACCTCATCAAACCGGCTTGCTAATGCAGCAAATGGCTTGATGGCCCATCCGCCTTTGGCCAACTGGAGGGTGCTATCATCAAAGACAGAAAGCACATCCAGCATTTCAATATCCTTACCATCTCCAGCTGCGGCCCGTAGCTTCCGGCGACCTTCCGTAGACAGGTCTTTGTCCCCTGCATAGACGACCTGGATCGGTAGCTTGGTTTTGTGGATGCGAGTCAAAGACGCGATGACATGGCAGGCAAAGCGCAGATTCTTATCACCGGCAGGGATAACAATGCCAGCTGTTGAAGAGGCTGTGGAGTTTGCAGAAAGCCCAAGTCGGTTTCGGATATCGGACAGTGGAGGAGAATATTCCAGAGTGCCATGATTCAAGGGCTTCAGGTAGGGAAACATGGAGACTACAACTTGTTCAACAAGTTCAGCGACAGCAGTCGCCTTTTCCGGGTCAGTCTGTGCCTGGAGCTCCTCGATCCATGACCGAACCAACCGCGCTCGTTGGCCGAGCTCACCAAACATGTCCTTGTACGGCGGCGATAGGGGATAGTCGAGGAAAGATCGGGCGCCGAGAGCAATGGGCTGCAGGCTTTGGAATGTTGGGTTGCTGTGGCTGCCGACTCGGTCCGGGGTTTTAGTATGTATCGCTTGTGGATTCGGGCGCACCAGATCGTAGTATTGGAAGCCGAAGAAAAAGATAAGGAGAAGCAAGACTACCGCTGACCCGGCCTGGGTGGCCGGTCGAAATGCCGTCCGCAGGATAGCCATGGCGAAAGTTGGAAGAATAACAGAGGTGCAAACATGTCCGTCGTAGACAGAATAAAGAGATCAAATATCTGTCACAAGAGCTACGTTTGAGGCATGGACTAAGAATAGATGGCGACATACTTTGGCGGCGGTGCAGGGAAGCACCCAATGATGATGACAATAGCCATGGGGCTGAACCCACCTTCAGGGATCACCTTAAGCGGGACAGGGCGGCTCCAGATGTGAAGTGTGATACTGATAGACCTAAGACCTGATCTTCTTTCGGTATATAGCATGCTTGCTTTGTTGCTGGCTTGCCTTGTTGCTGATGCCAGTGCTGGCTACTCTGGGCATTTTGTGTACACGTACGAGCCATCGCCCTTCGCATTTCTCGACTTTGCCGGGCATGCAGACACTCTCAATTGTCCAGAGCCAATCTTATGGCGGTTACTAGTCAACAAGGCTTTACGATGCTAGCCTTGGAGGACCCTTGTAGCTTATGTAGATCCCGTGCGCCAACACAACCAACAGTACAACCACCAACAACGCAACCAACAACACAAATTATCACCAACACAATGATCGGCACCAATGCAATGATCCCTGCCAGCGGCACTGTGGGCGTCGTCCCCAGCCCAGGGGGGGCGTGATTTGGGAAACGCAGGAGGCTTCTGAACAAACAATCCAGCATAAGACCATTGTATGTTCTTCTTGGAAGTTTTCGAGACTGAGTAGGCCGCCCCATCTCGAGCGCTAGGGCCAGGCCACGATGTGAAAGGCCTTGGAATCCCACACGGCATCCATTAGTGGGTCTACGACATACAGATACAATCTGATTGACCAGAGTCTAACTTGCGGGGCCTCAAAATTGCGCTATCTGCCGTTGTGGCAAGGGCTAATCCGGTGTTGGACGGCGTGTTTGGGACACGGGACGGGTAGAATTGCCGAGCAAGCCTGATCAAAAATGCACTGGACAATAGCAGCAGAGAAAATTCATAACTCGAGGATAGACTAACTTTTCAGAGACGCACGGTCCGGACTCGTTATGATTATCCAGTTCCTCCTTGGTAAATTAGGGCTTCCCGAGCGCAGCTACCGTTAGATGAAGCTGTTTAGCAGTTTTCTGTGTTTTTCTTGGCTGTGCATTAACAAGTGTTGGTCTGGGCAAACCAATAAAAAGTCTTGTCTTGCCGCCCAAGTGACGACCCTTTCATTCCTCAGGTATGCTTCCACCAACAGCATAACGGGCAGCCAACCAACGGCCGTAATCTTCTTTCCCGTGGGCCAAAAGCTCAGCCAACATGAAATAGGAAGATGGATTCGCCAGTGTCATTCAGGAGCCATCCAGCCTTTATTCAGCATCGTCCACACCTCCGGCTTCCCCTCACTCTCACGGACCGGGATAACCTTCTTCACTTGAGCCTCCCTCAAATTTGATATCAACTTGCTGTGGTGTAGACGATATCGGCTCTCGTGGGTACTAGACCCCGATGGGTTTTACACATCAGGAAATCTTGCACCTCAGATTGCAGCTAAGCCATGCCACTCCTTCGTTAGATTGAACCTATCAAAGTGAGGGGAAGCACAGCGTTCATTTACAACCATATACAGAGCTCCACTTCGAATCAAGTTTGTATTATCTACAATGAATGCGACGCGACTATCAAATGCCAATCTCCCCCAATACGTAATGTTCGATTCTTGTCAAGGTATTACAATTTTATGTACTCGGATACTGGGCTTCAAAAGCATCAGTCGATGCTCATACTGCTTTTAGCACACCACCCAAGACACTTTGGGCTCAAACTTGTTACACGACAAATACCATACCCATACCACTGTCATCGGCACCAATACCTTCTGCGTTCGCATTTACCAAGGTCTTTGCATGGCGAGCAGTGCCTGAGCAGCACGAACCTGCTCATCGTCCGTCTCTCCGGCAGAAAGTTTCGCCCAAAGCTCGGCCTCTGGTTTGGGCTTTTGGAAGTATGGCTCGTCAACCTCACACTTGACGCCCTTCTCTGGCAGCTTTCCGTCGAGGAGGTAGTCACGCACGTGGTCAGCAATGCACTTGGATGTCACAGCCAGGGAACAATGACCATAGCCTTTGACCTCCACGAGGCGCGAACCAACAAAAGTCTCTTCAGCCTTCTTTGCCGATCCCAGCGGGCAGATTGGATCGTAAGTGGTTGAGAGGATGAGGAGTGGGTGCGCAGTGGAAGCCGTTCGGGGAGGCTTGAAAGAGTGGGTACGAGGAATGCGCCACTGCTGCTTGGCGTAGAACGTCTGAGCCTCTGTGATGGCAAATGAGGATGTGTTGTAGAAAGGCTCCATGATGTCGAGGAGCTCTTCCCTCGTCTTGGGCCAATGATCTGGTCCTGACGCTCCATCGTTGAGGTGCACAACATCAACCGCATCGTCTAGCGTACCCGAAATGTCATCAATGCCGTACTCCAAGAAGGCGCTTGTAGCATTTCCGCCAATCAGCTCCGCCAGCCGATCCGCCAGCTCAACCCAGGTGGCCGGTTTATACATGTGGTGGAAAACTGCGCTGTTCCACAAGGATGCGTAGTCGAGACTACCATAGGTGCTGGCATTGACGAAAACGGAGATGGGATCCTGCTTAAGGCGTTGCAAGAAATCCGTAACCTTAAATTGGATATCATCCTTGGAATCGGCGAGGCTGGACAGGGCGCAGTCTTCACCCGACTTGAAGCATTCGTCGAAAAATCCATCCAGAACGTTTTCGCTATCGACAAAGTCTCCAGAGAGAACCTGGGCCTCGTACCATTCGATCTGGTCTACAACACCATCGATAATCACTCGGCGGGACCGTTCCGGAAAGAGTGATGCGTAGGTTTGACCGAGAAGCGTACCGTAGCTAAAGCCCCAGTAGAACATGTCTCTTTGGCCAACAGCATCCAGAATGCTGTTCATATCGGCTGCGGTTTGCGGGGTGTTCATGTATTTGCCGTGCTCGCCCATGTTGGCCTCACAAGCCTGGACATAGTTCTGAGTCCAAGCGAAGCGCTTGATGCTGTCCTCCTCAGAGCCAGTGTCCCGCCCATAGGATAGTTTCTCTCTTGTCGCCGAGTCCGGGTAGCAGGAAGCAAGAGGTCGTGATTCATTCACGCCACGGGGGTCAAATGACAAGATGTGGAAGTTCTCGCCAACAATGCGGTTGAGGAGAGCTCCCTTGCGCCAAATGAAGCTGCTGCCGCTGCCTCCAGGGCCTCCGGGGTTGATGACTAAGTTTTGGGTGGCGTTTTTGCCGCGCAGGCGCATAAGTGGGATTTGGAATGTCTTATCCGACTTCTTCTCCGTATCGAACTGGTCGATGGGGACGCTGATTTCACTGCACTCCAATTCATGATCATTTATGTTGCCGCATGGCTCCCACTGCACTGTTTCGCCTGGGTAGGTGCGCGGACCCTTGACTGAGTGGTGGGGGCACGAATGGCGGGCTGAGAAGCGCGGGAGGTACAAATTGATGATACATAAAATTCCAATGGCGAGGACCACGATTTTGGGCCACTGCCTGCCTCTGGCCTTTGATGGCCGGACAGTGGCCGACGTGTCGAGTACTGTTTTCTCCATTGTCGCGTGTTGAAACTACCAGGATGAACACGCGTGCTTCCTGATTATCCGGCTAAGGTCGACAAACGGGCATCTCCGGTCCCACATTTATCCGATCCGATCCACCATCCGATCCTACCTTGCAGTGTAGGGTACGAGGGAACGAGGTCATCAATTTGGATTTGGAGAGGGCATTCGTCAATCTCGCAATATAAAAGCCTCTCGGCTATGTCTATGCGATTGATTTTTTATTTTATTTTCTTAGGTTATGGAATCGCTAGCTCCTATTGATAGCTCCTTGGAATTGACTACCAGCAGAATATAGTGTGCTGTATCTAAGCGCCCATGAGTGAAATTAAGTGCTCAGATTCTTCTGACTGGAGCCACTTTGCTACAATTTATTACTCGACTTTCATGTTTATTTCTTTGAGGAAATTCTAGTGAATACCAGCATTTATGAAATTCAAGGTGTGGGTCTCTACAAAGTGTACTGGTAAAGCGGGCTCTTCTCACCCATGGCGTCAAGCTGCTCTTGCGTGTACTTTTCACGAATCTCAGCTTCTGAAAGCTGCTTCTTTGCCTTGTTGAGTCGCCACAGCAGGAATTCCAAAAGCATGGCTGAAGAAAGACCCAAGCAAATGATGCCGAGCGAGGTACCATATCCAGTGGGGTACTCGGGTCCCTCCTTGTCGAGGAAAATGTTCGTACCGATGAGACCTAGTGCTCGAGGTTAACACTTCCAGTCTGAAAGAATTTGGATATCGTATCGCTAAAACTTACTTCCAAAATTTCCTGCTGCGAGCAGCCAAGCAAGCCCAATCGATCGTTTCCACGATGGAGCAAGGTTGTTGCCGATCCACGCGCTGATACCAGGTAGGAGCGGATAAATGCCCATCTGCGCGAGCACAACCCCAAAGTACATTGCCGCGACGTGGTTTTCCACATTTGACGAGAAGCTGAAGAGAATAGCCAGCGCGACCGTAAGCACCGTCATGGGCCCAACGATGAACGGCATGCGCCACGCGAACCGATCCGCGAACCGCCCAGTGACCCAGGCGGATACACCGCCGCAGAAATAGGGCGGTATGGTCAGAAGCTGGGCTTTGGCCGTGGTGAATCCCAGCTGCTTGATAATTTGAGGCATGGTAAATTTGAAGGCTGCATTCGGGACCGAATTGGCCCAGCCAAGAAGAATGCCGAGGAGGATTTTCCAGTCGACCATGGTCTGCAAAAGCAAGCGCCACGAGAACCTGTCTCCCTCTCCAGTTTGAGATCTGACACCCGAAAGCCGCAGCCGCAAGTCCACGAATCGCTTCTCGTCATCAGACAACCAAGCTGCGCGCTCCGGAGTGTCGATGATCAAAAACGGCATGGCGAACCCGGCAGCAATGGTGACGGCTCCTTCGATCAGGAAAATCCATCGCCAACCATCAATACCTCGCACACCATCCATTTCAGCAATGCCGAAAGCAAGGAGTCCGCTCAATGCGCCGGAAAAGGCCGAGGCCGTGTAGAAAATAGCGAGGCGTTGTTGGAGTTCGTGTCGGGGATACCACGTCGAGACAATGTATACGGCGCCTGGGAAAAAGCCGGCCTTTACAAGAGATGTTAAGCTCACGTCCAAATGCTAATTGATATGATGAGAGATGCGAAACTTACCTCGCACAAACCCAAAACAACTCTGCATGCAACCAAGCCTTGGAAATTCTTGACAATGCCCATGAGAGTCATGACGGTCCCCCATGACAGAATCAAGATGGACAGCCAGATACTTGGGCGAACCTTCTTCAGCACAATGTTGGAGGGGATTTCTGCGCGCGGTCAGGAATTGCGCTCCTATGAGGCCTTGCAACGGGATTGACGTACCGAAGATGATGTAGGGGACAAAAAAGATGGTGCTGGCAATGTTGTACTGATTGCCAACCAGGCCCAAATCTTTGTCCATCCCCTCGATTTTCGCATTGCCAATATTTCCTCGGTCGATGTGGGCGAGAAGGTACAATATCGCCATGATAGGAACGAGCCGAAAGTCAATCTGCGGGAGAGAACGTCAATGCTTGCTATTCGAGTTGTTTGGCATAAAATTTCACCTTTCGCACTACTTTCTTGCCCGCCCGACCTTCGAACCGCTGCATAAAGGCAGCATCTTCGGCCGAGAGACTAGCGTAAGGCGAAGCAGCTTCGATGGCGCTGACATCAGGTTTGTCCAGCTCATAGCCATCCGATTTGTCTGTTTTTGAAACCATTTTGGTCAATGGTTGAACCGAAAATAACTTGGCGAAAAACCTGTCTTGAAGTATTCCATCTCCCAGGTTTAAGCTGACCCCGACGATACATCGGACCTCTTCCGCCACCCCAGCCAAGGCTTCCCCGGAAAATCGGCTCACACCATATTTTCCCCACGGGGTTAGCGAACCGTGAGGAGACAAGCGCTATTCTCAGAACGGGGTTTGTAGTTCACCTGAGCTCCCGCATCCTGGCGTCGGAGGTCCTCCGCGGGTGGCCGCGCTCCACATTGGCAAATCAATTTGGGTAGGTAGCAATAGGTCACATGCTATGTCGCGGCCCTGAATACGGGGAGAGAATTTCCATGTACATTTTACTATTACGTTACTCTGACCATGTATTTTCCAACCCTTGTTTCTCCAGCTCCCGTTTGTACGTGATCGTATATATAGTACTGTAGCCTCCGAAATATGCCCGCTTCTGGGTCTTTCATTCTACGGCCTACAACCGTTCCGAGCCTTCGGGTCGCTTCCGCTTTTTGTCCATTTTTTCAAGACTATCCAAGCTTCTCAGGGTATCAGGGTGTTCCTTCCCGAGCACCTTCCCACCCAATTTTGCGGCCTGCTGGAATAACTCCTCCGCCTCTTCGTACTGATCTTGCTGCTCCAGTGCCAAGGCCAGGTTGAATAAGCTCTGGACAATGTCCGGATGCTCTTCACCAAGCACTTTGGTTCTCAGTCGGATTATTTGCCTGTGGATGATTTCTGCCTCCTCATATTTCCTCTGTATCTGGAGCGTGACTGCTAATTGATTCATAGTGATGAGTGTGCTGGGGTGCTCTTTTCCCAGCATGGCTTCCTCGTGTTTCAGCGTGTGTCGGTATATATCCTCTGCTTCATCGTATTTTGCCTGCTTCCTCAGTGAAGTGGCGAGGTTTTTCATGGTGACGTTTGTACCTGTCTGCTCTGTGCGAAGCACAGTTTGTTCGCATTCCAGCATCCGCCGATAAATCTGCTCGGCTTCCCGGCATCTATCCTGTTTGTCCAGTACCACAGCCAAGTTGTTCATGCTTTTCAGTGTTTGAGGATGTGACTGGCCAAGCACTTTCGTACTCAGCTCTAATGCGCGCTTATGGATCTGCTCCGCCTCTTCATATTTCCCTTGCTTCTCAACAACGATGCCCCAGTAGTTCATACATCTGATAGTGTCAGGATGCTCTTCTCCTAGCAATGAATACTTCAACTGAAATGTCTCTCGAAACGACTTTTCTGCCTCGTCGTATTTGCCCAGTATGAATAATGATTCAGAAACGTAAAACATCAGATTTGACCGTCCATGCTCATTCTTACAGTGGCCTCCATACTCCAAAGCGCTTCGTACATGCGGCAGGTAGGCCGACCATGTCCCTTTATTTCTATGCCCCGGCGCAGGATATTTCCGTAGGAGGTGTGGTAAAAGGACATTGTACATGTGCTGTGTATATCGCGTTTGTTCGAGCCAGTTCCGCATGGCTAGTCGAACCAATCGATGCATCTCAAACGCACCGTTTTGTCCTGTAATAAAGGCGTACGACTTAAGAGCACCAATGGCCTCATCCGATTCCAGATCACTGGGAGCTGGAGGTAAAAGTTCTTGGGGTATATCGTTTTCGCTGAAAAAGCACATGCATTTTAAGTATGTTCCCGCAAGCGGATACTCTTTCGAGATGCGCTCGAAGGAGATCAACCAAGTGATGGCCACCGGATTTTTTATGGTGTTATAACGACCGTGATCCTCGAAATCTTTGCTTAACATTTTCGTAAAAGATGTGTCGCCGAGTTTACAGTAGCGCAAATACGTGTTTGTCGATATCCCAACTCGGTCTATATACGCAGCTGCCTGCCTGATTGCCAGAGGGAGATTGTCGAGGAATTCAAGAAGTTGGATCGTACCCTCGACGTCTTGAGTTTGATCTGGTCTCAATCTCATCTGGAGCATTTCAAAGCCCTCTTCATTGCTCATTTTGGCTATATTGAAGATGCCTTGGCGATGCACATCGAGTCTGGCTGAAATTTCGTGGGTACGCGTCGTGAACAAAATCGAGCCATTGCTGCTTGCAGGGAGGTCGTTGGAAATTCCAGTTGGCCCAAATAATAATTCTGCATCATCCGCATTATCAACGATCAGCAACCATGGGCCAAAATCATCCCTGCTTAGAGCGGCCTTAACGAGCGAATTAACATCGCCCCGATTCTCGTTGATGCCCGGCACATTGAGAAGCTGTCCGATCCGACGATAGGCATTCGTAAAAGTAGCAGCATCAATTGCGGCGACCCAAAATACCGAGCAGTCTGGGTTGTTGTCGCGAATGCGGTAGGCAGTTTCGAGTGCAATCTGTGTCTTGCCGATGCCGCCTAAGCCTTCAATAACCGTCCTTTGACAACTGTCCTTGATGGTGGTCGGCGTCGCTCGCTCGAGCAACTGCGATATGATCTTCTCCCGACCCACAAATGCTTCATTGCGTCCAAAGGGCACTTCCCAGTGGACTTTTGGTCTGGATTCGACATTGGGTGGTGGCGTTATCCCATTATCCTCCGTGTGAGACTTCACGGGCTTGTCAGTTCGGATGTGACCTTCTAGAATTGCTCTTGCTGCAGATGCTGAAGTTGCTGCCGCAAAACGCTGCCATCCTTTGTGCTTGTGGCTGTCTGCGTAATCACAGACCCCCTTGACGATGATGCACGGCAACTCGTTCCAGATACCTGCACCTTCCATCTCGAATGCAATGACTCCAGTTTCTTTTGCAATTTCATCGCGATGGCCGGCGGATTTTATCACTGCATCTCCCGAGCCAACCGCTCCAACGTGCACATGATGCCTGTGAACGTCATGTTGTCGTGCAGAACTCCGTCGTTCCCTTTCGACAAGATGGTCTTCGCTGCATCCCAGCTCAGCACAGGGCGAGCGCAGAGCTTGGTTGCAGACAGGATCTGAGTCGCCGAGACAATTTTGACAAATACAGTCATTGGCCCGTTGGTGCTTGTGGCGATAGGTGGGTTCGTAAAGTTTATCGTTTTCTATTCCGGGGTAGTCGTATATTCCTCGAAACTCTGTCCCAGCCACCTTGGTTTGTATTTCTTGGAGAATTCGATTGGTTCGCTGCATCAACTGATCAAGACCTCGATCCGTATTGAATGTGTTGAGCAAGCTGGCGACGGACTTATTTGGTGATGGTAGGTTATCCTCGATGGTGTCCTTTGGGACAAACTTATCTGGATACCTTCGGCCGAAGTCGTACTGAACGACCTTGTTGCTAATTATCACATCGCCAAGCAGGATTTCTCTCGGTTCATTGAGAGGCATCCCGCCGCAAACACCAACGAGGAGGGCTAGTCGCAAGCTGCTGTAGCTTGAGCGCAGACTGGCAGCAACACTAGCAGCATTCCTCTTTCCCATGAGCGGCAACAATGTCAAGACGACATTGTGGCTGCCCACACGCCCCGTTGTGTAGATGTTGTCGTCGCCTGGTGCCCTCCCGTATCGGTCGCCATTGTCGTCCCAGAACTCGTCGAAGATGAGGACGGCAGCGTTGTACTCGGTGCGCAGGGCGCAAATGATGGCCACTTCGAAGTCGGATCGGTCGCGTGGTGCTGGGAACGCCATGATGGAGGCTGAGGATCGACTGGCTCCTGGGACGCTACGCCATGGTTGTTGAGAGGCCTAAAGGCACAGTGCTGCTGTCCTTTGAAGATGATGACGAAAGAATGGCGGGCCGTTTCCATCGCGGGGCTTTTTTTGGAGGCTGGGGCGCGCCAAGTCTGACCGGGTGCTGGGGTGGTGCCGACCCCCGTAACGCCCCACTATGGCATTGACGTGTCGCCCTGTACTTTGTTTTCTTCAGGCCGCGTGTTTGAGGTAGACCGAAAAACGCATGACCTTCGCAGCGCTCCTAACCTCCGAGCAGAATCTTTTTAATGCGTCTATTTTTACAAGATTAGCTGGTCTGTGAATGTGCTTGCCATGCACGTTGTCTTTAGCCGGAAGCCCGGAGCATAATGGCCCCATACTGCGTTACCGGTGGTGGATATACGTGGGTCTTTGCACATCGCCCCAGTTATCAGCCGTGATTTATGAGTGTTAACTCAACAACATCTTCATTTCGTATGAGAAACAACCAGCCATAACGAGCCCAACCGAAATGAATCTACTTCGCACCAAGACAACCAACTCCCAACCCAATAATTCCAACCCCTTATTGACTCCGAACAAAAAGCAAACCAAATTAAAATGGTAACCACCTGCCGGTGGGCATTTGGAAGTTGAATATTCATCTCGTTCCATTATGAGGTTTGCAGATCCCAAGTTTGAATCTGTGATCAGGTTCTTGCGAGTTGTTGAAAAAATTGAATCCCCAAAATAGTAATTCCGGACACATAACAGACACATCCTGCCACTTGAGCTGGACCAACTCCCCTTACTTCACGCATTCGCTTGTAACGAGTGCATAGTGTTGTTAACTTCCTTCTCTATGGTTTGTTGATAGGAGGTATTGGCTTCGGATAGTGACATCAAGGTGGTAGAGTTGGGGTCTGCGTAAGAACTGAGAGAAACCCGGAATTGGTGGGAGATTTGTGCGCTTTGAACAATACCTTTGTTATGAGATAGGATGCCAACCTGACATGGGAATTTTTGATAGTCACTCTGGTCATTAATAGCCGTGGATGGTTCACTACTGACATGATGAGGGCACATTTGCGCGTTCGCACGCATTGCGAACCACGTGCCGACCGCACAATACTACTGATGGGGTTGCATTATTGCCAACCTTCATTTTCTTTTTGGAGCAGTACGCAGGGCCGCTCTGGCACTTTAGCTCTAGCCGTGAAAGTTCCTGGTGCTTCAGCTAGCCTCTGGATTTATAGAATAGCAGCGGGTTTGAAGGTCGAAGGTTTGTGTTGCTACGGAACCTATTTTAATACCTGAACTTCGTAAAGGGACGTCAACAACAAGTGTTCCATCGATGGAAGTAGTAGCAACTTCTCGCAATCATATCAAGAAATGCACATATAATTCAATTGACATTTAGTTTCAAAATAATTTCCCGACGCGCGCCGCCCTAGAACTCCACCATCATTCTTCCTTCCTCCACTTTACCAGCTTTCATGAGTTCCACCATCTCGTTTATATCCTCTAATTTGAACTTCCGAGGGTTAATCTTGGGATTAAGTGCTCTCCTGAAGACGAAGTCAAGGCAGTTTTGCGCCCCCTTCTGCCCTGGAACCTTTGCACCAATGAGCCTAAACGACGAAGGAAGACGATTGTCAGTTATCTCAAAAAGAGATTGCACAGAATAAGTTACGCACTTTATAGCTCTCCCAGCCACAATAGAAGCCATAATAGGGATGGGTTCATGTGGTAATCCGACGGCGATGACTTTCCCTTCTGCCTTTACGATGCCCAGCGCCGTAATGTACGCTGGTACGCTACCAGAGCAGACAATGGCCGTATCTACGAGCTGGTCATTGTTGCTTCCCCTGACAGCGTGAATGAGAGCATCGGGCTCGATTTCCTTAATATTAATAACCTCATCAGCTGTACAGTCTGCTTTGCAAGTGTGCAGCTGCTCGCCACAAACATCTAGGGCGATGACTTTGGCACCTAGCTCATGGGCGTAGCGGACGGCAATCTGCCCCAGGCCACCGACTCCAACGACGGCGATGGTCTGTCCAAGCTTCAGCTCTGCGCGCTCAAGAGCATCCCAAACGGTGATGCCGGCGCAGAATAGTGGAGCGAGAGCGGCGGGATTATCAACATTTTGAGGGATAACGACGGCGCTGGCTGCATCCACCAGAGTGTACTCGGAGAAATAGCCCGGGCATGTCAAACCTTTGATCTGCGTGGATGAACAAAACTGCTGGCCAGCCGTGCGGCAGTCGTAACACTCGAGGCACATGTTGTGCCACAGAGGCGCGCCTATCACATCACCAATCTTGATGTTGTAGCCTTTCGCCCCGGGGCCAAGCTTTAGAACGACTGAGACTGCCTCGTGCCCGATAATTACTGGCAGGGGGATCTCGCCGAGCCCACCTTCGATGATGCTCAAGTCTGAATGACACAAGGAGGCTGATTTGACCTTCACAAGAAGCTCCCGGCCTGTGGGCTCTGGAATAGGAACATCTTCAATTGCCAAAGGTTTTCCTCGCTATTATTTCAGAGTTAAAGACATACGTTAGTTGCAATAAACAAAACTGGGTTATAGAAGAAAGATTAAGAGTGCACGTGCCGAATACTTACCTCTTTACAGATTGCCGCCTTCATCTTGCTGGCGGCTGATTACCAGATAACTGTGGCGTGGAACCTAAGCAAATGTGCCCTGATAAGAAGGTAGCCTGTATACAGGCTTCGTGGTCAACTTTAAGTATACGTGATTTTGTAATGGGTTTGTAAGTGAAATTGATCCTCCTGCCGCATTGTGATGATAAATGACCGTTATATGTCCAGTCTTTCAATTTGCCACCGGCTAGCTAAGAAGGATTTCATTTTTTTCAAGTTCAAGAACTTGGGAATAACTGGATAGCCCCCAACCGACAAAATGCTTCTCCGCATCCGGTCGGGTGTTGCAAGAATCCCTCTTCCTCGAGGGGGTCAGGCTGACCTTGCCCGCGCCAACACAGCCCCATGTGACACAACCCGTGGGTATTATGAGATATGAAAGACGATTGTTGTGTTAATAGCAGCTATGCATGAATAGAATATTGCACTGCGGTTCACTCGCATCAAGAAATGGGCGTTGGCATCCGTACGAGACTAACAGCAGGTTTGGTGATGTTGCTGAACTGTCCCTTTATGGACTCTCACCTTGTCAATCCGACCATGCCATATTCTATTGTTCGACAATATCAGATGTATCTTTTTCTCTGAGTAGCTTCATGGAAGGAGTGACCTATACCCTAATGCAACGCTACGATGGATCGTCATCTTCATACATATCGCAAAGGATCTGCTACTGCTTACGCACAGTCACTGGCATGCAAGGCATCGGATTTGGTGCTTTTTTCCTATTGGATAAGTTTTTATAACCCTTCTATTTCTAGGTTTAGTTGCAATTGGGGTCTGATCCTCCAGCTAACCTCTTCCTCGTACCCATTTTCTTTTTCATCCCAGTCTTCTGATCATTATCACAATCATCCAAGAGTTGACAAGAAATCCCACTCTAAACTACTAACAAGGATATGGGCTCAGCGAAGGACCTGTTCGAAACCAGGCTGTTCATCAGCGGCGAGGTAAGTGCTCCGGCCACATCCAAGACCATGCATGCCCAACAGGATATTGACGAATTTTTTCCAGTATGTTGAGGCAGAGACTCCCTCGCGGTTAACATGCTACAGTGCAATGGACAATTCTGTTGTCAGCGCTGATGTTCATGTTGCCGAAGAGGAAGACATCAACAAAGCTGTCGCAGCAGCTCAGGCTGCATTTCCAGCGTGGTCCACAGAGCTTCCAGCCGAGAGAGCCAAGATTCTGCTCAAGATTGCCGACTTGATAGAACAGTATCAAGATGAACTTGGCCGTCTCGAAGCAGCCTGCTCGGCCAAGCCGCTGTCAAGTGGGAGGACGTTTGAAATCCCACTGGCTGCAAACACCTTCAGATGTACGTCACGGCATAGCCCATTCTATCTGCGTTATCACTCCACTGACTTGGGTATGATCGTATAGACTATGCAGGCTGGTGTGACAAGTTGGAGGGCGGTTCATTTCCAGCCGACAATGGCTTCATGAAGATCGTTCGCCGTGGGGCGATTGGCGTCTGCGCTGCCATCAACGCCTTCAACGGCCCAATCGTCACGGTGGCATTTAAAGCTGCCCCGTGCCTAGCTGCTGGCAACACAATGGTAATGAAATCCTCGGAGAAATCTCCGCTGTCAACCATTTTTTTCGGCAAGATTCTCAACGAGGCCGGTGTCCCGCCCGGCGTGCTCAACCTTGTCACTGGAAGTGGCACCACGGGTGCCCTGCTTGCATCTCACATGGGTATCCGCAAGATTTCCTTCACGGGAAGCGTGGTGACGGGCAAGAAGATTGCGCAGGCGGCAGCAGCTAGCAATCTCAAGCGCGTGACTCTGGAACTGGGTGGCAAAAGCCCCAGCATTGTGTTCCCGGACGCCAATCTTGAGAACGCCGTGAATTGGTGCACACAAGGTATAGTAATGTATTCAGGACAAATATGTATTGCCAGCTCGCGCGTCTATGTTCACAAGGACATAAAGGACCAGTTCGTGGGCGCAATGAAAGCTGCATTTGAGGCCCTCGATCCCGTGTTTGGCGACCCGTTTCAGCCCACAACTCAAATCGGCCCACTGATAGACAAAGCGCAATTTGACCGCGTGTCGCAATTCATTGAATCTGGCAAGCAGGAAGCGACGTTGGTGGCGGGCGGCTGTCCGCTTAAAGACACGGTAAGAAACCTTGTACCAAACATGTATAAAGATGCTAGAATTCTGATGGATGCGCAAGGGCTGCTGGATTCGTCCCACAATCTTTGTCGACCCAAGCCCTGACGCCAAGATTTACAGGGAGGAAATATTTGGTCCCGTGGTGGTGATCAGCGAGTTCACAGACGAAGCCGACGTCATCGCAAGGGCCAACGACACGCCATTCGGCCTATCTGGCGCAGTGTTTACACAGGACATTAACCGAGCTCTGCGCGTGTCTGCAAAGATAGAGAGCGGCATGGTCGGCATTAATTGTTGTTCCATGGTTGACATTCAGGCTCCCTTTGGAGGCCAAAAGGCGAGTGGATGGGGCCGAGAACTGGGCAAGGTGAGCTTCCGTTCCTGTCTCATTGTTTCTATCAACTAACATGCCCAAAGTATGGAATCGAATCTTATTGTGAGACCCAAACTGTCTTTGTCAAGTAAGCACTCATAGACCTGATATGGATCCATATTGGCAACCTACTAATGCTGAAATAGCTTAACTTACTGAGTGTTGGACGCTAAATATGTCATGATATTGAATCTTCTCTTGGGCAGGCATTAGGCAGACTCTGATCTCCGCTTAGCCATTTTATTCACTCGATTCGCTGGCATGTACCCGCCCTGCTCCAATTCACACTTGCCGTCTTGTACTTGCTTTCCCCATCTCTGGTGCATGGCGCTGATGTACAAGTGAATGCGCCAAATAATCATGTACCCAATAGCCAGCTTTATTATTGAACCAAGTTAAATACTTCTAAATACACTCCCAGCTATCAGGGAGAGAAGGATCTCCAACTCCGCGATATTTGTTGCGGAGAGGATACCGACAGTGCCGTCGTTGAAACGCCACCTTTCTAGAAGTCATAGTTGCGAGTGCTGTTCCCAAAATAGAATCAGGTGCTACACCCTCCTCAACCCATTGGACAATCGCCGCCAACACGTTTCCTTCCGGTCCGTCCTCGTACACAGTTTTCTCGTAGTTTCCAATATACGTAGCCCCATTGCCGCCGAAACAGTGTTCCAGACCTGAAATCCGGAAATACCTGTAAAATTCATCCAGCTCGTCCGACCGGAGGTTCATGGTCCTCGAAACATGCTCGTAGAAGCGCATCGAGTTCTCGCTGCTAATCATGGGATCCTTGAGGCCGTGGTAGTGCAGGATTTTGGAACCACGGTTTTGGACAGCAGACAGGTTGCCGTTCCAGGTGTTAATATTGAACGGGTCCAACTGCGCCGCCTTGGTATAATCCTCGGGCCCGATGGTAGCAGGGTCCCACTCCGGGTCACTGTGGACAACGTACCGAAACCAATCCACGCTGTATGGAAACGGGACCCCGGATACTAGACGTGAATAGGATATGCCTGGCTGCATGCGTGGGTACACAAGCGACCCATCGTTGTACAGTGGTGAAAAAATGTCGCGAACCGCCCCAACCTGCTCTTTACTCAGACAATTTTCGGTCGAGTCTGGAGAGCAAAGAAGGTCTTCGGGGCGGTAGTGGCAAAGGCTCGGGTCCTCTATGATTCCATCGCGATATCCATCTAGACCATCGCATTGTTTTAGTATGTCTTGGTAAACAAGCTCCCATGTTTCCAGTGAAAGGTATGTTGGGGCACCACTTGCACCAGTGATGGGGAAGAAGTGAGCTCTCCAAGAAGTGAGGTTGTTAAAGGCCACGGCTGGAGCACCGACAACAATTCCATCAAAGTCGTCGGGGAAGTCCTGTGCTGCTTTCAAGCCCTGTCTCCCACCAGTGGAGCAGCCAAGGTAATAGGATTTGCTAGGTTCCCTTTCATAAAAAGCTTTTGAGACTTGCTTTCCAATGACGACACCGGTATGCAACGCGCGGTAGGCAAAGTCCTCGACCACGCCCGGGTTTTTGTAGAAGGCAGTGCCCTTGTTGCCATCGTGGCCGTTGTTGGTAGCAATGGTAGCAAAGCCCTTGTTCACTCCGTATGTCACGTCCGCGTACTGAATGCAACCACCCAGCCCCCCGTTCCCTGTGCCTAAGAAGCGGCCGTTCCAATCAAAAGGCAGCCATGACTCAAGTGTAAAGCCACTGGTCGAGCTTGTGGTTACGTGCATCACCACACGGCAGATGTCGGCCTTGACATACTGGGGAGAATTGTCGCATGATGGATCGATCTCGGGCAGAGTCAAATTTGTGCCTGCATAAACCGTCTCCGCCGATTGTATGGTGGTGTTGGGCAGGCTCAGCTCTTCTGCGAAATCTGCGCAATTGTCCGCTCGCGTCCCGACCGCAGCTTGGAGCAGCAGCCAAGTCAGCGGGGCACGAGCACGGGGCCGCATAGTGGGCGCAAAACTGGTGAGTGTGAATTGAGGCTTCAAGATGGCTCCGCTGCTCAATCACGACAAGAAAATAGAGCGAGGTGCAACGCCATGCACTTGTTCAATCTTGAAGTTTTGGGCGCGGTCACCACGGCCCAACAACTGGAATCTACTTTTCGCGGGGACAACGCGGCACGTATTGTGCATGACATGACGTCTGCCCTTGTACCATTGGCTGGCCCAGCGCCAACAGTGAGTGTGACTACTTTACACTGTGCACAAGTCGCGATCGTCCAAATATGCACTCCATGGATAACGACGCATAAAATTACAAAATTCTCTATTAAAAATGTCCGTCTTCTAAGCAAATACATATAATCCTTGCGTAGTTATCATACAAGTCCCAGCCGAAGTAAATGGTTTCCAAACTCAATCAAATAGTAATCGGCATATACAAGGCCATGGTCTCGAATCCGCACATAGCCGTTGACATTGTTTGAGACTGTCGCGTTTCGAAGAATCGCTTCAAATGTTTTTCCCTCGGATTTGCAATTAACCCCCACCAACATTCCATCGGGTGTCGTTTCTAAGACAGCCTTTTCTGTAGAAAGGGAGAAAGATATAATATCCTCGACTATTCGAATCGCGGCATCCATATACCGAGCACTAAGCGCATGCCTACCTCGTCCAGCTAAAGCTTGCGCAAGAATCAGCATTCCGTTGGCTGCTGCAGTCCCAGCAGAGGTATCGCGTAAGGGTGCTTCGCCATCTTCAATAGGCGCGTCAAAGTCCCACAAAGGCACGTAGCGGCCAATCCTTCGACCGGACCCATCGTGTGCCTCAGTTTCGACACAATCAGGTGCCTCTTGGAGACGAATCAAAAAGTATTCAGCGAGTCCGCAAGCGACTTCGAGAAATACTTCATCGCCAGTCCAGGCATAGGTTTGCGCATAGCCGATGATGGCCCATGCCTGCCCTCGTGACCACGTTGACTCTGTGTTGTAGCCCTGTCCAGTACGGCGTTCCTTGATCGCTCCGGTGGTAGGATCGAAGTTTACAACATGCCCAGAACTATAAAGTGTTCCAGAGAAGCCCTCTCGGTACTTCCTCGACTCGACTCTTAAATGCGACGTGATGAGAGTTGTCGCATGCGCGACCGCTGCATCTGCCAGGTATTTGAACCCAGTTTGCGCCGCAGCATAAAAGAGGAGATCCAGGTTACACATGGAATCTATGATTACGATAAAATTCTCGTTTTTTCCGGTGATATGTGGGATATTCTTTTGCCAAACAAGTTCATCCCACGAGCGAATGACCCCAAGTTTGGCATCGAAGCGGGTGTGTAGGCTCTTCGCCGCAGTGGTGATGGTCTCCAAGGCCTTTTTGTCGTGAAAGAGCTCCCACCTTGGTCGCATATGGGGCATGATTATGAATCCGAGATCATGCGTGTTGGTCAAATGAGCTTCCCCGTGAATCGGGTCTGACCACACTTTGCCAAGGGTCTCGAGCTGAGCACGCAATGATGTCAATGTCTTGCTATTCTCGGTGCTTGATCCAAGACATTTTGGATATTTTATGGCTCTCTCTAGTAGACAATATATACTCCCTGGAAAGAAACCGCAGGTCCAGAAGTCGATGGAACGGGTGCGATATCGACCGTAGTTTTCGTCCCCTTGTGGCACCACTTCAGGATACTTGATGGGCGGGTTCTGGCCAGCATTAGCCCCTCTGTAATGTGTAATGAGAACCATGCCAGCTTACATTGTTATTTAGACAATTCTTTGCTGTCCGTAGGATTTTTGCCGTTATGTTTACCGAGAATAGCTCACATAATGTGAGTGGTATTGTTGCATTGGACTCGTGTTTGCGTTGAGTGAAATTCGCGGGATAAATCGTCTCGCCAATGCTACCCATGTTGTGAGGTGAAAAAAACTCAAGATTGGGATGATAATGAATCAAAATTACTAATTCAAAAAGCAATACCTTTTTTTTGCGAGAGCAAATGCATCTCATCTTTAAACCTCATATCCGTTGCGTTGCGATGCACACCCACCCTAGACAACCCTGGCGCAGCAGTCCGAGAAGCCCCACAACAACAAATCGACGGCCAAATCCACCTCGGCACAACCTTCGGCCGCCACTTGTCCGGGCTCGCGAAACCAAAACGGTGCACACACAGTGGGCTTACTTGGAGGCATCAAAGAGGGGCAAAACCTGGCAAACTGACTTGGAATCTCACAACAACTCATTTTATTTCTTTTTGCTAGTGACAATGCCTCCTTTGTCGGGTTTCTCTGACAATTCTCTTCAGACGCGTGATGACCTGGTCAAGGCCGCAGAAGCCCTTTTGAAGCCTCTGACACAGTACTTCTCTCCAGCCCATGCTCGAATTCGTCTTCCCCATGCCACCGGAACACACTTTGATGAGGTCGCTGCTCAGCTAGAGGGATTTGCGCGCCCTCTTTGGGCTATTGGGGCCCTGTTGATGGGTGGCGAGTCCAGCGCAGGGTTGATCGACCAGTGGATAGAGGGCTTCGAAGCTGGAGTGGACCCTGAGCACCCAGAGTACTGGGGAGACATCAAAGACATGGATCAGCGCATGGTCGAGGCTGAAATGATTTCGTTTTCACTGCTAGCAGCCCCGCGACACCTGCTTTGGGACCGATTCAGCGCCAAAACGCAAAGAAACCTAGCTCAATGGCTGCTTGGAATGCATGGGAAGGCGATGCCGCCAGCCAACTGGCTATGGTTTCGCGTCTTTGCTAACCTTGCGCTGCTAAAGGTTTGTGAGATTGATACACCAGAGATTCGGCAATCAATAAAAGATGACCTTGATGTTCTTGATTCAATGTACATCTGTGATGGGTGGTCTGGGGACGGGGTGTGGAGGAGTCCCGAGGTTGACGAGGAAGAGTATCAAACTTACCTTAAGACGGGGCGTGCAAATTCACACACGGGATCAAGAAATGTGTGCTACTATTCCGGAAGTTTTGCCATTCAGTTTAGCCAGTTGCTCTATATTCGTTTTGCTGGGGACCTGGATCCGCAAAGAACAGAAAAATACCGCCAACAAGCCAGAGATTTTGGTCGGGGATTCGTGCACTTCTTTGACGCGGACGGTCAGCAAGATCAGGTCCAAAGTATGGATTGCAAAATGAAGGCTGACACTGTGTTGAAATAGGAGCTGCCATCCCGTTCGGACGATCTCTGACGTACCGATTCGCATGTGGAGGTTATTTCGCCGCTCTCGCATTAGCCAAAGTCCCCGATATGCCAGAGCCCCTAGAATCAGCGGGATCCATCAAAGGGTATTTACTTCGCCACCTCAGATGGTGGGCTGAAAACTCGGAGAACATATTTTATCCGGATGGGACTCTCAATTTTGGTTGGACATATCCGTCAGTCATCTCCGTATCATCGCGATTTGACCGCTTACCATTACTAGAAACATGTACTTAACAGAGGACTACAATTCACCCCAATCGGTATATTGGGCGCTAAAGTCACTAGTCGTTGTCGGTCTAACTGAGAATGACCCGTTTTGGACTGAGCCAGAAGTCCAATACCAACCACGAGCAATGGGAGTCAAAGTCCTACCTGCTCCCCGCCATATCATGTGCAATCATCCGGAAGGCAACCATCACTTTATGCTGTCTACATCCCAGTTTATCGCGATACCATTCAAGGGGGTTGTTTCCAAGTATTCCAAGTTTGCCTATTCATCCTCTTTTGCTTTTTCAGTTCCCACAGGCCAAGTCACACTCAATCAGCTTGCGCCAGATAATACCCTTGCTCTAAGTAGAGATGGGACAGAGACATGGGCCGTAAAGTATAAAGGTGGAGAAGCTTCATTTGTCGAAGTGAATGTTTGCGGTGTCTCAAGCGAGAAGGTCTCTGCAGCAATGGTTTCTTGGTATCCATGGGTGGATCGCAGCGTTGTTGTTGACACGATACTTGTGCCCCCAAGCAATAGATGGCCTGATTGGCATATTAGAGTTCATCGGCTACGGTTCTTCAAGGATATGGGGAGGCTATTTACTGCTGAGGGCGGGTTCGCCGTGAACGGCCGCGGCAGCTCAGATACACTGGACCTACCCATTCTTGATAAACATATCTTGAGTGACGATATTGAAATTGGCGTCACTGAAGGAATTCTGAGAAAGGATTCATCTGTGCTTATTCTGAGCAGCAGTGGGCTGTCTGGAATATGTACAGACACACTCTTGCCTAGTTCAAGTTCTGCTTCGGTTTCAGCATTTAAACCAGAAGCAAACACGAACCTTATGACTTCTCGAAGCCTTATTCCTCTTATTGAGCATAATTTGCACGATATGAGAGCAAGTAGAGAAATCATATTAATCACAAAGGTATTTGCGGTATCTGGGAAAGCAAATCGGAGCCGGCGAACACATGGAAAGTCAAGTATCGAACGGTGGTTGGATCAACCGCAGATTCACATTGGCAAGCAGCCACCGCAACCCGGCGGTGATTATGTGCATTTATATTATTGAACATCAATCCATATAATATTTTGATACAGGCTTCGTCCCACCAAATTAAGAGGTTAAGTGATCACAGCACGCAACTACCTCGGCCATTCGGGGATTGACGGGTTGGTATTGACCCATTCACCATTCAAAGATGCAGAACCTACCTCAGTTGACCTGGAGGTGAACATCATGTCGTCAAAGCTAATGACTCGATCCATATCCATGAATCCTTGACCCATTAATATTTGCGATATTGCAGATAATTCGTCCCCTTCGGAATCACTTGTTGGATGATTCCAATTTTCCAAGCCAGCTTGAGCCTCTGAATTTGCTCCAGGGTTTTGAGGATTGAGAAAAGACGTTGATGGGTTGACGTCATTCGTTTCACTGTTGATACCACCTCCCTGACCTGGCGTCACTCCTGAGCCATCGGTATTTTGACGAGGCGTAGTGGTAGAACAGGAACGCGGAGAGAGTACTTCAATGTCAGAAGATCCGTATATCTCAATTTTGAATTCCAGATCCTGGATGCATCGTTGATATAGACGGTTCAGTCGCAGTGCAAATTGGCTGAACAAAGACTGCGTCCCGCCAGTACCAACCCATCTTCGCGACATTTCTTCCAGGTTCCTCACGAGCACCCAAAACTCGTTCGCTAGGGGTGTTCTGTAGAATCGCCAATGAACTAATACCATTCTGTTAATAAAACCCTTGAATACTTCCGGAATCATGTCTCACCTAACAAGGCCCTGCCGCTGACAAAAGCAGCAAATGCCAGTTGTGGAGACACGAAGTTACCCTTGGACGTTTTATGAAGGTATTTTTGCGTAATATTCGCAGTTTCAATTGCTGCCCCTAAACAAGTCTCGGCGCTACAAAACGTAGGTAGCTTGATGTGCGCCAGCTCCGGGCCGGGGTAGGCAATGCGTTGGTGAAGCAAGATCATGGATATGTTGTGTGTAGCGTGTGCTGATGTCATATTAGGGTCCATCACCCCTGGCATTATATCTCGAGATTCTCCAGAGTCCTGCCACTGTTGTGGGAGGAACATTTTCCAGCTTCATGGTGTTACTGAGGGTTGATATTTGCAGGTGGCTGTTTCAACTTACTGCACTAATCTTAAGTCCAGCTCCTTGAAGCGTGTTAACCAGCTTGAAACCTCTTTCCTATTGCTAAAGTCGACGTCTTGGTGAAGGAAATAGGTGGTTATCCGGCTCAACGATTCGATGGATTCAATATTGTAAGCAAGCGCACCGACGTTGGTCATGTCTATTGGTGGGGAGTGTGTATTCTGGATGACAGGCACCTCGGGATCGTTTACTTCCAGATTGCTAGATTGAGTAGGGCTTGGATAATGGGCGGGAAGGAAAGTAATTGAATTTCCCATCTTTGCTGCGGAACGATCCCATATGCCAAAGTAGGGTGTGGATGCGGGCGTGTTTTTATACCACAGCCCACCACAGACGGGAAGACGCCGGCAAACATCAGCGGCTGTGAGACTTGTGTTCCACCTAAATCATGATGAGCGATAGTTCTTTTAGTTTAGGAGTGACTGGAGGGTTCATACCCAGTGGTTACTGAACAAAATCTGAACAAGTTAGCTTATTTGCTGCCACGACTTGGTTTGCTCACACATACCTGTCCAGCATAAAGACATTCCAAAACACCCTCCTCCTTTCCTCCTCCTCGACCCAATTAGAAGGGTCTGGTAGGGTTGGGATTGGACGGATTAAGGATGGTCTTGTCTGACGACCTTCTCGCTCGACGCTGAGCTGCAAGTATTCTACACTGCGACTGAGCGACCCAATAGTCTGCCAGGCGCGGTGCGATTCTCCATTGCAAATCTTGAAAAATTTTAGCATAAAAAACAAGATGTTAATTTCGGTATAGAAGTGACGCACATCTGTAAATGCTAATATGATTAGTGCCTGTAAGTTCTCCACGGACAGTCGATCCATGGCAGTTAGCATTACAATCTGCCTTGATCTTCGAGTTTGTGATTCGACTTCTTCCGAGGGAAGTGGTTGTCCATCTCTGTGTACAAATCGCAATGCAGAAATATTTATGGCGTGAAGAATGACGGACAAGCTTCTTGGGCCTTCAGGCGTGGCAAGCTTTCTTCGGAAATCAGCTTGATGCAGAATCGGAATCCATGGTTGAACACGTTGGAAATAACAGTCTAGCAACAGCTCCAGGATGCTTTCATCCGGCATAAAGTGCATAAAGTCTTGAAAATGCCCCGCACTATGACTGCCAAGATCGCTCAAATCGGCAAAGCTCATGGGGGAGGTATGATCTGGTCTTCTTCGTTTCCAGGGCCGCGGAGAGTCAGACCACGTTCGGTCGCGTTTGTCACCCTGTGAGATATCTAGCTCAGACTTCTGTGAAATGGTTGAAGTGAGCTTGCGTATTTCTTGAGTTAATGTTCCCAATACATCCACAACGGGCCCCAGCACATGATTTTGTGCGTTGTCAGAAGTCTGCGGTTGGTTCAGCACAGGAGTGGGCACACAAGGCGAATCATGCATTCGGCTACCCTCCTGATTGAACAATGCTTGCTCGACCGCCTCTAGTGATTTCGTTAACGATGTTAACCAAACTTTGACTTTACGTAGGACCTGTGTCCCAGTCTCTCAAAATCTTACCTAGACGTCGGTTCAAGCCTTCCACAGCACCGCTTTTCATGCCCGGTCTATTCCTTTTCGGATCGTATACACAGGGCGTGTCTATAATTCTGAGAACGGAAACAATGTTTTAGGTCCTATGCCTCATACCTAGTCGTTCGCAATTTGCACATTGTGGCCTTTGTCTCGAGCATTTGAGCTTACGTTTTCGACAGCTCTCGCAGGATGGTAGATTCGACTCATTTGCACCATCGACTTCAATTTGCTCGACTTCATCCATTAGTAGTGTCGTATCGGACATTTGCAATGTTCCCCAGGAATGGTTTACAATTGGTATCAATGATTCGCTGGCATGTAAGGTTCTGGGTGGCATTGGTAGGATACAGTTCATCACAAGAGCAGGTGGCTGGGGCTTGGCGGGTGGCCCGACGCGAGTCAATTACCCTGGCACATTTGGCATGACTTGACAGCCGAGGAAGAGCCCAGTGCTGAGCACGCTATTCCGTGAGAAGCATAATGGGTTTTCCCCATACGACTGGAGATGGACCGGACCCCGCAAGAGCAGCACCCACTTACAGGGGTGTTCCCCAATGTGACTCGACGAAATCTCTGGTCGGCGGGGTCGCGACAAGTGTCGGGCGAGCAATGCTCCGAATCCGCACGCCCGACTTCGTACCTTTGGCTGCTTTGTCAAGAATTGCTTTATTGTCTATCATGCCTGAGAACCCTTTGAATTTCCTAATGCCGTCCAACGCTTCTTCAACACGTGAACTGCACTTTTAGGCTTTCGATCTCGCGTAAACGCGCCCTTCTTATTCCCGTCGACGCGGAAAATGAAGGTGCTTGGGCAATGAAAGTCCGCAAAGCTCCACACGTGCTCTCCGACCAAACTCTCTACTCGGTCAAAGACGCGGTGAAACATGTCTAAAAGGTTTGCCTGGTACTCTTCGCTCCAGGGAACATCGTAGACCGAATGCAAACCCACTTGGGTATCTGCACCGTACTCGCCCATGATTATTGGCTTGTTGTACTTACTCTGCCAGCTCAGAAGGTCCGCTTCTAGTGCGGGCTCGGCTGCAGCCAGATCACCCGTATGGACGTACCATCCATAGTAACGGTTCAGGCAAAGAACATCAAACAAATCAGAAATTAGATCCTTATCGGCAGGGGCCTTCATTTCGTTTGTGAAACACAGTGGACGAGTCGGGTCCAATTCACGAGCCAGCGACACCAATGGCTCCATGTACTCCCGGACACCTGATTCAGACGAAGCCGGCTCATTCGTCAAAGCCCACATCACTACGGACGGGTGGTTTTTGTCTCGTGCAATGAGCTCCCGAATGGCCTGCGCGTGCGCCGCTCGGGTCTTGTCGCTGATTGTGTCGGGCGAGAAAGTGTCGATGTGCTTCATACCCAATAAGCCAGCAACCAGTGCCAGGTTAAGGCCGACAGCAGCTGTCTCATCAATAACAACAATGCCGTGACGATCTGCGTAATCGAGGACTTCTTCTGCATAAGGGTAGTGTGAGGTCCTGAAAGAATTGGCCCCCATCCAATCCATCAGGCGAAAGTCATGAACCATGTATGATGGATCGTAGCCTTTTCCTCGAATTGGTGAGTCCTCATGTTTACCAAAGCCCTTGAAATAGAAGGGCTTGTGGTTGATCAGGAATTGGTTCCCAGACACTCTTACAGATCGTACACCAACGGCAACCTGATAAGTGTCGGCCACTGTGTTTGCATCTGCTTCTGGGAGGATATCCACCCGCAGCTGATAGAGATGTGCAGCACCAGGTTGCCAAAGGCGAACTGAGTCGACAATAACTCTGTCTTCTTTGCCTGTCCTTTGACTGATGACAGCGCCATCTTCATCGGTGATGGTGACTCTACACTTCGATGGGTCGATAGAATCGCTTGTGTTGATATTGTACTGGATGGTACCAGTGCAACAATCCTCTGTAACATCTGTAACCACCGTCACATCTTGTATGAAAGCTTTTGGTGTGGAGCAAAGTCGTACTGAGCGGGCTAGGCCCGCATAATTGAAGAAGTCATGTTGGTAGTGCTGCTTTCGCTTCCCATTTTCGAGCACCTCGACCCGTCCTGGAGGGATAGTCTCCCATGTGAGTTGATTGTCAACTGCTACCGTAAGGCGGAAGGTCTGCCCTGGTGCGACTAAATCTGTGATGTCGGCCTCGAATGGGGTATAACCGCCTATGTGCTCAACGACAAAGACATCGTCGACATAAACACGGCCTTTGTGTGTCGCGGAATCAAAACGAATAAAATACCGCTCCTGGGACCAAGTACGGGGCACGGTTACGGTTCGCTGATAGTACACCCAGCCGACATGATCCCGAACCTTTTGATCAACGAAGATGTCGTTGTAGCTTGCAGGGACTGGTGCCTGAAGGGTTGGCCGAATTGATCGTTTCCATGCTTGTTCTTTTTCGATGTCAAGCGATTCACACAATGCAAAATTCCAGAGACCATCCAGAGAGACAATCTCACGTGTGCTATTTGCTTGGGGTTGGAGCATGACTTGAGCTTTTTTAGGGTTCAAGTAAAATAAATGAGGAACGAAAAAAAAGTGCAGTATGTTTTGAAAGAGAGTCGACGCCTTGTCTAAATAAACTGGGTAGCGCAATGGTATCAAAAATCCACAATACCATATAACACATTGAATTCGGCCTAAATATCGGCCGTCGAAATGTTGACTGCGGCGATAGTGGATAGAGAGTCACCAGGTGGATACAACAATAGCCTAGGCGAAAACCTCGGGATGGTTCGTCTGGCGGGTCACATGGAAGATCGGCTGATTGATACATGTCCTACATGCATTCCATCAATAGTCTCGTGCGATAATTTTTCCGGTATCCATTCTCTATCATTACGGAACGGCGGGACAATCCTCGGCCGACACATGCGTCGGCTTCCGAGGGGAGAATGGTTCGTGTGATGGCGTCGTTTTGAGGACCCAGAATTTCTCCACACCCCAGACTATCTCCCGCACAACCAGGATCAAACTTCTGGGGCATGGGGTCAAATGACACCCCATAAACCATGTCAGGTTGGGAATGGCGTTATGGAGGAGCCAGCTACGACTTAGCTTGGTCAAATTGGGTCTAAGCGCGTGGGGATCGATTGCGAAAATGCTGCTCTATTTTTTTGTGGTCCATGTTTCTTTTGGATGACAGGTTATACATCAATGCCAAGTAATAAGTTATAAATGCGCGCAGACTTTTGCCTTTCGTGAAACTCTCTATCCTGAGCATTGCTTTCACGAGTCTCAGTGGCTAAAGCATTGCCCATAGACGCTGGTCATACAACTTCGACAACCATGGGGCTGCCAAAAACACATGAAGATGGCGGGGAATCCAACACTATCGCCGCTCAGCATGAGAAGTCCGATGTGTTAGAATTTGAAAACACTGGAATCAAGGATCTACAAGGTGTTCCAGTCACATCGGCATTTGCGGGATGGACACGTGGTGCTTGCATCCGAAAGTTCTGGAGACTCTACCTTACCGGACTTGGGGTGTCCCTGTGTGGCATGTGAGTGCCCTCAAGATTCGCAGTAAAGAGTGAAAAAAAAAAAAAAAAAAAAAAAAAAAGAACTACTACTGACGTTTCTAGGTATGCGGGCTATGCAAACTCCGTCATTGGGAGCATCATTGCCAATGAGGGTTTCATTGAATACTTTGCCACGGTCACAGATCCAGACACTGGAAAGCCTGCACTGAACTCCCAGCACATATCACTCTGGTCTGCATGTTATTTCGTGTCGGCAATTCTAATTCAGACGGTCGCGCCAATCACAGCCGATAAATTTGGCCGCAAGTTCAACATGTGGGCTGTGACGTTTTTTCTCACCCTGGTTTGTCATGGTGCCTGATTTCGTCATTTGCGGGTCATTAGTGCTGACTTCAATTTTCTAGTCCATCATTATTCAAGTAGTTGCACCTAATTGGTGGGTTCTATTGATTGCCCGGCTTGTGGCAGGCTGCGCCGGAGGCATGATGGGAACATCTGTCATGGTCTACATGTCAGAAATTGCCATGCCACAGTTTCGCGGTGCTCTTCTAGGAAGCTTTTCTCTCGCATTTTCACTTGGCCAAGTATTCCTTGCCATCGGATTGAAAGTTCTTGAAGAAACTAAACCCATGGCCTTCCGCAACGTCTTCTACTCTGAATTTGTCTTCACTGGCCTTTGGCTCTTTCCTATGCTGTACCTCCCTGAAACTCCAGGTAAGACTCTCTACATTTGGAAGACACTTAGACTAAGAGATCTGCAGCCTGGTACGCAACGAAAGGACGAGATGACGAAGGGAAAAAAGCCCTGAGAAAGCTGATCGGAAAAGTCGAAGGCTACGATGTCGACCACGAGTATTCGGTCCTCAAGTACGAAATTGAAGAGTCTATTTCCTTATCAAAGCGAAGCTCTGGAGACTCTGATTGGAAAGCTCTGTTTTCCAGCAAAATTAACGTCAAGCGGGCTATCATCTCCACCTTGCCGTTTACTTTTCAAAACATCGTTGGAGTCCCTCTCATGTTTGGATATACCACATATTTCTTCCAACTCGCGGGTGTCGATGACCCTTTTCTCGGCAATATTGTAAAGCAAATGGTGCTCGTAGTTGGAATCCTTATTTCCTTCTACATGGTTGATAAGGTCGGTCGAAGAACGCTTGTCATCTGGGGAGGCGCAATTATGGGATCCATCTGTCTTCTTGTCGGTGGTCTTGGCTTTATCAAGCAAACTCCTTCCTCTGGCATGGCCCTGGTGGCTCTGTGCTCACTATGGGCTTTTGTATATGCTAACTCTCTGGCACCAATTGGTACGTTTGTGATCTATCCTATATTGTGCTAGCCTCAAGCTAATGACTTGTCCCGTCTCAGGTTGGATCAGTCTCGTCGAAGTTTCCAGCCCTAACCTCCGCGCCAAAACCACATCAGTTGCTGTTACCATTCAGTATTTGACAGGCATTCTTTTTGTCAGTAGAAGTTCCACTATACCACAAGCCGAAGGCATCAAAGCTAACGCAGTCCTTGATATTATAGAATTATTGTGTTCCATTGATGTTGTCAAACCAGGGTGCCAACTGGGGCCAGAAAATTGGGCTCTTCTTTGGCGGCATCACGTTTTTATATCTCATCCCATGTATCTTGCTCTTTCCTGAGACTAAAGGCCGAACATATCATGAGCTGGATGAATTGTTCGAGCTCCGCATCCCTGCTTGGAGATTTGCTAAAACGAAAACTACGCACCAAGACAATCTACAACTCAATGAAAGGGAAATGAAGGAATAGGGATTTTCATCTCTATGGGCTAGATTAAAAGACATGTCTCGGTCATAGAGATCACGTTAAAGTAGGATTTGACAAGCAATATTGGTTGTCAGAATCTTTTTGGTCCGTAACGATTGGACCTCCTGGTTTTCTTTTCTTTTTGTCGTCTACCTCCAGCATCCATGGGTAGATAGTATTGACTTAACGCCAATACTACCCCTCTCTCCCTTATTTCACCAGGACTTGAGCCAGATGAAAGACGAAGTACGGTGACGTAGATCATGACTCGGAAGGCTGGGTGTTCCTTGCTATTAACTTTAGAAGGAGTATACCTGCTCTATGATTATGACTCTATGCTAAAAACCTAGCTATCACAGCTGATCCATAGCTTATCCCACAAAATCACAAACTAATTGTAGCCCCAGAGGTAGCTTAGACTGCCAAAAGTCCAGGGCTCGTTGGTCGGTCATGTTTTGAACGTTGGTGACTGGGGCAGGGGTATTCCTTGCCATAACCCGGACACTCGGGGTCACAGATCCGCGGGTTGTCGGGGTGGTTCTCGAGCTTTGGATCGAGCGTAGGCGGAGAGCCTCTTACTTGCTTATCTTTTTCGTCCTGCTCCTTACGATTATTTCTTCCAGTGCCTCCAGAACTGGCAGGGCCCTCGCCAGTGTTCGTGTTCTCGCCTTTCTCAGCCGCCTCCTTGGCCATTGCCTTTTCCTTCCTCTTCCTTTGAATATATTTCGTAAGGCTGTATAAAGGCCAAAATATGACCGCTATTGGACAGCAAACGACCGTTCCATACCCTCCAGTGGGATGTACCAAAGCACCAAAGCCTTTCGCTGGGGTGGGGATTTTGGATGCCGTCCTATCCCTTCGATTAAGATCAGTTATGTCGAAGGGCATGGTGTGTGGTCAAGTCCTGTCAATGTGCAAACCCAAGAAGGCAAGTGAAGAGCCCTCGGAAGAAAGTATAACACAAGCAACTTGAATCGTTAGAATTGCAAGGCCAGCTTTGGTACAACAAATGTATAACATAAGCATACCTATGATTGTGTAGTCTCGTCCTAGTATTCCGTTATCTTTGAATGTAAAATGGTGGAAATATTGCAAGTAAGGAGGGATTTTAAGGGTAAAATACAATCATGAATGTCCTAGAGTTGTATTCTGCTGCGTGGTGACGAAGGCTGACAATGACATCATGTAAGCATCAGAGGAAAAGCCGATCTCAGTTGCGATAGATAATGGCGAATGAGGCAGCAGTCCAGAGTTACTTCGTGACCACGCCACCAAATTACGGCAACCAATGGGAAATGCATACCTAGTCAAAATCACCACATGTCAGGTTTTAAATTTTTAATGCAGCCTTGGCAACGCTAACCATGCGTTCTGAGTGGGCATAATGCATCTATTCACATGTGCAGTCAGGCGAGGTTGAAATGAATGATACCCACAGCTGCAGTGATCAGCCTGCTATTAAAGCTTCCTAAAGTCTCCGACATGATTGCACACCGGTCCATTCGGCAAAGTCCGGGCTAGGGTATTAGAAATATCGAGCTTTGTAGGAAGGCAGGAAAGAGGTACACTTTGCAGGAGTACCGATCGTGGTATAACTGATGTGGGGGTTTGTATAAATCAAGCAAGCAAGGTGTTTACGGCGCTGCAGTTAATCAGAGTGCCGATCAACTAGCCAACATAACCCTGAACTTGAAATTCCTCAAACTTCAATAACATTCTTTGCACAATAAAAAGCCGCTCCCTGTACCCTCAAAACGACCGGACTCCAATTGGGCATGCGATGATGTGACTGGTCAGCTCGCACCAAACTGAATATAGATTTTGACAGCGATTCAATTTTGAATTTATTTCAACATGAATAAGTCTTAGAGAGAGCCAGCTAGCCTCACGTTCGGAATGCCCCTCGTTATAGCTACATCTACATGGGATCTATTATCGCGCTTTATCAGCAAAGCTGAACCACACAGAACCAACCGCCCGTTGATCGTTATCCGCTAAAACGCTTCCTAATCTAACGGGCCGACTAAAATTCCGCATGAATTGCTGCCTAAACTGCCCAGCACTAAAATCTGATTTAAGCATGATTTACCCATGCCCATGATCAATTGGAGCATGCAATAGTTACGAACTCTCTAAACGTTGAGAAAAGAGACCATTTCTCTCCTTATTTGATCTATCATGTCGCAGATTGCTCAAAAGGATGACTTCAAAGACCAACGGCCCGAGGCGAACATGGGTATCAGCCGCGACGCACTCATCTTGCCAATTAGTGGCTCAAAGCCCAACCGGCTTGGCAATAAGTTGCTGCAATATGCCAACGGCCTGTACGAGTCTGGTGCTAAGTTGTGGACCAAAGAAATGTTTCGCAGCATTGAAGAGGAAATGTCCAAAAGGCCCCTACCCACTCACGTCCAGATTCGCAGGAGTACGTGCACTCCACTCTTTTTGAGCCCTTCTTTGTCTTTTGCCCTCATATCCGTTCAGCCTCTCTGATATGGGCGCTTAACTTGGCAATAGTGAATGATGAATTCCATGAGGTCAAGGTGCCACGCGGTATTGGTTCAATTGACGATCAAAACAAGCTGAAGTGAGCACCTTTTCATTTCCTCAAAAAGTCAAACCTGGATTATGTTTCATTCATAAGTAATGTGATAGAACCTAACATAAAATCCCACATGAATAGATGTATTCACATCAACTTTGAAAAGTATCAGGACATACTATCCGATGCTTTTAACTTTTTCTCAGATCGAGACATTGACCAATTTAGCGAAGAGTATCTAGAAGAAGAGTATACGAATGCAATGGCTTTTAATACTACCGCCCTTCGGATAGGGTGGGTTTTTGATGATGTGCCAGCATCATCCTCTAATCAATATTCTCGTTTGCAATCTTTGTGGGACGAGGTCTGGCAAAATTGGACCAAAAGTACCGACTGCATCGAGTTGATATCTATACTCCAAAACGGGATAAAAATGCCTGCAGCTGTGAACAAGCTGGTTTGTTTTGGTCTTGGAAACCCAGATGAAGATTTTGATACCATAGACACTCCCCTCGGCAGAGTAAGCCGGCGGAGCATGGCACAGCACGCTGCAGCACTAACAATAGCAGCCACTTGTGGCGAACGTCTCGGCACCGGTCCTCTGCCCATTCTTGTCCAAGATCCTGCTTATACGCCAGTGGCTGTAAGTCTACTCAGAGAACTGGGTTTCCACGTAGTGGGTGGCCACGGATCACTTGCCTTTACACACGTGGACGACGATACGGCTGTCTTCAGTTGCGCTCCCAATATTCCGGTGAAGCAAATTGTCGCCGATATCGCCAAACCAGCAGCCATGTTTTGGGATTCAATAAAGCCACATGACGAAGGGAAAAAATGGGCTACTGAAGTGGAAGATGGGGAGGAGATGCTCATATCGTAAGCAACAGCCGTCTCATTTTCTGATTCTTGACCCATTAACTCAAAATGCGCACGCAGTCCGTGGACAACAGACGAAGATTCGCCTCGCACGAGGAAATTGGTGGAAAGTTATGACATGTTTAAATTCCCCGATGAGCGTGAACTATTTGGGGATTTGGAAATCTATGTTCGAAGGGACTGATTAGATCCTAGCAATATGTAGCACATCGCACTGGATACATGCACTCGCATCATATGGTGAGCCACAGCCATTAGTCTGCATGTAATGGGAACCGCGCATAGGAATTATGCAGAAGTCCGTCTTTTGATGGTGCACAATTGGCAATGCATTTCTATCCAAGGCCAAGTCGAGACCCTGTGGCTTGTGACATCACGCCATCCAATGCTCTGTTGCCAAAAGTACGCCCCCTCATTTCAAAACTCTTGATCATCGATGATTCACAGAGCGCAATTGCAAGAGGACCCGACAGTTTGGTTCGCTTCATTAACCCTGGTCCCCTGCTAGCCATAAGTCCCACGCAATCCACTGCGTTCATTGGGCTGTCCCGGGCCTCTGAAACATCGGCTGAAATGGGTGTGACCGCAGCCTGCATCTTGGTCATCGCTATTGGTTCCGGCGATGCAAGGGAGCTATTGCATCTGATGATTGGCTGGCAACGCGGGGAGTTGGCAGTGGCTGCTTACCGTCCTCTTCTTGCTTCTCCTGGTCCCAAATAACTATATACAGGGCAGCCTCGACTGCATCTCCCCTGTATCCATCTCCTCCATATCCATCCTCTTTCATCATTACCCTCTTCTGTCCCTCCCACATCCATCCAACATGGCACCAACCACGCTGATTGAACTTCCTCCGGAAATCTTGAGGATGATCATGGCCTGTTTCGATGATATCAACGACCTCTTACGCATCATTTCCACCTGCCGCACCATTTCCTCTGCCTTTGATGCCTGTCCCCACCTTTTGATCGCGCCGTTCGTCGAGCAAGCCATCCCCCACGATGTGTTGCCCCAAGCTATCGAAACCGTCAAAGCTCGCGAACGTCGTCACAATTCTCTTCCGCCAGCTCCAGAGTGTCCCGATGCGGTGGCCCAGATCATGGGCCGCAGCAGTGGAGCAAAGTCACTCGACTTTAAGTGGAATATCGGACGAGGCCTCGCGGCTCTACAATTGCACCCGATCGTCGAGGCGTTCGCAGGTGAAATGGTTCATAAATACGAGAGTCGTTTTGGATACGCTGGCATGGGTGCAAGTCGGGCCTATATTCTTGCAAACCCCATTGTACAATCCGAAGTCCATCGTATCCAGCGTGCTTTGTATCGCTTCGAAACATGCAGCTATCTCTTCCCGATCAATCATAAAGGCACACCTGATATGACCAAAGCAGCTCAAGCGTCATTCTTCTCCCTACTTTTCCCCTGGGAAAATGAACAGCTTGCAAGTATTCATGAGGCCCTCTGGCTCAAAGCTGCCGTTAGTATGTGCCCTGAGCTCCTCCATCTGCATCCATCAGAAGAGTGAATCCCAATGCTAATTTCCAATTTGCTCGGTTGTAACAGCGTACAACAACATTGTCTCGCGTAAAATGGCCTGGGGCGTGGGAGAAGCCCCATGTGTGGACAACATTGAAGATCCAGTCATTGAGCCAATTCTAGCCAAAGGGTTGCGAGTCAACCTGAAGATATACCAAACCGAAACTTGCAAGGAAAGCCGCGAAGCATTGGGGTGGTACGAACCTGTTACTGACAAAGAATTCTTGCGGGCGCCTTTGAAAATGCATATGTCGCGGGTATTCAAGCATGCACAAGAGAATTCCCGTGGTTCAGTGGCATCCAAGGCACACGATGAGTCGGGAGGCGATCCAGTTGATAACGTTCAAGGAGACCCAGACGCGAAGGCATGGTGGATACGGTTGCATGAAAGAAATGATGTTGCGGATCTGAAGTGGGAGAATTTTAAGCCTCTCAGAGATGCGGGTTATATTTTCTTCGACAGCAAAAGACCACTAAACTGCAAAATTCTAATGATACGTTAGTGTCAGAGCAGGTAAGAGTTTTGATGATAGAAAGTCGGAAAGTTGACATCTCATTACCTATCTATCCCATTTAAGGGCTTATAGCCTATACACTTTCCAAGTGTGCCTGAACCACACAGTCACAATTGTCCCATGTGTATTGGCATTATTTCCGCATTATCTAGCCACCCCATTCTTATTATGTTATGAGGGATTGTGGGTATGTTTAACTAAAAGATTTATCCCCTGCGTCAAAAAGTAGTAGCATTCTTGGGAACGAAGGCCAGAGGCCGGGGGCTGAACAACAGGGCACTAGATTGGCAATACTATTTCCCCTCCGCAGCGTTTCCAAATCATCTCCAACAATTATTAGCGTTCCGATAGAAATATAAATCGATGTTACCCTACGGCGAGCATCGGGTGAGAAGCTAGTTTTATGTTGTAAATGGGGATCCAGACTGGCTCTGTACCGAAAACGTTCAGTTTTCATCGCCGACATCAATATACATGCATGTTAGCTAGTAAGCCAACTTGGCCCGGGAAAGGACAAGTTTATGATAAGCCTTGTGGCTTGCCTGGACTTGAACTATGAAAAGTGAGTGGCGGAAAAGGCGGTAACCATCATCGATTAGGGGAGCTGGCAGTAGACAGCGGTCACTGGGTTGAATCTGGGACCAAACAGCGCCACTTACGCGAAGATCTGAACCTCTCGCATGTTTTTAATCTCACAGAGAGTAATTGTTCCCTCGAGAACCGGAATAACTATGTACTGCCATGCGATACTGTTACCTGAGCCATGGTTCCGCTTTTAATCAAGGTTCAAAGCCAGTGGACCTACATTCCACTTTCAAGGTTCCAAAGCAGACCCGAAAAGAATAAGATCTCATGCCTGAACAGAAATCGTTACACGGCTCCCATTACCCCCCATGTGAGGCGGAAGGCGTCACATGACAACATACACGCACTAACTACTACTCCATCCCTCGCCGCCCGTCAATCCGTGCTCATGATTCCTCTCGTAGCATCCACACACCATGCGTCTATCATACTTTGTCCAAGTCTCTCTCCTAGCTATAGCAAAGACCACGCGATCGGTTCCTCTAACCGAAGAGCTTACAGCGGTGAAAAAGCCTTTTGAGCTTTGCCCAATCAATAAGTAAGTAGACTTTCTCCTCGCACTGAGGTGTTGGCCAGATACATCACCCAGTCAATCATTTTTCTCCGCTCCCTTTCTAGGCGCCTTTCTTGTGCCAAAGTCCCAATACACACTGGTGCAGACCCTGACATGACTTCAGCCTAGACGATTTATTTTTGGTCCTAGACCAGCATGAGAACGTGCTCATCGACTTTTGGGCTCCGTGGTGCGGGCCATGTCGGAAAATGATGCCTGATCTAGAACGGTGCGTGAGCACAATAGTATTCCCTAGATATCCTCTTCTGATAAAAAGAAAATATAGGCATTCATTAAAGTACAAAAATGTCGAGTTTTGCGGCATTGATGTTGACAAGAATTACGATCTTGCTGAACAATTTGGCGTTTACGCTATACCTACCTTTACTTTAATGCGGAGAGGGAAAAAGGAAGATGCAGTTGTTGGCGCACAACCAAAGGAGTTGGAAAAACTACTAGATAGTGTTCCCAAAAACTCGTCTGGGTGGGAGTCGGGTGAAGACCTCTAGAAGCTGATGCTGAATCATGATATGTCGAATATCAGCCATAAAGGAGACTGGTGGCTTCTCAATAGCAAAATCACATTCCAAATCAGATTTGGAGTTTGTACATTTTTAATAATCATCAACAATCTGTCGTTGATCTACTTCCTGTATGTGGTACAAAATCAGCTTTTGATCAAAGATTTTGTCTTGCATCGTCCCCATCTCCGAGTTCGTCCTTTCAAACGATCAAACTAAAGAATAGAGGTCTTATTCAGTGCTTGTTCTTTGCCATCGCATCTTTTACCGATGCCCACCCCCACACTTTTTCTACTTGCGATACCAAATTCTCGATTGCTGCCTCTGTCGGATCTTTCGCTGCAGCTGGAAAACGCCGTACATCAAAGCCTCTGCAGTTGGTGGACAGCCTGGCACGTATATATCCACTGGTACAATTCGGTCGCACCCCCTCACCACAGAATAGCTGTAGTGGTAGTACCCGCCACCATTCGCGCAGCTCCCCATGCTAATCACCCACTTCGGATCCGGCATCTGGTCGTAAACCTGTCTTAAGGCATGACTCATCTTATTTGTAAGCGTTCCAGCGACAATCATGACGTCGGAGTGACGGGGTGAAGCTCGAAAGATGATTCCGAGGCGGTCTTGATCGTAGCGGGGGGTTGAGAGGTGCATCATCTCCACGGCGCAGCAGGCGAGCCCAAAGGTAAGCGGCCAGAAAGAGCCCTGGTGGGCCCAGTTTCGAATTACATCAAGGCTGGTTCTGGTAATGGTCAGTCTTGCGGGATTGAACTGGTGCGACTGTCACGTCGCATTTTCTGGGATTCGGGTACTTACAGGGCATATTCCATTAAACCCTTGGTGCCTGATTCGCTAAGCAGTGGAACTTCTTGTCTTTTCTTTGGAATAACACTCGTCGTATCGGTTTTATTGCTTCTGCTCTGGCTGCCAATCCAGCGACGGTCTTGGGTTGGTCGGTGGAGGATTGTTGGCAGACTCCTTGATGATCCCATCCCCGTGATTGGAATAAGACATCGAGAGGGCCTTGAAGAGAGCTGGAGTGAAGATTGAATAGGATATTTTATCGCCATCGTGATGTGTATGTCGCTCTGCGGTCCAGATGTTACTGTATTGATGGTGGTCAAGAATCAAAGGTCACCCCACGAATTTTTCCAAGACAAAAGAAAAGAGGTCAAAAGAAACAATAGGAGGGACTGGCCCTTTCAATGCGAATGATCTCTGGGGGCTTAAAGAGGAGGTGCCCGGGCGCCAGGAATACTTGTACTAAAATAAAGGCCTGTCGCATGGGTCTGAGATTCGGCTTTCGGGTAGTTTCTAGACCCCGAGTACGATTATCTCCCATGGTACGAATATCAGCATGTGTGCAAATCTCGCAATAACGGGCAATCACGCTTGTTCCTACCTCAAACCCGGGTTCACTAAAACGCAACTGATCCATGTCCATGCAGGGGATCATTCAGACCAATGGATTGAAATGAAGGCCATTCTAAGCTTAAGTCTTCCGCACTTTCTATTAGGACCAGGTTTTTAGCTGCCTGTCAAATTTCTTAGTTATTACAACTGTCTTCCCATCTGCTTGTTTTATTTCCGCAAACATTACCATGCCATCATCCACGCCATTTGGCAATTCGACATGAACACTGCATATTCGTTTCTCCTCAGGAACATTTGGAACTAGGGAATATAGTTCTTCCTCCGAGGCAGCATATGGGTGATGGGTTCCTTTCATATCGTTGATTTCGATATTTTCAAACACATCGCCTTCTTCTAGCCTCACCACTTCTTTCAACATGTGTGCCGCCAGAGCAGCATCCCAAATACCTTCTTGGTACAGATTTTCACTAAGTAATTTAATGGCCCGGCGTCGTAGACTAGGAACACGGCATTTAAGACCTGTGTAGTAGACTGGGCTTACAAGAGCCATGTCGGTGATGAATGCAAATCTTTCGCCACCCCAAGCAGTCGGTAATACAGCTGCGGCGAGCGGCTTTGCTGCATCAACAATCTCCTGCGCTAAGTTCAGAATGGAGACAAAGAAGCTCGTGCACGTATCATAAATCCCCTCGTTGGAGCTGAGTGAGGTGTGAGTGATGATGTATGCCATTTCGTGATGGACAAGCAATAGGCGGTAGGCAATATCCTCTTGTCTACTATGGCCAGACAGCGGCGTGCGCATGTTGCTTTTGAGCTGATTGTACTGCTGCAGCCAGCATGTCAGATCTGTGCAGAGCTGCTGTTGATGCGCGAGCATTTCAAATGTATTACCAAGCTGCTCGGAAGGTTCAAGCGTCTGAGACCATTCGATCAATTGGTAGGCTCTTGACAACAGCTGATCCAAATGCTGTCTCGCCTCATTGGCTGACTTAAATGGTGCGAGAACAAGAGGCCGGCCATAAGGTTGAGAGCAGGGGCGTACACGGGGTTTGAGGAGCGTGGCTTGCGCATCAAACCGAAAAAGCTCTTCGCTTAGACAATCACCTGTGAGATTCCCCACAGAGAATTGACACTGCGAGTCGTCGTTTGTTCGACGCGAAGTGCCAAGAATCTCATCGAGTATCCGTTTGCCGTTCTGAAGATACAGATGGCCTGATTCGTATCTTTTTAATAGATACTCTAGACAGATGAACACCATACAGGATACAAGGGCAACCTGCATCGAAGGCTTGCTTCTCTTGTCTCGGTACTCCCGGAGTAGATGTATTGCCTTGTTGTAATGGTGCAGAATTTTGTCATGTTGGGTACCTGGCGCGATAGCTCGGTCTTCTTGGCTGGATGTAGAATCACAGACGGTCAGCTCCTCCATGTGAGCAGTACTCAATGCCAGAGTTGCATGGAGTACAGCGGGCTCGGCGGAGCTTGCTTGGATGATTACAGTGTTCCAAAAAGGCGAGCTAAATAAGCCAGCTATGATGGGACAAGTTCTATACACAAACCATTCGAATTGGCGCCGATCTTCCTTTCCAAGGCCGTTGATAAGAAACAGTCGTTTCAGATGAGGGATGGGGGCAGTCGTGTATTCATTTTGACGAGAGGCATCTTTTTGACCCTCACTACAGATGCCATAACCATCACAGATTCGGCCTGTAAAAAGGCAACGGCCACACGCAGGCCTTTTCTCATCGCATTTGATCTTCCTCAGCCTTCAATGTGCATATTTAGCCTGATATAAGTTGTAAAAAAAAAACAAATTTTGGGGCACTGACTTGCAAGTTTTGCATCCATTCCGGGCCCTCGAGCGAGTTGGTCGATACCGAGGGCGGATCGCCTTTCGGCAATTTTGGGCCGTTTCCACGGGTTCCGCGTCCATGACGGATGCTCTGCTCGGATCAGCGCGCGGATGGGGACTTTGTATGCGGGAAGATGAAAAACAAGGTTAGGGAATGGACGAGTAGACTTTAACTCGCCGCATGTAATTCGCCATCGCTCATGTCAGTGCACCAGCATGATGGCTTCACCCCGGAATCTCGGTGGATAAAGTGGGTCCGTGGATGCCACCTCATTGGGCGGTTCGCAACGAATGCGCCTCAATTGGCTCGCTGCCAGAGATGCGACCGAGCCCGAAATGCATCCCATTGTTAGCATGTTCTTGACAATTGGCACCTTGGGCTCGTCTTTTTGCCACGTACAAATGTACAAACAAGGCAAATAGTGTGGATTTATTTGCTCTTTGGTCTGCTTTGTCTACATTACCATGAGGGTCCCCTGAGGTTTTAGCGCACCCAGAGCTAAGTAGCGGCAATGTCCCAGCTCTTGTAGAACTTGCCCGCCAGTATCAACACCAACAATCGCAATGTTATTGAGTGCCGTACAAGAAATTACCCTCTTTCAATTCTTACCACCCATCTTGCCCAAAAATGACACCACAGATTCTTAATTTGTTGCCTCACAGTAACATCAAAAGAGTGCGCACGTTAGATGAGATCACGTGCCAACCCCTCCATTCTTGTCGTACGTTACCCCACAACCTAGAGAAAATGTCCAGCGCTCGCGATTAATCCATCCTTATCGGCGCACAAGCAGATCAATCAACCACCGTCACCATGGCCAAGTCCAAAGCCGCCAAGCGGAAGCGAAACGCTCAGGCTCAGCTGCCCAACAAGGCCGCCAAGACGTCCAAAATCATCACCCCGCCCCCCGAGGGCGCCGCATTCGAGCCCAAGAGTCTGCAGACAGTCATTTCCGAAGAGGAGCTCGAGATCACCATTGACACCCTCAACACCCTCGCACAATACCCCGGCCTCACCAAATCGAAAGCATGCAAGGACCTCCGAGTCGCCGTCTACGAGTTCCGACAGTCCTGCAACACTGGCGTCAACAGCGCTGGTATGTCACGGCACCATAGTGAAGCTCAATTCGTTGCGTCGCCCATCCAGCTAACATCTCCGTAGAAGGATCAAACCTCACCGGACGCATCACCGCCGCGCTCGAAGATGAAAAATACACCGAAGCCAGAATTCTCCTCGCCGAAATGAAGATCAGAGGTGAGGAGCCCAAGCTCGGCGCCTTGTGTCGCTGGGTTCGCGACCTCGACGTCGTCAGTGGCCTTTCAAGACGACCGGATGGAACCATCGCTCGAGTCGAACTATCAGCCAGGGACAGAGAACTTCTCAGCGTGATGGACGGTGTCCTGCGCGTCAGTGGTCCCATCGACAAGAATACAGCCGCTTCATCCGACAGCTCGTCTCCCATCTCCTTCCAGCCCATTTGGGATCTCCGCGCCGATACTCTCCACCAAGTCTACGCTTCCGTTCTTGACAAGACCATCTTCGACACAGCCCCTCCAAACATCGCCTCTTCTCTCCGAGTCATCGAAACCACGCCCGGTCCCCTTCGCAAGCCTCCGAACCACCACGACGCCATCCTATACACATCCACCGCAAATGCCGTCCAGCTCTCCTCCACATGCCCAGAAATCACATGGCACGACCATCCCCATGTGCCTGGCCTTAGTCTCGCAAAGAATGTCCTGTCGCCCCAGGAATGTAAGGCCATCATTGCTGCGGGAGAGAGTGTCAATTTTATCCCCGATGCGCCCCTTCGTGAAGGCGAAGACGCCAGCATTCTGGCGCACAACTTTTACTGGGTAACCGACCCCGAATTCATCGACATTCTTTGGTCGCGTGTCGCCCCATTTGTTCCCAAGTCTGTGAATGGTCGTCTAGCTCGAGGCATCAATCGTCGCTTCCGTGTTTATCGCTATGTTCCTGGCGCAGAGTACAGAAGCCACATTGACGGAGCATGGCCACCGTCTGGCATCCTCCCCGATGACACATACGTGTACGACGCTTCTCCCAAGGACAAGAAGCAGAGTTCCTTGTTCACCTTCCTTTTATACCTTAACGACGAATTTGAGGGCGGAGAAACCACATTCTTTTTGCCGGCGCCGCAGGAAGGAGTGCTTAACGCATATCCCGTAAAGCCTGTGATGGGTGGGTTGGCAGTGTTCCCTCATGGTGACGCCCGAGGTGCGCCATTGCATGAGGGCACTGGTGTGAGACAGGGCGCAAAGTACATCATCAGAAGTGATATCGAGTATGATGTTGACCCAACTGAAGGGGTAGAATAAAATTAGGCGCGTAGTAAAATGACATGACATCTGATGTTCAATATAGATACCCCAAAGTTCAGTTAACGCAAAATTCAAAAGTATGTCTGGGCGGTAGCCGCTACTGCCTTTCGAGTCTTGTTCTTCGTTCATCACAGAGTCGTACTACGATATTCCGTTTCAGTACTGCTCCATGCCAGAGGCAACGGTACGGGTTTGCGGGAGGGTAATAGAGATAATGGGATTCAATAACCAAATGTGATTTTGTAATAAACCTATTTCAACACAGATCAAAAATGAAAAGAAAACAAATATAGAAAATACCCATCCGTCACATAACATCAAAATCAAAACGTGCTTTTCTTCCCTGAAAACAACATAAGTCAACGCACTCATTCACGTATAATAGGGTGCCGGTGTTGAATCTAACCTTATTATGTTGTCAAATCTCTCAAGTTTAAAAGGCCTTGGAGGATATGTTACGATCATCGAATATTTGCCTCAAAGTTTTCGGAGTCAATATTCCAAGGAAATAATTCGCTTGGTACCAGAAGTGGGTCAAGACAATCCGGCTTATCCATTGTTGCCGGTTGTCCAATGCAAGACGGATCCGGTCCGTTAGCTGTGATTGATGTCAGATCAGTGTTTGAAATATGTCGCCGTCCAATCTCCTCAGCTCTGGGACCGGTTGCGCCATAGATAGAAGGTGATATTCCACTCCAACGGTTGTCTGAATTCGTATCTAGAATCTCTTCAGTACCCTTTCCGCTTTCATTTCTTCCAAAATGAAGCTCTAGCCTGTCCAGAAAATTTGCGACCAGTTTGTTATCGTCTCTATCACTGGCCAAACGACCCTCCTCCCAATGGAATGATTGGATGATGCCATTGCTCTCCTTCTTCCAGAAATCGCGAATCATTTGGAATGTCTCTTCAATAACAGTCCCACGAAATGGTCGCCGGGGTCGGGGCTCACCCGAGAAGATGATGTCCCAGACGCTGTACCACTGGTTCTCGGGCGACAAGTTACGATCCACGCGCTCACTGAGCGACACTTGCATCTCGGGTGACACAACATGGACACTTTTTCCTGGTTGAAGCTGGCAATTTCGAGACCTGATATGCTCATTGCGCTCTTGCATTATCTCAAACCTTCTCCGGCATACCGGGCAAGAAAAGACTGTCTCGCTGTGGCATCGTTTGATATGCTGCTTCACATCTTTAATGCGTGCCAACTTAAAGTTCAAGCACTCTGAATAGCGGAGCGAATCTAGTCTGTAGAAGGGACACGCCAGCATTGGCGGTTGTCCATTCTTCGGACCATGGTGGGTGTTGTCTGGACTTTCGCCCCCCTCTTGACCACGATCCGAAACATCATCTTTCCGACGTTGTCGGGGGCGCTTGGTGGTTCTGGGCTCGTGAGAGTATTCATTTGATGATGCGGGAAAAACCGCATTGGTTGGGAAATTGGGTGTCGAAGACCCTTCATCCGGTCCTTGCAAGCACGGACGTTTCCTAGTACCGGCGGGTGTTTGGTCCCTAAGCTCCGCACCACACAGATCATGCCAAATTCTCATCGAATTTCGAGATTCAACGTCTCGTGAAATACAGATGGTTTCCAAATGACCATTTTTCAAAATCTTGGTTTCTGATGCTGGGTTGACTCGCACGTAAATGCCCTTCTTCCACTCGCGAAGCCAGATTCCAACCTTGTCGGTGGAGCTGGATGGTTGTCCGATATGCAGAACCACGCCTGGTCCATGGTGAGAGACGAGCGACTCCAATTGAATGCCTCTATTATTTGAGGAAACTTTTCCGTTAAATGTCCACGGCTGTTGGTCGGCCAGTTCAAGACAATTGGCGAAATGACGGAATTCGGATGGCGACTTGGCCAGGAGTCCCCGACAATGCTGACTAGCATTACTTCGCCAAGCGAATAGAGATCCATCCGAAAATTCTTTTAAAATCTCTTCTTGAAGACGGAGAAATGCTCGTTCGGCACCTTCTCCATATTTCACATTCATTGTGACACCGGCAACAGTGGCAATGGCGTACGACTGATCCTCAGCACGGGTTGAAGATCGGTCTGCGAACCATGAAATCCGTTTGGCTATGGAGACTTCATGTACTGCACCGGGGTCGGCCAAGATGCTCCTCGGAATGCCGGTGATCCGAGAAATAATAGGCTCCAGGTCCCAAGAGGTCTTTGAACCTCGGTGGTTCCATTCTCTGTCAAAAATCTCAAACTTGGGCGGAAAGACTAACTCTTGCAAAGTCCAAGCTCGTTTCCAGTATCTGCACTGCGCCCATCGATCTTCATCAAACTGGGCGTCGCTCGGAGGGAGGTCATCGAGGTAGGCAATGCAAATGGATGCATTCGACAGTCTTTGGAAGGAGCCGACGACTGATTCCTCTAGATCTGCCGTTGATGATGGATCGATGCAAATGAAATCTGCCCAAAGATGTTGTATTCCTCGGCGAGTAGCGATCTTGCATGCATTTTGAAACTTCTGATGGAGTGGTGTTGCCAAGTTTGACGGTGAGGTAAAATAACCCACTAAAGCGGGAAGGTTTTCAGGGCCCCATGTATGTGAAAAAATAGCGTAAGGTGGAGCTTTGGGGTAGTGATACTCGAGAACGTCGAGGGTCTCGATATTGAGAAGCTTCATTTTCCCAGGGCTACTTATGTAATTGGTGAAGGAAGGAAGAGAAAGAAGAATTATAAAGTGGAGGGCAGATGAAGCAAGTCTGGAGGATCTTGGTGGTTGTCCTTTAAACAACCGAGCTTGGGGTGGAGAAGGCCGGTGGTCGTGGTCTGGGTTCGTCCCAAGCAGCAGCAGCAAGTATGTATGTAGATGCAGCAGAGGAGCAGACGGTGGAGCAATAAGCAGTTTCTCTCTTGGGTTCAAGGTCAAGCGTGAAGCAAGTGTTGCATGGCGATCGGCCTGGCTAGTTGATCGACTTCCGGCGGGTGGACCGGGGTGCGTCCCAAGATATAGCATTTTGGGACCTCGACCCTCTCCTAGACCATGTCCAAAGATTCACCATCAGAGGCACGCTTGAAGTGAGGGTCCTTGGACGGGGTCCCTAGGTGCGGTAGTCCCTGGATGAGCGATGCCACCACCGACCGGGGTCCGCTAGAACGTGCTGGTGGTACCTAAAGGTACAGACAGACCCAGAAAGCTGCCTAGCCCATCTGGGCCTAGCCGAGGCCAGAGACGATGTGGACAAGCTTCGGGGGTGGCTTTAGTGGATTCTCGTCCTGTCTCCCGAATCAAGCCCGGGCGGACGAGGCGAAGACGGCGGCACTCATACCCCTACCCCCCAGTCCAGCCCAACCCAATCAGAAAGGCTTTGGGTAATGGATGAAAACCTCCACAAAAGGTTGTATCTAGCAGGGGGCGGCCAAAAATGGCATGTTATTATTATGGAGCAGCCCTCTGTTGCCCAAGCGCCTGTCAGCTTGGGCTTCCAACCATTCAGCCACATGCTGCACGGACCAGAAACGGGATGTCCTGTCTCAATATCAGAGAGCTGCACCATTTGCTCCAGGAAAAAAAAACAATTCATTTCTGATGCCCGAGGCGGCCCAGGGTCCTGCCAGTCGATCCGTAGTGGTTATCGCCTCCATGGACGGCGCTACACGCTACCATAAATTTGTTACAGTCCACAGTCTAACCCCATATCGTACTTGCGTTGTTTTGAGCCTTCTGAGTTGGCCAAATAAATTTCCAGTGGGGAGGGGATAACCATCGCGACCACACAACGTAAAATAGCCCGTAAGCCATAGGGCTCATCGCTACCACCACCGTTGTAACTCGTCACCTCAAGTCACATTTAACGTATTGTGATTGGTCACGAGGCGTGCGATTTTGAGGTGTAGTCTCCCTCCGAGCCTTCCTCCCTTTCTCCCGGCGGCGGGTATATCTCCCCACCTCTCCCGCCCCTACACCACCCTTGCTTCCCTCCCCTCTCCTCTCAACCAACTGATCCTATATTCACCTTTTCAGCCATTACAGTCACCGGGAAATTAATTCTCATTGCTTACTTCTTCCATATTCTAGGAGCCTTTGTCACCATCATACCTATACAGCTGCATCCGACGTCGGTGGCCTGTGAATACTTATGCTGAAGAGAGCAAGCTTAGAAACTCATGGGTATTCACACTGTAGCGGTAGCTAAAGGTAGATCAGTGGTCGGGGGTTTGGTGGATCAGATAGCTACACTATTAGTTTAGTACGCATTCCAGTATAAATTGCTGGCAGCTGGATCTTTTCGGGAAAAATCAACAACCTTTGTTGGTACTCGCTCCACATGAACCCATGTGATGATCAGTGATTTGCAACGGTTATGACATGGTGTTGGTCAACATTTGGATAGGTACCTCCATGTTTCTTTGGCATACTCAAAGAGATGCAACACCCCTCCATCCATGTACCCCGCCCCAATACCCTAAGCATAAAAAGTTCATACTTGCATGCAGATAACACAACTTTATATGGCTACTTGTGGTTAGCTATCATAAAATTTTCCAAATATATAGAGTGTTTTATATCTCCAATTTGGATCACAACGGACATCCACATGTTCCGCCCAGGACCCGAGTGGGGCTTACCGCAGTAAAAGACATTGGGCCCATCTACCTATGCTCAAATGTTCAAATACGATTCGAAATATATAATGTTCTTCTTCCATATCTTAATCATCCTCATCCTATAGAAGTTGCGGTTATCTAACGGAAGACAATTCGTTGGATGCTTCAATTGGTACCATTATCTAAACTCAGTGTGACATTCATTTGACTTGAAAAAAAATAATGACCAGGCATATGTTACACTAAAAATTATTCGTTAATTTCAAAATCCGAACTGCATTCGTCTTTTACAAGGGCCATGGCTCAAACATTCTCTGTCATTGCCAGATGCCGCCCCACAAGTACTCGACAATATCATCGTGCCCACCAGATTCAGCCATATCTAGTGGCGTCTGGTGATGAATATCCGTCACCCGGTTGCTAGCCCCAGCCACAAAAAGTACCTTGAAAACGCTCAAGTGCCCATACAAGGCTGCCATACACAACGGCGTCCGGCCAACACCGTCTTTGGCTTCTTTGTCGGCATTCGCCTTGAGGAGCACTTTTGCTACGTCCACGTTGCCATTCAAGGCCGCCGTGTGCAGTGGTGTCTGTTTATCGATATTCCTCGCATCTACGTCGACGCTTGCCTCTATCAGTGTCATTGCAACGCTTCCGGTGGCATTAGAAGCGGCAATATGTAGAGGTGCATTGCCGTCGTTGTCTTGGGCATCTTTGTCAGCGCCCATCTGTATCAGAAGCGAGGCCATATAAGAGTGCTCGTGGAAAATAGCAAAATGCAGTGGCGTTTGCTCATTGCTATCCCCAGCGTCTTTTTCGGCGCCGCCTTCAATAAGTAATGTTGCAATTCCAGCATTCCCCTTTCTAGCAGCAAAATGCAACGGTGTCCGGCCGTGAATGTCTACTGGGTTATAATCAAGACCTTTAGTCCTTAGTAAGAGCTCTATGATGGCACTGTGTCCAAGTAAAGCGGCTATGTGTAGGGCTGTCGACCCATCGCGATTCTTAGCATTGTTCTCGGCGTGCACCTCTATGAGACGCGTTGCGATATGTGCATGCCCTCCAAAGGCAGCCATATGCAGTGGAGTCTGGCCATGCCCGTCCATAAAATTGAAAGTTTGATAGTCAGCTTCCAAAAGCAACTTGACAATACGATCACGCCCAAGGAAAGCGGCCATATGCAACGCCGTTTGGCCATTGTGATCCTTGGCTTGTTTCTCAGCGCCAGCCTCAACGAGCAGTTTCGTGATGTCCAGTCTATTAGTAGCCGCCGCTAGATGTAGCGGCGTATATCCCTGCGCATCCATTGCACTGGGACTGCTGGCCCGGGCTACCAGCAATAGCTGCATCATATCTTTAGTCCCCTGCGATGCTGCTACATGTAGTACCGTTTGCCCTCGCTTGTCCACTATGTCGGCTCGAATATCTTCGTTCATGAGTAATAATCTCGCCACAGCCTCGTGGCTGTTTCTAGTGGCCGGGAATAATGGTGATTGATCGTTGAAATCTCTTGCATTTACATCAACGCCATTTTCTGCTAGCAAGAGCTCTAGTATAGCTTTGTGGCCTTTCTCAGCTGCGCAATAGAGCGGTGTTGTGCCGAAGACGTCCCTTGAATTTATCTCAGGGATTCCAGTTGCTAGTAGCAACTTGAATATCGCCTCGTGCCCAAATGAGGCAGCCACGTGCAGCGGTGTCTGCAGGTTTCTGTCTCTAGAGTCGATATTGACACCTTCTGTCTCAAGTAACAGGTTTACGATATTCGTATGCCCAAACAAAGTAGCAATGAAAATAGGTGTTTGACCACTGTTATCCCTCAGGTTGACATCAACATTTTTTGTTGCCAGTAAAAGTTTCACAATGGCCTCGCATCCAATTTTAGAAGCTAATAGCAGTGCCGTTCGGCCAGTGTGGTCTTTCATGTCCAGATTGCATTGGTTGGACGCTATCATTAGTTCAGCAAAATGGATGTGGTTCCGATCCAGTGCCCATAAAAGCGGCGTCTGGCTGTTGCACTTTATGAACTGCTGTCCACACTCGAAAACCGTTGTGATGTCGTCCTCATTTAGCAGAAGCTTTCCTTGTCGTATGAGAGCTGCGACTGCATCTCTATGACCATTGGCCAAAGCAGCAAACAATGGTGGAGGTTCTTCCTGTTCAGTCTGGACATTAATTCCCATACGCTTTCGTAGGTAGACCTCTATGAGCTTTGCCAAGCCTTTGTCGGCAAGTATATAGAGAAAACTTTGGCCTGGGCTGTAAAGACAATCCGAGTGCTCTATTCTTGCGTTTTGAAGTTGAATCCAGGTCTTGAGCGGGAAATCTCTCATAAATTCGTCTTGGAGTAACCCATTGGCAGCCTCGTTCGCATGATAGAGCACGTTGCGGGTTGCGTATGCAAGAAAAGGAAACTTTGCAAAGATTATCGACATGGAATATCGAGCATTACATGAAGATTTTTCGAGGTCTTTTATCGGTTGATTGTAGGAAATGGCAGCATTGAGATAGATTTGACAACACTGCTTTAGTTGGTCGTGACTCAAATATCGGAAGTTTTCCCCCAGTTTCAAATCCAGGTTAGTAAGGCCATTCTCTTTCATAAGAAAATCTCTGACCGATTCATGAATGAATTGGACAGTATTGGACTTGGTGACTTCTGCAAGCCCCTTGGAGGAACTTAGCACAAATCGCTGCAGATCATCCGAGCCAACCAATTCAGAATCCCAGCTATCCAAGTCTGGGGTGTTTAATCCAGAGATGATTGCACAGTAGAGTTCCTCACACTTTAACGGCTGCTTAGCGTAAAGTATCCATTGCATGCAAAGTAGAAAGTCATCCATGTTCTCTCGATCTTTTTGCAACATGTCTTGGAAGAGATTGCTCAATTCGGTGGGTGTTTCATCAAGTCTCTGCTGCAAGGCAAAGATCCGACCTCGCCGGATCTCACTGTTCAGCATTTTAATGACCACAACAACCCACATGAATACTCCAGCCGCTTTCTTAAGAATACCGGCCACAATCTTCTCCGTATTCTTTTCTTTTTTCAACCTCAGACTACTCCGAGCATATCTTTCAAGGTCTCTTCCGTGCCCGGTTTGGTCTTCTAAAACGATTTTTCGGCCGATTCGGATGTCGATACAAGGGTAATGGCGACTAGAAAAGCAGATGCAAACTTTTGATCCGGTTTGTACGGCACCTTCAAGCAGGTTCTCAATGTAATGGACCATTGCAACGACTTCGTTTTCATCACATTCATCCAGGCCGTCAACGAAGCACAATAACCGCCGCCCCTCAAGTTTTGTTATTGCTTGAGTGAAAAGGGTCTCAAGTAGATCCACCCCCCAAGCGTAACGACCACTCTGATCCTGAAGAGGAGAATTTGTATCATATACCAGGTCATCAAGTGCTTCCTGAAGATCTGGCAGCTTTCGAAGCAACTGGTCGGCCAATGATCTGTACATTCCCACCGTTGATCTTTCTAAATCAATACCTCTTGCGTTGAAAAAGAATGCAATGATCGTTGCATTATTAACTCTCTCTTGTGCATGTGTGTATATAAATTTCATCAGAGTTGATTTTCCCGCACCAGGCTTCCCGTTGATCCATAAAAGGCCGTGGTGTTGGTAGATTTTTTCAGGGTCCAACCAATCCATGAATTCTGGATTTGCAAGGAACCACTGACATGCTTTGGAATTTTCAATCTTGGTATTTGCCAAAAATCCATCGGATTGATAAAATCCAAGAGAGTTCAACATGCGCTTCCGTCGGTCGAGCAATTTGGCCTGTTCTGGTATGACATGAGCAAAGGGTTACAGTGCGTGTGAATATAATACCGACCCGTATTGTGAGCAATCATCGCTGTGATCGGGGCGTGCCTTGTTGGTATGACAGAAAGAAGTTCCCTCGCATATGCCGCTGCGGCGGCGGCGGCATATTTTTGCCATTGCTTACACTTGTGCGAATCCGCGTAGTCGCAAATTCCGCGGATAACCAAACACGGCAAAGCAGCCATTAACCCTGCTGCCTCCATCTCAAAGCACAGTACGTCTAGTTCTGTTGCCAGTCTGTCTCTAGTCCCGGCATCCTTCATCACCTGATTTCCCGATGCGATGATGCCGTAGTGGATCTTCGGATTGGGGCTAATTCGTGCTGGCCTTTCGACTTCCCTTGATGAATCGCACTCATCACAGTTTGAAAGCGGCTTTGGATGGTCATAAGTGCTCTGAAAGAGTCGGTCTTCTGATGAAGGTCGAGCATATTCCATCATTAATGGGTTTTGTTTCAGCATATGTGTGAGGATAAGGGGAATTTGGCTACGGGCTGATTCATGGTGCGCCCGTAAGCCAGAAACAGCCGTCATGATGTCCTGGGACGGTCTATTTCTAACTCCTGTTCGCTCGAAATGACCGTTTTGGACAGTCTTCCCAAAATCATATTGTATGACTTCATTACTGACCACGACATCCCCGAGACGGATGTCCATCTCTCCAGGAACCCCGCCACCAATTCCAACCATCATATAGTGTCGCATTGAGGGAAAGCTTCGCTGCATGTTATTGGCTACCGTTGCTGCATTATTATTGCCATGTTGTCCCGATGGGAGGCAAGTGATAGCTATGTTGTGCGTACCAATATTCCCCAGGGCATAAGTATTGCTATCATCTGCGTATCCTAAGGGACTTTGGTGGGCTTTATCTAGCATCGAACTCGCAGCAGCCATTTCTATCGGGAGCGCGCAGATCCATCCAACCGTATAATCATCGTGTGACAGTAGTGTTGTGGTGCTCTCTTGTGTTCGTTTCCGATCGCCATCGTCGTCATCGCCATCGTGTCTTACTCGTTTCGAGGCCTCGGCCAACGATTGATTACTAGTTTTGTCAAGAGCTTTTCGCTTTTGAGCCCCAAGAAGATTCATCTCAATGGTGGACTCCTCCCGTCCATCGCCCAAAGGCCTAATGTCAAAAAATGCCTCTAGTATAGCGAGAGTGAGGTACCTATTCCCGTATCAATCGCTAGAGCCGTACCCCATCACCGGAATCGATACAGAACAGAAATAGCAAGCAAGTATCAGAGTGAGATCTCTTCGGTTTCAGTTCCGGGCGTTGAACGCGGGATGAGGGGCAAGAACCGGCTAATGGGCGAGATGGTGACTCCTCGTGGCTTCAATGGCGAGGCTGTGCGATTCACTGACACCCCCGCACCATACGCGCTTGGCCTGGCCAATGATGTCGCATCTTACAAGAATGATACCCTACCATCATTTTATGCCAAATAGCACTGTTAATTTAACAAGATTTCATCAAAGTCGGGGATAAGGCCACGGCGGTAAGAAATAAAAACATTGGTACACTAAATAGTATCTCGAAATTGTTGCACACTTGATATAATCTATAGCGCATGGAACCCCAATCCCACACGCTATTCATGATCCTGGACATTTACCATGACCAAAGAATCTTTCCAGAGTTGGGCCGCTTTCTCCGCATCATACGGCTTCACGCCATCCACTCCGCTGTAATTAGGGCAATCCTCCACCGAGGTATCGGCACACTCTGCCAGGTGTTTGCCTCCTCTTCCCTCCCATTCCCTACCGATTGCTCCCCACACTGTCGTAGCTGCGCCTTGCTCAGGCGACTTCCACAGCTTGGCCAGAAGCTCGTTTTGGCGCAAACCCTCTATTTGCTCCTCATTAAGAAAGCGCCCAAGCCCTGTGGCGATCACGCCAGGGTGAATACTTGTCGCGTGTATCCCGCGGCTGCCGTAGCGCCGGTCGATCTCATTGGCCATGCAGATATTTGCAGTCTTGGATTGCACGTACGCAAGCAGGGGATGGTACCCGCCCTTCTCAAAGTTGTAGTTGCCAGAGTCGTTGATATTAAAATTCCGGTGCACGTCCGAGCTCACGCACACGACGCGGGATTGGAACTCGGGTGTGCTGCCGGCCAACAGCGCGGGCTTGAGGAGCTGGAACAACAGGAAGTGCGCAAGGTGGTTTGTCGCGAATTGGAGCTCATAGCCATCCTTGCTGAGCTGGAGATCAGGCACCGACATGATGCCAGCATTATTGATGAGAAGATTGACCTTATCTGTCTTTGCGATGATTGCTTTGGCAGCTTCCCGCACGCTCTCCAGAGAAGTTTGGTCCATGAGGACAATTTCCATTTTCTCTGCATCAAAAGAGTCGCCCAGAGCAGCCTTTATCTTGTCTGGGTTTCTCGCTGGTAGGATAAAGGACAACCCGGTTGTAGCCAAGGCGCGCACGGTTTCAACGCCAATGCCAGACGAAGATCCGGTAACAACAGCAATTTTGCCAGAAAGATCCTGGTTGGCATCTTTGGCAATTTGTAGAGCTGTTGGTCTGGCATCTCCTGGGCCATTGGCTTCAGCATGAACTTTGGTGTACTTGGACATGATTGGTTGGTTTTTGGTGTGAAAAATGCGCAGGGAAAAAGATGATTAGGTTCCTTTGTAATGACCAGGTCGATTGATTGTTTAAAATCTGGGTGTTTGAATGCAGAATATTCAGACGATTTCCTTCAGATTTTATACATTTCATGAGGCCTTCTTCCGATGTTCCTGATGATTAAGCGTCTAGGTGGCTCGCAAGCCTGGCTGACATTTTTCGCCATTTACGGTTAGCGCGCCGCTATGATGTCGATCCTGCTGGTGCGTAGATGAAGCCGCAACTCCATTTAAACGCCTCCTGCGCCCGAACTCGACTGACAGCTTTCTCCTTTCTAAGACTAGTTTCACACTTTCACATCGCATTCGGGATTCACCCTCGGACCCAGCTCCCAAATCTATCATGACAAATCCTACAGATGAGAACACATCACTAGACATGATGTCAGTGACGACAGAAGAGCGGAAGCAACGGAAACGGCTTCAAAATCGCATCAATCAGAGGGCTCGCAGTAGGTGTCTATCTTTTAGTATCATCTGGTGTACCCAAGCGCTGATGGTATAGGACTGCGCCTGGGGGGGCAAGGGGACGACACCAAAAAGCCCCGCAGGCAACCGTACCAAGTGAATCGTTGGCGCGTATCTTATCCGGACGCAACCGAAACGACAAGCAGGAGTTCAGATGAAGAATACATCAAACCTTTGAACTTGGAAAGGGGTATCAGGATACCCGGCAAATTAGACTATTCTTGCTGGGGAATACTTACCCGCGGCTTTGACAGGGCCCAGTCTCCCTCGCGCGATCACCTCTTGAACCTTGTCCAGTTCAATGTAATGCGTGGGTTCGTCGGGAATAAACACGCTCTTCTAGGCTCAACTACCTACTTTACGCCAGGCCGCACGCCTGAGGAACCACACGTGCCTTATGTGGAGGAAGTGTATCCGGGGCGTGCCTTGCTTGTGCCTACTGCGAGCGGCACCCCCACAAATCTTGCACCAACAAAGTTACAGATCAGCACCGAGCACTCTGTGTGGATCGATCTTGTCCCGTTTCCCCAGATGCGCGATAATCTAATTCGATGGGAGGAGCACTTTGACCATTATGAGATGGTTGGGGACATTGTTGGCGATTTGCTTGACCGCACGGAATTTTTCAGACCTCGTACCGGATTGAGAATGCCTACATCGCAGGACAAAGATGACGAATCAAGCGATGCGAGAGGGGGCTTAATAATCTGGGGAGAGCCGCACGACACGTCAAGTTGGGAGGTGACGGCTGGCTTTCTCCGAAAGTGGGGATGGGCCCTGGATGGCTGTCAAGACGTGATAGCGTCGAGCAACCGCTGGAGGTTGCGACGAGGCGAAAGGCCACTGGTTACGGCGGTCTGACAGCACATGGTGATGATTGGGCGAACAGGAACCGTTATATCTCAGCTTCACACGAAAACTATACCATTGCAACTCTTTAAGCTTATCGCCAGCCCATCATGACTGGACTTTTCGTTAGTGGCCCCGGCAGTGGTGCGCTGGCGAATCGCTGACTCCGTAATTGTTATGTGACTCATGTTGAAAGGTCCCTCTCGGGTGGCGACATGGTCGGTCTAGCCGTCTTTCTTCAATGCGAGTGCTTCTCCACGTGACGCTAAGCACCGTTTCTGGTTGGTCCGGCCCAACTTTGACGCCTTTCCCAAAGTCTACTGTTCCGGTATCGGCCGGACCATCTATTTATCCGGCGGGACACCAACGACTCCAAATGTCATGCTTAGTCTGAGGGGTATTAGACACATTCCAGTGCAGAAAAATTTTGGCATAGAATTTTTTGCCGCCCGACAATTGCAGCAACATGGCAGACTCAACAGCTAAGGCTCACACCGAGTCCCAGGTGTACCTGTCCACCCGAGGTGGTGACTACGGCGTGAGTTTCACAGAAAAATTGATTGCGCTGGCGGATTGTTTGCTAATTCCTTGAAGCTCGAATTCGAGAATGTTGTTCTCAAGGGTCTGGCCGCCGACGGTGGTCTTTTCCTGCCTCACGAGATCCCAATTGCAGCTGACTGGGTATGCATTCTTTATTGGGATATTTATTGACTCAAAATTTTCGGGTTTCCCTCGACAATTAAGAGCCATTTATATGACATAAAAACTAATACAAAGTGTAGGCTAGCTGGAAGGATCTCTCTTACGCCGACCTGGCTTTCCAGATCTTGAGCCTCTACATCTCAAGAGATGAGATTCCCGCAGATGACCTCAAGGCCATCATTGACCGAAGTTACTCAACATTCCGCGCCGAGGACGTCGTTCCCCTGGTGCACCTCCAGGACAACAGCCTGTATCTTCTTGAGCTGTTCCACGGTCCCAGTTACTCTTTCAAGGACTGTAAGTCGTGATGCCAGCATTTATTGAATTTAAAATTAACATCTTATCAGGCGCTCTGCAGTTCTTGGGCAACCTTTTCGAGTATTTCCTGGTACGAAAGAACCAGGGCAAGGAGGGCAAGGGTGAGTCCTCAACAACCCCTCACCAAATCGGTGAGCTCAGGCCAGGTCGGGCACTGACCAGATTACAGACAGGCATCATCTGACCGTTGTCGGCGCTACCAGCGGTGACGTGAGTTTTCCTGTTCCATTGATACTTTCAAAATGTTGACAAATTTCTAGACGGGATCTGCTGCCATTGAGGGTCTCCGTGGCAAGAAGGATGTTTCCGTTTTCATCCTGCACCCCAAGGGCCGTGTCAGCCCCATCCAGGAGGCTCAGATGACCACCATCGCTGACGCCAATGTCCACAACATTGCCGTTGAGGGAACCTTCGATGACTGCCAGGTAGGATTTAAAGATGCAAGAGACAGGGGCTGGCACTAACAAGCCGACAGGACATCGTCAAGGCCATGTTCAACGACCCCGACTCCAACGCTGCTCTGAAGCTCGGAGCTGTCAACTCCATCAATTTTGCCAGAATCCTGGCCCAGATCGTCTTCTACTTCTACGCCTACTTCCAGCTTGCCAAGAAGTCCGAGACATTCAAGGTCGGCGACAAGGCGCGATTCGTCACTCCCACCGGAAACTTTGGCAACATCCTTGCCGGCTACTTCGCCAAGAAGATGGGCCTGCCTATCGACAAGCTCGTTGTTGCCACCAACGAGAACGACATCCTCCACCGATTCTGGACCACTGGCCGATACGAGAAGAGCGCCGACAAGTCCGAGGCCAACGCCTGCAAGGAGACTTACAGCCCCGCCATGGACATTCTAGTCTCCAGCAACTTTGAGAGACTCCTGTGGTTCCTTGCCAAGGGTATGTGCTGGATTCTTTCATGGTAAATTATGCATAGCTAACTTGTTGTAGAATTCGCCACCACTGTCGGCATGGACGAGGAGTTCAACAAGAAGCAGGCTGGTCAAGAGGTCGTCTCCTGGTACAAGTCGCTCAAGGAGACTGGCGGCTTCGGCCCCGTGCACCCCGAGATCCTGGAGAACGGCCGCCTCATCTTCGAGAGCGAGCGCGTCAGCGACCCCGAGACTCTCGAGACCATCCAGACGACGTACAAGGAGACCAAGTACGTCCTCGACCCCCACACCGCCGTTGGTATCGCCACCGCGAAGCGATCCCTTGCCCGCGTCGGCGCCCAGAGACATCACATCTCGCTCTCGACCGCCCACCCGGCCAAGTTTTCTGGTGTCGTTGAGCTCGCCCTCAAGGACCAGCCCGGCTTCAACTTTGAGGAGCAGGTCCTCCCCGAGGAGTTCAAGACGCTTCTACAGAAGGAGCGTCGCGTGACAACGGTCAAGAACTCGTGGGAGGGTGTGAGAGAGATTGTGAAAAACCAGGTCGAGGAGGATCTCAAGACCGAGAGCCACTAAGTGCTTGAATCGGCGTTTTCCCTTTTTTATTTTAGAAAAATGTTTTATAGATAGAGCCTCAGCATCAACAATCGCATGGCATCATTGTCTCTCATTGTGGAACTCTGCAACGTCTTGAGTGATGACGCGCGGTCAAGACCGAGATCGGAAGCGACCTCAAGTTCCAGACCGTTGGTCAAATACTGCTTGATTCAGCAGTCCCTGGTCCATGCAGATTCTCGCCACCGCCATTCGCCCAATTGGGTGGTTCAATATTACACTCTGACTCGACCACTTTTCTCGCGCTAAGCCGCTTGTCAAACAAAGTTTTCGTCTCAAAAAAGGAAATTCAACAGATAGAAATGTCTTTAATAACAAGGAATTATATACACTATGTGGGTTCGATCGGCAACGATCAATTGGGCTAGTCTACTTGAATCCAATTCCCGATTCCTCGTATTTGCATCGACATGTGCGAGCCCTCAACTGCATCGGTTCCTCTGAGACCATTCTCAAATATGATATCATCCCCTTAAAATCACTCATTGTTTATGACAGCCTTGGCATCTTTGTTTTCTAAATGACATCATAAAGCCAAGCCTCAGGGTGCGAATGCAACACCACCTGTCTCATTCACACGGCCCTTCCCTTGAAACCTCTTGGCGTCAGCAAAGTCTGAGCCTGCAGAAAGTGGCACCATCTGAATCAGGATACCGCATGCTTAACGCCGTCTTTGACTACCCTTTATAGCTTGGCGGAGGCAGCATTCCTGGCCTGACCGGGGTGCTGGTGCAGCCTTGATTGGCAAACGGAAATTCCGCCCCTAGATCCCGGGGGCGGGAAGATAAACAATCCGGGGGATCCGCCCAACCTTGATTCCCGTGAAACCGAATATTTTTTCTTGAGTCCGTGACACCGTGAAACCATTTGGGATTTGGTCCCTTGCATGATCGAATATCTCGCATCCCCCCAATCTTTTCCAACAACCCTCGGCTTCATCGACCAAAAGAATCATTTAATGCCGAGACACCCATCCCAGGTGAGTCTGGGCTCTTCCAGGGCTTATAATATGCCAAAAAGAAATTGCATTCGATCTGAAACCATTGATGATTTTACGTCATCGGGCTCCTCGATTTACCTAAACGTTACATAACCAGTACTTAGGCAAAGGGACCAAGACCTTTCATATGCATCCCTCATTCTTGCCAGCTCCATCGCACCAGGTCGAATCTGGAGTATGAGCCTCGGCTCTACGCTGAGGGGATTTGGGTTTTCCATCTCATACGGGGAATTAAGGTTAAATTCTAGCAGTTTATTGGCCCACTATATCACAAGATCGTTGATGAGTGTGCACTTCATGACAAAGTAACTTACACGCCTGTGATTTTTCCGCCTATGGATTCAGCAGGTCTGTTTGATGTAGTAGATAAAAGTTATTAATAAATTTGAAATTTATATATAAATCCTTCGCCCATTTACAGACATCAATCATTATTCCTCTCTCAAATCCAGAGGCGCAGACATTCAGTGCCAACTTATCTTCCACTTCCCCTTACGACCTCTTATTCAATCATGTCCACTTTTGACATTCCGCAGCAGCAGCAAGCCGCTGTTCGTCAAGGAACTGGCCCTACGGCTACTGCTCCAATCCAAAATATCCCTGTTTCCAAGCCTGGTCGTGGTCAACTTTTGGTCAAAATCAATTGGACAGGCGTCTGTGGTACAGACAAGTCTTTGCTTCATGATGACTGGAGCCATATGGGCGTTCACATGGCGCCAGAGACGCTTGGGATCGCCGGACACGAGGGCGCCGGTGTCGTCGTCGCCGTCGGCGAGGGTATGGAGTCAAAATGGAAGCTGGGTGATCGAGCAGGAGTCAAATGGATTGCCAGCACGTGTGGGGAATGCGAATTCTGCATGACCGGCACTGATGACATGCATTGTATCGAGCAGAAGAACAGCAGCTATTCGGTTGCAGGGACCTTTCAGCAGTATGTCATAGCTGACGGTCGTTATACCACCAGAATTCCGGATGGTGTGTCTGACGAGGAGGCCTGCCCCATTCTGTGCGGTGGCATAACCTCATACGTCGCATGCAAAAGGTGGGCGATATCCAATGGCTTTATGCATCGCTTTATGCAGGATGGGCTTGCTAATTTAAGCATAGATCTCAAGTGAAGGCCGGTCAGTGGATTGTGATCCCCGGAGCCGGTGGTGGCTTGGGACACCTTGCCATTCAGTATGCTCGAGCTATGGGAATGCGAGTGATTGCCATTGACGGCGGCGATGCGAAGCGTGACCTTTGCACAAGACTGGGAGCAGAAGTTTTTATTGACTTCACAACAACACCCAACATTACCAGCGAAATCAAGAAGGTGACAACATATGGCGCACATGGTGTTATCGTGACGGCAGCAACCAAGGTAGCCTATGATACTGCACCCACCTTCCTCAGGCCAAATGGAACACTTGTCGCTGTTGGCATTCCTTCAGACATCTCCGTCATTGCCGGAGCTCCTCCGGGGTTGCTGATTATGAACCGCCTCAACATTGTGGGAAGCATCGTTGGCACTCAGAAGGAAGTTGAGGAAGCCCTCGACTTCACGGCTCGAGGTCTTGTACATGTGAGTATTCTTGCGAAAATGACAATTGCTTGCGCGCTTGCTAACCAAACCATAGCCAATCATTCAAAAGGGTAAGCTGGAGGAGCTGGACTCTTGGTTAGACAAGTTGGCAAAGGGACAGGTTGCTGGGCGGGCCGTCTTACAAGTGTCGTCATAGATCCCCGCTGATGCGCGTAATATGATACGTCTCGATAGCAAAATGAAAAAATCACAGATAGCACAATTGCAAGATAACAAACAGGCCATTCTTATGACTAGACGGCTAACACGGAAGTGGTTTTCGTTTTCGTATCTATATTTGCAGCCGGATCGACTTCGGCACTTCCTCCATTGGGGATCACCCGATTGTGGACTTTTTCGGCCGCCTCGGTGGATTTCGCCCCTCTCGGTGGCCCTCGGCAATCCCCTGCCAGAAATCCTGGGAACAACGACATGATAAATGACTGAAGCCTTGTGAGGCATTTTCCATTGTTACTCATATTCTCCCGTGAAACCTTGGTGCAGCCCTACAGCTTTCGCCAAGACCAATCATCTCAGCCCAGCAAACTCAATCTAGCCTGATCAACTGATCCTGCCAAGAGCCGTGCCAAGAACCGAGCCAACAACATGTTCTATAAGCCAGGCGAGACAGACCATGGGCTGCCATTCAACCCCTTCAAGGTGCGTATGCATTTCCAGGAATGATTGGTGCCAGGTAAATAACAATGCCAGGCTTGCGTGGTCCCCCGACCAATCGGCTGGATCAGTACCGTGTCCCCCACTCTTCCAGGCCAAGAGCCGATATACAACCTTGCGCCCTACTCGCAGTTTAACAACCTGACATTCGATCCCCCGTATGTCATGTTTGGTACGTACTGTACATAGTTACAGGGAGTAATTGAGTGCTGACTTGGTCTCAGCATCCAACCAGATGACATGTGATCCGAAATCCACCACTGCCGCAGGCCTGCGCTCACCTGGCTTTGAACGCAAGGATACTGTCCACAATGTAGAGTCTACGGGATACTTTTGCTGGCAGCTGGCCACTTACCCACTTCGCGAGGCGGTCAACATCTCTGCCAAGACTGTTCCCTACACTGTGGACGAATTCGAGGAGTGCTCTCTTGAAAAAGAGTGGTCCACCAGCCTGCCCATCAAGATTCCCATGGTTCGCGAGAGTCCGGTCAAGTTCGAGTGCAAGTACTACACCACATTGAGGCTTCCCGGAAACCCACCGATGGGCATGGTGGACGTGGTCATCGGCCAGGTGGTTGGCGTTCACATTAACGAGAAGTATCTGTCCAAGGATGGAAAGCTGGACCCCGCACTAACGCAGCCGATTGCTCGTTTGGGCTACTTTGACTACTGCGTCGTCAAGGATACATTTGAAATGATTGTCCCCGCGGTTGGCGATTCGCAGGATCTTTTGTACGGACTGGCTGGGCGCTCCGAGAAGAACCGCGAGCGCCACGAGGAGATGCAGGGGAAGCAGATCGAGGGCAAGGCTCAAGAAGCCGTTGAAGATGCCGACAAGGCCGCGGATAAATGACCGTATAGCTCCATAATTTCATAGTCGGCATTGCAATTTCGGTACGAGAGATAGACAACCCAAAGGGCCTAGGCATCTAACCTTCGTATTCACACACCCACGGGGAAGAGGGACCAAAAAAAACAAATTAAGATGCTACGGACAATTTCAATCACATGTCAAAACCTGGGGTAGACGCATTGCTTTCAAATGACATCCGGATCCCGCAAATGATTGACGCCGTCATGACTCAATGTTCCGCATACGCACTATGTCCTTGACTAGACGACGGCGGCAGATATTTGCCGGTCCGCTTGCCGAACAGCGCGCTACCGAGTGCGGGGGAAAGGCGAGCGCGTCGCATGCACCTCAGCGAGAAATGGATGGTCATCGGCTTTCCAACTTTACTGGCGCCATCGGCCCTTTTTGGCGAGTGTTACGCGTATGCATCAGTCGCACACTATTGCAATGCTAGGAACAATGATCTGCGGGGGGGAACTAAGACTTGTTGCGCCCGCAACAGCCACTATAATTTTACTACACTAATGTCATTGCGTCAACTGACTCAGGGGCAATTATTCGGTTTTCAGGAACGAAAAAAAAATTGTGAATTTCAATTTCAATGTCAATGACTGGCGTCGGGCAAGTTGTTCGCCAGGAAACTCTGCCTCTTGATTCCCCTCCCACCCACCCAATACTCCAGAAAAAATAAGGCAGGCGTTAGCCGTGTCTATCGCCAGGATACTTGCATCCATCACAAATCCTATCATGTCTGATGTGTAACTTTTTAACGAGAGAAGTAAACAATCTGAAATGGAAAATGAAAACATGATTCGAAAAGAAAAAGAAAAAGAAAAAGATGAAAAAAAGAAAACCCGCAGCTGTGACGTCTGTCTAATTCTAATGTCGTTCGTATATGAAACATTCTTACTCGCACAAGAACAGAACGAGAAAAAAGAAACCGAAAAGGAAAAAGAAGCGAGAAAAAAAGAAAAGCAAAAGTGAGAGTGGAAAAGAGGCTATGCATCGCATCAAAAAAAACAATTTCAAGTTTAGTGGTCTTCAACATCCTCGTCCTTGCCAGGGTACATGATGTCACTGACGATGACGGCGCGGATGTTAAAGTACAGGACGAAAAAGTAGGTGATGCCGACCAGGATGCTCATGCCTGTGGCAAACCATAGAATTCCGTTGTTTTGGAAGGCATTGCCAATGGAGATGGTGGCCAGGGTGAAGCCGACGTTGGGGAACACGGCGGCCCAGCAGCCAAGGTGGAAGTACTCTGGGGGAGAAGCGATGATGGAGAGGACGGCAATGCAGAACCACCACAGACTAAGAGCCCAGAGGAAGATGGCGCACAGCAGGGCCATGCCTCGGATGGTGTCAGCGTGGATGGGGAATTGGCCCGATTCGTTCAGGTCAGCGGGCAGTCTGTTGGCCATGCCAATGAGGGCAAGAGCCGTGAAGGCAGGTGGACCAACACACATGAAGAGGGCAGGACGGTGCTCTCGGTTGGGGAGACCGGTCTGCATAAGACGTCCAATCATGTGGGCATACATCATGATGGCAATCCAGAAGCCCAATCCCTGGCAGGTAAGGCCTGCAACGATGATGGGCATGGGGTTGAGGTGAATCTGCATGTCAAGGATGACAGTGGCAACGGTACCAGTAAGCATGATGGGGAAGATGGGCAAGATCCAGCTCGGCATCATGGTCTGCAGTCCGTAGCTGTGTGCAGAGAAGATGTACCCGTACTGTACAACAGACAGGCACAGCGTTACAATCATGTAGATCCAAAACACTGCTGATACGGCACCAATAACGGCTGGGGTATCTTCGGGGATGGCATATCGGGAGCTGCTGGTAATGATTGTGGCGGTAGCTAGGAAGAATGTGGGGACAAAGAAGCCTTCTCGCGGATGGCGGATAGAATTCATCAAGTCGCCCTGGTGCATGGCGAAGCGGGCAAGGAGTGTCAGGCAGATGACGGAGAAGAGGGCAAGGTTGAGGCCGTAGACGATTTTGCCTATGGTTCGGAGGCCGTCGAATTGGAACGGCTGAGCGTAGATGAGTAATGACAGGCCGCCGGTGCTCATGGGAAAGGTGAACCACGCCCACGTGAAGTGGTGTATCCTGTCTCGCATCGACAGCGTTGATTTCGCGGCCTCATCCTTTTCCTTGCGCATGCTCTTTTCGGCTTCAATGTCAATTTCAATGCCGTAGTCGGGATACCTGGTGGTTTGTCGAGACGACATGGTGTTTGTGCGGAGAGGTGAAGTGTCGACGTGGATTGTGCGGCGGTCGGAGCCAGAAGAGGGAGGTGGTGATGATGCTAAAACATTCATCAGCTCGATAGAGTTGCGGCGTGTGGGCGTGTTGGAATCGCCCCACGAAGAGTCAAGCTCGGGTCGATTCATGTTTAATAGAATGATTCAATGAAGCTGAATGAGAGACAGTAAAAAGTACGTAGAGAAGCAGGAAGAAGAGAAAAAGAAGCCTGCCGAGATCAGGAATGAGGGTTGACGATTGGAATTGTCATGTCATGAGAGATCGGAGTGGCGGCATGGGGATGGATCAATTGGGCTTTATATCACATGAAGCGAGCGGAAACACGAAGGAGAGTAAAAAAAGTTTTTTGGTTATCTTTAGACTCATTGGCAGACTCACCTCATCCGTGAGGATAAATCGTGATTTCTCCCTGCGCGCAGATCATGATACGCCAAGAAATCTCATGATGGATGATGCGTAACCGGGAGACTGCGCCGCGACAGCTTGGCGAAATAAGGTCCCAAACATGGTCTCAGCCAATGGCCAGGCAGGAATGGAATGCATTTTGACGGGCGCCCAATCATCTTGGCAGGCCGTGCAACAGAATACCGTTGTTTTGAGGCTCAACGGGGGCCCTGTCGGGGGGTGGTGGTGTGCAAGGAACCCCGGGCCAGCAGAGAAAGATGCCGGGTTGCACGCCCCCACCCGCCTTGGGAAGGGCCGGAAGGCGAAGGTGACCATCACCTTACCGAGAGTCTGTCATTGTGCACTAACGTGACGGCGCCCAGGCGCGGCAGCCCTCCCGGCCCACTGCCCTGGCTAGAGAGACAGGGATGCCAAGATAACACCGAGTGCTGGAGAGAGCCTCAACTGAGACCCGGAGGAAAGGGGGGGAGAGGCGCTGTCGATTGGCGGGGAAGCGAGGCGGTGCAGCGCAGTGCAGAGCCAGGAGTGGCGAATTGGAGATAGGGAACAGCATACTGTCAGGATATTTACCAGGAGAATAACGCGTCACGCAGTGGAGAGAGAGAGACAGAGGAGCCTATACTCGTGGCACTGTCAACCGCCTTCATCCGCATGTATGGCGACGGGTGGCTCACGCACGAACCCCAAGCAGCCTCCTATTTCCCTAGCTCCCAAACGACCCCTACAAGCCACCCCCAAACCCTACAATAAAAAACACTAAGGGGACTAAGGATATAGGATAAAGTAAAATGGCAAATGCCATGCCCAAAACCACATTGCCACCTAAACGGTGTCCGATTTTTCTCCAGCGCGCAGACCCCGTCCAGTCAAAACGCCCCTTGCCTTGCACTGCGGTGCACGCTGCGGCGCGGCGACTCCGTACTTTGGTGTCCCAGATCCCAGAGGCCCGCTCAGGATGAAGCCCAACCGCAAGGGCAGGCAGGGGCGTCGTTATCTCTACGGACTTGGCAATAATTAATTGCCGGTGTCATAGTGGAGCTGGGGGCCAAGGGGGGCTTTTTGTCACTTTTTTTTTTTGCGGAACCCTCCTTTGGGAAGAGAACCGGCGTGCTCGGCGACGGGGCCGCCCAGCTTGGCGATCGTCGCTGCAACGCCATATCTCGCAGAAAGCAGCCACAGGGCCCCCAAATCGAACAGCCAAAGAAGAATCCCCCCTCACCAATGGCTTCGCTTCTCCTGCACGCGGAAGCGCCAAAAAGGAAAAACAAAATAATGAAACGTCATACTCTTTTCTTCTTCTTTCCCATCTCAAACCCGTTTTAGCTGACGCGCGCCCGCCGCCCTCAATTACGACGCCTCGGCGGCTCGAGTCGCAGCCCGGAGCCGCTGCATCAAATCATTGACCCCCAATGACCAAGCCGCCGGGGCCATGCATTGGCATTGCTTCTTTCTCCGCCCTGGTATCCTCTCGTTTTGTTCATGCCCAACTCTAATCTAAAGAAACAAATAAGCATACTACTCTTTTTTTTTTTTTTTTTCTTGTCTTCGTCAATGCAAGGAATTGGCTGTCCGGGAGCGGTCCGTTGGTTCCACGCCCCCCCCCTTGCACCGTAAAAGAAGGACCCAAGCAAAGAAGTAAAAAAGAACCCACATAGAGCACATACAGCAGGCCTTGGCCGTGGCGATGAGGCAGATCATCCCAATTTCAGAACCCAGTCGTCGTAAAAACGCACACGCATTCCTGTGACGAAGCGTTTCTTGCTTGTCGCATCTCTCTGCCCTGATAAGCAAAGTTGCCAATCTTCATTTTTGGTGTTTTTCCCTTGGGTCCCATCTCCCGGTCTCCATATCCACTGCCCCCCCTTGAGCCACCCACACACGCACACACACACGCCCCCAACCCCAACACCAACACCAGCCAGCCCCAACATCGATAGTGACGGCGTATGTGAAGCGAGTCGCCCGTGTGAAACCGAAAAACCCACATCTTGTCCCGTTTTCAGCTTCACCAACGTCCATCATATTTCACACTGACATCATGCGTACTCACTTGACTCCCCCTCCCTCCCCTCCTGCTTCCCGGCCTCCTCCAGTTTCAGCGCCTCTCCCGTGTCTTGTGTGATGTCTTGTGTGATCTCATTTCGATCTGAAGCTGGGCCACCCGGAAACAGGAAGCAAATACGCACACTTTTGGGGCAGTGATTGAATCAATGGCGTGCCACCTACGTCCACGAAAAACCCGGGGAATCTTTGTTTCGGTTGTTTTTTTTCCTTAATAGTGAGGGGGGGAAGACCTTCGCGAGACAGCCTCGCTTCTCAGACTGCCTTCTTGGCAGAGACAAAAGTACCTGCCGCGCTGTGGAATGCCACCATCGTTTCTTGTTCCTCATCCGACCGGTGAGCACGAGCAGCCAGCTAGATGAATTGGTATATCCGAGCACATTGCTTGGCACCGCGTGCCGCCATCACCATGTCCCAGATTTGGAGTGTCTCTCTCTTCTTGGCAGTATTCCGCAAGCGAAGGGGAGGGGTTCAAAAAAGTTGTCACTGTTGTTGGGATGCCCGCATTAGTTAGAACTGGGCCAAGACGTGCTTCTGCCAACTTTTTTGGCGGTTTCTGGTCAAGACTCGCCGGCCGAACATCATGACAAAAGATCTCTGCATCGGTGTCTTGTCCGCGCCCGCTCCGCGGCCTCAACCGGAGCCCCCTTGGGCCGAACTGCTTTTGAAAACCCACCGATTGTCCTTGGCCGCGTAATCCATTTCTCAAATCGACGGAAATCTCCAGCCACTCACGTTTCCCATCCTGACTTCAGGATCCCGCAAAGGGTCCCCCAAAAGTCGGCCCCGTTTGGATACCATCCGCGAGCCAATGGGGCCATGGCCGTCGTCGATTTCAGATGTTATCTGCATCACTAACTGTGCGGCCACCTACCGCCCCAGACATTCTGTAGCTTCATATGTCCGATTCTGGTGCTCCTGTCTCATCTCTACCGTACTTTTGCTCCAGATGTCTTTTTGTCGACCAAGAAAAAAATTCAACACATCCCCACGATGCATGTTCCATCGGCCGGCCGGTATCAAAAGCGGCCCGGCCTAGCTTTGACGCACACCGTCGCCCGCGGGTCTAACAGCCGGTCTGAATCAAATAAAAATATCTAGCCCTACATTTTTTTTTTAGTTTCCTACGACGTGGTCGGTTGCAAGCAGACCGATGCGGCAGTTGATACCTCGCTCCCAACAACTATCGCATATTCTGTATATGTCGATCGCGGTGGTTCGTGCCCCCCTGGTAAGTGTTTAGCCGCGTTGTTGCAACCTTTTGATACAGTTTGGTTTTTTTTTTTTCCTTCTTTTACAAATCTCTTAAAATAGAATGCCAAGAACATATCCCTTCCAATGGTGGGTGGATGATAAGGTGGGAGAGAGCACAGAGCCACTCATTTCATCCGGATAGTCCCGGGCCGCACAACCCCTTGGAACGCGTAAGTTCAAGCAAGCTGCGGGCCAAAAAAAAGAACCGTGGGTTTCGGCGGGATGTTTTAGGGAAAACATCCAGTCGACGATCTCTCATGCAGGCCGCTCGATACTCGATCTCTTTTTTCTCTCTCTGGCCTAAGCGCCCAGGGGATGTGTGGCGCTGAAACCCCCCACGGGCCACCACCTTCTAATTGCGAATGGGGCGCTGTCTCCTAACAGCGTGGCTCAACGCTTGAAACGCGTTAGCATATCCATGCGAAACAAGTTTGGCCTGCGCCAGGTCAGTTTCATACCACCTCTTATCTCCGGAGCCGACGCTGCCAACGGGAAAGAAAAAAAAAACTTCACAAAGGCGGAATGGGAAAACTTCCGGCGCGGGGTCTGGATAAAAAAGACGGTTAGGAACAGCGGCTCGGCTGCTGGAGAGAGAGACACCGGAAACGACAACGGAATCTTTTTGGCCCGGCATGCACTGTATAATATCAAACGGAGGAAGTCGTGGAAAATAGGCAGAACGGATTCATCAGCACCAGGTTATCCGATCCACTTGTTTATTCCAGGGTATCGCATTTCCCGATCGGGATACCGGTCAGGGATAGGCCCGCCGCCGCCTATCGGGCCCTTATTGCTATTTTGGAATTTTCCACCTGTATGGCTACCCACAGGGGGTCGTTGGATGCAACTGCCATATTAGGATCCATCAGACATCGGTAAGAATCAAGGTTCATAATAAGCATAGTAGGGGGTAATGAGAGGGGCCGAGAGTCACACCAATGATGGGAAAATGGTGACATCGAATCTGCCTACGTCCAGGGTGCACGAAGTGATGGGTCTTGTAGGGTAAACTGTCAAGTCAGGCAGGGTCACTGGAAGAGACTCCTGATAGCATAGAATAAGTGGCCCTGACGTCACAGACAAGTAACAGTCGTTGGCTTCGTGGTCTAGTGGTATGATTCGTGCTTTGGGTTGACTCAACTGCACGAGGCCCCGGGTTCAAACCCCGGCGGAGCCCTAACTTTTTGCATTTTTCAGGAATAATTTGATACTTTTTTTGGTAGAAAAAAAATGCGTCATTTCTCTACCTTCTTTTTTTTGTGAAATTTACATCCCGATGGGACAAAAAAGTGTTCGGTTTGTCGACGGACGATTGGATGCCATATTGTCAAAAGCTACCCTAGAGTGTCTGTAATATTACGCATATCCAATAACATATCACACAATGCGAAACATGGTCAAACTACCAAGATTTACCTGCACCTGCCAACATTTTACATAACAAGAAATACCATTGACGATCACCGTTGGAAGCCACACGATTTATTAATATTTAGCAACGCATTGCACAATGCAAAACACGGCCTGCAAACTCCAAATAAACTCACACATGGTAACAATGTCCACAATGCGAAACAATGTTCGAGATCCCAAGACTCGCTCGCATCTAACAACATATTACTCAATACGAAACAACGCCGAAAATCCTAAGATCCGGCCAATTCGCCACAGGACACCAGCCATTGATTCAGGCGCTGCACCATCTGGTCATACTAGTCGATCAAGCCTTTGCCAAGCACACCGCCAACGGGTTTCACCAAAGCAAGACACATCAGGATCGGCAATGCGCAGCGAAACAACTGAGCTTTATTTCAACATATACTCTGCTATTGAGAGCAGCTTTTTTGTAAGAAGGACACGGTGAGCTGTCACAGTCTCTGATGTTCACAGCTACCCAGCTTGGACACCACAGTCTCCAACGAATGAGGCCAATCGGGCCCGAGCCTGATTTTACGTCAACTTCTGTGTGACTTCAATCTGGCTGTCGCCGCCATCAACACCGGCTGCTGCAGCGGGCAGCGGGCACCGGGCTCGTAAGGGCACGAGGATCCGGGCTGCAACGGGGTCGTCACGATCCCTCAACCGATCTCGGTCACTCAGGTCTTTGAACTAGATAACAGACATTGCAGCCGAGGTAATGGCTAGATAACAATGCCTGCACATGCCCCAAAACATGTTGGAGAGAATATAATCACTGTACTTACTTGTAGTTTGGCAAGGAAGTACTTCCGCTTTTGCCTCAGCGGTGAGTTCAACTAAACACCATAACAAACGACACAAGATGCTCGCTTATCTACCTGTTGACCACAGAGCCCGTCCAATTAAAGATCTATGTCAAGTCGAGATCGTCATGATAGGTTGAACCTAATCCCTTTGATTGCCGCAAGACTGCACTTAGGTACCGCTCTCAATCACCTCAACGCGGAAACATGTGATCAAATCCCTATTTAGCTCAAAATTAACCACATTATTATTAATACAGGTAGTTTATATAATTTCACTTGGAATATTGCATCTTCAGTGTAGAGCTTTGTGGCTGGCCGTGCAACCTGGGTGGTACATGGATGTAGTCTTACTGCACCTAAAAGGATAACCTCAATGCCACCGATGACCTCCAACTAATCGCAATAGCAGCTATAAGAGACCCGGATAGATCTTTCTTTGAATAAACAAGAGCTTTCCCATGCACCTGAAATCACAACTGCTTGACGTGAGCGGTTGACACAACATTGGAAAAATGACATCGCGCACAATGAGACATCTGTTCGTGCTTTCGACAGCAACCAAAATGGTGGAAGCATACATTTGACAACCAACCGATGAGGTTTCGTACCTGCTCCGCTCATCAGGATACTTCGGCAGACCAATGAGTGAACACGAACAAGCAAGCTTTTTCTCACACGTCGCGAGAGACAACCAATTTTGCATCACTTGATAACTTGAATAGACAACCAAGATTTAGACAGCAATGTCAAGTAATTATGCGTATATTCAAATTCAGCGTAACTAAATGCCTCGAGTACATCCATGTCATGGACCTCGTCGAGGGGGTATCCTGAGCAGTACGAATCCTTAGGTATCAATTGCGATTATTGCCGTTCGTATTCTGGCATTCTCGTGGGCGGCCTTTTCCTTCCATTAAATAGACAGCTTCCCAGCTGAATAGAACACACCCAAAAAGGTCATCGACCGTTTACTGGGGAGGATAAGACATATCCTCGTTGGCCTTGTAGCCCTCGGCGTTGGCACCCTGGGCCTCCCAGTGAGCAGCCTCCTTGTCCTGCTGGACGAGATCGCAGAGACCGCAGCAGCAGGCGGTGGCGAGGTCGACCAGGCAGCTTCCCTGGAGGTTGTACTTCTCACGGATGTTGGCACGCTGGAGGGCCATGGGGATGGCGTGAAGACCAACGCAGGTGGAACCGAAGAAGAGCAGGCACTGTCGCGTGTTAGTAGATGTCACATCGTAATAAAATCGTTGAAGCCGGAACATACAGAGGTGTTGATGGGCTCGTAACCCTCGAGGCTGCCGTTCTTGCGGAGACGGTGGTGGGTCTTGCCAAAGGTGACGCAGGGAAGGCACCAGGTGATCAAGCAGGTGTCGATGGGGTTGCAGCAGCCGAAGAAGGCGTTGTACCAGGGCTGAGCAGCCTCGGGAGACTTGGAGTTGACATGCTCGCTGGGGCGGGCGAGGACATCGTTGAAGCGGTTCTTCCAGTCGTTGAGGTCCTCGTGGTCGATGGGACCGTTGTTGTGCTGAGTGTTGGGAGCGGCCATTGTAAAGGTTGGTTGTGGGTGAAGAAAGGGATTTGGGTTAATGAGTGACTGGACAAGACAAGTCTTGATCGTTGGTGTAAGTGAAGTAAGGAGTGTAAGGAATGACTGTGATAGTGAGTGAGAGATAGAACACAAGATGGGCAGGATGGCTGCTGGAACTTATACGAAAAAACTTCAATCGGCACCTACACGATAGCTGGGGGGTGGAGGCTTGGCTCAGGATAAGCTTGCATTCACGTTCGTCCGTCTAGGGCGCCACATTGATTCTCACGATGCTAGCCCCGTAGGACTGCGGAATTGGTCGCAACGGCACCTCAAGGCACCTCAGGGCCCCTCGTCGCTGCGGGGGATTTCCTCAGCCCTGTGGCTCCCAGGCTGGTCCTGATTCGACATGGCTGGGCGCCGTCGTCAAGCATGGGGAAATTTCCGTGTGCAGCTGAAAGCGCCACCAAATTGCGCTCATGGCACACAAAGGTGAAAAACCAAGAGGCCACGGCAGCCCGGTCGAAGCCGCACCTGCGCCGCTTGCAATCAGCCGCACGCCAGATTGCTCTCAAGGCGTTCCTGAAGCGGCCTGGCTCGAGGCGTGGTCTGGAAGCCGGGCGTTTCATAAAGGCCTTTCTACCTGGAAAGTCTTTGTTTTTCTCGTACGATGGAGATTATCGTCGACTATGCGTCGATGCATGGTTTTGCGCTTTCATCTCTCTTACAGTTGCAGGCAGCGTGCACGGCAGCAAGGCAGCCTAAAGAAGAACGGTTTAACCTTGGCTCTTCCCTTTTAGGCAATCTGCACAGCCTATCGGTGCAAGAAAAATTACGGTCCGGCTCACTGGCTCGCGGACACACACAGACATTCACATTTACACTCGCAGGAGGCAAGATCTTCACGGCAGCGTGCTTTTCCGATTCAAGCGCAGGTCAATGCTCTAATCAAACAAACAAGCAAAAAACAACAGCAGCAGACGACAGGGGGGGAAACAACCATCAAATGCCATGTAAAATGAAGCCAAGCTATGCTACCCTTGTGGGGCGCCATGACCCGCCAGCTGAAGGCGCTAGGCGGGTTTGGATGGTGGTGAGTGCTGGCAGTCGTGTGTAGTCTGCCTCGAAGCTGGCCTGGGCTAGCCCTGTGCTGATCCTTCATTTTCAAACCCAAGATTCAAGCTTGATCCAAGTTGATCGCTTGCCTGAGAGGGTCCCATTTCTGCCTCGACCTCGATGCAGGGGCCACGGCAGACAGGACCCTGTGATTGCTCCATTGGGCCTTGTCACGATGCCTTCTGCAGCCAATTTTTCCTGCTTTGCTGCCTTTCACCCGGTGACTGGTCGTTTTTTCCCCTCTTCGATCCAGTCGTCGTCATCCAACCAGCGCCCAATGGACGCCATTTGGGCGCGCTGTGATTCCCCTGCATAAGCGCGAAACCCTGTAAATGAGGCAGACGGCAAGATTGACAATGCGAGAGAGCAAAAACCCCACGATGGCGACAATTAGGCCATAGCGAGAGCCCTCCGGATCTTCTTCCTTCCGGCGGCCAGTGTTCCCCCCCTCTCTCCTCCTCCTCGGCTAGATAACCGTGAAATATTATCAACAACCTGATAATCGGTAGCCGTCGTCGCTTAGCTCCACCCAAAACCCTTGTCGGTCTTAGCCTCGAACCCGGCCGAGACCGACACCCGGTTGACTTTGCTAGAGGGCAGGCTGGTGGTTTTGCCTTTGACGGCCCGAGGGGACGCGTCTCTGCCTAATCAAATCGCCTGCGAAAAATCGGCAATCCCTGCACCACGTTTTTTGCTTCCGCTCTGCCTACTCTGCCTCTACGGCGTATGTAATCTCCTCTTGACGCGCCATGCTGCGCTGATCAGCGGCATCTAGATCAATTAGCCTAGTGGTCATTGCCCGAGTGACCTCGTGTCATGTGCAAATCCGCTTCTTCACCGCTGGGCAAAAAAACAACAGAAAGGGAAAAAAAGACGGACATGTTCACGGACCAGCCGCGCCCGTAACAAAAACTCGCTTCCCGATTTTTTACAGGCTGAGTCGCTTCGCTCGTCTAGGACTTCTTCTAGAATGGAGAATGGAGGCATGTCCGGTTCCGTCTCGTCTCGTCTCGTTTGGAGGCGCAGGCAGACCGCGGAGCACCCCGTGCAGTGCAAGAGACAACGCGGTGAGCTGGCAACACAGGGCGCGACTAGTCCAGCGCCTGCCAAGAGACGAATCGCATCTCCCGCCAGTGACACTCTGGATCATAGCCTCTGGATCGCTTCCCGGGGTTGTGGGGCCGTTTGTGCTAGCTCTATGCAGCTGAGGCGGTCATAAAAATATCGCGCCCTTTTTTATGTAGACGTGGCTTTGCGTGACGCTCCAACGGTTTCCCCACTGGTTGCAGATTGTGGCGGCAAGGTGTCTCTACGCGCTTCTCTCGCGACGGATCGCAACAAAGCAATTCTCATGACGTAACTATTTGCACTGGTGACTGTGTTGTTGTTCGGTCTCGTGGTTGAACTGGTTGAAGAGAGTTTGACGGACTCAGTTGGGGGTCGTGCACCGCACAATTTGCCATGTACTAGTCCAGCTAGCAAAAATGAAAAGTTAAAGGGGAAAGGGATAGAAGGAAGGGAAAGGAGAGAAACAATGAGTGCGACTTTTGTCTCATTGTTCTGTGGTTCCGTCTTTTCTTCACTCTTGGTGTGTAGAAATGGTGTCAATCACCGCAGTGTAAACCACCCTAACATTATGGTGTTGATGGTGATAGTTGTGACAATTTCGGGAGATGCGGCCACAAACATTAATTAAATAATTTTCTAGCCATGGAAAAACTGTCATTTGGTAATTTTACAACAGAAAATTCCTTATTCTTGTCTTTCTGCAGAGTTGTGTGCATTTGTCTAAATTATCGCGAGTTACCCTATTGTGATGCAGACCCACATCGTGTAATTCAGCAACCAGGGAAGCGAAATAAATTGGGAGTAAAATGTAATAAACCCTAATAGAAGCTTTTTGTTTTGTTTCATAATCAACCAAGTCCGATGTACGAATTTGAGAAGGCGTTGGTTGTCATGTTGCAGACTAATGCAAGGCACCATCACCAAATAACCCCCAACGCCCTCTAGCCAGATATAGCAAAGTTCTTAACGCTGACCTTTGTTAGTTTTAGAAGGATTCGAGTGGCAAGATCCACTCTTGATTGGGACATCCATTGGAGAATTATGATGTCTGCGATTGGTAAGGCGATAGCCAGAGCATCATGTTCGGTTTCGTTGCCATCTCGATTGGAAAGGACTGTGAGAAGTTACAGGCGCAAGATGCCCAAGTATTCCCACCAAGCGGTATTGAGACTGAAACCTCATGAACGTGAAACTCACTGTGAAATCCTGCGCGTCATAATGCTGCTAGCCTCGAGAATCAAGTTGTTGTATTTTGGATGTTGTATAGCCATCTTATATTTGTCCGAGAGAAACAGGCAACATCGATTCGCCCATCTTTCAATGCGCTGGAAACTTAGTTGATTCCATGAATTAATTGGAGGCTAATTGGGGGATGGTTGCTTCAAATAGTAAATGGTCAGCCTTGTTCCCAAAAGGGCTGCCAAGCCTCATCCCACGTCCAAATCGGCTGTCGCGGACTATAATAAAGCATTTACGGCACCCCAATTAATAAAAAAGCCCATGCTAATCATAAGCTCCCTCCGTTATTGGTTCCGATCCTTCCGGTTCCGATACTCCTGGCCGATGCCGCTTGACGCCGCCGGCGAACCGCGCCGGTCGCGTCGCCCCGCCGCCGGCCAAAATGGCTCCACAGGCCCGGCAACGTCTTCCGGGACCACGCTCAGACTCGGTATCGCGACGAGGGTCCAGCTCCGGATCGGCGAACCTCGAAATTAACTAGGAGATGGCACGTGGTTTTACGATCGCGCTGCATTCATTGGCTCAATGGTCTTTAGTGTAGCCGCAACATGCCATTTTACGCTGGAGGATGGGCGACGTTGGATTCGACAACTGCTGAATGTCAGACCTTTCTCCCGTGAATAAATCACTTGGATCAAGCTAAGAGAAGACGCCGGTCATCTGAAGGTGATCTCGGACTCCCAGGTGTCAGGATTGACCTGAAAGGTACGTAAACCCCGGCTTCCCCTTCGTTTAGTTTTCAAACAGAATGAACGATTTGGTAATGGAAATTCTACCCCATGGGACACTCGCTTGGCACCGTGCTCTCCCCAGCGGAGCCAAGCTGACAGACGGCAATGAGTGGCCGGCGTCGCGTGGGTTCGTGAAACCCCCGTTGGGGAAATCTCCACCTCCACCATGAACCCGGGTTTCATTATCGGAGCTCCTGGCGGAGATGCAACTGCACAATCGCGATTGCTTCCAGAAAGACGCAGTAGCAGTAAGCTGTGAGAAACGCCCGTGAGGCCTGGTCGGGGAATTGCGACAAGACAGGTTAGACTGTTATACCGCGCATTAAGCTATTAAGGTTTCTGGGAGGTGACAGTTCATCCCGAGCCGAGCCTAAATGCACCTTGAAGAACGCACCTCTTTTTTTTTTTTTGAGGCATTGGATACCTGACTAACTGGTTTCGCCCTATCAAAGTAGTTTTCCCGTAACTCGTCGTACATGCACCATGGCCTTGAGTGGTTCGAATTCTCCGTGCTTAGCACAGACCAGACACGGTCCGAAGTTGGCCGAAACATGAATCATGTGTCCCCGGCGGCGGCGGCGGCGAAAAAAAACGACGATTACTTTAGCGGCCGAAAGTCAATTGGGCAAAACCTCCGTTTCTGCTCAATCTTTTGCCGGTCCGGTGGCGGGCTTTGAGATTTCAATAGCACTCCAACGCGGCCCCCTCAAAATAATCTCCAAAAAAAGGCCCGATGCTACTCTCTTGATTGACCCCGTCGTGCGGGGTAATTTCTATTACTCAAAGGCCGGCTGGGGTGAGAGATAGCCTACCCCCAGTTCTCCAAACGGGGGTGGTCAGGACCCATTCATTCCATGTGGCCGGGGGTGGTTTTGGAGTATTTGTCGGCGTTGATAAAAGACCTTTGAACGCCCACCCTTTTTCCTGTGTCGGTTCCTCAGGATTCGTCATTTGATACGCCTACGCCAAACAAAACGAAGAAAAATGACGAGCTCAAGAAGGGCTGGGGAGCAGGTCCTCCCCAAGCAGGACGATGGTGGTGCGAAAGGGGACGACATGGACGGACCGGTGGTATCCAAGCGGGTGCAGTCTCACGAGGAGGTGCAGATCAACGCGTCGGGGCACGTCCAGGAGCTGCAGCAAAACTTCAACCTGCTGGCGCTCGCGGGAGTCGGGCTCGTGGTAGGAAACGTGTGGCCGGCGATTGGCGGATCGATCCTGGTGGCGATATTCAACGGAGGTCCCCCCGGGGTGCTGTACGAGTTCATGGTCGTGTCGGCCTTTTACTGGACCGTGGCGGCCAGCATCGCGGAGCTGTCGAGCGCCATCCCGTCGTCGGCGGGCGTCTACCACTGGGCGTCCGTCACCCCGGGCCGGCGCTGGGGGAGGGTCATTGGCTTCTTCGCCGGCTGGTGGAACTACCTGGCCTGGGTCCTGGGCTGCGCGAGCATGTCGTCCATCCTGGGCAACACGCTCGTCCAGATGTACGCCCTCAACCACCCGGGCTTCGTCGCAGAGGCCTGGCACGTCTTCATCGCCTACATTATTACCACCTGGATCGCCTGCGCTGCCGTGTGCCTGTGCAACAGCGCCATGCCCAACCTCAACAAGTTTGGAGTGTTCGCCGTGCTGGCCGGTTTTCTGATTACCGTCATCGTCGTAGCAGTTATGCCGGGCCGGGGCGGCCGCCCGCCGCACGCGAGCTCGTCGTTTGTCTGGAAGGAGTGGAAGGCTGATATTGGCTACCCAGACGGCTTCGTCTTCGTGGCCGGCATGCTCAACGGCGCGTTTAGTGTTGGGCCCGTGGACGCAACCACGCACTTGGCCGAGGAGATTCCGAACCCGCAGAGAAATGTGCCCATGGCTCTGTTCCTGCAGGTGCTCACGGGATTCTTTACAGGATTCTGCTACCTGGTGGCCATCATGTACGCCATCAACGACTACGATGCGCTGTTTTCGTCCGCATATCCCATCGCCGAGATATATCGCCAGGCCACCGGATCGGCAGCCGGAGCGACAGGGCTGCTGGCGCTGGTCCTAATCTGTATCGCCTTAACTGTAATCGGCCTCTATATTACCTGCGGCCGGACGTTGTGGGCCCTTGCCCGAGACGGAGCCACTCCGTTCCCTCAGGTTCTCGGGGCGGTGCACCCGAAGCTCGACATGCCCCTCTGGTCCACCCTCATCACAGCCGTATTGGTTACCGTGCTGGGCGCGATTTACGTAGGCAGCACGACGGCATTTAACGCATTCGTTGGCAGCTTCATCCTGCTTTCGAGCAGCTCGTTTTTGGCATGCATCCTGCCCAACCTTTTGACTGGGCGCAAGAACATTACTTATGGGCCCTTCCACATGAAGGGGTACATCGGGTTCATCATGAATGGCATTGCGTGCGCCTACATGCTGGTCTGGGCCGTAATTTACTGCTTTCCCACATCTTTACCTGTCACGGCGCAAAACATGAATTATGCTTGTCTCATCTGGGGCGGGCTGAGCATTTTTGTTACTGGTTGGTGGTTTGGCAGCGCCAGGAAGGGATACCAAGGCCCGACAGCAACGGGGTCTGTGGTACCCGGGATGGATATCGATCCTGCCTGATGGGCAATTGGATCTTGGATCTTGGATCTTGGGTGTCTGGAATTCTGGGATATATGACGCGGGGACTTTTTGTTTTTGTCAAAGCGGCTTCGGATGTATTATAGACAAGACGTCTTTGTGCCTCACAAAGAATGAAACACTGACGACGATGAAACTGAATCGCCGCGGGTTGAGTCGAGCAGAAGCTGAACTCAAGTGACCTCATTGTCTCACCTCACCACGGTCGCGCATGCTGTGCTGCAGTCCCCTGCCAGGGTTTGCGGGGTTGGCGACGCATCCCAGCTTCATTTGAGTTGGGAACTTGGCAGTAACGAAAAAGTCTACAGGGGTGCTTTGCTTTTTGCCCATCCGTCGCAGGCCGCCCCCGCACGCTCGTGTGCCTGTGCCTGTGCCTGTGCCCATGTCTGTCTGTCTGTCTGCGTCTGGAGAATCCTGGAGCCTTTTCCCGCTGCGGTCTGTCGCTGGGGTTGCTCTCGGCGCGGAGCAAAAGTAGCGGCAGCAGCAGTAGCGGCAGCAGTAGTAGTAGTACCAGTAGTACCAGTAGTACCGGTACCAGCAGCAGCAGCAACGGCCAGAAACAGCGAGCACAGGACAAGAGACCGTCACCGCCAGGGCGCGCGATAACAGTCGGGTCGGGTGTGATTCGCCAGAAGTGACTGGGCGACGTGTTTTGGTGACGGTGATTGGGGATCTGGGCGGTCGACTTACAGCCAAAGGTTTAGGCGAGGCACGACACGTTCGTTAGCGCCGCACCCATGGAGCGATTCCACATTGACTGGCAGCTTCTGACGTCGTTCACCGCTGTTATTTCCGGGGCCAGGTGACAAAGGCAGCGAGAGCACCAGCCAACCCGGGCCTTGGGCTGCGTTCCACCCAGAGGCGGAGAGAGAGAGACACACACACTCCGTCTCTGGAGAGAGAGAGGCAGACAGACAGACAGGGAAAGACAAAATACGCAGAGAGGGTCCCGTTTCTAGCGCCGTCGGGGGTTCAGCAGCGTGTAGCCGTAGCGTCTGGGTCTCAGCACAGATCCGTTTGCGCGGTCGCATCTATTGCCCTGTCAAGATGGGTTGCGACCCAACCCCTGCGTCGAGCATCTAGCCCGCAAGCGCGTGTTGTGAGCAGAGAGCCGAATTGATCAGAATTATACGTCAGATTTTTTTCTTTGCTCTCCCCTTTCCTCTCCCGCTGTCACATGTAGAGAGGGTGGGGAAGGGGGGGGAGGACAGAGAGCGAGGAGAGGGAACACGAGACGAAACGGAACGGGATTTGAGTGCATGGGCTTGCAGTAGACGGTACAGTAAGATGTGATCTACACGAGATTATGTACGTGGTGCTTTGGACTAGTGTCTCGAGACGGATGCACGCGAGCCTTTTCTATCAGGGCGGCACCAGGAGGAGGGAACAGGACCTGAACAGGGAAGAATCCAGAAATTGATTTGTGAATTGGCATAAATGCTCGTCTAAGCATTAGAATGGACCAGAAAGAAAAAAAAAAAAATTCTTGCTACCGACTTAGCCAAGTGATTTGTTGTCAATGTTGTTCCCCGTAGTAAGTCGGGGAGTGATTCGTTCGCTTGCTAGGATCCGACAGCCTGCCGCCGTGATGTCTCACATAGCACAAAAAAAAAAAAAGACGCCCCCGTGTCCATTGGGAGAGAGAGGTCGAAATAAAAAAACAAGGCGAGGATGAGTAATAATGGGCTTGGCTGTGCAGAAGAAAAAAGCAGGGCCACGTAATAGGAATGGGTTGAAAAATCAAAAGTAGAAACCTCTCAGCCAAGGTTTTGGATGGAACACGAAGGAAGAGAGACAGCAAGCCGCCGGCGCAGCCATGACTGTCAGGAATTGAGAGGGATCGTCACGGGCAAAACGCACTCGGGTGGCGCCTAGATCAAAGGCAAAGCAAAAAAACCAGAATAGCAGCCAGTAAGCGCGCTCAATCTAGCGAGGAGAAGAGGCAGCCGGCAATGCCAATGCCAATTGCAGGCGGCCAGCAACGCAGCAATTGAACAAGCCCATGGCTAAGAATGGGGATTGTAAGAGTCACATCGCCATCATCATCATCATCATCATCACCACAGCCTTGGTTCGACTCACACGAGGAAAAGAAAAAAAAAATTTCTTCACCACTTGTACACTTCACCCAGCAAACCCGCCAGAAGGGGCCATCGCACAGGCGCTGCGTCGCGGGCTGGCGTCAAGCCCTCGCTTTTAATAAATTTTTCACCGTTGCTCGCCGGGCCCCTGTGTCTCTGGCGATCCGGCCGTTGGGCGAATGGCAGACGCCCACATCGCCTTGCAGCCCAACGGAGCCCACGCCTGACCTGGCCTCAATGGCGCCGGTCTGGCCAGCCAGCAGCCTGAGTGGCCGCCCTGGAAAATGGCTCGTCCCCGGTGCAGGCCCAGTAATCCAAGCACCAAGGCCCAGCAGCGCCCAGTAACGGGCCAGCCCAGCGCCGGGCCCCAGCAAAGCCCAGGCGGCCACTGGCTGCTCCACGTCCACGACAGCGGGCGCCGTCCCACTCCACCCGCCCAGAGCTGGGGCCCGCGTCGCTCCCCTCCCCGTCCACATGGCCCTCGCCACCCGCGCCGCGACGCCCTGCGGTCACGACGCCTGACGCACAAGCACAGGCAGGCGTCGCTGTAACTGTCGGCAGCCGCAGCAGCAGCACCTCCACCATCACCACCACCACCAGCACTCGTCGCCGAGTAGAGTGCCCACCCGCCCTGTCTGCAGAGCCTGCGAGTGCCTGGGATCTCCCCTGGGGCAGGGCGTGTGCATCTCGACCACATATCCTGCACCATACCTGACCAACAGGGGCCCTCCCGACCCCCCTCCGCGCCCAATCGTCGCCTGCGCGGGCCCCCCGGGGCGATCGAGAACTGGGTCTCCGCGCCGGCAAGGCGAATGCAAGGGAGCTCCAAGCTCCAAGCACGCTCCAAAGCACGCTCCCAGAAGCCGCAGCCGTCATCCCCTCCTCTGCCCGTCCGGGGCCGTGCATAGCATCCGCTGGTTGGTCCAGTTGTCACGGCCCAATGTGCGGTTGGGTAGTGGATCTCGAACCACGTTGGGGCCACACGCAGGGTTGCTCCAGTAGAATTGGGCTGCTAGGGCTCTCGCACGACTTGGAATATAGGTAATGCCAACGCCGCCGTATCAACAAAATTCTCTTTTCCCTTTATAATCTAGAAGATGCAAACAACAGGCGACGATCGATCCTACACCTACACCTAAAACCGCAACAACCCATCATTAGACGCTGCACACGCACAAGCACACGCACACGCACCATCACCACTCATCTGGACCACCATCACCACCACCGCCGCCACCAATACTATTTCGGCGCTGAAGTACTAGAATTTCATCTAGAACTTAGACTCCCGCTCTCCTAATTTTATATATACCATTTTTTATACATCATCGGCATCACATCACATCAGATACCCCTCACATACACACACACACACAACCATGCCAGCCCTCACCATCCGGGGCTATCCGCCCAAGAACGGAAACTCATCTTCCGACAACAACAACAACAACACCATCACCAACACCAACACCATCACCCGGAACAACACAAACACCATCACAAGGAACAACACAAACACAATCACCAGGACCAACACCAGCACAATCGCCAAGACCAACAACAACCAGAGGAACGACCAGAGCGCTGCCAACAGCAGACGGGAACTCCTCAACAACCTCATCAATGGCACCGCCAACGACAACTCCAACGCCATGGCCATGACCCGCATAAGAGCGCCCTCACGGCCGGCCCGCAAGCCTGACCCAGATACCCTGTCCACCGTTTCTGAAGTCTCCACCACAACCTCCGTCACCGAGTCGGATGTATCCACCACACCCTCGCAGAGCCCTCCGCCCCGGCCGAGCCGCTCCAAGCCCGCCATTCCCCCCAAGCCCTCACCGGCTCCGAAGCCCCTCCGCTTCAGGCCGCCCGCTCTCAAGTTCCGCCGCGGGGAGGCGGCCCCCCGGCCCAAGACGCCCGAGCCCATCACCCCCCGCGGCGCTTACACCTCGGATGACAACCGCTACGACTCGGACGGCACCGAATCCCGCTGGGGCTCGTCCGTCGTGTCCGCCACCACCGGCCTCACCAGCCTGGATTCTGAGACGGACTGCGAGAGCAAGATTGACTATGAGACGACCCGCATCCGCTCCCACTCCGTCACCCGCCACCAGACCATGACCCTCACCCAGACTCAGGCGCCTGCCCGTGACTCTCGTGACTCCCGTGATGCCCGCGATACCCGGGATACCCGCGACTCTCGCGACTCTCGCGAGTCCCGGGACACGCAGAAGGAGAGCAGAGGCCGCTCAAAGAGCCGCGGCCGCACATTCCACATTCACATCGAGCCCACCGCAGCTCCCGCGCCTCCTCCGACGCAGGCCCCGGCTCTTACACAGGCCCCCCAGCCTCTGGCTCTCCCGGCTCCTCAGCAGCCTCTTGTGCCTGGTCCTCACCAGTCCATTCTCTCCGGCCAGTCCATGCCCATCTACTCCCAGCAGGGCCCCCTCGTCCCTCACCCCGGCGCGGCTCCTCAGTTTCAGCAGCCCACCCAGCCGGCACAGATCGCCTACCCCCCCGCCCAGCACGCTCCCTACATCCCCCAGGGAAGCTCCATGCTCAGCCACAACGCTCCCATTATTACCCAGCGAACAGAGGTCACCCGCACCGAGACCACCAAGCGCCGCTCGCGCTCGAGGCACGATGTCGACAGGGCCATGGCGCAGGAGCTTGAGGATCTCAAGAGGGAGCTGGACCAGCTCAAGAGGCAGAACTCGTCCGCCAGCAAGGAGCTGAGCGATGCCCGCCACCAGATCTCGTCGATGCAGAAGGAGAAGGACGAGCTCCGCCAGGAGCGAAACAGGGCCAGGGACACCCAGGACAAGCTCAACAAGGACCTCGACTCGCAGGCCCGCAGCCTGGAGAAGACAAAGTCCAAGCTCGACGACCAGAAGCGCGCTTTCGAGAAGTTCGAAAAGGACCATGACTCGACTGTCAACAAGCTCAAGAAGGACCGCGACTACACGCTCGACAGCGCCAAGAAGGACCAGAAGGAGGCTGTCGAGAAGGCCAAGAAGGAGCAGGAGCGCCAGTTCGAGAAGTACAAGAAGGACCAGCAGGCCACCTTTGACCGCATCAAGAAGGACCGCGACATGGCCATCGAGCGCATGAAGCGCGAGCACGGCGAGGCCTACGACAAGCTCAAGATGGAGCGTGACGCCCTTGTCCTGACCGAGCGTGCCTTTGACGGCAAGGTCAAGGAGCTCGAAGACCACGTGGCCCGGTACAAGGAGTTTAAGGACATCCTCGAGCAGAAGTGCGACGCCCTCGAGAAGGAGTCTCAGACCAAGATCGACACCAGCTCGAGGTACGAGGCCAAGGCCATCAACCTGGAGCGAGAGCTGGACGACATCCGCATCATCGGCAAGTCCCGCGAGACGGCCTTCACCGCCCAGATTGCGGGTCTCGAGATCTCCAAGGAGTCGCTCGAGTTCCGCGTCGAGGGCCTCGAGAGCGACCTCATGCAGAAGTCGACCGAGCTCGGCTCGCTCACCGCCGAGCGCAACAAGCTCGACCAGCAGGCCAAGGACCGCCTGCAGGCCCTCGACGACCTGGGCAAGGAGAAGGCGACGCTCGAGGCCGAGAAGAACATGCTCCAGGCCCGCACCGGGGACCTCGAGAGCCAGCTCAAGACCCTGCAGGAGCGGTTCGATGCCCTGGACGCCGAGAAGAAGGGACTCCAGGAGCAGCTCAACGCCATCCAGGAGGACAAGAAGAAGCTCGAGGAGCACGCCGCCGGCCTCCAGACCAACATTGACGGCCTCCAGAAGGAGAACAACGACCTCCAGAAGGAGAACGACGACCTCAAGAAGGACGGCGAGACCAAGGACGCCAAGATTGACGAGACCGACAAGGCCAACAACGAGCTCAAGGAGCGCATCGAGGCTCTCGAGAAGGAGAAGGAGGAAGTCTCGGGCCAGATCGAGGAGCTCGAAACTAAGCGCAAGAAGCTAAAGAAGCGCGCTGAACTCCTCAACGGAGAGAACAAGAGCTTGCTCGACCAGGTCCGGGAGCTGCTCAGGGAGCAGGATGATTCGTCGTCCCGCGTGTTGAGGCTCTCGGTGGAGAACAACAACCTCCGAGACGAGAACTCGACTCTCCGCACTCTGTCCGAGGTTGGCAGCGTCGTCGGCTCGTCCGTCGTCGGCTCTTCCGTTGTCAGCTCCTCGGTGACTGGAACATCCGTCGTCAGCGATGCCCGCTCCGACACTACCGAGAAGGCACCTCTTGATGATGCGGTTTCCGAGGCTCCCACCGACACCACCGCCGAGTCTGCTCCCGAGCCTCCCGCACCAACAGTCGAGGATGCTGAGCCCGAGACCGCACCGGCCCCGGCCGAGGAGGCTGCTCCCGAGCCGCCTGTCGAGGCTACCAGGGACCCGGCCATTGAGGAGGCCGGCGCTGCTCTGCTCGCCGAGATGGATCAGCTCAAGAGCCAGAACGCCGCCCTCGTCGACAAGGCTGCTGCTCTCGACATCCTGGCCACCAAGAATGAGGAGATCCGCACCCAGCTCGCTGGTCTGGAGGAGGAGGCTGCCAAGCTCCGGGAGACGGCTGCGGCCGCCGACGGCATCACGGCCGAGCGCGATGAGATTGCCGGCAAGCTGGCAGCCGCCGAGGAGGAGACGGCCAAGCTCAAGGAGTCGTCGGCCTCCGTGGAGGCTCTGATGGCGGAGCGCGACGAGCTTGCCGGCAAGCTCGAGGCGGCCGAGAGGGAGCTCCCCGAGCTGCGCGTCGAGAACGGCAGCCTGGTGGCCCAGCTCGAAGACGTCAAGAAGCAGCTCGACGAGGCGCAGGCGGCCCAGCAGGCGGCGCTCGACGAAGTGTCTGCCCTGCAGACCCAGGTCGCTGCCCTCGTCGTCCAGCTCGGCACCAACGGCATCATTGGCAGCAACAACTCGGCCAGGACACGCAGCGGCCGCTCCAAGAAGGACGGCGGCAAGCGCAAGGACGAGATTGTCGTTGTCCGCGAATCCCGCGAAAAAGGCGGAGCAATGTCAGTCAAGACCCTCTTGCTTCCCTTTGTTTAAAGACAACGACTAACGTGCCTACTTCTAGCCATATCGTGCGCCGCAAGAATCTACACCTTGCTCGATCGTCCTCGCAATCCGAGGGATCCGAGAAGGACACTTGAAGAATGAAACAACGACATCAAAATAAACATCGACATCAGCATTTATAAATATACATACGAACGGCTGAATACGTGTAATGATACACACACATGTACAGTGTAACATTTCTCAACTGTGCTAGTAGGATTTTTGGGATTATGGCTAGAGGGTATTGTTTTTTTCCTGTGCTACAAAGCGGATATGGATTAAGAGCATGGCGCAAGCGTACATGATTGTTTTTTTTACTTACTATTTCTTTGGGTTTTCATAGCCTGCCTGTTTTTCTTATTTTCCTTTTTTTGTTACATTTATTTCCTCATCATGTTGTTTTTGTTTTGATATCGACAGACATGCTTGGATGGAAACGATGCGACTACAACACACGACCCACTCACGATTCGATCGCTTAGACGAAGCAACCCCTTCTCCTTTGTCATGAAAATATTTTACGGGAACAAGATTGGATGGAAACCACCACGAGTTTGGAATTTTGCAACTTTTTGTTTTAAAAACTTTATTCATGTTATGCTTGGCTCTGGAGCGTTTTTTTTTATTCCATAGACGATTTAATGAGGTAGTAGTTAGTTAGTCTGGTAAATGCGAGGATAACGAGAAAAGAAAAAAAAGGCTCCGTGCCATTATCAAACTTGGTGTGATGTGCCCAATTGTAGAGGAAGCCCCAGTAGAGGCAGTACGGGTTGCAGGTGTTGAGAATGTGCACTGTAGTGGTGCCTCAGTCTCACGCTGGCCTTGGTTTGATTTGCAGTCCTTTACTCCCCACAATGCTTTTTCTTGACAGGTGCCCCGAACAAGCCCAATCAAAAGAATAACCAGCTAAGCCTCATAAAAAGTATAACTGGCTAAGCCAAACCTGCCAGAAGGACTTGTCCCGAATACTCATGCACTCACCCCCCGCAACCTGCCTGTACTACCTCTACACTGGGGGTTGGATTTCTGGAATACCATCGAGAAAAATTTCACATCAGATGGTACATTTTGCGTTGGCTAACAACTCAGCCGATGAGTGCTGGCTGTATGCTCAACAAGCCTTGAAGGTGTGCAAGTTCCACTTTCAACATTCTGCGCGGGTCGTAGCCCTTGAGAGCCCATGCGTTAAGCGACATGCACTGCTACATCCGTCGTCCACACCGCTCAGTCAGTCAGTCACAGATGTTTTTTTTTTTCAAAACGGTCTGCAAAATAAATAATAAAATAAAATAAATAAATAATCAAACAAAGCTAAACCTAATTTCTTAAAATAGAAACCCTAGACGTATCGGATATCCGGCGCGGGTGGCTGCGTCATGTTGGAGCCGAGAAAGTAATCCAGGTGGTGAGACTGGACGTAGCCCTTGAGGGTCATGGCGTTGCGGTACGCAGGGTTGTGAGCCAGCGTATACAGACGAATGTCGGTCGGCGTGTCCGTAGTCAGGATGATGAGCTGGTCGTAGTCGGAGTTTGTGAGAATGACTTCCTCACGCCAGTCCCCCAGGATATCGCCAATGAAGCCCGGGTTGCGCCCGGTTGGACTGATGGCGCCGTAGTCGGACGCCCTGAGGAGCCGCGGAAGCTTGTTGGACGCAGCCGGGTTCTCCCAGTCCCACTTCTCGACGCGGCCGTCGTTCCACAGCTCCATCAGCACGTCTCCGTCCCACCAGATGCCCAGGTGAGGCCACGGCGCCAGCTCAGTGTCGCTCTCCGTGAGCTCGTTGGACGCTGCGTTGTAGAGCCCAGAGAAGCCCCAGACCTCCATCCCAGGGTATCGCGGGTCGATGTCTCCCGCCATCCCGCGACCAATGTCCGTCAGGTTCTCGCCGTAGTGCTCCCACAGGAGGGTGCCATCCGTTGCGTCGTAGTAGTACTCGTACAGCAGGCTCGGGTTATTCTGCTGCACCCCGTAGCCCTGCAGGCCCTCCCGGTCCGGGTCCATCTTGGCGATGTGGTATCGGTCGCCGTGCACGATGCCCTCCGGCCCCAGCAAGTATCGCACGCTGCCGTCACCGTTGAGCATGAAGCCAATCTCGGCAATCTCGTCTTTCCCATCGCCGTTCACATCAATAATCCGCGTGTTGTGTCCGTCCGGTGCGTCTTGATCCTCGCGCAGCCACTTCCACTCCATCTTCACGTCGCTGCCGTCAAATGTCCACGCCGCCATGATGAGGTTGAAGTCGCCTGAGTCTTGACGGTTCTTCATGTACGTGACTAGGTGCGGCCGCTCGCCGTCTAGGTAGCCGACGCCAAACCGTGCCGCCAGAGGACCGTCGGAAATGTAGTCGGTCGGCACCTGGGCGGTTGCGCGAAGTGCTCCAGTCTTGCCGTCGAGAATGGCAATGAACTGCTCATCATCGCTGTCACCGCCATCGAATGTCTCACCGTCGCCAAATACAACGCCATTGGCAATGCGCACAGCCACTTCGGCCAGTCCATCGCTGTCAAAGTCGTACACGGTGACGCCATCCCAGTGCCCAACGTTGAGAGTTGACGATCCAGGTTCAATGTTGTTCTGGTTCTCGCTGTTTGGGCCCATGTTGATTTCCCACAAGGGGGTTCCGTCGCTGGCATAGGCCTCCAGTGTCTGGGGGGACGTTTGCCGATCGATCACAAAGTCGTAGTTGCCGTCGCCGTCGAGGTCGCCAACCCAAACAAACTTGATTTGGCCGCCAGGATTGATTGGGATTCTGACTGCCGGCTCTTGTGCATTCTCGGCGCCTAGTGTGAATTTGTTACTGGCGCTGCCTTCCTTGCCGTCCACCACGGCTCGGACATGATAGGTGTTGGACTCTCCCAGGTCAGCTCCCGTGTCGACAAAGTTGGTCCCAGCAGTCAAGACTTTGGAGTTGAGGAGCTTGGAGCCACGGTAGACGTTGAAACCGATGTCTTCGGGATCAAGGCCAAGCAGGCGCCAGCTAACCAGCACGGCCGTCTCGTTTGATCGTACTGCGACGACGCCCCGGCTGAGAGACTCCATTGGCCGAGTAGCTTGAGCGATTGGCGCAGAGAGTAACATCGCTGCCAATGCGGCGGCTTTAGCCGCGAAGGGAGCTAGAATCTTCATTGTTAGTGTGATCACCAGTTGGTCTAACTGCGATGGACGAGCTGCTGTGATTGAAGTTGGGGAAGCTCGTTGATGCCGAGGTCCTCACTGGTGTTTCGACATGGAAGCGTCACGAAATCCCTTCGGCTTTGATGTATTTTATACAATGGAAGAAGTTAGTTTCGTAGACTCGGGACTATTTCTTCGGAACATTGTCTTCGGAGCAATGGTCTCGGGTGCTGACTATATGCTTTCCGAGCAATGTCGTAGGCAGGCAGCGGACTTTTTATCATTGGCGGGAAAACAATAAGCTCTTCAATCTTGTTCGTCATACGCGCGCGATACCCCTGCAAAAGAGGTTCGATTGCTGTCTGCACCCCGCAATTGCGACCGTCCTTAATATCGCTGAACATGGCCCCCTTGCTAGTCTTACAGGATTTGAGCGCTTGGCATTCGACAATTGATCTATAATTTGTTATCAACCCACAGCCTAAAACAGCGCTCTGTGCCATACTCACACCCAGACGCTGAGTTTTAACTCACTGTAGGAGCTGGATTGTGGTCTGCTGATGCAACTGCTGTGGGCTAGCAGAAGCTCGCAGCCAAGCTATTTGCCTTGGCACAGGCTTGTTTAGGAGGCCATAGCCTAACAACGGCCGGTGTTTCTGTAGGCTAGCTCAATGCTACCACACTGCCACTATCGGCAGTATAATGATTGCCATGTGGCGATGTGCGGCTACACTTCCCACTCATTTACAAGAAAAAATGCACCTATGCGCAGTCGTATAGCCAACAGCCCGCGCTCGTTAGTCAGCAATGGCGTCCGGTATAATGTCGGTCTTGTTGGTTGTTCTTCTGTTGATCGCTCTTCTTACGCATTACCGTCGCTCCGTAAACCCACCGTTGTAGAGAAACGTGAGATAGAATGGCCCAGGTCTGTTGCCATTGCTTCATAACTTTGAACGCAGTATGATTGTGTTATCGAGACAGCATCTGAACATGATAACTCTTTTAGGATTTTCCAGGGCAGGAACTTCGGCTACTTCTAGTCAGCGGTGTCGTTAACCAGATAGTGAACTGAAGTTTGATGGTAAAACTGATAGAATAGCGATAGAAACCATTGGAAAGTCGGAATTTCATCCTACCACAAAAGTAAGGAACGTTGGAGCCTAAAAAGAATACATGAGATCGCCTAAATATGGGCCAGAATCCACCCTAATATGTTTTCATTCTTTATGCCCACTTAGATATCAAATTTACTTTCAAACTCGCTTATCGCAGTAAGGTCAATAGGACCTTTGCATAGCTATTTTAACCTCTGGGAAGTCCATCATGGAGTGATCGGTATTGGAGATCAAGGTGCTTGACAAATCCCTGATATACTCTTTCCTCCCAGCTTTGTGAACCCTTCCGTTCATCACGATCACATCTAGGAGGTCGTGGTTTTGAAGGATGCTAATATCCTCGAGAGGATTGCCGTTGACCAGGATACAATCCGCGTAGTATCCAGGCTGGATTTTGCCTAGTTCGTGCCCTCTCATCATGAGAGCAGCTACGCCAGCTGTGGCCGCAATAATGCTCTCGTGAGGCGTGAAGTCTAGAAGCTTGACAAAATGCTCCAAATCTCGAGCGTATGTACCGTGCGGAGTCCACGCAAAGCCGTAATCGCTTCGAGTAGAGTCAACACGCTGATGATGTTCCCTGGGACGAGTGGAGCGAAACTTACCCTCCAGGAAGAACCACAATACCACGTCGATGCATCTCTCGAAGCCCGGCGACAGCAACATCCAATTCTCTGATATACCCAGCTGCCTCGGCGGCTTTTTTGGTGTACCCGAACGCCTCTGCCTCATATGCCGTTGCCCAGAGCCAGTTAATGGCTGGGACAACAAAGCTCTTATCCTTTTTCTTCTCCAACATATCCATGCCTGAGAGTAGTTAGATTAGAGTATTAAGAGGAAAGGTGAGAGTAATAAATGGACTTACCTTCGTCGTCTACGTAAGACCCATGATATATCACATCCACGCCGTGTTTAACACACATTTTAATCGAATCACGGGCACGAGCGTGTGCGCAAAGCCTCTTGCCGAGTGAATGAGCTACCTCCACACACGCTCCAACCTCGGCATCTGAGAAGTAACAGTCTTGGGCAGAGCGTATTTGGGTAATCTCCTCTCCTGACATGCTCAGTTTGATATTATCAACCCCGATGTTCTCAATGTTGTGACGAATAACCTGTCGCATTTCTATACTAATGTTAGTGAACTCTGGATGGCGCAAAAGTGCCCCGAGTGCGGTAATAGAACGTACCATCAGGACCATCTGCAAACTTCGTTATGCCTGCTACCAAATCGCCATCGGGTTTGGCAATCTCCCTCGCGTTGGCAAGATATCTGGGGCCGGGAATGTCGCCGGCATTGATGGCGTCTCGAACGACAACATCGAGTCGATCTTTTGCTGATGCCGCTCCAAAGCACCTGGACGTATGGTGAGCCCTTTTTCGTCTCAAAATTCCTTTCGAAGTGACATGAACCTACATGGAGTAACCCGAGTCAAGAAAACACTGGGCACTCTTTGCTGTCAAGAGAACATGCTCTTCGACTCCCAGATCTCCAAGGCGAGCGAGATCACCCCCATTCCAACTCAAGTGAGCATGTCCGTCGCCCAAGCCTGACATGAGCGTTCTTCCTCGTCCTTGGAAGACACGAACTGCGGGGTTCTTTTCGTATTCTTCTCTCTTGGAGACTCCCCCCACCTCTACGATTCTTTCTCCTGGTACACCATCAGTATTCTTTCTGGAGAGGTCGGACATGCAAGCTGAGTCTGTCGCGTTGTTACCTTCAATGAGTACATCGCCTCGGTATGGCTCCCGACCGGTGGAGTCGATAATGTTGACATCAACGAAAAGAATCTTAGATTCGGAGTGGGTGCCATAAATGTGATATTCTTTGGGCTGAAGTTCGGGATCAAGGTTTAGGTTGTTGATGTAGGCCACGTTGCGTGGGGTGCCTTTGACATCTGTAGTGGGTTTCCATTCAGAATGGGACCCCTGGGGCCAAGATACGCTATCTGCTGTTCTTTGTGTAGCCATATCTGTAGGTGCAGGGCGATACTGAGAGAAGACTTTCTCCGTTGGATTGACTGTAAAGTTATCTGTATTTAGTTGGATTCGTGACTCCCCGCAAAACGACTTCCCCGGGGGGATGAGGCCCACTACAATATGCACAACATCTTGGGCCTGGAGCGCTGTCCACTCTTTGCCGCTTTCTCCGCCCTTCTCCGCGTCACTCCGTGGCATTTCGTGATACGCCGTGCTATCCCGCCATCTCCGTCGATCTCCATACGCGGGAGAGCCCTCATGTAGCCGAACCCCGCAAATTCACTTTGAGACAGGTGCAGCTGCGAGAGTAGCATTTTGTCCAATTAAAAATTCAGTACCTAACCCCCTTGGGCGAAGGACACGTTCCCCTTCAGGCAGCTTGCAGACTGATTACGGAAGGCCCGGAGAAAAGGATAACCAATATCTTAGTCTTTTGTCGAAAGTCCTGAAAACAAAAATGAACTCAATGTTGCATACAATCTGGGTTCTCCCCAAAGCTTTCTCTGTGGTCTTGCTTTACAAAGTCTTTCCCTAAACACCAGCATTTTCTCCTAAGGTTCTCTTCTTTGTGTGCTTCAATTGGCTTGCGAATCATCCAAGCTGACTCGGCAGCGCGGCAGGCTACTTTGGCGGCAGTTCGGATGTGGCTAGCTCTGGGATGATCGACGCATTGAGCTGTTGTTCTCATGTGGAGCAAGATGTGCCTTGAGCGAATTATTCAAGGAGTCTGAAATGACTGTGTGTAATAAAATCGTCTATCTAATTTTTTGAGGTTTATTTCACTTGGTACGAAGCTTTTACAGAAACCCTTTGACCGCCTGACTAATCCCATCAACATTTTCATATACATGCCAGTGGCCAGTGCCCTGCAGCACGACAAGACGGCTATCGCTAATCCTATCGGCGTACTGCTCGCATAGGCCTGGGGGCGACACTTTATCCTCATCACCAGTGACAATCAAGGTACTGGCTTTCACCAACTCCACATCCAACTTTTGGGTGGCCCGTGCAAGAGCCCAGCAAGCCTTCGCGTATGACTCGGGGTCTTGGCTTAGGAGGCTCAATTTGACGGCTGCAATCGCGACAGGGTTTGTTCTCTTGGAATGCTCCGAAGTACCAGCTTCAACAACAGCATCGACAACGGCATTCATACCCTTGGCCCTCACCAAAGCTGCTCTAGCAAAAGTGCCGTTCACAGCAACGCTGGGGAGAGGAGACGGCGGTGGACCGACCAGAATGAGCTTTTTGACAAGATTCGGGTTATCGATGGTAAAACGGAGTGCTACCAAACAAGCTAGTGAATGTGCAACCAGAACACCAGGATTGGACTCGGAGATGTTGGCGAGGTCAAAGATTGAACGGGTGTCTGCTGCAAATGATTCAATCGTCAAACTGCTAAGAGGGTGCGTTGGACTGAGTCCGTGGCCCTCAAGGTCAAAAAGATGTAGTGAGTGGGTCTTGTCCAAAGAAAGATTGGAAATCAGAGGAGTCCAATAGTCCAGAGTACCCCCCAAACCATGGACGAAGACGATTTTCTCATTTCCAGACCCGAAGGTTTGGTAATTGAGAAGTTTGCCGTTGAAGTCTGTCAGGCCGATGCCGGTGCCCAACGACTTTGTAGAATTTGTAAGGGGTATCGAGGAAGCCCCAGTTACTTGGCTGATCGTTCCATGCACCGATAATGTAGGTGCAATCTTGTTTCGGAGCGTGCCAAGACCCGTAACGGAAACAGCGACTTCATCTCCAGGATGGAGATATACCGGGGGCTTTTTTCCAATACCAACGCCAGCAGGCTGCATATTATTAGTGTATGAAGTTTAGTGAAACTTTTCTTTGGCAAGCGATCCTTACAGTTCCAGTGGCAATGACATCTCCAGCCTGAAGGGTTTGGCCCTCGGAGATGGTCTTGATCAAAGTGGGGATAGAGAAGATCAAGTCATCAGTCGTGGCGTTTTGTCGAAGCTCTCCATTCACGTGCGTTTGAAGTTGAAGAACCGCGGGTAGCCGCTCCTTGGGAACCGCAATGGGGCCCTGGAAGTGATTTAGTTTCCGGGCGAGTAACCATAGGATTGAGCTGAGCCAAACTTACAATGGGGCAGAAAGTATCGGGTGATTTTCCGAGGAAGAATTGCTTATGATCTCTTTGCCGTTCCCTTGCCGTCATATCATTGATGATGGTGTATCCCCAAACGTGGTTCATTGCATCAGACTCGTCTATCCGGAAGCCAGACTTTCCAACAATCACACCGATCTCACCTTCAAAGTCCGCTGTTTCTGTAAAGGAAGGGTGAGGGAAGATATCCACGCCGTCGGCAATGATGCTAGTGGCTCTCTTGGTGAAGATGACCGGGTGGCTGGGTCTGTCATTCTGATCGGAGCTGTCAAATCCGGAGCTGTTAAACTCTTTTGCGTGCTCCATGTAATTTTTGCCCACAGCTAGGATATCACGGCCACTGATTGGAGGCAGAATGGTGACGTCTTTTAATGAGATTGGGTTCCCATCCGGGATAATTTTGGACTCTCCGGCTTCGATAACTTGGTAAAGATTTGCAACCGGAGTACCGGAATCAAATGACAGAGGCTGAAGAGTTTTGTCTTCCAAGTCGAAGTTTCCAATTCGGGTAGAACCCGTGCTGGGTTCGATGAAAGCGGCGTACTGTGAAAGAGACTTCATTGCAGTAGTTGTAGTTTGTTATCAGATTTATTGGGGGAGAACGATAAAAGAGGTGCAAACTAGGCGAATGCAGTCATTATAGCCGACCTCAAATACTCTAACATCGCTAATCCTTTGGTCACATGGTTGTATCATCTGCTTGAGCTATTTTCAAGCGAAGGACGGTTCTTTCTTTGTGCAGCGGAGAACGCGGACAAGGCGAGGCGGAGATGCACGGAGATGCGCGGAGATGGGCGCAGATGGCTGAGACGGTGTCCACAACCCGCGCCAGGCACGGCTAGGTCTTTGAAGTTCATTTTGCCGCAATGCATATTATGACGTCTTAGTTTCAGGGTTATCGCAGCTGGCGTATTGATGGGAAATGGCCCTAAAAGTGGTTAACCGGCTGAATATGGGCAGCTCTAGACGTCAGGGTCACTACTGCCTACGCGGGCCTTTACGGGTCTTGAAAGTTTGGCTCAACTAATGATGTCTTAGACAGCTAGAAAGATTTTAAAATATAGACTCTGATAGCTAATTTAAACCGATGTTCCCATCCACGTGCGGGCTGGTCAGAAAGCCTCTACTCGCTGATTATAGATCCCCACTCAGCCCAGTTAATCATCGATGGTGAAAGCCATTGGTGTGGTTCGAAATTTCCTAGGAAAAGGTCGATATTGTATGTATCGATCTGACTTGCTGCATCCTTTTCGAGGTAGCTATGAGATGCCTGCCCACAAGTTGGTGATTGTAAATGGTTAGACTCCAGTGCTGAGATGTGGGCCGGCTCGATAGAGCGCTTGATGGACAGTAATTCTCTGCAAAATTAGCCTCAGCTTCCCTAGCGAGGACTAGACTCACAGGAGCTTTCTGACAGTCGGCATGGCTTTTATACAAAACCTGCTCAGTCCAGATTTCTCAATTTGCGAAAAGATATGAACTGAGGTGGAGATGTCGCTTTGCACAAGTTCTCGAGTCGTTGCATCTAGATCAGCGCTTGTGTTGTTCAGATATATCAAGAAGACAACGGCATGAAAGGCGTGGAACGACCCGAGTCCATGATTGTACCACTGGTATGGTTTATACCTTTCAGTTTCATGAAGCAACCTATGAATGGCGAGTAAGGATCGCGAGCTGTCGATGCACCTTTGTCTTGATGCCAGCACGTTTTCTCTTGAATACCGGCCATCGTGATCTTTGACAAACCGCTCCATAAGAACGGGTCGATGAAGGAGTAATGTAATTTGATGTGAATAACCACATAATATGTTCATGTGTACTTCCTGAAAAGCGGACAGCGACGTGACACATGTGTCAAGGAGGTACTTTTCGTTGAGTGCATTCTGCTGATCCTTAATTTCGGAATCCAACTGTAAAATTGTCCCAAAACTTGGTTTTTGTTCGCTATTAAAAATGGCATTGCATATTTTGTTGCAAAGACCATATAGTTTGAATTTCAACAGCAAATAGGACATCTGTGTTGGGCCAGTATGGGGAGAGGCCAAGGGCGAAAGTCCTTGGCTGAGCTGTTCGTCATCAACATCAAGAGGGGGTTTGACATTCGAGGCCGTGTTTCCGTGATCTAGGTTGCCTAATGTAGTATTTTGAATTGTGTAGAGCATTTGCAGCCCAGCCCAACATCTTCTGCGCTCCTCTGCGACGATGATGTCCAGGTTGAACGCATCAGGGTCGACGTGAAAACCTAGAGACAGAGCAATGTGCTTAGCTGTTCCGAGAAGGGCCCAGGACTGTCCATGGGTATGATTTATGCCGTATATCAGAATCACTAGCGCTTGGAGGGTGCAGAGGTTGTGTCTCCAGAGGAAATTGTCGGCTTCGAGACATTTCATTGCTGCAGATCTGTACCGACTACCAAGAACGGAGATGTTCTCAGAAGGTGTTTTACGATGTCCCAGATCCTTGAGCAGCAAGCTTTCGGGTTGGACAGCAGAGACTGCCACACTCATGATAGTAAATAACAATGCAAGCCAAGATAAAGAGACCTTTTCTGGATCTTCAAGAAACTTGGAATAGGCTGCTTCAAATGATGGGCCGTGCAGTATGTGGAATAGCTGGCATCAGTACCTTTAGCAAGTGGAACCATGGCGATGTAGTTCAAGGGAATGGAACAGGAACTAACCGGAGCGTAGATACTGAAAAATATTTTCTTTAGCTCGTCGCAAACGGAGATTGGTGGAAGTAGGCTAAGATAATCGGCGATATTAGCCTTGGTAGTTTGCCAAGGAATGGCACTTTCATCTTCCTCAAATTCAGAGACAGCGCTGTTAGAGATGGGATTCGCGGTGAGAATCGACGACCATGTTGAAAATGACGGCTCGTATCGTTCGTGCCCGGATTTAGATCGAACAAGGCTTCCGGGGCATCTTAACGGTGAAGTAGTAGGTATACCAAAGGGCGAAAGGCCATCTTGTTCTGAAGCAAAGCCACTGGTCAATGTGGAATCGCGCAGCAAATTCCTCTCAGGCGAGGGTAAATGGGACTGGAAGTCATTTGCGCAAGGTGATGCGGGCGCATGATCATTTCTGCCGTTACCATTTTGAGCCCCCAGAATCTGCTCAAGTTTTTTGATGCGTTCAAGCAGCGTAGCGTTGTCCGACTCTTCCACGCTTGGTTGCGGCGGCCTCCGCTGGCGGTGGTGCAAGTCTCTGAGGTAGATGCATTCCGAGGGCGGAATGCCCCGTCGCACGCACGATTCACAGGGTCCCTTGTCATGGCGGGCGTTTCGAGGACATCGGATTTTTCTCCCACGGCATGGCTCACAGCTGAGCGGCATACGGCGATTTGTAACCGGCATTTCTGCTGTTGTCTGGAGAGAGGCTGTGGGTACAGTGTGCAGTGCAGGCGATGACCATCTCGTAATCATTTCCATTTCAATCACAATCCCCCACATTTACCCCGCAGTCTTTGATTGATTGGCACTCCTTCTGAAATACCTTACATTCGCTCAATCTTGGATCGGGAACTTGGACAGTCAATCGGAGGCTCTTGTACTGTCGAGATTGAGGGGCGACGTAAACTTTCCTAGCAAAGTTGGTATTACGGCGCACGAATTCCGTCAAAAGGTGCCGTGAATCTCTTCTGGCGCACATAGGATACGAATGTTGATTCGTAGATATTTCTGACTGATTCTGCTCTTCCTTTAATACTTCTATATCATTAATGGATCGACGTCATGCTGACACCCCTTAGATTCCTTAAGACTGTAGAGTGAAAGTAATCGATAAATTGCGGTGGAAGCTAGAAAAATCGAGTTCAATACGGACAAGGAGAAACAAATAATTCTTAGATGAAATTAAAAGAAACATTAAATATGGAGTTATGAATTATATTAAGATGATAATGATAGGGTGAAGAAAAAATTAGCTGGGCTGAGCCGTCATGAAACATCCCCATGAGCCCTGATACGGCGTAATCAATATATTGCATGCTTCAAAATAAAGCCAGTGGCCTGCCCAACCCTAAATGGCTTTACGCGCTGCTTTTCCCAAAGCCTTACGGCATAGCAAGTCTCCTTGATGTCATCCTCCCAAAGTTTCATACTTATGAAATCGCTCTTCGAGGGCTGTGCTTGATCCGGATAAATTGGTGAAAAGTATAGTATTGCATGGTGGAATGGATACTCAGGCAGACTTTTATTCGCTTCACTTCAGAGCATTGTAGCCTCTTTGAAGGGAATCATGTCCCTTGACAACAAGTTGTTGCCCTTGATCTCGTAGCTCTGGGCTAGCATAGCCCACCAATACCACTCCCAGGTTGGAGCCCACTTTTGTCAATGCATCAATAACAAGTAGAGCGACCTGCGTCCCTGTTTCTGGGAGCTTCGACACGTACTTCTGGGCAACCGGAAACTTTCCAACGATGCTACCGACAAGAGGAAGATTATTGATGACAGAGACTGCGGCTAGTTCGGGTTTCAAATTGATGACGACGTCAATAGTCGTGTTGATCTCATGCAATAGACTTTCACCGGCGCGGAGAGTCTGATTTTCCATCTCCGATGTACGGCTGCTGATGTCGCTGGGGCTAATTTTGCAAGTAGAATCAGTCGTTAGGAGGCTGTATACTTTTTGCACTTTCTGCAAAACCGGAACTGAAGCCATGATTCCGCCGTTCCAGTTGAGAAGCTCTCCTCTAAGGTCGGCGGTGGCTGATTGGATCTGTGTCAAACAGTCGAGATCTTTTTGAGGAGCCGAGACGGCAGCTGTCACGAAGACAGCAACGGGGACGAGGCTGATTCGCATGATGAATAGGTGAAAGTGAAACCCGGATATTTGTATTAGATCAAACCAAATCTAAAGATATGTAGAGGAGAGAGATGGGCCTACGGTGATCTACTGGGAGGCTAATGGTTATATGGAAACTAGCTTTAGGCCTTGATCCAAAACCACTTGTGGGGCGGTCTGTTAGGTATGCACTAGAGGTAACACAATTTTGTCGCGTCCCTCATTCAAAATGGTCTCATGCATAACGCCCAACTTAGATGGTGGGGTAGAAAGATGATATGGTCAAGGAAAATGTTCGGATGACCGCAAAATATACTGTATTCATCAGGTGTAATCAATTTAGGCTGGTTTCTTTTTGTTGATGGATAACTTATCACAGCGTGAATCGATTCGTAAGAGTCTTGAAGCAAGATTTGGAAAGGGGAAGTGCGACAATGATCGGCCTTACTCGGAGAATCCGCCCGTCAAATCAATCACAATGATGCGCGAATTTTCTTATTTGCCAACTGACAAGTCTTCACATAAGCTAGATGAGACACGTCGCACACGGCACAATTAGGTGCATGGTGAAAACACGGCACAGTGCCAATCACATGATTCGCTAGCTACAGTAGTTCCTTTTGGTCGCATTGTACACCTTTTCGCGGCTGCAGTCGCGTAATGACGTGGTCTGATTTGCTGGATGTCTCACCAAATGAGAGACACGGCTGGTAGTCTCGACGCTCAGACCCTCACAGCTGACCATAGCCACGGCGCGACATACATCCCGTCAATTCGGAGACATCTGCTTTTAGTGTGTTCAAAGAGAAGTTTTAGATATGTATGGATGAAATATTTTGGAATAGCCACGGTGCTTGGGATGGCTAGGCGTTCTATATTTCGTCAAGTTGGTCTCATCTAATAATGTGTTTGCAAGTTAAGTCGTTTGGAGAAAAGAAGAGAGCCCAGGTACTCCTCTTTTGGCTAGACGTAGCTCTGAGCTTGTATGTTTCGTAGCCTGCCGGATTTCATGCATGTCTCAGCTGAAATAGGTTGATCGTGCATCTCATTTATGCTCTGTGGCGTCGAGCTGACGTCCACTAAAGTCACATCGTAGCACGCATTGAATCATCTATGAGATATGCCGATGATTCAATGCAAGATCCCTCATGCTATTAAATACTGCGGCTGTTTGGATTCACCCCCAAATTCTTCTGATCATTCAGCAGTCTTTGTTGCATTTCAATTAAGCACGAAACACTATGCCGTCAGATGGCGGCGCACCAGCGCCTATCGCCATTATTGGCATGGCATTGAGGCTTCCTGGTGGTATCTCCACCCCCGATGACTTTTGGGAACTACTAGTCTGCAAAGGAGACGGTAGATGCCGGGTTCCCGTTGATCGATATAATGTTGATAGCTTCTACGGCAAGAAGATGCACCCTCAGAAGGTTGCCACCGAGTATGGATACTTTCTGGACGACGTCAATATCAAAGCCTTCGATGCTTCCTTTTTTGGGGCTAAGCGCATAGAAGTGGAACCATGCGACCCTCAACAACGACTTTTGCTTGAAGTTGTTTGGGAGTGCATGGAGAGTGCGGGCCAGACAGGTTTGCGTGGCACTAACACAGGTGTTTTTGTGGGTGTTTTTGGTGAGGATTGGCACAATATTCTTCACAAGGACACCCAAAACTCTAGTCCTTATCGTGCCTTTTCTGCTGCTGATTATGCACTTTCAAACCGCCTCTCTTACGAATACGATTTCAGAGGCCCCAGGTGTGTGCTCTAGGCAGTATGGCATGGCGGATAGCCTACTAAATGATAATATAGCATGACAATACGCACAGCATGCTCAGCCTCTATGTCTGGTCTTCATCTCGCTTGTCAGGCACTCCGAAATGGTGATTGTTCCACTGCAATTGTGGCAGGCACAAGCCTCATCCTCGAGCCCTCTATGACGTTGGATATGTCAAGACAAGGAGTGCTCTCTCCTACTGGATCTTGCAAGACCTTTGATGCATCAGCAGATGGGTTTGCCAGAGGAGAGGCAGTAAATGCCATATTGATCAAGCCTCTAGCAGATGCAATTCGAGATGGTGACCCTGTTCGAGCTGTTATAAGAAGCTTGTCGGTCAATTCGGATGGTAAAACATCCACATTCGGCTCACCAAGCACAGAAGCTCAGATAAGCTTAATACGCCGAGCCTATGAAGCAGCTGGGATTGAAGAAATTGCCCGGACGCCATTTGTTGAGTGTCACGGCACAGGAACCCCTGTGGGAGATCCTCTTGAAGCAGCCGCTGTGGGAGCCGTATTTGAGGAGTATGATACCTACATTGGATCCGTAAGTTATAGAGTTGGAATCTGTGGAGAATGCCACTAACCTCAGCTAGGTCAAACCAAATGTTGGCCATGCGGAAGGAGCGTCGGGTTTGAGTAGTGTGATCAAGGCTGTTCTAGCGCTAGAACATGAAATTATCCCTCCTAACATCGGATTTTCAAAGCCAAACCCGAAGAGTAGGCTTATCTAACACTTTTCTTAGATATTTGCGCTAATATTATTCTTCCAGTCCTATTCGAAAAGCAAAAGCTCCATGTGCCGATGGAGGCAATGCCATGGCCTAAAGATCGCCCTGCTAGGGTAAGCGTCAACTGCTTTGGAATCGGCGGTGCCAACGCGCATGTAAGTTGAATTTGCCGAAACACATTGTTTCTATTACTAAGCGTTTGAATTTTACCAGGTAATCATTGACTCGGCAGTCTCGTTTGGTTTAACTCCCCGTGTGCTTTTCAAGAAGCAAGCAAAGCTTGAAAAAGCTACCAGCCCTTCCTGCGTCAAGGAGGGAATAATCACCAATGACGCACAAAAAAGCCCGGAAATTGTTACTAATAAATCAACGTGCAACGGTGCAGATCAACCAACGAATAGTACATCGACAACTCTAGACTTACTGAACGGGAGCAATCATGAACCCGAACATGAAGAAGCTGCCGAGCCAAGTGGCGATACGGCTATTGAGGCAATTGAAACTTTGCCGAAAGTGCTTCTTTTGACAGCAAGTACTGAAACATCGCTGCAGACGCGAATTAAAAATCTACGGGATTATATACAATGCCGACCTACGTCAATACCTGATGTTGCCCATACTTTGGCTCTCTACAGAGTCCATTTGCCATATCGAAGTTTTTGCATCTTACAAGATGATCTGGACTTACCTTTGGATTTCAGCACTTCCCAGAAAGCCCTAGTATCCCCAACCAAAAGCACTGAAATTGCGTTTGTATTTACAGGTCAAGGAGCTAATTGGGCTGGTATGGGAAGAGCACTGCTCGAACTGATCCCGTCTTTTCTCGATGACATTCGCAAGATGGATTTGATTCTGCAAAAGCTTGAGGTGCCACCTAAGTGGCGAATAGAAGGTAAACAAACATCCACCTTATCGCTTATTGAAAACTTGCTGACTTGAGTAAAATAGAAATCATGACTTCTGATGATGAACAAAGCAACAGCCATCTTAAGGCCGAGTTCAGTCAGCCTCTCTGCACAGCTATTCAACTGGGCTTAGTCAACTTTCTCTCACACTGCAGTATAGCGCCTAGCGTTATCATTGGGCACTCCAGTGGCGAAATCGCTGCCGCATACGCTGCTGGAGGAATGACAATGGAGGAGTCTATTGTTTGTGCCTATCTGCGCGGATTGGCGACAACAGGCCAACATCGTGATGGTGCTATGGCTGTCATCGGCATGGGCCGGGATGAAGTATTGAATCAACTTCGAGAGGGTGCTGAGCTTGCATGCGATAATAGTCCCAAGAGTGTGACAATTTCTGGAGACACATTAGCCATTGATGGGATCTTGGAGGCAATCAAAACTGGTGATCCTAAAACATTTACCAGAAAGCTCAATGTCGGCATAGCTTATCACTCAGGTATGGCATTCGCTCATTCTTTTCTATCAACCATAGCTAACTACCAGCCTTTCAGAACACATGCGTGATATTGGTACCGCTTACGAGAACAGCCTAAAGTCTCACCTTTCTGGGGGCGCACCTAAAAAGCCCTTCTACTCGACCGTCAGTGGTAAAGCTGCCTCGCATGATACCCAGTTTGATGCAACTTACTGGAAGAGTAATTTGGAATCCCCTGTGCTGTTCAATGATGCGATGCAAAAGTTATTACAAGATACTCCTGGTCTAACCAACATCCTCGAGATCGGTCCGCATGCAGCCCTCCAGGGCCCCATTCGTCAAATCCAGCAGGCCCGCGCCTCGAACAAACCACCAAAGTACATCCCAACTCTGTTGAGAAACAAAAATTGTGCCATGTCCATTCTACAGACCTTGGGTCAGCTCTGGTCATGCGGCTCTGGAGTTGACTTCTCATTTGTCAATCCCAAAGCATCTGTTCTGACCGATTTGCCGAACTATCCTTGGGATCACAGCAAGGAGTATTGGCAAGAGACTCGCATATCTGAGGCTTGGAGATTCAGAAAGCATCCGCGACATGAACTTCTCGGGTCAAGATGCTTGGAATCCAATGACTCTGAGCCGTTTTGGAGAAATGTACTCCACCATTCGGACACAACGTGGCTTGCTGATCACGTGGTCGGATCCAACGTTGTGTTGCCCGGTGCTGCATATATTGCCATGATGGGTGAAGCTATAAGACAAATCTTAGGGTCCGAAAGCTATTCGCTGCGAAACTTGATGGTAAAATCAGCTCTTGTATTGTCTGATGACGCTGTCGAGATTATGACAAGTATGCGGCCTTCTCGGCTAACCGGTCTCACAAACTCTTCTTGGTATGATTTGGCGATATCAACCTTTAATGGTACTCATTGGATCGAAAATTGTATTGCCCAAGGCAAGGCTGGCGAAGAAGGCGGGGCCAAGCTGGATCGACCACTCACCCCGTGTCCCCGTCGAGTACCGAAGACTTATTTCTACGAACGAGTTCAGCGCTTAGGTCTCAAATATGGACCACGCTTTCAGGGCCTGGAAGATATATCGGTGCACACAGAGGAAAAAAGGGCCACTGCCACTATTCGGAACGACGTAAGCGAGCACGAGAGCGCCTACGCTCTCCATCCTACGACGATTGACTTTTGTTTTCAACTATGCGCTGTGGCTGGCAGCAATGGAAACTCCCGTCATCTCAACAACCTTGAACTTCCTTTTGACATTCGACAGATCTCAGTCAATCCCTGCGACGCCGATCTTGTCGCTGAGGTTTCATTGGATGCTCAAAGTACCGGCGGTAGGGCAGTGGCCATTGCAAAGAACAGTAACGAGATTGTACTATCCATTGAAAACGGAAGAGGCATACCATTTGATACTGGTGATGATAAAATCCATCAGAGTGCCCTGCATGCAGCTCGCATAGAATGGCGTGCTGATATTGACTGTCTCGGTCTGGATGGCTTACTCAAACGACGCGTTGTTAGCCGTGACCGCCCCATCACCATCGAAAGACTCTCGATTGCAGCCATACTTCAAACAATTGACATAATAAAGGCTCTGGATAAGCCCATTCCATACAAATTAAGCAATTATGTTGCCTGGCTAGAGAATGAAAAGGCAAATATGATTCGAGGCCAACAAAATGACATGGTGCCTGAAGCGCCGGAGTGGGCACGATTGGATATTGAATCGCGACGAATGCTTTTGAGCTCTCTACTTGAGGAGGTACAGGCTTTGGAGATTCCAGCCGCTTCAGCTTATGCTCAGGCAATATACGAAATTGCGCAATGGAACAGTCTCGAGGATATTATAGTGGAAAAGACCCAACCGATGGAAATCTTATTCATGGACAACAAGCTAGATGGGGCATATGAATATGGTCTAGAAATGCTCGACATAACTGATTTCTTCAGCATCTATGGGCATTCCAAGCCAACGTTGAAGATCCTTGAGGTTGGCGCAGGAACGGGCGCTGCTACGGCGGCCATCATCAATGCGATGAAGTCAAACTCTGGTGTCCGTATGTTTTCACAATACGTCTTTACCGACATATCTCCGGGGTTCTTTGTTCCTGCAAAGGAAAAGTTCAAGAACTGGAGTGGGATCGAGTATAAAGTCCTCGACATTGGCAAGGATCCAGTCGAGCAAGGTTTCGAGCCAAATTCATTCGACATCGTGGTGGCATCCAACGTAAGTATTCGCTGTACAGCTGTTCATGTTGTGCTTTCAAATGATGCAATTACTATGGGACAAAATGTTAAAAGTGCCTGCATTCTAGGTTCTTCATGCCACCCCTTCGCTCCACAATACCTTGCGGAACGTACACTCCCTGCTTAGCCCCGGTGGAAGGCTATTTCTTCATGAGCTGGTTGATCGTAAGTCTGACTTTTCTATTTAATATTGAGCTGACTCACAATGAAAATTTTAATAGCTTTACCCTGGAAGCACATCAACTTCGTAATGGTACGTATCGAATTGGAACCACTCTCATTCTAAGCATCGGCGCTGACACATTCAAGGGGCTTCTACCTGGCTGGTGGGATGGTGTGAACGATGATCGAGCTTCTGCACCGTATGTCTCCGCAGAAAGGTGGGACAAGGAGCTTCGCGATGCAGGCTTCTCTGGGGCCGACATCACGGTTCTTGATGATGACCCAATGTACGCATTCTGTGCGGGAATCATCAGTAGAACTCCCGTGCCAGCCTACCAGCCAAAGCCTGTGACCTTTTTATACCTCGATAAAAAGCCAGAATTTGCCTGCAAGCTAGCTGAAGAAATTGAAAGGGGCGGAACCATGGTGCAATGGAAGCAGTTCCACAGTGGTTCCCTCGATCTAGAAGATTGCGATATCATATCCACCCTCGATCTCGAAAAGCCGTTTCTAGAAGATATTTCCGAAACAGACTACATTAGGTTGAGGGATTTCTTCTTCAACCTGAAGTGCGGCTTGTTGTGGCTTACTCGTCCCGCACAGATCTCCTGTATCGAACCCGGATACGGGTTGATTCTTGGACTTTCCAGAACTGTTCGGATCGAGGTATCTGTTGAATTTTGGACGGTAGAAATCCAAAAGTTGGATGCAGAGGCTATCCAACCTGTGACCTCCATATATCACAAATTCGGAAATCGTTCGCAGGCAGATGGGGTGCTTGACACTGAATATTGTGTTCATGAAAACACAGTAAAGGTGGGGCGGTACCACTGGACTGACTTATCAACGGAATTGGAGTTGCAGTTACAGGAAGATGACCCGAAGCAGTTGGTTATCGGTCAGTACGGATTGATGGATTCTTTTCATTGGCTGCAATACAATGAGCAAAGTGCGCTGCAACCAAACGAGGTTGAGCTTCAAATTGATTACGTGGGATTAAACTTCAAGGTATTCCTCGCCCTCAAATTCATCCTGGAGAGTCTGCTGGCCGACACGCATTGACACTCACAATAGGATATCATGATGACTATGGGTATCGTGCAAGGCGGCAAAGACGAGATAGGCTTGGAAGCTGTTGGCATGATTACTCGAGTAGGAGATGCCGTTGAAAACTTCAAGGTAGGGGATCGGGCTTTGGTTATCAATATTGGATTAATTGCAACCCGCAAGGTGGTGCCTGCTCAATGTGCCTTCCCCATACCGGAGAAGTTCACTCTGGAAGAGGCAGTGACTATGCCAGTCGTTTATATGACAGTCATCTACGCCATCATTTCAGTCGGAAAGTTGGAAAAGGGGCAGGTGAGACTGAGAAATTCTGAATCGTCAGTTACAAGCTAAACGAAACATAGTCAATTCTCATCCACTCGGCTTGTGGTGGAGTTGGACAGGCAGCGATTCACCTTTGCCAGAGTCTCGGCGCTGAGGTGAGTGCCAGAAGCCGCGGTTGAAGAGCCAATTAAGCAGCGCTGACACCGAGTGAAAGATTTACGTCACGGTAGGAAACGAGGAGAAGATCCAGTACTTGATCGATAACCACAAAATACCCCGAGAGAGAATTTTCAACTCCCATAGCACATCCTTCTTGCATGGTATCATGGAAGCAACGGCCGGGAAAGGCGTGAACCTCGTCCTCAACTCCCTATCTGGAGACTTGCTTCACGCTTCTTGGGAGTGTGTGGCAAAGCTTGGGAAAATGCTCGAAATCGGAAAAAGAGACATTCTCGAGCGCGGAAGCTTGGGCATGGACATGTTTCAGCACAATCGCAGCTTTCACGGAATTGATCTCGAGGGGATTATGCGCGAGTTTCCTGATATTGTAAAAGGGTAGGGATCAAATATTCGGCCTATTTCCATTCATCGCGCCAGAGCTAACCTGGGTCCACGATATTAGACTATTCGACCAATTTTCACACCTTGCAGCTGAAAACTACATACAGCCGATTCGACCAATCCACGTCTACCCAGCAGATAATATTTCAGAAGCTTTCCGTTTCATGAAAAAGGGCCAGCACATTGGCAAGATTGTTATTAAAGTTCCAGATGGTACGGCGGGTATCACGACTAAAAAGCCTCTAAAACCTGCCTTGTTCTCAGAAGCATCAACTTATCTCATGGTCGGAGGTCTAGGAGGGCTTGGTCGGTCGGTTACGACGTGGATGGTGGAGGGAGGAGCGAGGAAGTTTGTTTTCCTCTCAAGATCTGCTGGAAAGTCGGATGAGGATCAAATCTTCCTGCGGGAGCTAGAATTTCAAGGCTGCCATGCCATAGCTGTGGCTGGAAGTGTGACCGAGATGGCAGACGTGAAGAGAGCCATTAAAGCTGCACCGACAGCAATTGCAGGTGTTCTTCAAATGTCTATGGTGCTAAAGGCAAGCAAGATGACATGAAGATGAATCGGATAGTTTGCTAACATATTCGCGTCCAGGACCGTTCATTTCAAGACATGGGCTATGCCGATTGGAAATCTGCACAAGATCCCAAGGTGAAGGGGACATGGAATCTTCATGAAGCGTTTGGGGGCGACCTTGAGTTTTTCGTTTTGATATCTTCCATAACTGGAACATTGGGACACCCTGGCCAGGCCAACTACTCTTCTGCAAATACCTTCTTGGACTCTTTTGTTCAATACCGTCAGGCTCTTGGGATGCCCTGCTCTGTTATAGACCTCGGAGGCATGGAGAACATCGGTTTCTTAAGTACAGAACCACGAAAGATGCGCCAGTATCGCAACTCTGGCTTGACTATGCTCCAAGAGAGAGATCTTATGGAATCGATCCAGGTAAGCATACAACAAAACAACCCGTCCATTAGTAGTGGACCTCTATCATCGCAGGACGCATACGGCACTATGAGTCAAGTCGCCGTGGGTTTGGGATCCATCAAGCCATTGTCCGACCCCACCAACCGCCTACTGTTTAGGGGGGATCCGCGCGTTGCCGTGTATAACAACATGGGAACGACGGCACCAACGGAGAACGTGCTCAAGGACAAGGGTTTGCATGAGCTCCTGGCTGAAATAGAAGCGAACCCGGAGATGCTTCATGAACCAGATGTTGTTGAAAGATCATCATGGGAAATTGGCCGCACGCTTTTTGAGTTTCTCGTCTTACCGGAGGAAGACTTGGACATCAACATGACGCTCCAATCCATCGGCATTGATTCTTTGGCAGCCATCGAGATTCGTAATTGGTGGCGTAAGACTATGGGCATGGATGTCACCGTCCTCGAGATTATGAACGCAGGAACGATCGTGGGGCTAGGAAGGCTAGCAGTCTCCAGGCTGCAAGAGAAGTACGGGGTTAAAAGGGGTGCCGAAGATGAATCCAAGGGTGAGGAGGATGGAGGTGTCACAGCCGAGTCCAAATAGCGGAGCTTTCTTTCGGCGGAAGTGGATAGATCAGTGTATTCACCTAGGTCCTTTTTTATTATCCGCGCCATAAAACATTGCATCAAAAGTTATTGTGCTTTGCGATTTTGGAAGCTATAGATGCAAACATTTTCAGTCAAAAGAACACCGATGCGTTGCGAGGCTGTTATATATGGAGCAATCATGCCGGTGCCTTCCTTCACAACAAGGTATACTTGTTGTGGGACCCTTTTGACGGAATCGCGCTTGTGGCCGTGAAAATGCGCTCTGTAGAGGATGTCACAAATCCGGAATGGATGTACCAAGTTCTGGCTCGTGGGCGGTCCAGACCTAAGCGAAGATGGACTAAAATCCAGCCCCAGAGTCAAGATTCTCCAGCCGAATGTCCATCATGACTTTGCTGCCAAGGATAAATGCTCCATATTTCACGCGGGCGCGCGATAATCCAGCCAAGCCACATGTAGTACACTCCACAGGCTGTCACATTCCAACGGTGGCGCCGTAACCAACCAAAAGGGCCAAGCATCATGAGCGACGTAAACCCAGTTGTCACTGTCTCAAGCCACCATCCGTGGCTGGGTAATTAACGAGATGACATATTTGTCAGGGGCGGTGAAACCGGTATCCATGGTAAGGCGGCGATTGCCATGCCAAAGTTGCAACTGCACAGCACTCAGCCAGACAGTGGAATTCTCCATGCACGGCTCATCAAATGCTTTAGCTGCCCGACATTTAAGCATCATTTTTCACCCCCAGCACTACCCAAGCTCCGCAGCTGACACAGTTGTAGCTGTGAATACAACCCCTGCGACAATGGCGCCGGGTACCCGGGTTTTATTGGGTTGCATGTCAAAGAATGTCTTGGTTAACGAATCTAGAAGGATGATCGGCGCAATCGGCGTAAACCTTACCATCGTGGGCAAGCCATCAAGATCGTTTAGACAGCCACACCGGCAGCAGCACATTGGTTGACTTTGGACGGTGCTTCGCTTGCCTGTCACCGAGCCTTCGTCACAATTCTAGACCCGGATTTATCCGCTGTAATCCCCATTACTTTGTCCAACCCCCCATCATGTCCCACCATACTTAGCTGCGATGCTCGTGACAGCGACAAAGATTCTTGCAGCCATGCATTCCGATCTTTAGCAACATTTGCGCAAGAAAATAGAGAGCCCGACTTCTCCAAAATTTGCTCTCATTCTACCGTATCCACTCGACAATACCTTATCGTTCACCGCCACAGGTCAAACCAGATTAATTCCTCGAGTCGCATTCAAGATGCATAGAGGCATACCTGGAGAGGCTCTCCTCGTTCGTACTCACAAATTCAGCGTCTTTCCTGTTGTAGATTATTTGGCTGACCATCATGCTAGACTATTGAGTGGGTGATGATCAGCATAGCCTTGGCTCTGATAGTGGCACGACTTAATCTACGATTATTTCATCTAAAACGAGGGTTGGTCACCAGCGATTACTTCATATTCGGAGCCTTTGCTTCTGCGATTGGAATTGGTGTCGTCGACATTTTGATCCATAAGCATGGCCTTTACACGCCAAGCATGGATTTTAGACTGAGAAATTGGATTCCAAAGTCAGACGCCGAGCAAGTTGAAGTTTACAAGGTATGTGAACATGTTCTCTTGATTGATGGCATCATCCTTCTGACACACTGATCATCTAGATTTTATATTTTGCTTATTTCCCGTTTTACCTGGAGCAGTACTTTAACAAGGGCACCCTTGTCGCTCTTTACTGGGAAATATTTGCAGATGGCTCCAAGAAGATGAGGCTGGCGCTCTATGCTGTATCTGCATTTTGCGCCTGTTGCTTCATCACAACAGTACTGATGATTGTCGTTCACTGTCCGGTGGGATGCTACTGGTATGCACCTCTCGTTCCCTGCATTGATCAATAGTAACCATCAATTTTAGGTCAGCGACGAAGCCATGTGCACAAACCTGCATGGTGATAAACGATAGTTTATGTTGGGGGTTACACTTTATTTGCGACCTGATCAGTAAGCGCGTGTAAAATATCTTGCGTGTTCGTTACTGACTTCTCCATCAGTCTTCATCTTTCCGCTAGTCAGCATAAGCCGGCTGAATATGACGAAGGCCCAGAAGATCAGTGCCAGTATCACATTTTGTATCGGTTTTATCAATATTTCCGTTACTATTGCTAGGTGGTTTGTGGTCCAAGCTGTCTTCACGCCGGTCCCAGCCCTTACCACAGGTGGTATGTTTGATCTCAAATCCAACCATGGTTCTAAAACTTACAGTCTGTTGTAGAAACTCTTGCAATCTCCGACGGGCATACCGGTATGATCGTTGCCATCCTGCCGTCACTCCGGCCATACTTGCGAATTTGGCAACCCAAATTGGAAGCATGGCGATCCAAATTCAGATCAGACAGTTCCGAAAACTCCAGTGAGAAGGGACTGGCATCATTTGTCGAGGCTTCGCCTCGAGTCAGTGAACAATCATCTTAATGGAATATTTCCTATCTGTTGGAGGACTCCAAACCACTCAAATCGACATGAAAGAATGAAGAAACGATATATTTAGAATTGACATGGGACCGATGGTATCATGTATTACGAATAGAAATGTGAAGAAGGAACGAGGGAAATAATTTGAAGAATATAATTTAATGATTATTGAGTATAAAATCATCCATGGACTTGTCCTGCTGCGTAGAGTTGATTTGAGACACCGTTCTTGATCACTCATCAAGCTCCGGAACGACGGCTCCAATCAATTCAACTTGGGCTTAGTGAAACATAGGGACAGGGTGTTGCGAGAGGCTATTCAAGATATCATGAGTGCAAAGGAATGCAGGATCGTGGTAATATGGCTGCTAGATTTGCTGTGTAAAGCCTCCCTTGTCAACTTGGGTCATGATGTGGTTGCTGGACCCTGAGCTCACATGACTGAGCAAAATCGCATTTTATTCTAATACGCCCATAAATTCTGTCTAATATTATCTCTTATTTTATTTTTGTCACGCTGAACTGTTTGGCTTTGGCATCTGAGAAATGTATGAAGGTGGTTGGTTGTTTGACCCAGCATCCGTTTGTACCAAAGGTCTGGGGCGTGCCGAAATCGCTGGCGACACTTGGGCTCCACCATTGAAGCTCTGCTTGCGGGTCGACCTCGTGACTGGCAAAAGCACGAAAACAGAAGGCGAGCCGAGGTGGCGCATTTCACACTAGCTGATTAGTTCTGCGGGGCGCGGTAGAGTTGAAAGGACGATGCAACATGGCCGTTGACAACTGGCCAATTTTGCTCACCAAGCTGCCTCGGTGGCATTTCAACCGAGTTGCGTTGTGCAGACAAAAGAATGCAGCAAGCTTCAAGTGGGTTCTGAAGCGGGGAAGAAGAACCACATGATTGAGCCAAAAATTGAGCGTCAACTCACGGCAGCATCCAGTCTTCGCTGAGGCACCTCTCAGAACTCTGGCCATCCTGGTCCCGCGTCCATTCGTCCACCAATTTTGCTATGTGGTAGCTGGTTGTCCAACCAAGATCTCTCTCAATCCCGGAGAGCAACTCCAAGACGGCGTTTTGCTCTTCCGACTGGTGAAACACCTGCCCAGCCACAAAGAGGGCCTGCACCGAGTTTATCCGCACCGGCGCCGTCGGGTTCGCCAGACTGATGCCGCAGACCTCCCTCGCGTGCCGAAGCACTTCGGTCTGGATCTGCCGGTAGCACTTGAGGCGGGCCGACACGGTGGACCGGATGGCTGTGGATTCCTGCGGGCGGTTGACGAGCAACAAGATGCTGGCCATGTGATAGCTCTGCATCGTCGCTGCGCAGAGTGGTAAATCATACCAGATTTGGTCAAAAATACCCCCACCCCCAGCAGCGCGCTGCTGCTTCCCGCCGTGGCTGTGCGCCTTTGTGCGAGCGCTTGCTTGAAACGTGGGCGGGAGACTGGCGCGCCACTTTTGCAATTCGTTGAGCAGCAAGTTCCACCTCTCAAGCAGCTGCTCCTGCGTCACGCCAATGATGGGCCTCTGGCCCGGCGGCAGCGCGTAATCCTCGGGATACAGCGCGTCTCCCGATGTGAGGTGGTTGGCAAGCTTCCCGAGAAGCCAGGTTAGCTCGTTGCTTTTTGTGTCCTCCTCGACATCTGCAGAGGGTCGAACCTCGACCGAGTTGGGCGGGCTAAAGGGCTGCAGAAAGCCATCTTCATCGGTAGCGAGGCCTGCGTTCTGCCATAGTCGGATGTCTTTGAGATCAAGACGCGTCTGTGTCTCGCTAATAACTGGAAAATTTTAGCAAAACTTTGGATGTATACAAGCCGGTAGGACTCACAAGCACAAAGTAGATCTTGCCTCGCAAGACTCCAGAATATTGGCCCTTTTATAGCTGTCCGAGGTATAATGACTGGCGAGCATGGAGCGGACATGAGATTTGTTTCGGGGCTAAAGAGAGGCAAGGCACTGAGATGGGCTCTCCAAGCCGTTCCGGGAGCAGTCATCAACTCATAAGTGCAAAGTATAGCAACAGCCGCAAAGACTTCTTCTTTGTCTGAGATGTCATCGTCGAACTTTTGCAAGTTGATGGCTTCTTTGAGATGACCAATAGCTTGATCATAATATGTCGCAGATTGATAGTGCCAGTCCACGGCATGATCAACCAATGGACCTCGACTATTTAATTGATTTGGGTATAGCTGGGTATCGGGAAACTTGGAATCGATATGTTGTAAGTGTTTGGCAGCAAGTGCGCATGCGGCAGACTTGAGCAAGGGTCGGCTCGCTGCTATCACGGGAACCTTTGAGGAAAAGTATGCGCCAGTGTCAAAGAGGTCCATCCTAAGCCGATTAGCAACGCATAGGTGCAGCTTTGCTTTGTACTAACCATTGACCTGGGCCCTCTTTGAAGTGCCTAACCAAGTGTAGCGAGATGATATTCGGGTCAATTGTGGACTCGACATTATTCGAGAGGTGGGATGATGAATAGTCAGGATTACTGGGAACTGGATGTAATTCGAGAGTAAGATCATTCTGCAATTCTGGGGTAGACTGGTCGAGGCCAATTGCGGGAATGCCGTTCAAATCAGTGTCTCTGTTGTCGCTCACAACCAAACCCGAGATGTCTTCCAAATTTTCCAATTCTTCTTGGGAATAAGGATCGTGGATTTGAATGAATGTAACTTAAGTTACTGTCAGCGAGGTAATGACGAATCAAAATGTAGACAAACGTTGTGATGGAATATCTAGCCACACATGGCTACCATCAAAATTCGAAACCTCGTCTTCCGCAAACGTATTGATGCCCTTGTTTTTCCGTTTCAATTGTGGGCGAAGGTCGAAATTCCGAAAGATGGATCGCTCCGTATAACTGCACTCCCTGGAGCCTTTGGTGCAGTGACCACAGATGGGCTTGACCTCATCACATTTCAGTTTGCGGCATCTACAAGTGAGGCTATTGACCAGGGTTAACGGCAGGTTTTTATAGACGGGACTTGCTCACAAACCATCCAGAGTAGGAACGCATTCCCCGTTGAGCTGGAGAGAAATTGTGGATATGGCGAGGCAGATGAGCCCAGAAATGCCATGCAATGCAGTATTCAGTCAAGATCCTTTGCAGAGAATATCTCGGGAGTCGAGAACAAAAGGGGACCAGGGATGAAGACCCTGTTCTTAACTGGGAAAGCGAGCCGAGAGATGGGTGGAAATTTCTCAACAAGGTTATCGAGGCGAGTGCGGGGTTGGTTGGGATCCCATTGCGTAGTGGGGGTGGTTGCGGGCGGCTTGTAGGCAGCCAGATTAAGCAATTGCCGTCGGTATTCGTATATATCACGGCATCCGCTACTATATCGCGATACCCTTGTTGGCAAAATTCCTTCTGTTGTATATTTTCTCTTTTGAATAACCCGTCCAGCTGGTTCTCCGTTCCAGCCCCAGAAAACTCAAAAATGGCACCTTTCTCCGTCTCGGGCAAAACTGCCATCGTGACCGGCGCCGGTTCCGGTAAGTCGACGACGCTAAACCACTAAACCCAATTCTGACGGGTATTAATAACCGCCCGCCAGGAATCAATCTGGAATTCGCCCGCATCCTCTTATCAAACGGCTGCAATGTCGTCTTTGCGGACTTGTCGCTTCGCCCCGAGGCTCAGGCTCTCGTGGACCAGCACCAGGGAAACGACAAGTCGCGAGCCGTCTTTGTGAAGACAGACGTGACTTCGTGGAAGGACCTGTCAGGGGCCTTCAAGACGGCGCTTTCCGAGTTTGGCGAGTTTGATATCGTGTGTCCCGGAGCGGGCGTTTACGAGCCACACTGGTCCAGCTTCTGGCACCCACCAGGTTCCCCAGAGAGCAAAGATGACGTCGATGCTGGACACTATGCGCTCATCGATATCAATCTGACACATCCCATCCGCGCGACGCAAATGGCCATTTCCCATTGGCTGTACCCCAAGGCCGCCCCGGGTTCCTCCAAGCCTGCCCAGCAAAAGACATCCGTCGACAACCCAAAGCGCATCGTCCACATTGCGTCAGTAGCAGGCTACTTCCCTGTGTACAGAGCCCCCATTTATGGCGCCACCAAGTTCGGAATTACCGGATTTGTGCGAAGCCTGACGGACATCGAAGCCAGCGACGGAATCCGTGTCACTGCTGTTGCGCCCGGCGTGGTCCGCACTCCCCTGTGGACGGAGAACCCGGAGAAGCTTGGAAATGTCGATGAAACCAAGGATGGGTGGGTGACACCCGAAGAGGTTGCCGAGGCCATGTATGCGTGCGTTGTGAGTGACGAGCATCCCGGCGGAACCATCCTTGAAGTTGGCAAAGACAACACCCGGCATGTGTCTACATTCAATGACCCTGGTCCAGATACTAGACCAGAGGCAGGTTTCATCACGAGCAATGCAGAGTTCGGAAACCAACATGTCCGGGATTGTTTAAGTTCAAAGGAGATTTGGGACCGTCCCCTGTAATTAATCGGCTGTCAAGCCTCAGTTGAGCTAGAAAATAAGGGCGATATCCGCCAATGACTAGATAATGAATAACAAACTATACGACCGATCTGCTCCGCACCAGTAACGAGATTCCCCTTGAAGATGAACGCTATTTGTGCTCCTCCGGCCACCCTTAGCTGGCAGTGATGTTGGCTGGAACCAGCAGAAAGCTGTCATATTTGCCACCGAGATGAATGAAATGGGTACCGTTGTTCCTGCTCTTTGGTGTCTCAACTCTCTGCTCGTTGACAAAGGCGGGGTTGGAATCCAAAGCTCCTCCAAGCTCCAACAGTGTCACATTAGTCCCGGAAACAAATGTTCCTCCTTCTTCAGGAACGGGGATTATTTGTGTGCCCCAGCCCATGTCCAAATCTGCGGATGCAATGGTCGTAGGCGCAATTGTCAATGCCAAGCGTTCGCCGGGGTGGAATCGCAAGGCAATAGGCCAGATACCAATCTCAATAGGCACAATCTGTCCCTCCTCCAAAAGGTCTTCGTGATCATGCGGGTGGAATGGCTCAAAGGGTGTCGATTTCTTGAGATCCAAAGCTCGATGAGATACTCGCAAAGTGCCTGAAGCAGCAATCGTGCTGCTAGACTCACTTCCAGCAGAAGTCGCGTATGGTGTGCCATCCGCCGATCGCTTCTCGACCGTTACGGTGAGGTCCATATCCGAAGATCCATTTGTGGATACCCAAAGTCGAAGTTTCATGTATCCGGTGATTTCCATGAGATCGGGAACTGTGTAGTTGAGGGTGATTCCTTCAGGGTGTTCATTGACGCTGTACGAAAGCGAGCTGCCAGAACAAGGCTTGTCCTCGTCCAAGTTTCCATCAGCTTGGAGGTAATAAGTCTTGTTAGAAAGGTCAGGGACTGGCCAATCGGAGACGACTCGGTCCACGGTATCCTCGGCTCCTGGGTCCAAGACAGAGATTCTGACTTTGGGTGTAGATTCCCAATCGTTCGACTTTTCCTTCAAATAGTGGTCGAAAAAGTCTGTAAGCTCAGCAACATGCTCTTCTTGGTAGTAATCCTCCCATTCTTGGGTGTTGTGAACGCGAAGCCACTTTTCAGCCGAGGAAATTTGACGGTATCCTTGAAATGTACCCCATGTGTGGATAACGTTGGTGTAACTTGCGACAACGTAAGCGGGAATAGTAATCTTCTCGACCCTCGGGATCTTGTCTTCCCAGTAGGGGTTTATGAAGCCTTCGTCAACCAGCATCCGGGACACATCCTCGACAAAGTTGTTGCCCGCAAAAGAGGTCATGATTGCTTCTTGGAAGGCCACACTGGGAATACCGCCAAGCCTTGCGCCGGATCGATACAAATCGGTTGCACCCTCCCAAGGCGCAATGGCTGTCAAATGCGGGGGTTTCTCAGCAGCAATGTACCACTGAGAAATTCCAAGAAATGAGTTGCCTGACATGCCAATCTTTCCTGAGCTCCACTGCTGGGCAGCAGCCCACTCGATGAAATCATAACCGTCCTCAGCCAACTGCCGGCCCCAATACGTCAAGTTACCCTCTGAATTGTAGGCACCACGAGCGTCGGGGTTCAGAATTGCATAGCCTTGGTTGACCCAATAGGCAGGATCAGGACCCTCAAACTTTTGGAGCTCGGATACCCAGGAAAGCGGTACGTTGGTTCTGTTCGCTGTATCATCAAGCCACTGGCCGCCGATCTCTTTGCCATAGGGACTCCAAGCCACCAAGGCTGGCACAGTCTCGTTGGTGACCGGTCGAAATACGTCCGTGTAAATTACTGTTCCATCGCGTAGTGTCAAGGGAACGTCCCTCTCAAACAAGATGTCGCAGGGTAGTTCCTTGGCACCTTCTCGTCGAATAGTGCCGGCTTTCAGAACAATGGTTTCTGATTTGAATCCTGGATATCGAGCCCGTGGTGCGTCAACCGGGAGAAGCCGTCGCATGTGTACAGGATAAGCATCATCGCCATATATCTTCAGGGTTCCTTGTACAATCTCTCCGTTGGTGACTGAAGCGCAAAGTAAAGAAATGGATATCCCAAGGGCGGCAGGAGAGAAATTCCGACGCCGGGAGAAAAAGGAAACCATTGTAAAAGTTTGGGACGCCAAAGGCAGCTCAGATCTCGAGGTTGATAGATGGGTGATCTGATTTTCAAATTCCCTTTTCAACGAGGGCATGCAGTCGGCATTTATACTCAATCTTGATCATGGCCCAAATGCACACTCGGCTGGATGCCTTGCATCAAATTGCATATGCCCCAACACGGCCAAACCCTTGGTCGTGATATCTCCGATGGCTCTTCGGCTCGACTGAAGCAAATCCCCCAATTGGTCCAAAATGGGTAGCAGCACCGATCCCTTCTTCTTCCAGATCGGACACTCTAAACTTAGCATAAACCACGCTTGTGGAGACGGTCATGGGCATTGACATGGGGAATGCAGGCAGCTGATTGGTCGCGTCGTTCGGTCCCTGTCTCTCAGTCTTGGCACTCACCACCTTGGTTATTAGGCTGGATGTACAGATGCACATTGGGAGCCGCCATGTTTGGAAGATGCAAGCAACCGGTGAAATTCCAACATTAATTATTTCGCATTCGCCGCTGACTTATCAAAAAGTCTCATGCACAACCACTCGCGACTTTCCCTCCAAATCCACTAACCGTGAATAAGAAATTGCAGCCCCATTATTCTCACCACGCAGCGCCACCACGACAGGCCTGACCCGAGACCTCTCGGGCACTTCGGAACTTGTAGAAACAACTCCCAACCCCCTTTCTTCAATAGCCACAACTCTAGTAATGATCCTAGCTGCTATAGGTCCTAGCAGAGGCCCTTCTGCGCGAGACTGTCGGCTGAGCAGGGAAATAGAGGCTCGGCGGATGAAGGGATCTCGACATCTCAAAGCGAGCCGGACGAGGGGAAACAGAATCCCACCGCCTAACGAAAATGACGTGGTGGTTTGAGGTGTCGATCCCACGTCGCTCGCCTCGGTAGCATATGAGAGCAAAGCTCTAAATGACGGTTCATGGTCGTCCCACGAAGTCTCTGGGGCATCTCCTTGAGGCATATGCAAATTGAGATAGGTGTCCAGGGCCCAAACCTTGCATATGCATAGTTTCTTCCTTTCTGATTCGGGTAATATTGGGCCTTGGACCTCTTGTAGTCGGGTGAATGCGGCATCCCATTGAGTGTACAAACCACGACACCGAGCAATGTTCCATGACCGTGAAGAGTTTGTTGTGTCTTCCAAGTGGTTCAGAATGTTGGTCAAAGCATCCAGATACGCTATTGCCTCATTCAAATTAGAGAAATGCGATGGAATCGAGAGGTCTTGTTGAAAGATGGATGGCGGTTGGTATTCAGGAGAATGGATACGCTGGAACTAGTGAATGACGGTAAGAAAATTGGAAAATTTAAGACTATGGAGTCAACAAACCTGCACAAGAAACGAGTCTATTCTTAAAAGGGCCAGTAAAAAGCTGCGCAAAGGACCCTGAGAAACCAAATCGATATTTGCCGACTCAGCTTGGCTCAGCATTTTCAACCCAGCCGTCGTCAAGCTTGCAGAACCGGAGACATTTCCTAGTAGAGACTTTAGCACAGTCAGCTTCTAGTCCTGGTTTACAATTGGAAGAGTTTTGCACAAACTTCAATACAGGCAAAAATAAGGCATGATGTGAGTGAGACGACATTCATGGACTTTGACTGATGCAGGTGGCTTGATAGCTGCCTCAATGCCATTCCGTAGTGTTTCACCGCCAGGTGAGTTTTCTCATTGCGTGGCGCCCGCAGGCCTTGCGACCAACTCATCTGCCACGTGGAAATGTCTTCAAGCAGAATGCTCAGCGAAACAACTGAACGAAGGATGGAGGGATTAGCATGAGCCGTCTGGATGACCAGTCGCTCCCAAAAGTCGCAGCCAAACCCATTTGATAACATGGAAATTCCATTATGTTGGAAGAAGTTCAAAGCCCTCGCGTCTTCTGCAGCTCGATGTAGATTTGCAGTAATCGGTGGTGGTGTTTGAAGAGCCAGCTCTTTCAATTCAACAAACCCTTCACATTTGTAGCCGCCTCGCGAGCCTATGATGTTGTGAGAATATTCCCTCAACCTATTGGTGTCCTACGTACATTTTGAACAAATAGGACGGGTCTCATCACACTTGACATGCCTCGCTAAGTGGATACCAGATTAGCATATTGCTATTGGTGTTGGGCGTATTCGTAGAAGTACCTCTAAGCCAATATTAGAATCTCGTTCAGTTGGTTTCAAGATCAGGTTTTTACTCGCCTACATGTGCCACATCCTGATCTCTTCTTTGGCGCCCAAGCTTTTCTGCGCTGATTTGGCTTCACTCTTGTCATGGTAATACTGCTGCGAAGATCTTTGTTGGAGACGGCAAATTCCCCAGCCCAAGATTGCAAAGCTATGACGGCATACTAAGCCGAGGTCTGATGAGTCAGCGGTTGTCCAAAAGCATTGACGGGACGACAACTCCGCTGCGATTCTTAAATCCAAGGCCCACAGGGGCATTTTACAGTGGCCCCTGGCTCACGGCGATCAAGAAAACGGCCGCCCAATCAGTTCGCCCCTTGTATCCACCACCAGGGAAGCGAGAAATCATCTTCACACCTTTGTTTTTTTTTTTTTTTTTTTTTTTACTGATGAGGGAAAGATGCATTCGGAGGGACGGGAATCAATGACAGGTTAGTCATTGTGTATGGCCAGGGTCACTCATTCTCTATTTTCATTACACACGAGTACTACCTATCATTGCGAATGCAAACACAATTGACAAAGAGAGTCTCAAAAGGCCCACTTGGGTTACTCTGACGATAACAGGGGGTGGAGCATGTATCCGGTACATGTTCGCTGCACAGGCCACCACAACTCCAATCGCCTTACCCTAGAAGCAAAACAGAGGAGGACCTACCCCAAGGTATTACAAAAGGCTGGTGGAGGATTCTTCCATGGGATTCAGTGACTAAAATCCGCCTGTTGATTGAAACTTTTTACTCAATGGGGTTATTAAAATTCAGGGACAATGGAAGACTCAACCATAATCTAGGTAGCACAGGTTACTTTGCGTCGTACATCTCGGCTTCGGGTCACAAGTCAAAGACTTTATCAGCATCTCTCCGAAGGATAGGAAAGGTAGCATTAATTACTCAGATTATCATTTTAATACCCCAACAAAATATTTTATAATCCCAAGCACCCACTTGATCAACATCTAGTCGATACCACCACAGTCCCAATTACGGCCCAGAGTCTTGGATCTTGTACGGAAATGTGAAGAGGGTATGTTTTTCGCTAGACCACTTATGTTGCTTCAAATCTGTCTGTCTAGTCAAACAGGGTATTGCCCCCTTAGCACCATGGGTGTTTTGTGGGTGGTATGTGAGGTCATTCTGCAGTCGCCATTGCACTGACTCGTGCAGAACAGCCATCCAAGGAAGATCCCGAGGCCGACGCAAGTTGGGAGTGACCCTGCGTAGTTGCCATTTATTATCCCTCAATTCCCACCGAGGAAAGGGGAGATATTCTGCACCGGTCAGCTTATTTGATGCACGCGACCTTGGTTGGGGGAGGCTTACCAAGAAATTTCCAGGACAGCACCTCCAGAAACCCGGTACCATGGTTAAATTGGAGCGAATTGTGCAGACAATCCAGTTTGCGGTCTCTGTGATTGGATAAGGATACATCTCCCATGGCCTGCTTCTTCCACTCGTCAAATCTCGCCCTGAACCGACTGAGGCTTGGTCTGTTCCACTGCAGTCTTCGAGCTCTGCTCTCGCCCTTGTCGATGTCTTTAATCTCGTCAATCATCCACGCGAGCGAGACATCACTCATTTGCATGTGCCCATGGGTTGCTGTGCGCTCATGGCCTGACCAGAAGTACCTAAGCTTGCGCCACCAGGTCGCCATCCGCCCGCCCTCAGGACAGATTGCATTGGGATCCTGAGCGGGGTACCCGCCACCAACATCGCAGTGATTTCCTGGAAACCAAACTTCTTTTATATCTTGATAATCGACGACTCGCTTGTGCCTGTTCATGGAACCGTCTTCTGGGAGGGGGTGCTCCGCTTTGAACCTTTCCAGGTCACGAATATCCTGAGCCAGAAGCCAGGGTTTGAACTTGACGCGCTGCTCGTCAATTGCGACGGCGTGCCGAACATACTCGGCAATTCCGAATACAGGCATGGGAGCTTCCGTTTTTTCCATTGAGTCGACGGAGGAAACACAATCCCAGAGGCCTAGAAAATGAACCCTGATGGCCATGTTTTTGAAGCCTCTTTCTTTCGCGGTTGTGTCCTTTCGACAAAAGGTTTTGCGAAATTCACGGAGGTCTTCAGGTGTAGGAGGACCTTTTCCGATTTCTTTCGGCTTTCTTGTGCTTGTCCCGTTCAAGAGGGAGGAGCGCTCATCGGGGTTGAATTGCACCCCGCTGTCATCTGATTGGTTGCCGCTCTCGTTGTCTTCTGCAAGTGACGGTTCTTCCTTTAGAAATTCGGATTTGTCATACTCTCCCTCTTTTATATCTTTACCTTGGCTGTTCTTTTCAACTCTTTTCAGTTTTTTCTTGATCTGTTCGGCTTGGTCGTGAAAGTAGCCGCGGAAGAGCCTGAACGCAAAGGGAACCATTTCATCGTTGCCCTTGCACAAAATGCCCACATCGTGAATCATTTGTGCCAAAAACTTTGCCGTGTAAGCTCCACGGCTAAATCCAAACATGTATATCTTGGCGCCCTAGAGATTCTGAATATTAGCAGCCTGCTGCTTCGTGCATGATGTAGCATCCTCACGCTCTCATAGTGTTGCATTATGAATTTGTAGCCACCAATGACGTGTGCGTAAAATGTATCACCAAAAACTTTATCCAGTCCTTTTGAAACCAAACTCTTGACTCTGGACAGGGGCGTGGGGTCGATCAAGGGTTCATTAATTTCATATGTACCGATACCAGCTATCATAGTAAGCGACGAGACCTTAGACGTAAGGAAGGAATAGAGCTACGTTGATAGTAATGAAACTGATGAGTAGTATTTCGATCTAGATTCTTTAGAATTTTAACCACATTGGTATCGGCGTCTGTTCCGCTAGGAGAGTTGCCGGTACCATCGAAGCAAAGGACAAGGTTAATTTGTCTCTCGCCATCTTGGCCTGCAGGGGCACTTCTCGACGCGGCCATGTTGAGATGAAAAATGAATGCTAAATGGACCTAGTAAAAACCCAACGGGCCTTTAGGTAGCATTGGGTAAGGAGGAATACGGAGGCTTTATAGTATTAGCGGTTCATGGATATAAGTTTCCAATATTTTCTTTCATAAAACTTTCATATTATGTGGCAACTTCAATTGAAACCAGTGCTTCAAGGACAATATTGCGTGGTATTGGATGCGCGGGTTACAACCGAAATAAGCAAGACACCTGCAGCTCCAAGTTGCTGAGTCCCTTGGAACAAGACAGACCCACCATTCAGGCAGCCACATCATACGAGGAGAAAGCTTCTGACAAATGGCGTTCGAACAGGCGGCCCCTATCAAGTCTCAGCCTCTGCGCCACTAAAAATCACAGGCATTTCAGACCTATCTACGGAACATGTGAGATTTACAGTTGTTGGTTGATGTTTCTTGAAAGAAATGTGTATCATTCCTATGGGTGCGAGGTTGATACACCCAGGTCATACATGTCCTATTTCCGAAAGAATCGGGCAACTAAGATGTTGCTCATGTAGCAAATTATCACAGCCTGGAATGGTTGTTCGCCATAACATTGAACTAATCATATAGCTACTTTACTCTTGACGAGCAGAAACATGGTGCCTAGAACCATATAAAAGCCTCGGATAATCTTGTTTTGATGCTAGCAGCTGAATTATGCATTGTCCATATTTGAGCAGCCTTGGAATGTGTTTCAGTTTGGGCTATCTTTCGTGATTGAATCGATTCAGAATCCTGTGGGGCCGAAAAGGTCCGATCCGCGCCCTAGAGAAAGGGTTGTCCCGCATCTCTACGAGCCGAAAATGCGTTGATCGGGTAGATTTCTCACTGGAATTATATCCTAAACACTCCGATCAAGCGAGTTTTAATTGTAGATAGTCCGTCTGTTGGTCAAAACATGTCACCAAAATTAATACTTTGGTTGGCGAGCAAAGTCACAAGTCACATATTTCCAGCCAGCAATCATTCAGTGAAATAGTTGATTCACTCTTCTCCTAGCTAATGCTAAGTCCTCATCAAACTCATAAAAAAGCGCCAGATTCGTTATAAATGCCCATGACCCAGATGCAAGTGTTTAGACACGGCAATGCATTCCGCTCTTTTTCACAAGAAAGCGCCCGATTCGTTAAAAAAAACCAATTCCCAATATTCCCAATATGCAAGTGTTTAGACACGGCAATGCATTTCGCTCTTTTTTTTAACAAAAGGAAAAATAAAAACAACTCAAAAAAAAGAGAAAAGATTTATACAAAAACATTAGGCAACCCAAGGTTTACAGCTTGGGGGGAGCAGCGCAGCAAGAAGCGGCTGGCTTCTCCTGCTCCTTGGAGCTGAAGGCGTTGGCCGAGGCGCTGTCGACGCAGATGGCCGAGGGGGGCACCCACAGGCCGGGGTTCTTCTGGAAGAAGTTGGAGGCGCGCAGCATGACGCTGACGGGCTCGGCGGGCATGACGGGGAAGTCCTCGCAGCGGGGGAAGTGGGTGAGGCCGAACTGGATGTAGCACACAATGTCCGTGTTCTCAATGGGCTCGTCGCGGTCGACCCAGTCGACAATGGTCGAGTTGTAAGGGTGCTTCTCCTCGCCCGTCGACTGGCACACGTAGTCGCCGGCCGGGAACAGCTCGTAGTCCTTGTAGGGCGTCACCCACAGGCTGTGGCGGGCAAAGGCAGCGCGCTTGTACACCATGCTGCCGGGCTTGGCCAGCAGGCCGGGGCAGCTGCTGTTAAGGATCTTGTAAGCCACGGGCTTCTTGCAGGCGGGGTTGATGCTGTTGGGGTTCATAATGTCCCAGGAGCGGCTCGTCTCGAACTTGTAGTCAGCGATGGCCTCCTTGGAAGTGCGGAACGGCGTCTTCTTGCTGTAGAAGCCGTTGCCGTAGTAGTTGCCGGCGGAGCCAACGGGGTCGTCGGCGGGGACGGCGTCGTTCTGCACAACCGTGTTGTTGGGGCCGTCAACCTCGGGGTCGACACGCAGAGAGAAGATGTGCTGGTGGTTGTGGGCGTTGATGCGGTGGGCGACCTCAGTGCCGTAGGGGGCGGCCGTCTCGGTGGGGTGCATGCAGTAGGTGTTGAGCATGCCGGTGAGCTTCATCTCGAGCTTGTAGGTGCCGTCCAGAGTGAAGGTGTGGTAGAAGCCGTACTCGTAGTTGGCGGCGGTGATGATTTGCGAGATGATGAGCTTGCGGTCTCGGGCCGAGATGACGGTGCCGTCACGGTAGTCGGTGTGCTTGTAGAGGAGGCCGTTGTCCTCCTCGTGGATGCAGATGGCGTTCTTGATGACGGCGGGCTCACCGGAGCCGGTGGCCATGACAGCGTCGAGGTAGTGGATGGCGCCCTTGCAGTCGCATCCGAGCTTGAGCGAGTTGGTCATGAAACCAGTGCCGTACTCACCAACATCGAAGGCGTGCTTCTTCTGGTGGGGGGCGTCGGGGTTGCCGTAGGGGACAACCATCTCGACAACACTGATGCGGTTGAAGAGGGTGCGCTCGCGGTGCTCGTGCTGGTCCTCCATGCGGACGTCGGACAGGACGATACCTTCGCGGTAGTTGAAGCCAATGTGCATCTTGTAGCCGGCCCACTGGATCTCGTTGCCGCGCATGCGGAAAGAGACGCCCTGGGGCTGGGTGATGTTGATGGGCTTGAGGATGCCGTCGACGTAGTTCTCACCGATGAACTCGGGCATGTAGTTGTGCTCCTCGAGGGGCACCTGGGTGCGCTCGCCGTTCACGCGGCGGACATCAACAGCGAGGACCTCCTCGGTCTCGGTGTCGACGACGACGGAAAAGTCCAGAGGGTGGGCGTATTGGTTGTCGAACTCGGAGTTGCGGTAGTAGGCAAGACCCTGCTGGAGGCGGCGCTCGAAGCCCCAGCGGTTGTCGAAGCCAATAGCCCAGGCGTCGAGGAAGACCTTGGACATGTCGGTGATGCCGATTTCGCGGCACACCTCAATGACCTGCGGGTCGGCGCGGCAGACACGCTCGCACACATCGAGATCCTCGAGAGTCAGCGTGGGGCCGACATCGTAGACGGGCTTCCAGTCCTCGATCTTGGCCGTGGTCAAGTTGGCAACGACCTCGGCGACCTGGCCGCCGGGCCTCTCAATGACAATGGCAAAGGCACGTCGGTCAGGGCGGGCGGCCTTGCGGGCGCGGAACGCAGTGTACTCGGCCTTCTTGGGCTCACGCAGGGTGAGACAGTTGAACTTTAGCTGCTTGGGGCTAGCATGGTCGATGATGAGCTTGCGGGCGGCGCGGATCTCATCAATCGATAGCGGATCTGCGGGGCAAGCGTGTGTTAGTGGGAATTGGGGTTGAAGATAAGGCTGCAGCCAACAAACAGGGCTCAAAACTTACCCAGAGGATGGACGGTGTGCAGCTTGGACAGATCTGGAGCGGCATCGTTGGGCTCTTCCCGGTACACGGTGTAACCGGCGATGGAGGAGGTGTCTGCAATCATGATGTGGGTTGTCTGGACTTAGAGAATGTGCCATACGAGGATGTAAGAGGCAACGACTTTAAGTGTCGATAAGACTTGTCTGTACAGCCGGCGAGAAGGAAAGCTGGCTGAAGGCAACAGAGTGCGGACTGGCTGGGACTTGTATTGTCTGTGTCTCTTGGACTTGAAACGCCTTTCGACCAAACTTCACGGGAAAGGATACAGCTTCTTATAGACGCGACGGGGAACGGGCACGTCTGTTCGTCGGGTCGGTGGCTGCCGCAGACGCCTCACGTTGGGGGAAAAGTTCCCCACCATGGCCCGGCCGCTGTGACGGCGCAAAAGCCATCATCGTTGAAGAGCCGGCGGAGACCGGTAAAGCAGACGAGACGAAGTTGCGGCCCTCTTTGCGGTGCAGCGTTGCGGCCGAGCTGCCGTGTCAAGTCAGGCGTCGATTCGCGAACGGGGAACAGAGGGCCCACCGGCGCATCCGGGCCAGGTCAGATGACGAGCGGGATTGGAGGAGAGGCGGGCACAGTTGCTTTGTCCGACAGCAGCAGGCGTTGCACTACCGGTGCACGGCGCATGGATGCCATCGTCAACGCATGCACATGAGTGCCTGTTTTGGGCGAAGCCTGGCTTTCTAAGCTCCGCGGCGCCAGTAAGCTGAGCGTCAGCAGCTTTTGGAAACGCGGAAGCGCAGGGCCCCCAGCAAGAAGAACGACAACGCCTGGCGCTTTGCCCTTTGCGGCAGTTCGCGCTCATGTCGCGGCAGGGGGAAGACGTGGGAAGACGTGTGTTAGGGCGGATATGTAACCATTCCCAAACGGGGTAATAGATTGCATGCCGCCCGGGGACTCGCAGCGAATGACGTCGCTGGTCCTTGTCGATAACGACGGAGCCCACCCCGGCGATAGCTAATCGGCATCGCTTGTGGGCGTCCCGCGTGGCCGTTGGCTGCGTGTTTACGTACAAAAAGCATGGTTTCCAACGCATAGGCCCTCTGGCTGTCACATCACCATCATCCATGATGATCCGGTCCCGGGCTGCCCGTACCTGGCCTGGCCACTGAGGCACCATGTAGCAGCTCGCAGGTACCCCGTGGGGAAGCCATGGCGCAACAGTCGCTGTACCCAAGACCTGGCGATGGAGCTTTCTGAGCTATCACGTAATGGCATCGGGCGCTCGTCGATTCCCCGTGGGGATGGCGTTGTCCCCTGCAAACGCTGCCCAGCTTTTTGCGTATATTACCTTTGGCGACAGCTTCAATTGGCGATGCGCCGTCGGGCGGGCTTGGGAGCGGCACGTTGTCGGCGCAGAGAAGCTTTCCGTCGCAGAACGATGATGCATGCACTTTAGCTGGCCAGAGCTCCCTCTTACAGCGGCCATGTATAGTGTACTGGCCCTGTCCCCATCAAAATCGCCGGGGTCATAGATAACGGTGCCCAAGTAGACAGTACAGAGTACAGAGTACGGATAAGCAAATCAACTGTGCCCACCCATCCCCCTCTCCTACCCCCGATCAAGCCCTCCCACGATGGATGTCCATTGGGCCACCAATTTATCACCTGAGGCCCAATTAGGAAAAAAGATTGGGAAAACGAATTCGCAACTGTAAAAAAAATTGCCCGTGTCGCCTCTCCTGACCTATGTTGGTCCGAACGCACCCTGATTGAGGCTGTATAATTAAGCCCGCAGCTCCCCCATCGTCGCGTCAAGGTTTTCTTTTTTTTGCTTCCCCTCTCGTCCCAAGACAACCACCGGGTTGGGCTTTTTTTTTATCGTTGCGAATGACAGGCAGAGCATCCCGGTTTCCCATCTCCCTCAGCAAGCCGTCACCGGACCCGACTGAACATGGCCGAGGACCCGGAAACGAACGCATCACTTAAGCACGCCGTGCCAGACGACCAGGCTCTCCAAGATGCCGACGACCTGGCCGAGTTTGGCCACTCCGAGGCCCTGACCAGAAAATTTGGCCTATGGAGCATGCTGTCGCTGGCTTTCTGCGTCCTGGGCACTTGGTCGACTTTTGCCCAGGGTCTCTCCAGCGGCCTCACCAACGGCGGGCCCGTGGCCATTCTCTGGGGTCTGTGCCTTGTCACGGCCTGCAATTTGTGTGTTGCCCTCTCCATGGGCGAACTGGTGAGCAGCATGCCCACGGCACTGGGGCAGGCGTACTGGATCTCGCGACTATGGCCCACGGCTGCGGGCCGCTTCTGCTCTTACCTGTGCGCGTGGATCAACACGTTTGGCTGGTGGACTCTGTCTGCTTCCCAGATTGCCTTCATGACCGAGTTTATGCTTGGTATGAAGGTTCTTTTCAGTCCCGACTGGACGGGTGCGAGCAAGGGCTGGGTCCTGTTCCTCCTCTATGTCGGCACCACCTTTACCATGACGCTCTTTAATATTGTCTCTTGCCGCAGGGATATTATTCTGCCCATGTTTAACAACTTTGTTGGTGTTTGTTTTGTCGGCCTCTTCTTCATCATCAGCTTGGCTCTGCTCATCTCTGCCGGAACCAAGTCTGGTATGGAGTTTCAGTCTGGCCACTTTGTCTTCAGGACCTGGATCAACCAGACTGGTTGGGCAGACGGTGTTACTTGGTTCATGGGTCTTATTCAGGCCGCCTATGGTCTTACTGCCTTCGACTCGGCCATCCACATGGTTGAGGAGATCCCCTCGCCCCGAACCAATGTTCCTCGTGTCATCTGGCTCTCGGTTGCCATGGGTGCCATTACTGGATTCATCTTCATGGTTGTCTGTCTTTTCTGTATCCAGGATCTTGATGCGGTTCTCAACGCAGACCTTCCCTTTATGGATCTTCTTAAGCAAACAGTTGGTCTCAAGGGTGCAACTGTTCTGCTATCTCTCTTCATCATGAACGGTGTTGGTCAAGGTATCAGCATCGTCACCACTGCCTCTCGTATGACCTGGGGTTTTGCCCGAGATGGTGGCATTCCTTGGAGCAACTACTTTACCAAGGTTGACGAGACCTGGAAAGTTCCAGTGCGCGCATTGTGGCTTCAGGGCGGCATCATGGCTCTAGTTGGCATTCTCTACACGTTTGCATCCACCGTGCTCGACGCTATCCTGAGCGTCAGCACCATTGCCCTGACCGTCTCCTACATGATGCCCATCGTGGTGCTGCTCTTCCGCGGCCGTGACAAGCTCCCGCCCGGAAAATTTGCCCTTGGCTGGTTCGGCCCTATTGCCAACTGGGTTTCTGTATTCTACTGCGCCATCACCACCGTATTCTTCTTCTTCCCCGGAACCCCGAACCCCACTGGCAGCGACATGAACTACGCCATCGCTGTCTTCGGAGTCATGATGGTTGTGACCCTGGGTTTCTGGGTCATCAAGGGCAGGGTCACGTACCTGCAGTCGGAGGAGTCGGAGGGGCGCGTTGTCATGGATGTGGACAGCGGGGAGCTCACTACCACGGTTGTGGGGGAGAAGGAGGCTGGAGTGGATGCCAAGGGCAAAGAATGAGCTAGATGGTGTTTTTTTCTTCCTGCACATAATTGAAATTATCTTTCGAAATGCCTCGCGCAAGTTTGAATTCAATCAAGCTTGCGGCACTGTATTTGTCATTAGAATTACATGCTGGACTGTATGCTGAAGTAAATAATAAGTTGTATTAGCTCAATGGTGCGTTACATTGGTGCGTGTGAAGCGGGACATGCAAGCATAGTGGTGGTGTTGTGTTGCATTGTGCTAATTGTGCATTGGCTTTGCATGACTGTACCATGTGTTGTAGTGCTGACATAGGAACGGACAGCACCGGTCAAAACCCCATGATATCCGTGACTAACGGCTGCAACAATGCAGCCATTTCGGGAGCGTGGCCGGCAATGGTCCACGAAGGTCCGCGACGGCATTCCGAGGCTTTGCGGTGAAACTATTCGGGCCTCAACAGGCCGAAACCGGTGCGATTCGCATGCTTCGGCATTCACAAATGACAGCACGGATGCGACGCAATCTAGCATCCTTCCTCCACATAGATTGCACTCCAGCTTCCGCATCGAGCTAAGGCATCAAAGCCCTGCGCTACATGCCGTGTGGCTTATCTGGTCGGCCGGCCCGGCTGCTCAACCCGCTGCAGCTCTCCAAGATCCCGCCCCGCTGATGTCCGCCCCAGGCCGGCGTGGGTTGGCGTATCTTTGAGCCCAATGAGCGCTCAGAGGCTGAAACCTACCTGGCCTTCCCCGCACATGCAGCATAGTGCCCAGATTGGGTTGGTCCCATGTCAATCGCGCCCAGCATATTAACCAGATGGTGCGGGTCACGATCCGAATCCTGGAGCTCCCATCCTCTCCATTGCATCACTGTGAAGAAAAAAAACAGAAGCAAAAATGAATTTTGATATCCAGCTGACAGCTCCCAACGGGCGCACCTACGCCCAGCCTACGGGTCTCTTCATCAACAACGAATGGGTGAAGTCGTCCGACGGCGGCAAGATCACATCCATCAACCCCACGTACGTCATTGACAAGAGAGAGAGCTCCAGCTCCAGCGAGCGGAAGCAAGGCCCTAACAATTGAGCAGAAACGAAAAGGAAATCGTGTCCGTCTACGCCGCCACGTCGGAGGATGTCGACAAGGCCGTTCGCGCCGCCCGAAATGCCCTGCGCAACCCAGCTTGGCGAGACCTGCCTGCCAGCGAGCGAGGCAAGCTCATGAGCCGCCTCGCCGACCTGGTCGAGGAGAACCGCGAGGTGCTCGCCACCATTGAGACCTGGGACAACGGCAAGCCGTACCAGGTCGCCCTCAACGAGGACTGCGCCGAGGTGGCCGAGACGCTGCGATACTATGCTGGCTTTGCCGACAAGGTCTTTGGCCAGGTCATTGAGACGACCGGCGACAAGTTTGCCTACACCGTCCGCGAGCCTGTCGGTGTCTGCGGCCAGATCATCCCGTAAGCTCAATTGCACTGCCCAATGCGTCCGCAACACAGCTAACAATTCTTTTTTCCCTTTAGCTGGAATTATCCTCTGGCCATGGCCGCATGGAAGCTTGGCCCCGCCCTCGCTTGCGGCAACGCCGTCGTCCTCAAGCCCGCCGAACAAACACCCCTCTCCATCCTGTACCTCGCCAACCTCGTCGTCAAGGCCGGATTCCCTCCCGGAGTCGTCAACATTGTAAACGGCCTGGGCACCGTCGCCGGCACTGCCTTGTCTTCCCACACCGATGTCGACAAGATTGCCTTTACCGGCTCGACCGCGACCGCCAAGCACATTATGAAGAACGCCGCCGTCAACCTCAAGAACATTACCCTTGAGACCGGTGGCAAGAGCCCCCTCATCGTCTTTGAGGATGCCGATCTCGACCTCGCTGCTTACTGGGCCCACGCCGGTATCATGTCCAACCAGGGCCAGATCTGCACGGCTACGTCGCGCATCCTGGTCCAGGAGAGCGTCTACGACAAGTTCCTGGCTGCCTTCAAGTCGCAGGTCAAGGAGATCTCCAAGCTCGGAGACCCCTTTGACGAGAGCACCTTCCAGGGACCCCAGGTGACCAAGAGCCAGTTTGAGCGCATCCAGTCGTACGTCGACATTGGCAAGAAGGAGGGCGCCAAGCTCGAGTTTGGCGGCGAGCCATCCAACGCGGGTCCCGACGGCAAGGGATTCTTCTTCAAGCCCACGGTATTCACGGGCGTCTCACCCCACATGCGTGTGTTCCAGGAGGAGGTCTTTGGCCCCTTTGTCGTCATTACCAAGTTCAGCACCCAGGAGGAGGCCATCGCCCTGGCCAACGACACCCAGTACGGCCTGGGTAGCGCTATTTTCACCACCAACCTGACCCGTGCCCACCGCGTGGCCAAGCGCATTGAGGCCGGCATGGTCTGGATCAACTCGAGCAACGACAGCGACTGGCGCATCCCCTTTGGCGGCGTCAAGCAGAGCGGCATCGGCCGCGAGCTCGGCGAGGCCGGCTTGGCCGCCTACTCCAACATCAAGGCGGTGCATGTCAACATTTCTGCCAAGTTGTAAAATTAGTATTAGCGAAATTATTAGATACCATATGTTATGTCAAAAGAACGAGAATGATCAATTACGCCCCAAAAATTGAGGGCTTGACAATAAACTTGCCAATTATCCATGACACAATTCTGGCCCGCCGCTTCGTTTTGTGTGTACTTGACATCGTTCTCTAGTTCAACATAACCATAGGGGATTGTCTGTGATTGAAAGGAGCCAATCGACCCAGAATTGATTGCCAGTAATGAGAATATTCAGGAAGCTCGGTTGAGATATTTCGAGCCTTCGTCGCTAGTACAGGGTAGTGACACGTCATCTACGAATACAGATGATATGAGTTGCATAGGACAACCCCAATGAGATAAAAAGGCGCGATGAATTTGGCGTAGTGAATCTAGTCTACCTGTATACCTTTGAGGATAGAAATGTTCTTCTTGGATGTTCTGAGGCCAAGTGGTGATTATGAGAATGTAACGGAGCAGATAACCTCCATGGAAATTCCGGGATCGAAATTAGCCTATGAACTGTCCTAATCACATTTTGGTCTTCTCACTATAGGAGCACTTCCAAGATTAGATAACCCAGCAAGAAAATGGCATCGTCTTGACATAACTCTTGTCGCATGTCCATACAAGATACAGCTTCGCCTCTTCAGTTGGCACAGCACGTCGGCCTGTGATGCATCGTCGATAGAGAGGGCCAACGTTGCCGCCAGAACTGACATTGAAGAGCCACAATATACTATACAACTCATCTCAAGCAGTGTGCTCAGGTCGCTATTGATAAATATGTAGACATGGACTAGGTCAGAACCAATTTTGAGGGCTGACCCTGAAGGTAATCGAGCGATTGGCGCTCTTCAGATAAGAAACCGGGGGACCTTTTCTCAATACAAGACTTGGATGCCGGAGTCGGAAATGTTATGCCCAATTTGGACTTTTCAATGGTCACTTTAGGCCCAAATGGGTCTGAAACACTGGGCGCTGTGTATTGGATAGGCATTTGGAGTAGCAAGATAACACATGGATGGGGTAGTGGGGTAACACTGGAGAGTTCTCAACCAAGCTGACCAAGCGGAACCCAAACGTGGGGATGTTGGGGTAACCTCGTCGGAGACGAAACAGACGCCGACTGCTACCCTCTTAATTCTGTGCGGAGATTGATGAGTGGAACTCGGCACAAATCTCTTTGAATGTCCGGAGGGAACAGTAAGGTACCACGCCAACTTTCGTCCAATGAAATATCACGGCTTTGCAAATCACTACTCAACATATGTCTTTTTGTGGAGCAGATACTTCACTGCTCCCTCCGGACATTCAAACACATGTGCAATGATTCAGTTCATCCTCAATGCCATGCGCCATTTGAGAATTTTACCATGAAGTAGGATTGCGTCGCTGTTATTGGGCAAGCAAGTGGATCAGACTAGGGTAGCATCATGGTGACGCACCGCATCGAAAGTCGGGGGCGGCAGAGGGCTGGGCACTCCAGATAGATTTGATGAGGCAAAAACATGAGAAGTTCATCCATAGTTTCCCACCGAAGGTATCGCCCCCAGATGGCTCTTGGCCAACGATTGCATCATGTGAAACCATCAAGTTCAAACTCAACGGGTTTGCCACCTGCAGATGAATGAACGCTTGTGGCAAAAGAGGGTTACAGCAATTGCAAATGCCGGTGAGATCTGCCTGGTGCGTGAGATAATCCCTGTCAAAATAGTTGGAGTCGCAGCAAATGAATCCGTCCCTTTTCCCACCACCCTATCAGCGCCAAGCGTTGACCTTTTGGAGACGGGTCATTTCACGACGATCGGAGGCACCGGAATGCCATCACTTCTCCACTTCGCTCGAAATCAAGACCGAAAGTACGTCTCATGTTGAAGACTGGGTTGGCTTTCACTCTGGGGACCCCACAATATGCCCCAGAATCCCCGCGTTTCGTGCTATTGATGCCCCGATACCATCTATCGCTCGCAGTATTCGGGCCAACTCGACCGATTTTAATTCCCTAGAGGGCCGTGCTATATAGCCGTTATAACCAGATGGTCGCCGCGTGTGCGCCGAAGATGGATCGAGGAGAGCTCTGAGGTCATCACTGCCCTGCACTACCTGCGGCAAAAACACCAAAGTGCAACGCCAATCATGCCTCTCTGGAAGCACAAGTTCCGGGGCAATGCCCTGATCACTGCAGTGACTTTGGCATCTTGCCAAGCCTTTCTCTTGCTTGGGTTTGATCAAGGAGTCATGTCAGGAATTATTGGAGCTGACAACCGATTTGGTCGTGATTTCAACAACCCTGACGCCGACATGCAGGGCAACATTACAGCTCTATACGATATCGGCTGTGTCTTGGGCTCGATCGTCTGCTACTTTGTTGGTGATTACTACGGCCGAAGAACAATGCTCATGTTGGGTGGCGCAATCATGATTGTGGGAGCAGCGATTCTCGCCTCATCGACTACCATTGCCCAACTCATTGTTGGCCGAATCGTCACTGGTATCGGCAACGGCATGAACTCGTCAACGGCGCCATGTTATCAGGCCGAATGTTCACCAGCCTCCATCAGAGGAGCTTTGCTCACACTCCAAGGCACTGTTACCATCCTTGGAGTGGTTATTGCCTACTGGTCAGATACTTGCTAGTGAAGGTAAAAAACGTAAAGAAAGCTAACTCTTTGCACTGCAGGATGGACTACGGTACAAACTTCACAGATAGCTCATTCCAATGGCGTTTCCCACTTGGGTTCCAGGCCGTCTTCGCCATTCTTCTCGTGCTCCAAATTGTTGGTCTGCCAGAAACGCCCCGATGGCTTGTCAGCAACGATCGACACGAGGAGGCTCGAGACGTGATTGCAGCCTTGAGTGGCAGGGACAACGATGACGAAGAGGTCACCCGAACGATTTTGGATATTCAGAGCGGACTTGAGGAGGAGCAACGAGGTGGCCCGTTCCGCTTCAAGGAGCTGTTCAGCTGGGGAGAGACCCAAAACTTCCGACGTCTGCTCATTATTATTTCGATCCAGCTGGGGCAGCAGTTCACAGGGTCCAACATGATCAACTACTATGCCCCCACCATCTTCCAGGATAACATGGGCGTCAGCCGCAACATGTCGCTAATCCTGGGCGGCGCTGCACAGTGCACGTATCTGGTGGGCTCCGCCATTCCGGTCTTTCTCATGGACAGATTTGGAAGACGATCGCTCCTCATGATCTGCTCGGCCGGACTCTGCTTCTGCTTCGTCATGGTCTCCATCCTCCTATCCATCGGTTCACAAAACGCCGCGTACGGCGCAACAGCCTTCATCTTCATATTCCAGCTCTTCTACGGCGTAGGCTGGCTGCCGGTGCCCTGGTTCTACCCCTCGGAGATTAACACGACCCGCATCCGCACCCGCATGCAGGCTATTGCTTCAGGGTGGAACTGGATGGCAGTGTTTGCCGTGGTCAAAATCACACCAATCTCATTCGGTAAGTGTGTAGATTCTAGCTGGAGGGTCAAGGTGACTAACACTAGTTGCAGAAAACATTGGCTGGCGCACGTTCATCATCTACGCCGTTTTAAACGCCGTCTTTATCCCCATGGTCTACTGCTTCTACCCGGAGACCAAGGGGATCGAGCTCGAGGACATCCCGCTCCTCTTCTCCAAGGGAGGCATTACGGGAGGTGTCTTTAGTTCCAAGGGCGGAAGAACTGTGCAGCCACATCAGCATGCGCAGGAACGACACATCGGGGACAAATTGGACGGCATCGACGCCACAGAAGTTGAGAATGCCACATGATTTATGCCAGGGGTTAATTCAGGGATGAGCATAAAGAAATAACAGTTATGAAAGCATGAGCAAATTGAAATAGTGGCAAATGACTTTTGATCCAGCCATGTATCCAATCTTGGCCTAAACCGCATTATTGAAAAAAGAGTCATGTCCCCATTTTTGATCCATCTCGATCCTGAATTCCAAAGCCTCCCCCGGAATCACGCCGAGAAATCTAGGGTACCCGGGTATGCAGGAGAACGAACTGTTGGTCGATCGCGGACCATTTTAGAGCACGTTGTTGAGGGTCGGGGTTCAGGCTCTAGCGCTCAATCGGTTCTAGCTGGACCGGGACCGATGGGAAGTGTGCGGAACCGACGGGAATACGAATGATTCCATCTAGCGTCACCTGGCAAACGCGCTTCCGCACTTGGTGCCAAGGCAGTACAGTACGTAGTAGTTTGTTAGGGCTTAGCAGAGCATTCCAGCGCCAGCGCCGGCGCCGGGTCCCCGATGGCCCTATCTCTGAACTAATGGCGGCAGATGAGAGAGCTATTGATTACCCCAACTACAATTATGGAGTGGTATAATCCTTGGTCCCGACGGTTCGATTGTTGAAACCAGCTCTAATGCAGCTTTTGAGTGCTAAGGAGCACATGGTCGCAGCGCGCAGCGCAGTGCAGGTGCAGAAAGCCATGGTCTCTCTCTCGCCCAAGCTAAATTTCCCGAGTCCTTGTCGGGGGCGCTGTTGGTGGCGCGCTCCATCGCGAACGGACTCATTTTGTCGGCCATCAAAGTGGTTAGGATAGCCTGCTAGCTCCGCCATGGCTCTGCCGCTCCCTGTCGAGCCCTGCAAGGGGACGTTACCCGAACCAGCCAGGTACATTGCCGGGAGGCGTTCTTTCAGCCTGTCTCACGAACGTCGGTCGGGAGAGGCGCGATCGCATATTGCTTTGTTATCCATCAATTAAAATCATAATCATACCATGCTCTCTCTCTCTAACCTTAAAGACATTATGATACATGGGGGTATTTTTAAAAAATCCTTTTTCCAATTCGCGTCCGTTTTGCTCCATATGCTCCGTCTGCTGCTCATTGCCCGAGCATGCATTTGTGTAAATTTGGGGGGTATCTCGTAGTATTATGCGTGTGAGTGTGATCCTTTGGGAGAAGTCGACACACTAAAGACGACTTCCTTTGTAATGCCGCCGAATTTGTTGGGGATGATCTCGTCTGAGCTCGCCTCCCCGGCGTGGATAAATATGTCGTTGTTTGAGGACGTCGAGTTGTTGCGGGTAACGGACTTGACGGAATTGACCTGTCGGCTGTGCCAGGTTGTTCGGTCGTTGCGATCGCCAAGCATAATGCTGCCGGGCTCGGGACCCTGCTTGTTGCCGCTCGACGAGATGAGGGAGCCCAGGAATGGCTTAAGCTTCTGGCGCAGCCATCCCCATGTCATGGGAAGGTTGGATGTGGCGACGGCAACGAAAGATTCTCGGCACGCCCATGAGGCACCCTCTGAAGGACCGGTGACGGGGTTCTGTAAAACCGAATTGTAAGCTAATGAATGGGAAGGGGTTGTTTTGGGTGGTTGGCTGTGGCGTACCTTGAGAATGAGAATGCATCGGAGCAGACCAGCCACCATGACGAAGATACCTCCAGAGAAGAGCACAACGAGACCAATCTTCTTGACCTTGGCGATCTTGGCGCCCCAGAGCATGGGAATGGGGATCAACAGTAAATAGGCATCGGAAATGATGTTGAGGACGACGATGATGAAGATGTAAAGCTTGGATGCCGCGGGCTGACACAGGTCTGGACAGTAATTGGTCAATATCACGCTGTGGCATGCCGATCGCGGGAAGCCATTGGTGCAACTTACTACCGGGGTTGGGGTAGATTTGCCAGAACCGATCGAACGGTTGGCAGCTGAATAGCAGGCAGCAGACAACGGCAATGTACGTGCAGCTGATCAAGCCAATGCCGATGTAGATTCTAGTTTTGTATGCGGCGAGACCTTGCTAGAGAGGGTGTGAGTTGGAGCAGGCAATGGGTCTGGTTTTCCAGATGAGGCTTACTGTAAGACGGAAGTAGAATGCGCACATGGAGCCCTTGATAACCCAGAGGACAGTGGCATACATGGTCCAGCCTGCAACTTGGACTTTGGAGCCTCCGACCCTCAGTGCAAACTCCTCGCTATCGGGATGCATCGACAGCTCCTTGCGTTCGGCATCCGTCATGCTGCTGTTGGTGAGGCCATGGTACTTTGCGCCGACGATGTAAGCGAGGCATGTTTCCACCGTGTAAGGCACAATGACCAACAGCATCAGGTAGTCGTCCACCTCGAAGTTTCGGAAGCCGACCTGTCGGAAGCGGGCATAGGTGCGGATGAAGATGATCAAGATGCTGATGGACAGGAGAGTAAAGGCCTCGATGGTGAAGCTCGTCACAGCGTCGGTGGCCATAGCTGCGGGTATCCTGCCAGCAACGAAGCTGGTGGTCTGTGACGATGTCGGTGTGCGTTTTTTTGAAAAAGGAAAAAGGTCACAGGAATCACACACGCAAGAGGGCCGACTGCATCTGCCGGCTAGTGGGTTGGACCCTTTGCTTTATGAAACGCAGACATCTCTCTTGACATGACGGGTAGGGTCCCGGACAGAGGACCAGCAATGGTCTGAGCGTTGCTGCAGTCTGCGTTAGGGCCGTTGGCTCAACTCAGTGTTACGCCCGATGGGAGATCCTTCCCTCCCCGCGTCGAAGCAGCCATGGTGGCGGGTAGAGCAGCTGCGGAAGCGGGAGCACAGTTACCTAGCTGGAGGAGCGTCTTCTCACCGTTGGCACTTCGTAGCCATGTGGACTTTGACTGGGTCCGACGGGCATTAGCGCAGCAGGGCCTTGGAGGACCGGATCGCCAGCCAGCCCGTCGACCTACCGCCCTTAGCTTGACCTGTCGGCGGAACCGCCCCTGGGGCTAGAAGGATGGCTTGCGGCGAGACGGGCATAGCGCCCATCAGCTTGGCTGTGAGCGAGTCATTCAGCTTTCCGCCACATGCTGCACACAGACGAAAAGCCCGATGCGCGCAACGCCATTGCCATGTGCGACCCTCTGTCGCAATATCGGAGGGCTGCACCATCTGCCCCCAGGAAACAAAGAAAAACCAAATTTCATTCCCGGAGCGGTGTTGTTTTGTTGGCACGCTGTTAGTTACAACCAAGTCACCACCCTGGGCGGCGCAGTAGCCAACTCTAATGTCCGACAACGTCATGACTAGGAATAGCTGATACCGACCAGCGTCTTAGCTATAGTGGTCCTCTTGGCAGCACAAAGGCCAAGTTTTCTCGCCATGTGCAGCGATGACCCCTGATTCATGCCATGCGTTTGTATGCAGGTGGAAACGCCAGTCGCGTGCGTGTGCCAGTCAGTATTGCATTCGTCTCCATGCAAATCCTTTTTCGCCGTGCATAAAACACGTCTGCTCTCCCCTCCTTGTCCACGTCACGCACTGACTGGATTGGCAGCACAGGCCAGCATAAGGCTGTTGTCTACTCAGGGCTCCGTCTTCTGCCGGCAGTGGCGTGGCTTGTACCTGATCTGCAACCTGTCAGAGCTGAAGTGTTTTGTCTTATCTTTTTGAGAAGCTTCCTTTTTTGCTTTTGGTGCTTTTTTTTTTCTTCTCACGCGGGCCCCTCTTTCGTCGCCATCTGAAGATCCCGCAGCCAGCACCCCCAGCCCACCAACCTCATTCTAGAAGTTATAGCGGGTCTCTCCCCCCAGGGGGGTGAGGAAATCGACACGGGAGAGAAGTGCCACTGGCGGGCTGGTTGCGCAACCGTATCCACAGTTGCGTGGGCGAGGGATCTCCGATGTAGAAAGCTGAAAGGGGATCAAAAGCAATCACAGTGGGCCCCGCTGCTCGTAGATCACAACCGCAGTACCCGGCCATCGATGAGGAGCCCTTGTCTCCGGCTTCCGAGATGGTTGGTCCGATGGCTTGGCAACCCCGACCCAGCCCACGAACTGTTGTTTCTTCTTCGAGCTCGTCACTCACATTGTTCCCACCTGAACGACTTGCCAAGAAGGAGGAGGGTGAGGGCATTTGCCAGTGCTGGGGCCAATATTCTCCAGAAAAAAATTGCGCACTGCACTAGTGGCGTCTTGCTGCGAACATCTAGCTGCCGCTTGGGGAATTCCGTTGGAAATGTTTCACATCGGGCACTTTGGTCTGCGTCAGTCTAACCTGAGTCTCTCCGCCTGTCCGAAGGATATTCATTATCCGGGGGGTCTCCATCGTGGCACATAGGGTATGCCACCGGTGGCCAACTACGCTAGACTAGGCACACCACACGTGTACGCACATGCCTCTTCGCGAACAAGCAGCTACATTTTAATATAAGTACCAATAATAGCGAATTTATAGCTGCCAAAGGAAATGAACTCAGGCATCGAATGGTTTGACTGGAAAAACATCAAAGCGACTTATTAAACCAATCAATGAGCATTGAGCGAACGAGCGAAAACAATCGCAGCTTATAGGGTAGCTGAGCGATCACGGACCCACGGCAGTCCTAAGAAACACGCGAAGAACCAACCAACGTGGAACTAAATTGCGCTACTGTTCTAGCTTGTATTCTGACATAGTTGCCATGTGAATATTTGCGCTTTGTCCTGCACTCTTTCGATTTAACCCGCGGCCCCGCGGTTAGCCATCGGCAGTCAGCCTTCTAGCGCGCCGCAGAGAACAAGGTCTCGCTCATCATCTCGGGACATGAGCATGAGACAGTGATTTTAAAAAACAAACACATGCACCCAAGCGTATTTTGTGGGCAAAACGTGCAGCTCAATGAAACGTGCTACGAACATCTCAATTACAGTATATACTCGAAAATTAAATTAGGCTAAAATGCTGCCCTTCTATTAAGCTGCTCCACAGGTGGGGGACTTTGGGCTTGGGCTTGTCATTGCTCCCTGACTAAGTAAGGAGCGCGGAACTCCGGATTCGAACCGGCAGCCATTCCGAGGCCGTGCAAGCCAGTCATGCAAGACAAAGACAATTGCCATGATGACGATGATGGCGTTTTCGCATACCTCGGCCCAAGGTGAACCCAACCCAACACACACACACACACAACACGATCACGACGAGCCCTTGACGCTAAAAGAAAATCTTGCCTGCAAAACATAGGGATCTCCGCCAGGGGAGAAGATCTGCTTCCGGTCTCGGAACCACTCAGGGTGGTTGATGGCATCGATCCAGTCCTGCACCTCGAGCACAGCACACCCGTACCTGGGGATGATGCGCGGGAAGTCGGGGTTGTCAAACAGGCCCTGCGTCTTCTTGAGCGCCATGGTGCCGTCCTGCTGCGTGCAGCTGTAGAACTGGAACGCGTCCTGGTCGGTGTACACGTCCAGCTGGATGCCTGACCAGTCCGACGACAGGCTCGCTACCGGGCCCTCGGTTCGCCAGTCATACGGGCTCAGCTGCTCGCGGTTGACGAGGAAGCAGGTGTCTAATAAAAACACATTAGTCAAGACGTTCATGCCAAGTCTAGGGTAACAAGGGTTGGGGAGGGGAGGACTCACCGTAGCCGGTGCAGTTGAATCCACAGTTGTTCTTGAGGTCTGGGTCGCCGTTGGCAGCACCAACCTGCTTGGGCTTGCTCCAAAAGTCATTGACGGAACCCTTGGTGTTGGCCAAGATCTCGCCAGTGGGAATCAGGATGTTATCCACTCCGACGCGCTGCCCGCTGTACGGCAGGTGCAGGGTGTGGTTGAAGATCTTGCTGGTCTCATTGTTGGCGAAGCCATCGAGGTTCCAGTACGTGTGGCTGCTGAGCATGATGGGGGTGGTTTTGGTTGTTGCCAAGGCCACCATTTTAATGTGCCAATCCTGGCCTGTCAACGTGTACGTGATGTGCGATACCACCTCGCCGGGGAATCCTTCCTTGCCATCCGGATCCGTGATGGAGAAGGTTATGCTATTTTTGGTGTAGGCCACAACGGTGAAATTGCGATAGTCCCAACCGTCAGGTCCGCCGTGCAGCGTGTCAGCTCCCTTTGGCGACTGCGCTGTTGGGTTGTCGTTGGGCGTCACATGATATGTCTCGCCGTCAATCACAAACGAGCTGTTCTTGATGCGGTTGGCATATCGGCCTGGCACTCCGCCAAAATGGGGGTGCTGGGTATCTTTGGCGTAGTAGCTTGCATTGTCGAAGCCTCCGACAACATCTCGTTGAATACCGTACTGGTCCTTGACTAGTAGGTTGGATATGGAGGCACCGTATGGAATAAATGAAGCTTCGATGCCGTCACCGTAGATCCAGTATTTTCCATCCTTGTCTGGGCCCGTGGAAGACTTGGAACTGTCTGCAGCCACCCACGGGACCGCCACGAGGGCAAAAGCAACCAGTCGACTCCACATTCTCCGCACAGTCCAGATGAAGTGAGGTTGCTTTTGCGGGGAGAGCTTAATTGCAGGGCCTGGACGTCAGAAAAAAAAAAGGCCAAGAAATATTTGGAGAGTGCTTTAATGGTCTGGAAGATGTAGCAATGCCAATGTCAATGCCCCACGAGAGAAACAAGGCGGGCAGGTATGGTGGATAAATAAACAACTTTTGGCCTACAGTCTCGAGTTGATGAACTCAACTTAGCCGAACCATGGCCCTCGTCCAGCCTGACCCCAGCAAATCAACAAAGTTCGCTATCCCATGCCTGTCAATTCCTCTCTCTCGCTCGCGCCTTTGAATGGCGCGTTTGTCCAGGCTTTATTCAAACCATCGCATTCGGCGCTGGTGACCCCGGGTTTTTTGCCTATTACGAATTAAGCCGTGAATTCCCCCGCCGACACAGGCTGCCGATCATCCGGGGCGTCAATTGCTGGCAGGGCACTATTGCAACCTGCCCCTCAGGCGCGGGTTTGCGATTGGCGCGCCTGGGCACCCCGAAGCTCGTAAGCTTAGGGTCGCGATTTAGCTGCTGCCCTGCTGTGCGGGGTTCTCTACGGCCCATCTGCTGATGCCCTCCCCCCCCCGCTGCTGATCAACCGCGTCATTGACAAAGCTTGGTTTGTGATCGGGCTGCCCAGGGTTGCTGGCCTATGATGTAACGTAAGCTGGGGTTGACGGTGCAACGCTTCATGCTGCTTCCCTGCCATTTGCCCGGAAACAAAACGAATTGCGGGGGATCCCACTCGCTCGGCTACCTCCAACCTTGGCATAGATTGACTATCCCGGCCTATAGAAACATTTTGTTTCCAGCGTCGGCTCGGGATATCACCATTTTTGAAGGATGCCTTACCCGGCCAACCGGTGCATGGGTTCGGATGAACGATGCGGTCTGGGCTCAGATAGCCATCACATCGCACCTAGTTCCCTGCTCGACCCTTGCAACATTGGGCTGCTGACCTGTCGTTTATGAGTTCCCCGTTTTCCTGACCGCTTCTCTCATTTCTCAATCGGTTTGACCCAATTGACTCATTTGAAGGTTTTAGGGAACGGTGTTGTGGTGATTATTTTTTTTCTCTCAGTGGACGGCATGACAGGAAGGATAGACAGCATATGCGTTTAGATAAATAGAGGAGGTATTGAGATGAAACAATACTAAGAAACAAGCTTAATCTAATGCTAGCATAAAGTAACCTTGATTGAGTTATTTAATCCTATTTGGCGACTGGTGAGGAGCAGACGCATTGAAAGAATGCGAATTGTCCTCTTTGTTTTTCTATGCTTAATCCTGCAAAATACTACTTAGATAATTTACTAGTCGATTTTTGTTCCCTAATTTTCTTGGCGCTGTGATACCTTGGTGTTGGCTTATGGTGTCATGGGTTGAGCAGACTTTTGATCCATCAATCCTCCTCGAACCTCAATGCGATAGTCAGACTATGCGACTCTGAGATTATTGGCTGGGAAACTGACTTCGTATCCACTGAAGCCAGCTCCAGCAACCGGACGAAAAGTCCAAAGTCTCCCTTGGTATTCTTTGGCCTAGTGCCCTCTCCCTTGAGAAGATCCAATAATTCATTTCGGGTCAGTTTCATCTCAAGCCCAGCTGGAGACCCCGCATACGCGTTGTCGAAGAGTCGGCGCTGTGTCAAAACACCGTTGCTCACAATTACGCGCCACTTCTGCTCGATATCTGAAACCTCGAGATCAATCTCAAACGCGTCTGTGGCGGCGCGCTCCCCATCAATCTGAACCGACAACACGTCAAACCATTGCTCGACAGTCAAATTCGACCCGAGCGGTGTTTTCCCTCCAGAAATGGATCCTGGCTTCTTCCCCGTTCTCAGCTCTTGCGCGCCGGTCAGATAGAAATTTCGCCAGGTTGCATTCTCGGCACCGTAGCCGAGGTTTTCGTAGGCCAAGGCAAGAAGGCCTTTGGCCTTTGAGTTGTCGTCTTCAGGGTAAGCTGCGACAGCGTGCGAAAGGAGCGTGGCAGCAAAGCGGCTGTCGCCTTCGTTGATGAATTCCTCGGCTTTGCGGCATAGCTCGGCTACACCACCCATGGCGCGCACGTATCTCTGCCCTTCCAATGCAGCGGGATACTGCCATAGATGTGCCGGATGACCATCAAACCATGTCATATATTTTTGATAGATTCCCTGTTGCAAGTAAAAGGTTAGAAAAATCACCACCATTGGCGCTGTGGTGCATAACTAACCTTGACGTTGTGGCTTAGTGAGCCATAAAAGCCTCGACAGTGCCACGCCCTTGAAATTGCTGGCGGCAGTTTAATTGTCTCGGCAATTTCCAAGCCCGTCATTCCTAAAAAGTCAGCGATTGCGTTCCAGATGAATTTATTGACTTACCAAGGTTCATCATGCGGACGGTTTGATCATGGAGATAGCCATATAAATCTCTCTGCTCAGAGAGCCGCTTGATGAGTGACTCTTGGCCCCACGTTGGCCAGTGATGGCTTCCAAATACCACATCGGATTCGTCTCCGAAGAGTGCAATTGCTTGATCAAGGTATGCTGACCAAGCCTTTGCATCTCTCACTTGTGCACCTCGTAGCGTTACCTTACAAGAGCCGGCAGTTAGTGAATGGCTGATGCGCTTGCCGTGAAAGCTGCTTTCGAGCGGGTTAGAAATTTGAACTTACAATATTGTGCATGGAATTCGTCAAGGTCTCTGGAATACACAGCGCGCGGAGGTCTGGGAAATGAAGGTTCACCTCGGCGGGGGCTTCAGTTCCCGGCACCATCTGGAACACGATGCGCACACCGTCGATAACGTGCTCCTCGCCTGTCTTTTTGATGAGCAGGTTCGGCAGAATCAGGGAAGTCGAGCCCTTGCTGGAGCGAAGACCGAGACCAACTCCAATGTGGCCAGTGGGACCACTAGGAAGGTCACTGCCGTACATGAAAGCGCCACGCAGGCGCATGGATGGGCCTGCGAGAATACTCTCGGATAGGACAGCTTGAATAAAACCTTCAGGTGCGATGATCGGGATATTTTGGCTAGGGCTGATAATACCCCCTGCGCCCATGTAATGATCTCCATGGGAGTGGGAATAAATGACGCCCGTAATTTGTCTTTCTGAGCCTCTGTGATCGCGGTAGAGCTGAAGAGCAGCGGCTGCGCATTCGCAAGAGATGAGTGGGTCAATAATAATGATACCCTCGTCTCCCTCCACAATGGTCATGTTGGAAAGATCCAGGCCCCGAATTTGGTAGATCCTTGGCTTGATTTCGTACAGGCCTTGTTTCGCGCACAATTGGCCTTGCCTCCAAAGATGGGGATGGGCTGTGGTCGGACATTCCTGATCTAGAAATTTGTACTGATCAACGTCCCAGACGATATTTCCGTTGGCGTCTTTAATAACGCCTGGAGTCAAAGCGGCAATGAAACCTCTTTCGGCATCTTCATAGTCTTGCCGGTCATCAAATGAAGGCTCAATCGACATTGTTGCCCGAATTTGGAGATGCGTTCGCTAATGGCCTAAAATGATGAAAGCTGATTGGGCTGTTAAGTGAATGGGGAATGCAACCAACGGCCTATTGGAGTGAGAAAGATGATTTTTAGTTCTAAAAACTCATTTTTATCGCCCAGCCAAGACAACTCCGCTATTTGAAAGGCAGGTTGCGCGTTGTGTTGCAAGCACGTGCGTGGACCCCTGCAATGTCGTGATCGGGTAATGGCTAAACATTTACCTCACCTGGAGACAGCATCGGAAAACAAGGTGATGGAAAATGATGGGATATGTAACAACGAATTTTCACATCAGTGTTAATATGAAATACGCGAGAGAGGAATTAATATACAAAAGGACAGCATAAGTAGTGGACGTGGATTGTAACCCAAGTGTGAAGAATATCACATCCATGCTCCATGCCCTTCTGCCGGCGACCTGGCTTTCAATTAAAACTTGATGGATGAATATGGCAGATGTGATAGCTTACGATTCGCATTATCTAAGGACTTCCATGGGAAGAAAACCAGTAGTTTCTACGTTGAATTGAATCATATTTACCACTGGAGAAAGGAGGTATTGACCGGTTTTGTGGAGACAGACGTTCGTGGGATTCACGGTTATGGCACATGTTGATATAGAAGGAGAATCTATTTAAATAGGACAGAAACTAGCTGCTATGAAGCTCAAGGCTTAACCAATACGATCTGACCAGCCTCTCCGTTTTCTGCTGTCGAACGGAAACATTCGTCCATCTCTTCTAGCCCGTAACCACCACAAAGCTCGTAGCCACCGGCTTTTCCTAGCTTCAGTAATCCGGACTCGGCCAACTGAACTAGAGTTTTGGGATCCTCCCGTTCGTACATGAATTGACCCCGGATGGTGAGGTTGTTTGACATAGCATGTGCATATGGCAAGCTGAGATCGGACTGGATGAATCCCATAAGCGAGGCGCGACCATACTGTCTCAGGGCAAGGAAACAACTGCGGCTATGTGTCGAAGCGGCCGCTTGGGGAGGCGAAAGGTCCAAATATGCGTCGATGGGCCCCAGAGCCCGCAGCGCCGCTGTGTCGGCTTGCACATCTCCCGTGTTAGGCACGATGTGGACTCGGGGAAACCGCTCCTTCAACTTCTCGAGAACCGCCACGTTGCGGCCCATAGCAATAACAGTGGCACCCATGGCCAAGGCCACAAAGACAGCTGCACCGCTGAAACCTCCCGTGGCTGGGGCAATTACGATCTTCTGGCCGGGCTGGAGGTTGATGCCGCGCAAACCGCCGTAGGGGATGAGAAGTTCAGGCAAAGCGGCGAGATCCTCGATGGAGTATCCTAGACCGCCATCGGAAGGATTTCCGCACAGGCGCTTCTCATCTAGGGCCCAGGTGTTCTCCAGGGGGGCACGGACATACTCGGCGTAGGAGCCCATGGCCCAATTGTCAGCCATGAACTTCTTGGATTGGGGCGTGGCGCCGTCGTAGAAGCCCCAGAGTATCTGGATGTCCGAGTTGTCGCGGGCACGAATGAAGGTTTCGAGCATGACGAGTTGCCCGACAGCCAGGCTAGTGGTATCCTGACCTGTGGCAGCCACACGGCCAATGGCAGTATTTCCAGGAGTCATGGGTTTCGGGGTTGTAAAGAAGGGAATCTTGCCACCAATGATTGCGGGAAGACTGCGCTGTGACTGAACGCACAGAACCTTTATAACGACGCTTCCAGTTGTAGGCTGTGGAGTTGGGACCGTCTTGAGCTGCAAAGGCTGGCCAACTTCTTCCCAAACAAGTGCGCGCATCGTCTCTGGCAGAGCTTGAGTCATGATTCGAGGTGGGTGGGTTTGACGAAGGATGGATTTGAGGAATATGGCTGTTGAATAAGCTGAATTGGAAAGTGTAGCTGAGTTTCAGACTTGATGTGTGAAGTTGATACTGTGTTGTAGAGCTCTACGAACAAAACTGAGAGGATGAGTGGCTCTATTTAATGTTTATGGCACTCGGCTTGCAAGTTGGAACACGAATTTGGGTTAGCATACACGAAGGATAGTATTCACATCAAACTAGCAAAAAGTCATGAGCCGAAATACGATTTTGGGTTAGTATGTGGGCAGGATGCTATTCACAGCAGATGGATAACATGTGGCAAGGGGAAATACGAATTAGGGTTAGCGGCTCCCGAACATTGGAATACGAATTCGGGTTAGCGCGATGTCATATGGGCCCACGAGTTGTGAATACGATTTTGGGTTAGCGCAGGAGCGTAAAGGTGGGACTGGCGGCGGAAGACCGTCTTCTCCTGACAAACTCCATCGACTTTTCACCTTGCAAGAGGTAGATTCACGCGCACAGAACTACTCCGGAAACGCAAATTCAAGTAAGCCCGCTCTAAGAGATCGGTTTATTGCCAGGCTCGGCATATTACACCAGCTCCGCTCTACGAAAGGTTAGTTACTCAGTCCGCATGCCCCGCCGATTCACCCCTGTCACGGGGCAGCCCGTTCGGAAACGAAGGGCACACACCAAGTCGCGGAAGGGATGCGGCAACTGCAAGCTTCGTCAGGTGAAGGTACGTATCCCAGGGCGATCAATGCAACTCTATTCATTCTAGCGGTATTCTATCGAGACCAAACATGTATGATGCTGACCATTGTATCTAGTGTGACGAGCAGAAACCCACCTGCAAAAATTGCCGTGGCTTTGGCGTCTTATGTAACTATGGTCAGCAGTCTTTTCCTGGAGAGGGTACCCTACAGGTTTCCATGAACACGCCATGTCACATGGGCATTCTCCCCTCACCTTCAGCCAAAACGGCTGTGCTTGGCACCATAAATGCAACTCTAAGACAGGTGCCAGTCCTTGATGGCCAAAACCCGGCCTACCAACTCACCAGCCGGGATCTTGATACTCTCGCCCGCTTCCAATTTAGAACCGTTTTGACTCTGGCAACTACAAGTACTCGGGATTTATATCAGAGGGAGTCAATCCGCTTCGCTTGCCTGGTATGCCGCCCTACCCACTGTGAACCGACATTCATATCCGTCTAACCTCGTTATGATTGTAGCATCCATTCTTCATGCACTTCGCACTGAGCATAACGTTGACACATGACCGCCACCTGGAGTCTTCTCCTCCCCTGCCATCATCTACAACTGAGCTGTTCCACTTGTGTAAAGGGACAACCATGTTTAATAAGAAGTTGTGGGGTCCGTTAACACCCGAAGAACGGGATGGAATCTGGGCTGCGGGGAGTCTTTTAGCCGCATCTACCCTTGCTCAGGTGGAGGCTAAAACGCCAGAGCAAGCCTGGCCGCTCGGTAAGCCCACCGAAACCGACCTCGCCTGGATCAAGGTATACAATGTCAAGAAAGAAGTCTGGCGCATTGCGGACCCGACCAGGCCTGAGAGCTGCCACTACCTCTTGTCAAACGAGTCTTGGTCCACCCTCCACAACAAGATCACCCCTAAACCAGCACTGAAAGAGCTTCCACAAGAGTTGACCCAACTCCTCTGCCTGGAGGACGGTGCTGACTCACCCAACCCCTACCGTGAGGTCGCGCACAACCTCGACTACATCTTGGGCATACAGAGCAACCAGTCCACTGTCATGAGATTTCTGTCCTTCATTAGTTTGATGCCGGATGATTTTAAGTTGTTGGTCCAAAACAAGGACCCGTATGCATTGATCTTGATGGCGTACTGGTATGCTAGTTTCAGCCAGTTTCGTGGGTGGCACATCTGGCGACGTTGCATTCTGGAGTGCCAGGCAGTTTGCATTTACCTCACACGATATCACGGCTATATACCTCACCTAGAGAAGATTCTTGAGTTTCCTAGGCAGTTTTGTGATGTAGGCGCTGTCTGAATTTACTCTTGGAAATAGAATCTCAGGCTGGAGAGCGAATTGCCCTCCAAACACCACAATTAGGGAATTTTCGCCCTTCAGTTATATAACTGCTCCCATCTCTTATTTATACAAAGGTCGGGGGCGAAAATGGGTTCATGCCAGTATCGGTTGGAGGGAATCTAGAAAGACCATTGGGAGGAGGGATTTGTGACTCAAATGAAAGGACAAGGATTGCATCGATCTCTAAGCACTAGATATGTATTTATTTTATAGAGGACTAATATTAACCTGCTTGCGACCACACTTCTAATGAGAATATCCATTAAATCCGCGTCTCAGATCACGCCTTCTCTTGGGATTTACGTCCCTCCTCTGCTCTCAAGTCCGCCGGATTGCTTTCGCTCTGAGCCATGATAACAAGTCCGTTTTCGTCTTGCTCTTCAGGACGTACGTAGTCTTTCGGTTCCTTCCAGATCTCTTCAACTGCTGCCGGTGGCCACACCTTGCTCATGGCCCAGAAGGAGAAACCTGATAGTGCGAGGCCCACCCAATAGGCAAAGAAGTAAAACCGGGTAATTCCTACGGGCGCATGCACACCCATATTATTCAGAAATCCGTAAAAGTTGGGGATGATGCCAACAACGTATGCAACGTAGGCCCGTACATTCCATCCATGTGTATAATAATACACTCCCGAACTCGCCGAGGTATAGCAGTCCTCGATATGCAACTTTCCGCGACCAATAACATAATATTGCACTAGAAGAACACCTGTGATGGCAGATAGAAAGATTTGATATGAGGAAAGAAAGGACACGAAGATTGAAGCGGAGCCCTGTTTGCCATGTTAGAGAAGGTACACTAGTGGAGATGAAAAACTTACAAGCAAATACCATGGGTTGATTGCGAAGGAAATGACGGCGCAGATGAAGAAACCCCTTCGAACGGTAAAATACTTTGGGAAAAGTGCTGCAATGTCATTTCCCGCGGGGATTGAGTTCTCAAAGATGGAGCTGAAGACGCATGAATAAGCAAAGCATGCAGCAATGAAGAAGCATCCAGCTCTGTTCTTGGGAGTGTATTCAGCCGTTTGCAGCATGTCGAGAAATGTGACCGGGTTCCAGACAAGCTCCCCGAAAATCTTTTGGCTTGATGCACAAACCAAGTTACCCACGAGTGCAACTATCAGGTTGGACACGGGGAAGCCAACAACGTTTCCAAGCAAGACGTCGTTCTTTCTCTTGGCATAGCGCTGGAAGTCTGCAGCGTTGCTGGCAAAGGTCGCGCAGTTTGCTGCACCAAGAGTAAGAAATTGGACAATGAGCCATGCCCTCTTGGAGCCATGGACAGTTCCCGGCTGATGAATAACGGAACCGAGACCACCAGCCTTGGTCACAACCCACGCAAGCATTGCAATGGCAGAGACGATGAATACAACCAGCTTGGCGTAGACGAGCCCACGCATCTTGGGGACTGGAATCACGAGGAATGCACACGTGAAGAGCCAGAACAGGACAAATCCAATCATTCCACCGGTCGTCAGCGCGGAGCCGTCTCCCATGGTGTTTGGGATGCGCGCGATGCTTGGAAAGATGGCGTGCAGCATAACATAGATGCACTGTCCGCCTTGGACCGCGTTCACTCCGTTCCAGACGATGGCCATGACGGCGCGATTGAACGTCGGCCACCATGCACCGTAGACACCAAAGGCTGTTCGACAGTATACGGGGAAACCGACGTGGTAGGTCGAACCAGCGCGACCGTTCAGAGTCATGACAATGGCGATGATGGCCTGACCGCCAAACTGACAACCCAGGGCCTCCCATATGCTGAGGCCAAGGGCTTGGGCAGTTGAAGCGCCATACCAGTTTGAGATGGTTGCGGTGGCCGAGAACCAGAAGGTCAAGTACGTCCACTGGGTCCAAGTGCGATCAGCCAACTTCAGTGGTCGCACATCATCGTTGTCGAGAAATGCATCTTTGCCGTGGACGCCCTCTGCACCAGCAGCGACGGCTCGCCAGCGAAAGTTGGCCATTTTGGTGATGAAGCTGGGCAAATAGCGGCTGGAAGCGAGATGGCGATACACATGGTGGTTGCGGGACAACGGGTGCACAAATATATAAGCTAATTTTACGCGATTGGCATATCACTGATCATTTCCACGACCCTTTATCCTTGATGGGATCGAGAATCGTCCCAATACTAACCGAGCAATTTGAAGATAAGAAATCGCGGAGAGTTCTCTACATGGAGAGGACCCAACACCACTAGAACCCTGGTCCAATGCGAGCTCCCCACAAATACTTGCGCGTCAGGGCTAATCCATGGCTGGCCATTGGCTACCAGGACACCCTTATCTGGGCTCGTTCCGGAGACAGTCGGTTTTCGTATGGCTCGCAGATAACACCGCCAGCTCCATTGACGGACATCGACGGATACCGACGGGTAAAAAAGATATGGAGCACAACCTGCAGAAAGAAATCGGGAGAGCGCGGGGATGATGCAGAGAATAAAACGTAATGATGGCGATGCAAAATATAAATACTCTCAAAATTTGACAAAGTCTAAACCAGATTCATACACCATTCCACATTCCAACAAGGCACTCTCGACTCCTCAAATCCGACAGCAACTCACAAGATGGCTTCTTCAACAACGACCACGAGCGCCGCCCCCCAGACCTACAAATTAAAGTTGATGTCTGGTAAAGGGCCCGTGTACAGGGATGTCCTGCGCACAGAGCCACGGGACTGCGACCTGTCTGAAGTCCCTGTCATTGACATTTCTGGCATACACGGCAGTGAAGATGACCAAAAGGAGCTTGCCAAGGTCATCCGCGCAGCTGCAGAGAACACGGGCTTCTTCTACATCAAGAACCACGGGCTTCCAAAAGATACAATTGAGGCTGCGTACAAGCAGACGAAGCGATTTTTCTCACAGCCTACCGAGCAGAAGAAGCTGGTATCGATGAATCAGTCCAAGTTTTTTAACGGATGGAGCGAGCCCCGCTCAGGTCAGATCTCGCCTACCGAGTCGCGAGACAACAGAGAGGGCTTCAGCTTCCGATATGATCCGCAATATGACCCAGACACCAAGGACTTGAACGCTATCCCGGAGGATGTCAAGCCGTGGCTGCGTGGGGAAGAATTTGTATGGGAAAAGACTAGCCACTTGCCCGGTTTCAAGGATGACATGCTAGCCTATTGGAAGGCCTGTCTTGCTCTCAGCCGCAAGATGATTGGCGTCTTTGCCCTGGCGCTTGATCTACCCAAAAATTATTTTGACGACATTGTGACATATCCTGGAAGGTGAGGTCAACCAGCCCAAAGAAGAGCAAAGATGCATGCTAACCAGATAGCGACACCGTACTCAACTATTATCCAAAGAACACCACGTCCGACACCGCTATTGATGTTGGAATTGGCGCTCACACCGACCTTCAGTGCTTCACTCTGCTCTGGCAAGACAACATTGGTGGGCTGCAGGTCCTCACAAGAGAGGGCCAATGGATCAAGGTTCCACCAGTTGAAGGCACCTATGTTGTTAACATTGGAGATTTCCTGATGCGATTGTCCAACGATCGTTTCCAGTCAACGGTGCATCGCGTCTACAACTACGCTTCTGAGGACCGTCACTCGATGCCCTTCTTCTTTGGATTCAATTTCAACGAAAAATGCTCCGTTTTGCCTACCTGCAAGAACGAGGAGAATCCGGCCAAGTACGAACCCATCAGCTGTGGAGAAGTAAGTGTGCTTGATTCCTGGATTCATGATCTAGTGGCTAATGCTTTGTAGTGGTGTCGTTCCAGAATTGCGCAGACATATGCAAACAAATAAGTCTGTGAATAAAAAAAATGAAATATAGATTGGCTGGACTTCAACAAATTGGAATGACACGGGAGACATTATATGACAAAAAAAAGTAGCATTTAGGTCGTTAAACACGAGACAGCAGATGAGCTCAGTGAAATAAATGGAATTATTGATTTTACACCTTATGTACCATTTCTTGAGTGAAGCTCTGAAAGTAAACTGACGGGAATAGAAAGAAAAAAGAAGAGAATAAAATTTACTGTAAAGAATCGGCGAGCTTTCTGAATGCCAAGCCGAACCCTTGAAGAATATTCCGCACACCAAATCAATACCATTCAGACGACGCGAGGATAACTTCATCCCAGATCCTTGCTTGTCGCCCCATAGTGCAGGGTTTACCACGGAGCTTTGATTGGACAGGCAGGTTATCAATTGTCTTATCTGCCCCGTCGGTGTCCGACGGGCTTTGAACCGATGTGGGGCATAGATAATGAAGGGGAACCGGAATCCGATGGAATCCGATACATATAGCGGTCCCCATTCCTCTGATATCACTCTTCCTTGTCATTTGTCCCCAATATTTGTATCCCAAGCAAGATTCCCCGGAAATGGAGCGTGGAGATGCCAATTACCCCGGCTTGACTAGTCAGGGCGATGGAGATGCCCCAGTCGAAATCTCATCCTCGTCAGCCAAACGGCGCAAGGACCAGGATGGCGACGGTCCGGAACCGAAAAGGTCTCGCAGAAGGATTTTCTCTTGCAAATCTTGTCAAAAACGTAAATGCAAATGTGACTATGATGCTGCTTTGCAATCTTGCAGACAATGTCAGACCTTGAGGTTAGTTTGTTGGAGGTGTTGGATGATGCAGGGCTAAAAGGTGGCAGGTTGGAATGTTCGTTGCGCGGAGAATACCAACTGCTTCAGCCACCGCCTGTAGTGGAAGATGATAAGGCGCCGATATATCAAATGTATGTGTTATCTACAGCTTATCTGGTGAAAGGGTTTGTCATACTAATTTTACGGAACCATTTAGCTTGCAAAATCATGAAAAGGCTCTGAACGAAATTAAGGCTATGTTGAACGATTTGCGCAAAAGTTCAAATAGTAATCCGAGTCCCTGTAATGCTCCAACAAAGCTCACGTATAGAGAACATCGACAAAGACCCAGCCCAGATACCCGCGGGGTGAGCTTAGATGATATACCAGATCCAAATCCTGCAGATGATGCGGTTAGCTCTGCACCGGTCATGGTGTTGCGCGAGATTGGACTTCACTGCTCAGGGGAAATTCGACGCTCTCTGGTAAACAACCGCCTAGACCTAGTGTTGGAGCGGGTTGTAAATGAGGAATTAGCTGACGATCTCATTCGACTGTGAGTGAAATGTAATCCTACAGGGTATCACGTCTGATCAACGATTCCCAGATTTTTCCATTTCCAAGATCAATCGAATATTCTTTTTGAAACAAAATTCACGATACGCAGCCAGGAACTACGCCAAACCTCGCCTTTTCTGCATAGTGTTTGTTGCTTACAGGGCCTCATGTACCGTGAGGATTTATGTGGATCAGCGACCCATCGAAAGGTATACGAGAGAGTACGAAATGCACTCGGACAAGCTTTGCTTGCAAGCCCATTGAGCCTCGAAGAAATATACGGTGCACTACTTATGAGTGACGGTGCTACTGATCCGGCTGAGGTAAGCCATAAAGGTGGTTGTCATTTATTCGACTAATAATTGCTTTAGGGAGAAAGAGAGTACATAGACAGTTGGCTGTTGACTGGCTACTGCGCCAAACAGGCCATGCTGTCAATTAGCTTCTCCAAGATTGTCTCCAGAATAAAGGAAGCCAAATCCACAAGCGAGGACCGCAAGGCCATCCGGCTATGGTCCACCATTTGTCTGCAGCACCTTCGGTGAGATTCGATGGGAGCTGACTTGCACTTGTCTCTTGCTAACTCTGTTATGCAGCTGGTCTATTACAACAGGGAGACCTCCTAATATAGGGCATGAATATATGGACCACTGTAACTTCCTCCTTAGCTTCTATGACGCATCTAATGAGGATGGAATGTTGCTGGCGGAGATACTCTTATACAACAGCGTGTCCCAGCGTCTCTCAAAGCGCCCTTTTGGTGGTCCGGACAGCAACTGGGAAGACTTTTCTATGTGGAAACTACGGTGGAAGCATCTCTTGTGTAAGCAATTATGAGTCTAGGGGTATTCAGGACTGTCATTGATAACCTATCCATAGCTCTTCCCACGGCCCCGAGACTGCGTTTTAGTTATTATACTGCGCGACTTATCCTTTTGATTAGGGCCTTGGAGGAATTTGGAGAAGACCTTCAACCAAGATCGTTTTTGAAACAAGACCGGACGAATGACTTTGATGACCCCATCGAGTTGACGCGTTCAAACTCAAATGATGATCAAACAAGATCTTTGAGAAGCGACGCAGCAAAATACGCACAATCCATCCTGGAAACCTTTCTGGTCATGGACACGACAGTCAGGGCTTCAGTCACGCTGAACACATGCCTTTGCTTGGCGTACTGCAGCCTCCTACTGGCCCACTACAAGGAATCACAATCAGGGCTTTCTGATGATCACAGCCTGAGCCTTGTGGAGCGATTAAATGACTGGGGCAGCAATGCCCCCGGACGCACGTGGGCGCGGATTGCTCGGTTTGGGAACCTCGCCAAACACAAGCTCCGATCCAGGATCCAGAGTACCCACCGGAGGAGTGAGCGAGATTCAAATGGTGTACCGGGGACGTTTGGGGACAGGGAGCACGTGCGTGATCATCGCGAAAAACGTGTTGAAATACGAACACCATCCAGCTCAACTTCAGCTGGGCCTACCTCGGCGGTTTCATTTGAGGACATCTTTGCTGAATTGTTTCCTAGCATGGAGGAATTCTTTGGTGGGGGGTTTCTGGAGTTTCCATGAGACCTAAATGGTGAAAAGGAGATGAGGTGTCTTGAAACGTCTCTTGATGGGTTAAATATGGCATTGTGAAATTTTCATACTGAATTCGTGATATATTCCAGAGGCTAGTATTGACAGCCAAAATAGATGTCGGAACGGAAAGGCTCTCACATGATTCATCAAATGTTGACAAGGGCTATATTTGGGAAACAATAGGCTGTTTTAGTGTTTTAGGACGGTCCAAGCAAGGTCTAGAACAATGCTCTAGATTGGGGTCTCGAAATTTAGAGTTGGTGAATGCAATGGCCCTGATGTGACCTTAACCCTACGACCTGCATGAAGGCCATGGCGCCAAGAGCCGCTTGAATCTTCAACTTTCCAATTGAATTTGAATGCACTGGCATAGACCCATCTGGTTTAGCCTCGACCTCACAGTGAGTCAGGCCGGGAACTTTTGGCGCTGCTACACCACACCAGCTTTTTTTCATACATATACGCGTATATTGTCAAAATGCACTGCCACGCTAGATAATTGCTGCCTGGAGTCCCTGCCCCTGAAGTCTGACGAAGCGACAGGTCTGGACTTAGCAAAATGTCCGAAGTGCTCGTATCAGATTGTGACACCAAACTATTACCGTCTTAAAGTTGGTGCGAATACCACCTCTCCACATCCGACTCGGCTTTTATACCCGCGCCAAGGCCCAATGCTAGTCGCCGAGCCGTAGTTGGCAGTTTTCAGCCTCAACGGGCTGGTTGCATCCTGACGTATGCATGGGCGCCACATTCATTTTGTTTCCCAGGCTAGGTTGAAGCATTGATTGATGCTTACGCACGCGACTAATTTGTTTTCTGGGCTTGTGCGCCGCCAATTGATTAGAGCGATTATTGGCAAAACCATGCTGCTGTGAAAGTAGAGTTGTTCGGAAAGCAATTGGGACTGGTTTGACAGGGATGCGGTGTCTTAGGCAGTCGGAACGGGACTCGTGCGTCGGCAAATGTGCCTCCATTCATAAGTTTTAAGTGACATTCGGAAATTTCCAAAACGTGCGTGCCCTCTTGTGCTGTGCCGCAGTTGAACAAATCGCCACGAGGCAGGGGAACAATTTGAGCCTTATTTTGAGCTTGAAGGAAATGCTTCACTCTAATGGCAATTAACTTTGCAGCACCATGGTGGGAATTTTTCGCAAGCCACGTTCGGCCATCCCCTGCACAGCCTACAGCTAGTCGATTTGGGTTCACCGCGCATGGCATGATGTGACAAGAGAAACTACGAGCGTGGAGCGCTGATTTATCAGCATCAGGCCAAGGGAAGCTGGCGATGCTCGCTCGCTGCGCATCGCATCCCCGCCATTCGGTGATCATCTTGACCTCGATAGGGGGAGGCGTTCATGGGCGGCGATGCTGAGACCGGGCTGATCCCGTTGTCGTCTACGGGGTCAACGGGATCCACGGGGCGCGGGATCTAGACCAGTTCGGAAACCAATGGTCGACTTCGTGTAGGATAAACACCCCAGTATAAGGCTTGAGAACGCGTAATTCAAGATGAAACCAAGCAGTAAACATGTCTTGGAATCGATGGTGGCTCTTTAAAAATAGGCAATGCCTCGGAACGGAGCGGGCGAATCGGGGCATTCAGCTGCAAGCCCTTGAGACACTCGGACTCCTGAGGCGATCCCCGCAATCTTGGCTGCGCCACCCTCTTCCCACGCACGACCCCGTCTTGATTGGCCGGGTCGTAGTTCGTGGGCCGCTTGGGAGGGTGACGCCGGGACTAGCAGCTTAAGCCGAACATTATCGCAGTAGCGGGTAGGCTGGCAGGCTATAAAGCTATCAGCGGAATGTTTTGAAGTCTTGGGGGTTTGGCAAGGGAATACGCGGTTGCAAGAGCAGAAAAACATGTCGGAACAGCCTAAGAAGTGGAAGCGGGCGAGCGCCCCAAAGGTCCGCACCGGATGCTTGACGTGGTATGTGAACTGAACGATGCCGAGGGCGCGCGCGCGCCCCTAGAGAGCAGCCGAGATATTGACTCTTTTTTGCAGCAAGTCAGCCGACCCGCCCAAAACACCCATGTTGGTATCATGAGTCCTTGCTAACAGCCCGGTGCCGCAGAATCCGACATCTCAAGTGCGACGAGCGCAAGCCCACATGCCAGAGATGCGAAAAGGATCGCGTCAAGTGTGATGGATACCCGGCCAATCCGCCGCCGCGGCCGAAAAAGGAGCCCAGGACCGGCGGCCAGCGCTGCAAGGCTCTGACAGCGCCGGCCAAGACGAATATGGGACGCCTGCTGCTCAACTCGGGCTTGGGAGGCAATATCTCGACGCTGCCGTTCCAAATCGACCTCTTTCACCACTTCCGCACCTCGACACTGCATGACCTGAACATGATGCCCGGGTCTCCGTCCGACTTTTGGCATGTGCACGTTCTTCCGCTGGGCCACGCAGTCGAACCTGTCAAGTATGCACTATGCGCTCTGGGAGGCGTGCACCGCTATTTTAAGACGCAGCATGGGAACCCGCACGCAATGGCCGAGTGGCGCGAGCTTGACAAGATTGTCATCCAGCAGTACAACCAGTCCATTCACCACATTAAGTCGCTCATGTCCGACGCCTCCGAATCGAATCTCGAAGTGGTTCTCACCTGCTGCATCATTTTCATCTGCATCGAAAATCTCCAAGGCCGATACAAGGAGGCCCTGCGACATATCAGAGCCGGATCAGCATTGCTTAACGCCCTGCGCCAGTCATACATGGATCCGGGCTCACCTTCAGACAGCGGCAGCTCGCCATCCTCGTCGTCAACAGGCTCGCCATCACCAGGCAGGCGAGTACCTAAGTTTGTCGACGAAATTGGCGAGATGCTCTTCAATCTTGGCCAAGACGTGTCATTTTTCGTCGGCACTGAGGTTATTCCTACCCTCACATGTCGAGACATTAGCACCCTTCCAGATCAATATTCGTCTGCTGTTCAGTTCCCATCAGCACCCATAAATTCATTCGACATGGCCGACTCATCATTACGCGCCATGGAAGTCATGGACAACACAATTCGATACCACCTTTTTGAAGAAAACCCGCTCCCGGGCGAGCCGAAGAAGCGCGACTGGGAGGAGATGATACGGGAGCCGAATGCGTACGAGCAGATGCTGTGGGATGTGTTTGAGCAAACAATGCAGGATTGGATCAACCGCTTCGACTCATTCCGAAACCAGATCGACCGGACAGTAATAACGGACCGCGAGAGGGAGCACTTGCAGAGCCTCCAGCTTTCTCGAGCGGTTTGGTGGTCATTTTTGAACGATGAAGGCCCCGAAGACGAGATGCCACGGAACGAGGCTGAAGAAATTCTCGACAGCGTTGAGTCGATTATGGGCCCCACGAGACCAGATCAGCAGCCGATTTTCACCTTCAGCGCCGAAATTATTCCGGCAACATGCGTGGTGTGCATGTCGTGTCCCGATAGAGAGATTCAGCAGAGAGCCATTAGGCTGCTGCGCGCGATGAAGCGCAGGGAGGGAATGTGGGATAGCGAGGAGCTGGCCAACGTATTCGAGGCCATGTTGTCAGCATCAAAGAGGGGCTTGATGGAGTTCCGGGACATCCCCTGCGAGATCCCACAGTTGACCAAGGCTCTTTCAGCGCTCAGCGTGACAGAAACGCCGCTCTCGAGAGAAATTATCAACTTAGACGACGAATAATAATACCGAGGATTAAACAAAGGCGTAGATTTGTTCATATGACTTTAGAGCGAGACCTTATGTATCGGGCAGGAGGAGCGCTGAACTTTTGTTTGGGCGGTATCAGTCGGATTGATTACTGAGCGAACATGATCGAAGACTTGTATACATGAGTATTAAGAAAAGAGAATAAAAATTGAAACACAATGAAAACAAAAACACATGCTGGTACGAAAAAGAAACGAAATACGAGAATGGTGTACGCTTCTGGAAAACGCCAAGAGGAAAAGCCCCGAAAACTCCTTGGGTCAGTTCAGCCAAGACCCTAAAATAAACCACCAATGGCATATCTTCTCGAAACCAATGTACTACTTCCTTTTAAGATTGTAATATCCTGCGAGGCCAGCACAAATGGCAGGCCTTTATTCTTGGCCTCACCTGTACACGCGAGCATACCCATCGTAGGCGTGGCGGCCCACGTTTCATTTGCGGCGACAGCCGTTCGGGCCGTTTCAACATGAAAGCGCGCAGTCGCGTTGTACACTTTGGCGTATTCCGTAATCCCATCGTCTTGTCTCTCAACAATCACGCTGCGAACGTCTAGGATGTCAATGTGCCCCGAGATGCTGTCGAACGAGGGTCTCAAGCCGGCAAGTTCGGTGCTAGAAAGGAACACATCCACGATTCTCGAATCAGCGGATGCCGGCGGGAGTGTGTACCGTAAGCGGCAGGCCAAACCGCCGGCTCTTCTCGCGAAGAAGAGTCTCTGCGGCCCACTTACTGGACAGGTAGGCGTCGTTCCCACCCGCGGGCGGTGGTTAAGCCAACGTGCATTTGGGCGCAGCGCCCGACGAGAAGAAGTGCAGGGGCACTCTTCGGGCCAGGGCCATGCGCGCTAGCTCCCTGGTTGCATTGACGTTAACGTGTTTAAGCACCCTCATGACATCAGCATTTTCGGCAAGTTCCGTAAATGAAGCTTGCGCCAGCCCCAGATAGAGTGCGGCGAGGTCGCACTCCACAGCTATGATTTTCTCGCTAGTCTTCATGCTACTTGCTGCGCGGACGAGGGGGATGATCTTCGCAATGTTCGGCTCCTCGGCGAGAGCGGGAGCAGGTGGCTACCGATGTACCCTGTCGCATCCGTCAAAAGGACGGTGAAGTCATTTTCCCCGATCGGCTTATCAGTGACAATCCCAGCCATTGACGCCCAGCTTTCTGGAGTGGCCGTCTCGGCTCGTCAATTGATCCCGGGACGACAAGCCATTGCGGTGGATTGGACAACCTTGGCCATTTCTCGCAAAACACTGGTGTTCGTTATGTCAATGATTCGCGGTGCCGCATTCAGCTTGTCTTTAATGAGACTCTGTAGCTTGACCGAGAGCATGGTGTTTCCGCCTGAGTGAAAGAATTCCGAGCTAAAATCTAGCTTTCGGTTAATTAGTGGGGGGTAAAATGCTTGTTCACCAGTTAGCGAGGCGCTTTTCTGTTCCTGTGCCAAAGTCATAGCTAGTTGTCACTGAAGCTGATTTCCTGGATATGTTAGAGCTTTCCGGTCAGTTTTCCCGTGAGAATTGACAGGGATTCTCGTCACCGGCAAGAACACGGATGGGCGCATGAACTGTGGTAGCGCAACGGCGGCACGGACGTGGTCAAGGAACTTGTCGCGAGCCTCGGCATCTTGATTGGGGTTGGCCATGACAACGTAGGTCTCCAGGAACTTCTCTGAGGCTGCTCCATGCTGCGCAACAATGACTTAATTGGTGGCGCCTCGGGATCTTATCATGATAGTACTTTCAATATCGCCCAGCTCAGTGCCCATACCGAGAATCTTGACTTGCGTCTCACCATTAATCCGGCTTTGGTAGAACCGTTCACCTTGCTCATTTACCCGACCGCGGTCTCCAGTTCAGCGCAAAAGGTCCCATCCTTGAGCGCTGGCATACTTGTCGTGAAAATATAGGCATTGGGACATTGGCTCTCGTTCTACAGCACCGTTGGCTATGATCAGGCATGTCTTAAAGTCTGCACATGACCAACCATAGCCGCAGTGGCAGAGATGAAAATTGGCTAGTCAAATCAATTGTGTACTTAAAACGAAAGAGCTTTAACGGCCCACGGTCATACTCTAGTTCATCTATGGAGCACCAAGTTCAACCACGGACTTCGTTATAGCTTAGCTCGTAGGGGCAGAGCTATTTGTGATCTCATCCAGGTACAAACATTATGTGATGGCAAGCTGCCACATACATTAGCAGAATGATTCTCACTTTTAAGATAATTTTAGGAGGCAGACCCTAATTATTCACAATCATCAATAATAATGAAGAATAATTAACAAGGAACCGTCAAGATAGCAATAAGAGTAGACAAGCATATTGATTGTAAATGACACGCTCTTAGCTGTCGTGATTATCAGTAACTATGGCCTAGATGGCTTGATAACTCTACATGACACCTAGAGAAATAATCTCCGTGGACGTTCTCAACAGCACAATCCTCCGTCAATAACAACAGATGTTCCCGAGATGTATTTGGATTCATCGCCCAGGAGAAACCCAACCAAGGCGGCAACTTCTTCGGGCTGACCCATGCGTGGAATAGGTGGGGGGATGTCGTCCATAGGGTTGGCCTCACCCTCAGCCGGCTGCATCATCGGAGTATCTATGGCGCCCCTATGTTGATGGTTAACAAACTATGGAGTAAGACGAAGGGTCGGGGGTATACGAACGGGTTAATGCAATTGACACGGATGTTTCTATGTCCATACTCTCTGGCAGCATTTCTGGTCAATCCCAGCACGCCATGCTTGCTGACAACGTATGGCGAATTGCCGGGCCAGGGGGAACTCCGCAAGCCAAGCACACTCGAGGCATTGACGATTGAACCGCCGTCGGCGAGATACTTGAGCTCTTCTCTCATGCAATACATGGTGCCGTTCAGGTTCACGCCAATAACCAAGTTCCACTCTGCATCGGATTGTGCGTCAAGTTGGTCGGTGGACCCACTACCACCAGTTCCAGCGATGTTGGCAGCGCCATCAAGCTGCCCGAATATTTCGTGTGTGTTACTAATCCACTCGCGTACCTGATCTGCATTGCTGACGTCGACATGTGTAGCCACCACTTTGATTTCGGGGTTGCGAGAGGACAGTTCCTCGGCGACCTTCTTGACAGCTTCGTCCTGGGCATCGGATATCGCCAGCGACGCGCCTCTGTCGCCAAGATAATTGGCAACAGCTTTACCAATGCCGCTTGCCGCGCCAGTGACGGCAAAGACTTTAGTGGAAAATGGTTTGGAGGGTGTAAGAGCCATGTTGAAATCAAATGGGTGATGTGTTGCTAACTTGGAGGTTGGTTTCGAATGTGTTGCTGCTAATATTCGTCGACACGCTGGAACATTTAAATACTTCAAGCGTCGAGGCAGAAGAGAGATCTCTCGTCAAACAGTGACATCATCTACTCTCAGCTCGTAACATTAAATTCGGCTCGAATCAATCCGACTCGGTTTACTTAGATCACCAAGTCCATCACGGAGTCCGTTGGTTATTAATTGGCTGACCCCGCAATCATCCGAAGAACGCGACAAACCCGAAACTCAACTGATTCTCCTTGCTCTAGCGAAGAATCCGCGGAACCCGAGCCCGGTTAAAATATTAGTAGAACTACGGGAATGGCCTTAAAACAAATATATCATAGAGCTATGGAAAAGGACAGAGTCGTATTGCTTGCCAATGAAGATATGTCACTATTTCTCATTTCATCATAATAGCATAACATGTCCAAATCCCCGTTTATCACGCTGCTGTGTCTAAAGTGCATAGATTATAATGGTCATCACAGGATCACTACGTGCAGGAGAGGTTGCCTAAAAATATCGCGGAGTCCGTTGCTTACGACTGTACCCCGCACACGCAGTTTCCATAGTTGAAGCAGGAGAACTCGGAGAGTTTGTACAGTCCGTGTTATAACTTGCAAGGAATAATCGCATAACGTAGCATTTCAATTCGTCGATCAAGGAAGCCGCGGGGGAGCGGACCGCCTTCGATCCGGTTGGCGGAACCATCCACTCTTGGCTTCTCTGGAGATAGAAATATTGAGCCTCTGGGCAGTGAATTGGCTGACCCCAATCAATTCATCCCTACCTCCAGCTTCACCTTATCTATTTACCTGTTCCAAACCAAGAGAAACTTGCACTCCTTCATCCTAAATCCTGCCATTCCATTATCCTTCCAAGATGACGACTCCCGCAGCATTGCATTCGGCTACCTTTGATCCCTATGATTATCAAACCATTGTCGTTATAGCTACCACGGTCACTATCACGGTTTATGCCCTTTATCAATATCTCCTTCCCAAGCCAATCCCTGGAATTCCTTACAATGTCGAGGCAACAAAAACTCTGCTTGGAGATATCGCGGCAATCCAGAAAGAGTCACCCGAGAATCCAACTGAGTGGATGATTGAGAAGGCGCGTCGCCATGGCACTCCAGTGCACCAATTCTTCATCATGCCTCTTGGCAGGCCTTGCGTTCTGGTTGCAGATTTCCGTGAAGGTCAAGATATCCTCATGCGCCGCAAGGAATTTGAACGCTCCGACTTCTCCATTGCCGTGTTGGGCGGAGAGGCACCCCAGTTCCACATCAACCTCAAGACCGGGCCAGAGTGGAAGGCGCACCGGCGGCTGCTACAAGACTTGATGACGCCAAAGTTTCTTCACACAGTCGCAGCTCCAAACATTTACAAGAGCGCAACACGTCTGCTCGAATTGTGGAAGATGAAGTCTACCATTGCCAAGGGTCGATCGTACTCCGCGGAACAAGACATCTTCTACACTGCTCTAGATGCGGTGTATGATTTTGGCTTCGGGGATACTATCACCCATAGAGCTTTGATCCCTCAGGTTCAGAGGATTCGGAAGATGACCGACGAGGAAGCGCAAAAAGTCCGAATGAGAGGAGGGGAGCAAGAAGCCCTCGATTTTCCCGTCGAGAAAATTCACCCTGCAACCCACGCCATGTTGGAGTCTGCAGAAAATGTGGCGGGAGTTATCGCGAGCGGGTTTCCTAAGCTAGCTTGGTGGTTAAAGGGCTGGAGAACCGAGGTGAAACACATGAGGGCGGTTAGAGACGAGTTCTTGGAGGACCAGGCTCTGAAGGCCGCAGAACGGCTCCAGCGTGAAAGTGATACTGAAAGCGAGGCACACTTTCAGTCTGCTATCAATCTGATGATGCAGCGAGAACGATTGTTCGCCAGTAAAGAGGGTCGGGAGCCGGTATATTGGTCCAACTCTATGAAAGACGAGGTAAGAATCCGAAATCTGTACTTCTCGTGTGGAGACTAATATTGGCTATCTAGATATTGGGTTTTGTTGTTGCAGGGCATGACACCACGAGTACAACTCTGTGTTGGGGAGTCAAGTTCATAACTGACAATCCATCCGTTCAGAGTCGACTTAGAAGCGTTCTTCGCTCAGCCCATGCGGATGCATTCGCCGAAGGTCGCCTCCCAACCCACGAAGAAATTACCCGTTCGAGCATTCCATATTTGGATGCGGTTGTTGAGGAGATGCTGCGGCTTGCGCATACAGCCATCGCACAGGACAGAGAATGCACAGAGGACACTGTGGTTCTTGGTCACCACATTCCGAAGGGCACGTTGGTAATGGTGCCAAACAAGGGACCCAGCTTCACGGAACCTGCCTATGAGATCAACGAACAGTTGCGAAGCAAGTCGTGCCAAAACGCAGCTAAAGAACGCGGCCTGCGTGCGTGGTCCGAACTAGGCATGTCCAAATTCCAGCCCGAACGATGGCTTGTGGAAGATGAGAAAACCGGAAAAGAGGCCTTTGACGCTACATCTGGCCCTACCATTCCATTTGGACTTGGGCTTAGGGGCTGCTTTGGCCGCAGATTGGCGTACATGGAGTTGAAAATGCTCACGACTTTGTTGATCTGGACTTTTGAGTTTCAACCTTGCCCAGAGAAGCTTTCGAGCTATGGAGAAATTGAAACACTCACTCGCAAGCCTAGAAAATGCTTTGTCAACTTGGACATCATCAAGGATTAGAATGCCACAGCAGTGAAGAAGGAGGTGCAGGATTAGATTTCGCTTTCTTTAGAGTGTTGGAATGGAATGCCAGTTGTTTTGGGAGCCCTTGAGAGTCAATTTCCTAAGACATGTTAATGAACCATACAAATCTCCTGATAGTCATGTACCAATCTCAATTAAACTATGTTATTCTAATGCTGGATATCTTCTTGCACATCTACCTGACAAACATGCGCAATAAATTGTGGCGCAAATCTGCATCTAGCATATACCACACCCTCCAATTTTCTTACACCAGGGATAATTGTCCCTTTCTAAGATAGATTTTAGCAGCCGCGACTCTAGCAGCCTCAGCCCAAGCTCAGTAGTGGCTTATCTCAGAGCGACAGGAGCTCAGCTCTGGAAACGGAAATACATTTTGGTACGCTTGAGTTTCGTGTCTAAGTATATTGGTATCAATCCTACAAGGCACAACCGGCGAGCGTTACAACCATATATGAATTGACAGGTTGTTGGTATAAAAGAACTTTTTTTGATGTGGTATTTCGGCGTCTGGGCGCTTCAAATGCGTCTGGAAATGGCCCTCGATTTAGACTGTGATGGGCAGTGGGATACAGTGTATCCCGCTGGCAGCTGGTTACCATCGCCCAATGGCGTAATCTGGCGGCAAATGGTGAAATACCAAAACCCGCCCGTAAGCCAAACAGGCAACGAATTAAGTTATCTATCAGTGGGATGTCCGATCACGACATCATTTAGCAATATTATTCCCCGCTTTCGACCTGTCACTGCATATCGAATCCACTCTTCATGGAATGAAAACGATCAATATGCACATCTTGCGATATAAATACATTAAGCTCTTTAACCCATGCAATCTGATAACACAGTAACACAATTCGATCCATCTTTTACCGATTCAAAATGCCATCCGCAGTTCTTCCTGAGCTAGAACCATACACCCATGTTCCTGAGACAAAGGAACAACTTGAATGGGCGTCTTGTAAGTACTAAAAATTGAAGTTGGCATTGGTAAAAGTTTTTAGTTCAGCATTACTCACAAGGATGACTAACAGTGACGAATATCGACCTTTCCAAGTACGGCACTCCTGAGGGCAACAAGGAATTAGCCCAGGTCCTGATTCAAGCCATCAATACCAAAGGCTTTTTTTATGTTACCAATTTTGGAATTTCTCAAGAAGATGTAGATCTCCAATTCGCCCTTGGCCAAGCATTCTACAAGCTTCCTCTTGAAGAAAAGTTGGAATATGTTGCAGACCTGGATGCTGGAAACTATACTGGGTACCGACCTGCTGGAAGGCGGCCGTTGAGAGGAGGGGTCCCAGAGAAGACAGAAATGTGGAACATGTCCAGTATGTTGCGATTTTGTCTTTGAATATCCCCGAAATCGCTGACTAACACTCATTGTCACAGCTGAGGATGGACATGTTAGACAGCCTCTTCCTAAACCACTGGATGGTTACCGTGATGACATTGAGAAATTCTCCAAGGTTAGGATTATTTGCGTATAGTAAGGTTCGGTTGTCTGACATAATGAAATCAGGCTTTACATGACAATATTTTGGACCCTTTGAATCACTTGGTTGCTTTGGCGCTTGAGCTGCCTGAAGGCTACTTCAAAGAGCTCCACAGATGGGATAAAGACGACGAATCTCATTTGAGATACATGAAGTATTCGAGATTTTCCCAGGAAGAAATCGATTCCCTCAAGGATAATCTTTGGATCCGTGGACACACAGACCTGGGGTCTTGGACTCTGCTCTTCCGCCAGCCAGTTGCAGGCCTCCAGATCCGAGATCCAGAGACTCAAGAATGGGGATGGGCCAAGCCTCTTGACGGAAGCTTGACTGTCAACGCAGGTGATGCCCTCAGTTACCTAACGGGCGGTTACATCAAATCTACCGTCCACCGTGTAAGTCGCATCTCTCCTTGGTCAATGCCGTTGACGACATTGGGTTAATGGTCCATCAACAGGTTGCAGTACCCCCAAAAGATCAGCGGGACGTCGATCGACTGGGTCTGATGTACTTTACTCGGCCTGCCAATGAGACACTGCTCAAAACAGTAGATTCACCCGTGCTTGAAAGAGAAGGTCACGCAGAGAATGACTTTGAGGCTGGTGGACACCGAATACCAACAATGGCAGAGTTCACTCAGTTAAAACAGAAGTGGAACCAGCAAAAGGGCCTCAGTTTTGAAGAGGCTGAGGGCAGGCAGATTCTTCCTGGCGTTTTAGAGAAGCGGTTCGTCTAAATAAAATTAACGCCTGCAATGTTATTTGAACTTGATTTTCACCTCTCGTGTCCCAAGCCGGGCACATATGGGGACCTCTCTTGAAGATTCAAGTGAATTTTACAACCATCAAGCTCATATCACGGGTTAAGCATGCGTCCATAACTCTTAGTACCATGATCATATGCACGATTTGTTATTATTGGTTTATTTATTTTCGTAAAACAAATAGATTGTTTGTTATAGGAGCATTCCACCTACACCAGTGACGTTGAAGCAATAGCCTTGATTGAGCCGAGAAACCGATCGAATTTAGGACTTCCTGTCCAGAAGTTGCCGAAAACGTCTGAAAATGACGCCTTTAGTTTTAGTCCTTGGTTTTAATGTTTCTTGTTCATGAACCTGATGAGGCTCTGCCACGATAGAGTTCACCTCGGCTGACATTTCGCCGGGATTGCAATCTATTTTGAAGGTTATAGCATCCAGCAGCTCTCTGGTCATAATTGTATCAGGGTGCTCTTCTCCAATAACCTTCTCACGAAGTTCTAAGCATGTTCGAGCTACATCCTTTGCTTCCTCCATCTTTCCCCGCCTAAAAAGCAGATTCGCAAGAGAATATTGATAAGCCATGGTTTCAGGATGAGTTTTGCTAGACACTTTTTCCTGGATATTAAGAACATCTCGATATTGCTGTTCGGCTTGCTCTAACCTCCCCAAACTCTGCCAGGATACCCCAAGGTTATGCATGCTAATGAGTGTGTTGTTATCTTCCTGTCCGAGGACCTGTTGGGCTAACTGCTGTGCTTCTTGATCCATCTGAGCTGCCTCTTCATATTTTGCTTGAAAGCGAAGGATACTTGCCATTGCCATCATGCTCATAATAGTGTTCTTATTTTCCTTCCCAAATATATGTATATCTTGGTTTAGCACTGGTTGTAGCATATCGTGTGCTTCTTGATATCTTTTTAGTTTCGCAAGACACATAGCCAGCCCCCGTGCATGAGGAAGACCAACAAGGCTCATTCTATGAGCCCTGTTTCCCTCGAGATCAAGTGCTTCTTTATGAAGCTTAATCGCTTCTTCATATTTTCCTCGATTCTTCAGTGTATATCCCAAGTTAAGCCTATAACCACTTGTAATGGGATCAGACTTGCCAAGGCGCCTTTCACAAATATCAAGAGCCATGCGATCGAAAATTTCGGTATCCTGGTAATTTCCTAGAATTTCAAAGCCCTCGGAAGCGTATTCGCTAAGCTGTTGTAATGCGGACATATCTGTGCCTTCTATGCCGCAGCACAAGGCACTTGTCCAGTGTGGTAGGTACCTGGTCCAAATTTGTTTATTATGGTTGGTAGGGAAGTCGCAAATATTTATTAAGTGCTGCATAGTGGTTGTGCATCTGTCTTCGGCCTCTCCCTCTCTGTTAAGCCAATTTCGCGTGGCTAGCCGCACGAGCCTGTGCATGTCATATGACTTCCGATCAGGTCGTTGGGTAATAAACCCATAGGATACGAGTGTCCCGAGTGCTTCCCAGGTGTCTTTCTCTGTATTCCCAGGTGGTAGGATGTCTTTGGGAATATCTCTTTCAGAAAGAAATGACATGAATTCCAGGTATTGGGTCGCCATCGTTTCATAATGAGACATGTGATCAAATGAAATAAACCATGTCGTCGCAACCGCATTTCTTGTATTTTTATATCGAGCCTGATCGTTAAATTCTTCGCTCAATAGCTCGATCGATTGCTCATAGTTCTGGTGGAAGTAATTCAAGTAGTCTGTAGTTGAAATATGTACCTTGTTCATGTAGGCGGATGCTTGTTTGATAGCAAGCGGCAGGTTAGCCAGCAAGTCAAGCAACTTTGTTGTACTTTCAGAATCGATCATCTGCTCTGAGTCGAGCCTCTTTTCCAATAGCTCTTGAGACTCAGATCTTTTCATCTCATTGACCCGAATGATATTGGCCCTAGAGATGTCAAGCCTATTCACAACAAGATGATTTCTCGTCGTGAAGAGAATGGAACCAGTGTGACTGGAAGGCAGATGGCTCATTAAACGTGAAGTTTCGGTATCGCCGAACAACAGTTCTGTATCATCTGCGTTATCAATGATAAACAGCCACTCCATATCAATTTCATCAATAGCTGACTTCACAAGAGATATTATGTCTGCTTGATCGTCATCGATACCCTCGACCTCCAACGCTTGACCTATTTTGCGGTAAGAATCCTCAAAGGAAACGGCGTTGAGAACCGAGACCCAGAAGATAGAACAATCTTTGTGGTCATTTCGAAGGCGAGAGGCAGCCTCAAGGGCCAGCTGGGTCTTTCCTATGCCGCCAAGACCCACAATGGCTGTCCGCTGGCAGCCGTCCTTGTCATTGCTCGGAGGAATTTTATCGAGTAGTTCTGCTAGGATTGATTCCCGGCCGACAAAATCTCTATTGCGACTGAATGGCACAACCCAGTGCGGCTTTTCGATTGCATGGGTATGCGGCTTAGGCGGCTCGGCTTTTGGACTCTGGTACTGATTGATGACGTGGCCGACGTGAATATTCGAGTGGCCTTCTGCACGCAGGTTTTGGATGTGGCTTTTAGTCACAAGATCCATTCTCATATATCTGAAGAGCGGCAATCGGCGGGAAGCAAAGGTAATGATCAACTATTGATGTCCGCAAATAAGTGGCCTATTCCTTGGACATGAAGCAGGCTGGAAGTGGCGTGTATATGTTCTCCTCTATCTTGCGGCAATTACGGCTCAACATCGGATGGTAGTGGTACGTCCAGTGGCTGCTGACCTGCAGGTGGGAAATGGTTGATTATTGGCCAGGCTGTGAAAAACGCCACAAACCTCGCCTTATTTTCTAGGCTCAAAAGTACTTCTAAAACATGAATCTATGGTATCTAGTTTGCCAGGGTTCTCCTTGAATAGACTAAGCTCTCCGGGGTTGGTCCTAAACATGCCTATTCTCCAAAATTATGAACGGTCCAGTTTCAGACAACAGCGCAACTGTGTCTCTAGGGTAATTGGAGAGACGTCAGATTTGAGCATTCCGCCTGCATTGATGCCTGACGCGATGCTACAGCCGAATTAGTAGCAGTCGAGCTAACCTAACTTACTAGGCCGCGTGATTGGGTAGATTGCGAGAGGAAATCACCTAGTCTCGTCCAAATCTCGCCATGGCTAGGTTGATTGTGAGTAATCTTTCACCTATATTGTCCCATAGAACAGTGGCAGATTTGAGTGAACAATAGTTAACCCTAACAGTGGGGCCAGTGCATACATGCAGCATAAAAACTCTAAAGTCCATCATAATGATGTGCTGAACTTTGCTGTTGGTGAGATACGAACAGAGCTCGTCGCGATTAGCGATGTTGAAGGGGGTATGTCACCTGGGGGTTGGTTTTGTGTCTCCCCACATAATTATCTATGCATCACCCCCCAATAGCCACGCAGCAATCGGGTCTGATTCTTATTAGCCTGAGCCGAAGATTTTTTTATTTGACTTTAGAACTTTTCCCGTTGCGCCTGACTAGAATCAGACATCTTAAAATGTAAGGACAGCTTGGCGGACGCGATTCGCAGACGACTTGATGAGGCATTTCTAAACTTGGCGGTTTTATACCAATACAATATCGCCTAGCTGTAGCTCCTCGCTGATCTCTGTTGGCGTAGTAGCCAGGTTGTCACGGGCATGATTTCGGTGCTATTAGTGCCCCAGACGGGTCAATACATGGCTTAGCAATCTTGCAATACTATATTCTCACTAGTTAATATGTACGAATCCCTATGTTCATAAAACATTAAACAACTCCGAAGACACGAGCAGAAATCAATATCGACTACATAAATCCGTTGTTCAATCTATTTCAGGACTTCACATTGATGAGAATGCTCTTAACAGCAAGATATTCATCGATGCCATGTCGGCCGCCTTCGCGACCATATCCAGATTCCTTAACGCCTACGGTGTACTGATTAGCTTCTAATTCAAACTAGATATGGAGATGATTGGATGAAAACAGTCGAAAGAGAAGATTGTCGGGCTTGGACTCAGGACTCACCTCCAAAGGGGCTTTCACAAGCGCTCAACATGCCCACATTCACACCAACCATGCCAACCTCGAGACCTTCGGCCACTCTCCACATCCGAGATAGGGATTCAGTCATGACAAAGCTGCCCAGTCCCACATCACAGTCGTTGGCTTTCTCAAGCACTTCCTCTTCTGTCTCGAATGAGTAAAGCGCTACAACCGGAGCGAAGGTTTCTTCCGCCGAGGTCAAAGACTTGGTCGACATTTCGCTCAAGACAGTAGGCTGTAAGAAGAATCCTGGGAGATTGTTTGGTTGAAACGAGGTTCCTCCTAAGAGCACAGAGGCACCTCGAGCTTTTGCATCTGATTTTTTATTAGCATAATTACTCACGCCCCGAAAAAGTCATTTCTGTACCGTTGATATGATTCATCGCCTTATCGACAGCGCGCTCGTGGGTCAGAGGGCCAATCACGGTCCCACTCTCGGTGCCATTTCCCACTTTCATTTCCTTGATTCGTTCCACCAGTGCAGTCGAGAATTTCTCATAGATTCCCTTCTGCACGAATATTCTATTGGCTGTCACACACGTTTGACCTGCGTTGCGGAACTTGGCCAAGATGCACGCGTCCACGGCGGTTTCCAGCTTGGCATCGTCAAAAACGATGAACGGGCTGTTTCCACCAAGCTCCAGGGACAGTTTAGTCAGGGTGTTGCTGCATTTGCGGGCGAGGAGCTTTCCAACTCGAGTCGAACCCGTAAAGCTAAGTTTCCGCACTAGCTTGGATGTGCACAGAGCGTCCCCGACTTCGGACACATTCTTTAGCGTCGTGATGACGTTGATGCACCCAGTGGGAAATCCGGCTTCCTCGGCCAGAATGGCCTGTGCCAAAGCGCTCAGCGGCGTCTCCCCAGCGGGCTTCCATACTGTCGTGCACCCGGCTGCCAAAGCTGCGCCCACTTTCCGAGTAATCATGGCAATGGGGAAATTCCATGGCGTGAGACACGCAGCTACCCCGATGGGCTCCTTGAAGTTCAAGACGCGTTGGTCCGCGTTCGCTGACGGAACGACCTCGCCGTGAATCCTCTCGGCTTCGCCAGAGAACCACTCAAGAAACGAAGCGGCGTAAAGGACCTCTCCTTTAGCCTCTGCTAGCGGCTTGCCATTCTCTAGTGTCAAAATGAGGGCCAAGTCATCCGCGTGTTCTATACAGAGTTCGTTCCAGCGTCGTAGCCATCGAGCGCGCTGCCTCGCAGGTGTCTTCTTGTATGTTTTGAATGCTTCGTGGGCAGCAGAAACAGCCTTTTCGGTATCATCCCCATTCATTTCCGGGAGAGTTGCGATTGTCTCGAGTGTAGCGGGGTTCTGAACGTCGAACGTTGCGCCGCTTGAAGATTGAGCCCATGATCCCGCAATGTAACCGCCTTGCTGGAAGAGGTCCTTCCTTTTGAGATCCGAGAGGCTGGTAGGAGACATTTTGACTTGTAACACGGGGGCAAGATTGGGAGACTGAGTCGTATACCTTTCACTTGTGGAAATCGGAATCCAAACTCAAAGTTGGCACCTGGATATGCAAGCACTATTTCATACGCCTAAAATACACCTGAGTGGGGCACTGCATTTAAATGCCGTTTACGATGATCCATGACGTTAATACGGCATATAGCCTATATGACCGCGGTCGGCTGTCCAACTCCTCGGGTATGCAGATTTGGAAATGACGATGCTGATGGTGGGGAGCGCTGTCCACACCATTGCCACACCTGCATGCAGGTGCAAGGGCATAGGGCATAGGGCATATCTCACCATCCTAGCAGATCATCCCCGCATCCAAACGTGAGGTGCAGGCATAAAAGGCCCCAAGTAGCATTTACAAGACGGAGCTCGCGGCATGGTCGTAACGGACGCATCTGACTTCATCTTTTGATACATCACCCACTCTACTGCACAGACTCTGTGACAATGGCAGCAATTCAGAACCAGCTGAATCAAGGAGCTGTGCCTGGCGCAGTGTCTAACATATGTCCTCCAGGCACGAAATTCCACGTCTTGGAAGTTGGCTGGCTCGAGTGTGATGAGGGCTACGTGGTTCGAGGCGGCAATGGGAGTATGAAAAGCAACGAGAAGAACAAATTTGTCAACAAGCGGCGACAGATGCCCATGTACTGCATACTGATTGAGCACCCCCACGAGGGCCTGATTCTCTGGGAGACAGGCTGTGGGAAGGACTACCCCGAGGTTTGGGGTCCCCTCGTTTCTGACGTTTTCGCCCGCGTCCAGTATGAGCCACGCCACGAGCTTCGTGCTGCTGTGGAAGCAACTGGAAATAAGATTGAGGACGTTAAGAAAATCATTATTGGCCATCTACACCTTGACCATGCTGGAGGACTCGACGAGTTTATGGACAGAACCGATGTCGAGATTTGGGTCCACGACAAAGAGTTGGTATCAGCATTCTGGTCCGTGGCGACCGGAGCTGACGCTGGTGTTTATTTGGAGCACTACCTAAAACTATCATTGTAAGTGTTTTGTGTTCCTGGAAATCACATACTGACTTGGTCCAGTAATTGGAAAACATTCAACGAACAGACATTCGACTTTTGCCAAGGAATCACCTTGCATCACCTGCCTGGACATACTGATGGTTTGATTGGGATGCAAATCAATATGCCTGAAACAGGGACATTCTTTTTCATCAGCGACCACTGCCATGTTATTGAAAACGTAAGTGATATCGAAACAAAATACAGCCTAGCTATGGACTAACGACTTCTTCCAGTGGCGCGACGGCATCCCTCAAGGTTGGCTAGCCCGAGACCACCCAGCATGGTTCCGAAGCACTCAGCGGCTGAAGCACCTGGAAAGAATTACAAAGGGACAAATAATTCCTGGGCACGACAAGGAGACATTTCTAAATCTTCAGAAACAGGCAAAGGTCTTTACCTAATGACCGTGGCCATTCGTTTGATTTAATTGTTATGAGAGCAAAGAGGGTTGCGATGAGTATTTCCATGACCAGAATGCAATTTGTTTGATGCCATAATTATTTTTTTTTGTTTAATTTCAACCTTGATCGCACTGATTATTATTGAATTTCTGACCTGAACTGTGTGTTCCGGTGATCCGGCACGTCGTCCTGATACTCGCCCAACATGCCCAATGTCACAACGTAGCCGATGTCCCAACTACATGGTGTTTTCCGACGGCTTGGCAGCATGTCAGATGAGAATGACCCAGGAAGAGATCCGGTCCAACGGCATCCCCCTCATCTCATTACAACCCCGCACTCTGGGGCTGGCTACACAATGATGACGCGGGGATTTTCCATATTTGGAATCAATGTGACCCAAGGGGATAGTAGTTCAGATGAAGCTGAAGTTCGACCCCGCAGTTACACACAAAACCTGCTTCAATTGCGGATCCGCATGATAACGAGCTGCGTGCAAACCATTGGCAATCATATTCCGTGCATTCCCATTCGGTGATTCCTTGCATAACGCCGACTTGATGGGGAATGTGAGCCGAGATGGCTAAAAGTGGCCATGGTGGTGTGACATTGATCGTGGTACTGAAAAAGGAAAGCAAAAAGTTGCATGCTGTTCATGACGTTTCTCGTCTTGCATTTTCACCTTGATAGCATTCGCATCATTTCCATCCACCACAGGCTAACCGACCCACCTACACCTATACGCAATGGCGCCGAGTACTATGCGAGCTGTGGTCTTTAACGGGCCTTTCGAAGTATGGACCTGTGCATAATGCACCCCAAAGATGGCCTCAAAGCTGACGCGTTTCCCCACCTAGGTATCCGTTGAAGACAGACCCTACCCAAAGATACGGGAGCCCACTGACGCCGTATTAAAAGTATCTGCAACGGCACTTTGTGTAAGATACCAGTTCCCTGTATCTAATCTGACGGATCTAACATTGAAATAGGGGTCTGATCTGCATTTTTACCGCGGCCATTTGAAATGTCCCCCAAACTTCATTTGCGGCCATGAGTTTGTTGGCACCATTCTCGAAAAGGGAGATGCTGTCAAGAACTTTGAGATTGGGGATCAAGTCGTAGTGCCCTTCTACACTTCTTGTCAGAATTGCTATTACTGCGTCCGCGGCCAGGCAAGCAGGTGCGCCAAAGGAGAGTTGTTTGGGAACTCGGCACCCGCCAACACCATCGACGGTGGTCAAGCAGAGTACGTGCGAGTTCCGCTGGCAGACACGACCTTTGTCAAGGCTCCTAAAGGTTAGCAAGAGTCTTCATGCATTTGCAGATTGGTTCAGACCGTTGGGTCGCGCTTACACGAGCCAGATGTTCCCGAGGAAATGCTTGTTCTCATGGCCGATATTTTCCCCACAGGGTACTTTGCAGCCTCAAGGTTCTTGAAAGACATCCCGCAGCGGGATCGAGATGAGTTTACCACGGTGGTTATTGGGTGTGGGCCTGTTGGATTGTGCACCATTGCGTGTGCGCTTACCATGGTCAAAACCGTATACGCCATTGACTCCGTCCCAGAACGGCTCGAGGAGGCGAAAAGGCTAGGTGCAATTCCCATCAATCTAAATGACAACCCCGTGGAGAAGATCAAGACGGCGTCCGATGGGCGAGGCGCAGACGTGGTCATGGAAATTGTGGGCCACGCCGATGCGTTCATGCTCGCTTTTGACATGGCTAGACCCTGGGGCCAGATCAGCTCCATCGGGGTCCACACAGAGCAAATTCCTCTCAACGGATTAATGTGCTATGGGAAGAACATCACCATGGCATTTGGCCGGTGCCCCGTTCGAAGTGTCTTTGATGAAGCCCTGGACCTGTTCCGAAAGGAGCACAAGAAGCTCACCTTCTTGAGCGGCAAGACGATGTCTTTGGAAGACGCCCCTCAGGCGTACAAGGATTTTGAGGCCAGGAAGACCCACAAGGTTATTTTTAAGTTTGATTCTTGATTTCATGGTTCATCATTGGGGGCGGTTGGGTGAGGGGTTGTAAGGCTGTACCGTAGTGTTGCATGCATCTTATGTAGAAATTGCTTCTGACTTTTCCATCGCATGCTTTCATTGTCCGATTTTCCTCAGCTGCATTAACTCTATCATCTACTTGATGTGGCCAGGCGCTAAAGTTAATTTCGCTTGCTGGTCTCTGGTGGACTGCTTTCCAGAATACCATTCTCCTCGCGCCACAAATCAATCGGTTTGATGTGGATTCGCCTGAAGCCGAGAACCAGACGCGGTCTAATTCTGCATTCCGCCTGCTCAGGCAGCATAGCGGATTGTAGAGATCTTCCTAAACTTCGACTGACAATTCTGAGCCATGACAATCGAGGAGGGCAATTGTACGAGCAGGATATGATAATGAAGAGTAAAATAAAATAAACTGAATGTAAACATGGTATTTCATCACCCACAATTTTGTGGATTTCAGGGTTCTTCAGATGAGTGGTCCAACTGGCAGGTTGTGGGCAGTGATATGATGAATAGTGCGTCAGTTTTTTATCCGCCATCAGACTACGTGTTATAAATCCGATAGACTCGTGTAGTATGATCTGTATTGTTCCAAATATGGTTTCTGTCTATTTTCATCTCTGGGGTGAATGATTCCAAACCCTTGAATCAGCCCTTGAAATTCATCTGATAAATGTGCTTAGCTGTATCGGCGCAACAAAAGTCTGTGACAATGACTCCACATCGACTGTTGCTCGGATCAAAATCGTGGTGCGCTCCATCCAGGTATATCCTAAGCTTAGGGTTCAGCTCCCGCGCATAGTCGCGCGGAGTCTTGGCAATGCCGTCAACATCCGACATTACGTTAAAGTACATGATGCCGTCGTCAAACTTTGCAGCCCGAGCCGCCTTGAGCTGGTCAACCGTCTTGTTCCAGCGCGCGTCGAACGACATGCCAGACTCGGCAGGGTTCTTCGTCTGCTTCCAGCTACCGTTGCCTGCAATCCTCTCGCTGTGGTCGTAAAGGCCCATGATGTCAATTCCAATGTTCTTGCCGGGCGCGTTGTTGAATCGTCGTAGAAGAATGACCCTGCCTCGCGATTTCTCGAGGTGCGGCCACATGATTCCAGTGTACCACTTGTGCTCGGTCCAAATCTCATTGATGCGCTCAGCAAGGTGGGGGTCTTCCGCAATAGGGTTGGATTTCACAAGCGACGAGACGTTGAAATGCAGAAAGTCGTCGACGGTACCCACTTGGATGCGCTCTTGATCCCACTTAATAGATACAAGCAGCGTCTCGGAAGGGTGTTCTTTCAAAAAGGCAGCCATGTCATTGGTGACGGATCGGAGAGAGCCCCTCAGTCGGATGGCAGCGTGACACAAGCCGTAGTCTCCATCTTCCCCATTGCGCACGCGCAAGTCAAAGTATCTGACTCCATTTCGAAGCTGTTCTGTTATCTCCAAGTCCTGAGTCTGTGCAGCCTTGGCCACGACAGGGCCAATGGCCTTCTCGGCTCCATCAAGCTCGGATTTAATGTTGTGCTTGGTGGCATGGCTGTCGTGGGTTCCGGGGATTGTGATTTGCGTCAGGTTGCGATCACCCGGAACATCTTTCATCCAGTCCGCTGGTCCTGGGATGGGGCTCATCTTGAAGGAAACGATTGGTAAGGAAAATGAGGGACGATCAGCATAAAGGCGATGCAGGACACGACTCGATCAGTGCACAGCGATGCAAATAATGTTGGGGAAATAAAGATGATTGCGGGGTAAAGTTACGCGTGTGCATCCAGTTGCGATGTGACGGAGGGGCAGTCAGGCTAGTCCTATCCCGGTTAGTCATACCAAGGATACGCGCTCTCCTGATAACGCCAGATGTGCGACCTCAACGCAAAAGAATTGCCATTCTGACCAGTATCAGATCCGGCTCATTTCTACCATCTCGTTGAGTCTTTGGCTTGCTTACTGCCAATCCAGTTAGGCTATAGGTTTTCCTCCCACTTTATCAGAGGTGGTTCCACTGGAAATTGCATCAACATAACGCGCTGGACGGCTGCACACGCGCTAGTGAAGTCGGTCCCTTACCCTGGAGCCAAAAGCCAGACCGATGGAAATCACGAGAAATTCGTCCCAAAATTTAGTTAAACCTTAGAAAGTAGTGTTTAATGAATCTTTATAGTCATATTATCATCAAGGCCAAATGAAATCTGATTTCCTGTCCTATAGTGTGTTTCTGGGGCGTAAAGTCAACCAGAACTACTGAATGTGCAAGAATTTCCTGTGCTTTGAACACTTTTACCTTCACCCAGGTTACCAAGTGGCGGAAAACATGAAGAAGGAAACATCCCATTACAAACTATAATTGAAACTTAAACCTAGCTTATTCGCTAAATATATGGATCAGTCGGGCACAAACAGTGTCCGGGACCTTTACACTCAGTTGGCCATCCTTCAAAATCAGCTTCGTTTCCATGCTTGTGGGATACAGAACCTTGACATGCATCTGACCCGAGTACGGTATGGCCTTGAGTGGGATGTCAATCACCGTAGGGCCTGACCGCCGCCACACGGCAAGGTATGTTCCGTTGTTCTTCGACACGAGGCCCAGGGAGGTCCAGTCGTCATGCCATCGGGGAAGTCCAAGTGGCCAAGTGGCGTGAGCATCCTTCAAGTCATTCCGGATAGACTTGTAGACATCCATACCCTGGATAACCAAGTTTAACTGGTCATCACTGAGCTTGTCCAAACGGCCGCTGAGGTAGACGCGCCCGAGAAGACTGTTGACTACCGAGAGGGCGTTTAGCTCGTCGCTCCAGTCGGGTTGCGGGTATGCCCACGAAGCGCTCTGTTCGGGAGTCACAGCCGTGGGACAAGCGGCCGAGATGGCGCTGTACAGTGCCGGGTGCTGCTGGTCGCTGGTGGACTGGAGTGGGTGAACCGCTAACATGGCGTAGTCCATGCGCTGTGCGCCGCTGGAACAATTCTCAATAACGAGTCCTGGGTGTTCGACCATCATTGACTTCACCCAGGAGAGATACGCTCGCTGGTGTTCCAGGTGGGCTGCTCCCGCGGACGAGGGCCCTTGGACGTCAGTGCCCTGAATGACCTCGATGTTGTAGTCGAACTTGAAGTATCCCACCCCGTATTCGGTCACAAGCTCGTGAATCTTATTGGTCATGCGGCGAACCACTTCCACATGGCGGAAATCCAGCTGATATCTGCCTTTCTCGACAATGCGCTCGCCACACTCTTGGAAAAATGCATCGTTGGGCAGCATAGTACCCACAACGCTGCGCACACCGACAACTTCCGGCTCAATCCACAAGCCTGGTATAAGACCCTTTGCCCGGATTTTGTCTAAGAGGGTTTTAAACCCAGATGGAAATCGGCTTGTTGATGGCTCCCATAGACCGACGTCGTCCCACCAGTTGCCGTCATTGGCATACCATCCTGCATCAATGACAAAGTATTCGGCCCCAGTTTTTGCAACGGGTTCGAGCAGGGCCTCGATTTTGTTCTCGTCCGGGTCCCCCATCAGGCAGTTCATGTAGTCGTTGAAGACAATTGGCAGCTTCTCGTTGTCGGGGTGGCGTCTTCTAATTACCCGTCGGTAATCCGTCATGGCTGCGAATGCCTTTTCGTAGTCGCCATTAACCCGCGCAAGCGCGACGGGTACGGTTGTGAAGTTCTCCCCTGGACCCAAGACTAGCTTCCAGTCGTGGTGCACGCCCGTCGGTCCGCCAGCCACAAGGTACAGGCTATCTTTGTAGTCGCCAATCTCCCACCTCCACGAGCCGTTGTGCTCGACTTGCCATAGCCATGATGCCGAGTCATCTTTCGACTTCAATAGTCCCATGGGCAGGTACGAACCAGTAGAGAAGGATCCCCGATTCCCTAGCCCGAATGTGGACAAGGAACCAGCGTGACCATCATTGAGTTCGTAGATGCCACTATTATCAATGCCCAGGTCAGGAAGACTGTTCTCACGCCACTGAGCTTCACGAAACCAAGTATTAGTGGCGGTCATTAGCGTGTGATCTGCGAACCAGTCCCGCGAAGTCGACAACCCGCCGATGGCAATTGACGACAGCTGAGTGACGGTGATGTTGGCTTCAGTAGTAGTCTTGTTGCTGATGTTCGCCGAGCATCTCAAGACAGGAATGCTTCCATAGACGACCAACGTAACGATTACCCATATCTTGGGTGTCTCATCTACAGTGTGAATCAAGAGTGTCTGGGTAGAACCCTCACGCATAATTTTGTGCCTTTTGTACTTTAGCCGAGCCGAGAGATAGCCTCCAACCATCGCCTTTGACGTCTTTTCGGGAGTGTTGCCCTCCCCAACAAGCTTGACGCTGACAAGAGGCACCTCTGGGGATTTGAATAGTCCATGCCTCGTCAGCGGCTCCTTCGGGGAGCCCTTGGGCAGGATCTGTGAAATGCAGATGGCGCCATTCGCATTCTTGGTAAAGTCAATGTCGAACGCATCCGTTTGCCATTGAAAGAGTCTATTCTCGGTCATGATTGCGATCTGCTTTCTCTCGCGACAGTATTACCACAAAATTAGACACCATAGAATGCGTCTGGATGTTGGATGAAGCTTCCGGGGTGGTGCGGGACGAGCATGGATGACGTCTTCCGAGTGTGAGCCACACCACATGCCACCAACGCGTCCTCAGCCAGTCAGATTCAGTCTAACGAATCACAACACGAGCCGACCCAGGGGAAATTTAGCACCATCTAATCAGCCTATTTCCTTCGCCTGATGATGATTATTTCGGAATTTCATGTGGAGGTGACGCGCCAGTCTCCACCCCCACACCGAATCCCGAAGCCCCTAACCGCAAGCCAGACAGGTACTACCTCGCGTAAAGTGGTTAGCATGTTTGTGCGCTGAGAGGATATTGAGTATGAGACTGGTTTCAGAAGGGGGTGTCTCCCCATGGGGATAATTCCGATGGGGTATGTGTGGCTTTCAATTGCCGATGTGTACTTGCGTCGAAACACCATCATTATCTAGCACATAGTCAGGCCATCCAACATTCCGAGGTAATAACTGAGAAAAAAAAATACAAAATGTCGGTTGATCTATCTTAGTTTTGAGACATATCCACCATCATCACCTCCATTGTCTCACATCAGGATAAGTGTCAATTGAGCCCCTTTCCGCCTTCATTGTCAATTTCCGCCATGGAAAAAAAGACATCTTTTGGGTCGACAGACCACGAGGAGAAGCCGCATGCACCCCCTGCGGACAACTCAAAGCTTGAATCCACCAAGATCCTCGGCCGCCCAGGAGATTGGGAGGCCACCATTGAGGATGCGCAGGCTGCCAATGCCCACGAGCACTCACTCACGGTCCGCCAGGCTCTCAAGTCGTACCCATGGGCCGTAGCTTGGTCTCTGGTGGTCTCCATGTCCATCATCATGGAAGGCTACGACACCATCCTGATTGGCTCTCTCTACGCCTATCCCTCGTACGCCCGCCGATTTGGTGAAATTGACTCCACCACGGACACATACCAGATCCCTGCTCGGTGGCAAAGCGCTATGGGGAGTGGACCTCAAGCTGGAGCAATCGTCGGCGCCCTCTGCAATGGTTTCCTCATTCAGCGCTACGGCTATCGACCCGCCTTTATGCTTGGCGTGGTGTTGATGGGAGCGTTCGTATTCGCCTCTTTTTTCGGCATGAACGTCGAGCTTCAGGCTGTGGGCCAAATCCTCTGCGGGTAAGTCGCACTATCATCCGCCTCAAGCTGAATGAGACACGCGAGTTTTGTACTGACACACATCTCATAGTATCCCGTGGGGCATTTTCGCAACAATTGGCCCGGCCTATGCATCTGAGCTGTGCCCTCTCCCTCTTCGAGCTTATCTAACCGCATACACTAATATGTGTTTTGCCGCTGGCCAATTGATTGGTGCTGGTGTTCTCAAGAGCTTCATCGACCGTGATGATGACTGGGGCTGGCGCATCCCCTTCGCTCTTCAGTGGCTCTGGATCCCTTTTCTTCTTGTCAGCTCATTCTTCATGCCCGAGTCGCCTTGGTATCTTGTCCGGAACGGTAGATATGCCGAAGCAGAGAAGAGCGTTTTGCGATTGACAGCTGACCATGAGAAGCCGCGCGCCCGAGCTCTGGTAGCCTTGATGATCCACACCAATGATATTGAGCGAAGCATTGCTGAAGGTACCTCTTACTGGGACTGCTTCAAGGGTGTTGACTTGCGCCGAACTGAGATTGCATGTGTCTCCTTCCTTGGCCAGATCACTTCCGGTGCTCAATTCGCCTACTCTGCCACCTACTTTTACCAGCAGGCAGGCTTGGATTATGAGACCTCATACAACCTGAACTTGGGCGGCACTGGCATTGCTTTCTGTGGGACAATTGCCTCGTGGTTCTTGATGAGACGCTTGGGCCGACGTAGCCTGTACATATTTGGCATGTCTGGCTTGTGCGTGTGGCTTTTCATCATCGGATGTCTAGCTATCAACACCAGCAATCCTGCCGTGAAATGGGTCCAGTCAATTCTCTGCGTTATCTGGCTGCTTAACTATTCCCTTACTATTGGACCGGTTGGTTGGGCCATCCCAGCTGAAGTCTCTTCAACCCGTCTTCGATCAAAGACTGTGGTTCTGGCCCGATCTGCATATTATGTTGCGCAAATCATCGCCAATGTCATCCAGCCCTACATGATGAACCCTAGCGCCTGGAACTGGAAGGGTAAGTTCACTTTCCATTTTATTGTTCGATGTCTAAACATGCTGACTCTCTTTGTAGGCAAAACTGGTTTCTTCTGGCTCGGCTTTGCGGCCCTGTCGGTGATCTGGTCCTTCTTCCGCCTGCCCGAGACAAAGGGCCGAAGCTACGAAGAGCTTGATGTCATGTTCGATGCCAAACTACCCACCAGGAAGTTCAAGACCTACCATGTGGATGTCTACAATGATCACAAGGAGAACCGCTTGCAGGCCGCCTAAAGATTATATGGCTTTCGCTTGGTAATCACATCGCTAAACTTTCACCGGCGCCGCAGTTATCGTGGGGGTAGGAAAAAGAAAAACAGTCGCATTCTATTCTTTGTCGTCCTTTTTATTAGTCTAGTCTCTATAAACATAGCATTTGTAATACATGCCCCGCACCATGAGCGATAACGAAGATCTGGAACGGATAGCGTGCACCAACTACCGTAGTGGCCCACTTGGGGTTTCATGCACTGCATTCCAGACATCGTTCCGTGCGAGGAATATCCCAAAAGGACCCGGGAAGCAAAGGCTTTGCGATAGAATGAACTATATTCCCAAGGGCATACCCTGACTACGCCTTGCAAGAGATTCTTGCAGCCTGAGACAGAACAGTGTTCCTTAGCTGACTGAGCCCTCCCAAAGGTGGTTGCATAAATTTAGGCTCAACTCAAGCCAAATTCATAACTTGGGTGGCGATTGCGGTGTGGTCAGCGGACTGTAAGCACTTATTTCAGGCTCGCGATTCGACAGGTCCAAGTGGAGTTGGGGCCTTCGCTGACTAACCTGGATGCTTAGTGCCAAACGGGACATTGGCCAGCATTGCACTACCATTGGTGGAGTGTCATATTGCTTTGTCCAATGCTGTGTGAGACCTAGTCCTTTTTAGCGCATCTTAGTGCTTAGTGTTGAAGGATCTGGTCCCAAACTAGCATTGGCCGAACGACCCTTTCGTATCGGATCTGTATCATAAATAGCGGAAATCGATGCGCTTCATTAGGCGTACGGTTAAGTCGGATGTGATGGACTAAATGCTGACGTTGACCTTCCTATAAGAGAGCGATGATCGCACTCAACCGTCTTCGCCAGCATTGCAGCGTGGCCTCGGAAGAAAGGGCACCATGGCTATCTTACTGAAGACATCGATTGCATTCATTGTAGGGACATTAATCTATTTTATAGTTGAGAATGTTTCCTATAGGCGGCGAATGAAGGGCGCGAAACTGCCTCCTGGACCTAAAGGTGAGTAACGTGCAACCTTGCTGGTGGGAGGAAAATCTCGGGGCTGACGATATTTAGGATGGCCTATTGTTGGAAATGCCCCCGAACTCGCCTCATCCGATGGCAACCTCATCCCTATGTTCAACAAGTGGGCACGCGAGTACGGCCCGATAGCACAGTTCACCCTGCTAGGAGAGAAACAGGTGGTGATTTCTGATGATGAAATCGCCCGTGAGCTCTTTGTCAGGAGGAGCGCCAAGTATTCTGATCGCGGGACGCCCTACGCTATGAAGCACCTCACCATGGATATGAACCCTGCTCTTATGCCGAAGAATGGTGCGCTACTCTAATACTCCTTGCTTAGTGATCGATCGCTCACTGACGAGGCTCGCAGAATCTTGGAGAAGGGAGCGTAAGCTCATCCACTCTGCCATCTCCATCACCGCAAACGAAAAGTATCAACACATCATGTTGAACGAGGCAAAGGCTACTCTCAATGCACTCCTCCAAAATCCACTTGATTTTGACGCTCAGTTTTGCCGATACGCTTACGCGGTCCTCACAAACAGCATGCTTGGTTTTTCGGTAGACTCTGTGACCCACGAGTTCATCCAAGAAAACGAAGCCTTTACCGACGAGGTTATGAAATGCTTTCGGCCCGACGAACACCCTGCGAATGTCTTTCCCTTTTTGAGGAGCTTGCCGGGCTGGTTGGTGCCTAGCTTGAAGAAGATGGAAACACTAAGGATAGATGGAGTGAAGTCTCGAGCCAAGTTGAGAAGACAGGTCGAGGATAGTGTCAAGAACGGCACTGCCACTGAGAGCATTTACAAACACTTCTTGCTAAATCGGGATCAATACGAAGTCAGCGACGAGGAGGCTGGATTTACTTTCGAGTCGATGATTGGTGCCGGCTCGAGGTCGCCCCATAACGCCCTCCTGACTTTCCTATACCTTATGATGGAGCACCCAGATTGGTTGGCGAAGCTTCAACAGCAAGTAGATGAAGTTGTTGGGAAGGATAGACTCCCCACATTTGAGGACATCCCGAACCTGCCTGTGGTAAGAGCTATTGTCAAGGAAGGCGTTCGGTACAGGACCTGCATGGCCGAGCTCGGTATCCCACATCGGTTGGAAGAGGATGATTGGTACGAAGGGTATTTCTTCGAGAAGGGCACGGTGTTCCACGCCAATTACTCGTAAGTCACGCTTGGCCAGCAAAAGATAAAGTACAGAGCTAACATGGTTTCGCAGAGCTATTCTTATGGATAAAGAAGCCTACCCTGATGGAAGCCTCTTTAACCCAGCTCGCTGGCTAGAACCCTCCTACCCAACATACAAGGAACCTCTGTCCGTATATCCTAATTGCCAAGGTTTCACACCTTTTGGATACGGCCGCCGCGCCTGCCCTGGCTACGACTTTGCTGAGCGAACGCTCGTCATCATGGTTGCTATGTTGGGCTGGGCAGTGGACATTAAGAGGCCGCTGGATGAGAACGGCAAGGAGGTGCGGGAGGAGATATCGTACGAACCAGTGCCTAACCCCAAGCCCACACCTTTTAGGTGTAGGGTTATTGCCCGGGATGAAGCGAAGGTAGGCATTGTCAAGAAGGAGGCAGAGTCACAGATCAAGGTCTGAACCTACAAGGTAAACCGTTAGGTCTATCTATGCCCTGAGTCGGTTCAAAGGAATTGGATCTGAGTAATGTGGGGCTTATTACCTCAGGTATCAAGCCAGTCCGTCAAGTAGACTAACGGAGGACAACCAGGCTATATTCAACGTGAAATGGAGAATGTTTTCCAGGGCATTGAGAATTTCGCTTTTCTAACTAATTGATCCACCATGAAAGAATTTGGACCCTTGTTCTTTACAGACATGTCCACCAACACTGGAATGCGCACATCTCTCCCCAGTTACTCAGGCTTGCGACCATAAACAAAGCGCACCATGAAATAGCTATGAACTTTGCGGTTGCGGAGTGCCTTTCGTGATTCCATTAAAAACACTTGGTATTCGTCCGCAGGCCAGCCCAAAACATTAAGCCATAGCGCAAGAGTGTAGCCTGAGACAAGAGGTAAGCATGCGATGGCATTAGAGTAAACAGATGGAGCCGCCTACCTTCAATGTCATTCTCCAATGTAAGCTTGACAAATTTGCCGACCTCAGCGAGCTTACGGTCCTTCGGCCATTCTCCGATGGGAATCTGAAGAGCACATAGTTAGGAAATTTTACATTCCAACAAAATCCGTCAGGACTCACCTTATAGTCTACCGTCTTGATGTCAACGAATCCAGCCTCCTCAAGACCCTTGGGCTGCTGATCATGGATGAAAAACTCCCGATCGATGGCCTTGCCCCCTTCCACGTACAGCTTCTCCCATTGACCCAAAACAGGAGCGAGGTCAGTAGTTCCATCATCACTGAGGAATCGGATGTCAGCCTCAACCGACTCAACCCAGCCTCCAGGAGCACAGCTGCGATATGCTTCCTTGTAAAGGGCGGCCCAGTCTTTCACAGCGCCGAAAAGGTAACGGATGTGAATGAAATCAAAGTAGTCCTCTTTCCAGGTCCAACTTTGAGTAGCATCATCAATTTCAAAACGCACATTCGGAGGAACCCATTTTGGTTGGCAAGGCGAGAGATCCGTCCCAATAATCTCCGCGCTCTGATATTGATCGGCAAAATCTCTACAAGTTGTCGTCAGTACGTAGTTTACGTTGAGATGAGTGATCATCATACATTGCCCAAATGCCTGATGAAATAGTTAGTACCAAGACCTAACTCAGTGTTTTCGGGATTTGAAGCCTTACCACTTCCAGTGCCAACATCCAGGACTCGCTATAGACCATGTTAAAATGAAAAGTCCCAGAGACTGGCAATTAGAATGCGGGCCTACGAAGTACGCACCTGTACATTATCGTCAATTGGGGCGAGAAATAACCGACCATCCAGAACAAGTGTAAGATAGTGGTGGCTAATTGTGATATTAGCATGGCGTGACTAGATGACTGGATGTTTAGTCGCACGTAATATCAACCGACTCGAGCTGTTGCTCATCATTAGGGAAAGCGTAATCCGTGGAAAACTTGTCGCTGTGGTATGTGCGACCTTGAACGTGGCGGTATTGAAGAATGCTAGAAGAGACAGAAGCAGTAGAGCTGTCTCTAAAGTCTAGTGTCAGTGTGTTCTTGTACATACAATCATAAACCTCGCAATTGACTGACACGTCTGTTCCCAGTGCTGAGCCAGCATCGTCCTCAACATCATCCTGGCGAGTATTTAGCGGTATTCATTGAGAAAATAAAGTATCGCAAATTCCTACACCTAAATCGTCCGCTGGGACAAGGTCGTTCTGGGGCTCCAACACCGCGTCGCGCGAGTTTGGAGGTGACGATCTGCCAGTTGGTGATTTGGATCCTGGGCGTTTCTCTGACATGGCGATTTCGGCACGCTTTGACGATCAAGTTGTTGTTCATGCAAGAGCAAAGCGACCTCAGTCTGGAAAATGGTGGCCAAGAAAGAAGAGGGGTACAGCCCTGGTCTCGGCGGCGCAATAGCATCCAAGGAGTCAGGTACGATTGCCTGATGGTGGACCTAGCAAGGCGGGAGCATATCCACTTAAGGTCTAGGCCATGCAGCCAACGACGCTCGTTGATAAATCAGAGCCGGGCCGCTCGGGCCGTGCTCAGTGCTAAGACTTTAATCTGTTGGTTGTGAGCGGTTTGACCCTGCAGTGTCCACGCCTACCCCAGGCCGACCAGGGTGGAATGTGAACCAACATGCAGCAAATGCTCTCTGAAAAACAGAGCGGTCAAAGGGAATTTCCAAATTAAGACCATGGCGCCGATGCCATAGTGGTGCTATTCCGTGTCCCATTTATCTCTGTACTTCGAAATTAGCCACTTGGCTTTTCAGGTGGCATATAGCCGTCGCCTGATATAATCTGCGCTGCTTCCGTGGATACATCTTTCCCAAGCAGGGGTCTGTAACCGTAGTGCTGCACCCCTGCAGCCAGCCTCAACTGACATTCCAGTTACCATCTGCCAACATGCTACTGCTCTTTCTGATAGCTGTCCTGGCCATGATTCACATCAGAGAGGACCAAGCCAAACCATCTGGCTGACAAGGGACTCATTGTAAACTATGATACAGTATTTTCTTGGACAAACGGCCTTTTCTCGACAGATATTTGGTGTCCATGAGGCGGAAAACACTCATTGCGTTATAAACTGCCCAACTTTGCACATGGCCTAAATTAATTTGGGGCGGCAAAGCACCTCGTCGCGTAAGCACGGCACAACACATCTTAATTGCTTCTACTAGCTGTTTTGAAACTGCACTCATCTATAATTTGTTCTATTATGATGGTTTTATTAGAGCTATGGCCTATGTATGCCTGAAGCGGTTAAATATAGTAGAATGCCGATGGGGCCCACTCGCTACGATCTCATGCTACTGCTGTATTGCGGCCAGACTGCGAACATGATACGGTCATCCATGCATAGCTCCCACCTAAACACTCTTCCTTAGAGTCCAAGTTTGAGTATCCTTGAATGATCAGTTCACGTGGCTGTAGGCCAGCACTCAACAACCTTTTTAGTTACTCCATCAATCGCAGCCACAACGCTGGAGCCAAATTCTAGAGGATTGCCTTCAAACACCACCATATCCTCGACCGAAGTAAAGTTCAGCATCCGTTCAATATTTCTGCTGACAAGGCTAACCGAGTCATAAGCGGACAGGCCAGTATACTTTCCTGCCCAGGCAGCTTCGAGGATTAGGTTGTGGATGTGTGATTCACCTAGGCCCGAGATGGCAAGTCCAACAAGCACCCCAGCTTTCTGCAGCACTTGAACAGGCGATTCAGTCAAAGGAGGACCAGAGAGAATGTTGGCTATCTCCCATGTTTCGGGGCTTCCTCTGGTCGATGTCAGAATGACGGGGATATTGGCTTCAGCGAGCTCATTGGCGACCTAATTATGGTTAGCCCGCGATATGTGAATCAATCACCCCAAACTTACAGCTGATGCTTCGCCGCCCCCAAAAACAATAAGGTTGACGCGTTGATATTCTCGCTTGATTCTAATCAGTTGAAGGATGTCGTACTTGCTAATCGTCAGTTCTGGGGAGTAATAAACTGCCGGATTTTCACTCACCATATTATCGGCCTTCACTACAAGTGGGATTGACCCATTCGCAGCTAATCCATATATACCCCTGCCTTCTCGGAGTAGTGAGTGGATTTTACCGATTGCCAGTGATATCGTTGGGGCTGCCTCGGTATCTGTTGAGTCTTAGCAAAGGTTCTGCAATCAAAAGAAAAAAAGGACGACATCGATCATCTTACTCTTTGAGCTTTGACCCACGGCGAGATGCAGGGCAACGTCATCTTTGATGATTCCGCCATTCAAGATCGTCATATTTTGGCCAATACGGAAACCCACGCTGACTCCAACCCAAAAGTTGCCAGAGTCAGACGCTAAGGGTGTAGTCACAGCCTTTGTGATGCCACCAATTCTTGCTCTGTCGATCGATTTGCCGCCAAAGTGAATTCCGTATTTAGCATACGCAAGTTTGTCCGGTGAAGTGGCGTCGTATGTGGGACCGAGGGTTCCGTCTCCAGTGCTCGATTCCAAGGCAATCTCTGTGACACCAAGGCTTGAAGTCACTGCAGTCAGACCGGGCAGGATGTATCCATTATCCAAAGTGACAACCTTCTCATTGCCACGAATCTCTGCATCACATAACCCAAAGCACTCAACGCGGCCTTTTCTAATAACAAGGCTGATATCCACCCGGGTTGATACGTGTGCAGCAAGATACGAAGTGCGGATTCCCTTGATGACGACGCCTTCAGTGCCCGCAAAGCCCCCGCAAACTTCTGACTTCGTTTTTTCCGATGCGACAGGGCGCCATTGTGGGCTGCCTTGGTGTGCTGGTATCTCCTCCAATTTGCTTTGCGGCAGTGTCGGCTGTCCGTCAATAAAAACCTCCAGCGGCGTGGCTCCAAGGGACAGCGGATGCGAATCCCAGACAACAATGTCGGCATCGTACCCGGGTCGAACAAAGCCAACTCGATCGTCTATCCCAAGAGACCTGGATGGAACGCTGGTGACGGCTTGCAAGGCTCGGAGTTGATCGAGATGGAATGAATGTGCGGTTGCGGCTTGAAACCTGTGGCTGTAAGTATGTCTTTTCTCTAATCCCTTGTGTGGGAGTGGGGAATGGGGGATCACTTACATCAGATATTTGGCATTAAGTTCGCTTGAACAGTGATCCTATAAATTTAGAAAAAGAGCCAGCGGGTTAGTCACTTTTCTAAACAAAAGGTATGGTCATTGGGCGCAGCCTTTACCGATTTGTATGCAACAGGAAGGCCAGCATCGTCTAAAATCTTCCCGGCCCATAGATTAGCGTTGTACGCCTCCTGTTTGTACAACCCAAAAGTAGAAAAAGTCGCTATAGTAAGGTTTCTTGTATGCTGTTAGCCGTCGGTGTGGCGGAAGAGAGTTGAGACGAAACGCACTCTTCCTTGAGAAGCTGGGGGACCTTCCAGGCATCTAGGGCATGATGAAAAGCAGAAATGCGAAACCCAAACTCCTTGGCAATGCGGAGAAGGCTAGAAAAGTCATTACTCAGGTAGCAGTGCACATGCACAGCAACGTCACCTCTAAGGACACCAATTGTTGATTCGAGTTCAAACGCTTCAGGCCCAGTCATGCCATGGCTCTCCATCGACACAGCCAAGTCTCTCAGCGGCGTATTTTGGCGCGCAGCGTGACACCATTTGTCCTGCTTCTCTTTCATTGTCCTAGCCCGACTGAGGTGGTGTCGAAGTATCCAAGAATTTCCCATTCGTGTATGATCATAAACAGTCATTGCGTTCTCACCCCACGCCATCTTCATATATCGCCGTCTTTGAGCGACTGGTACGCCTCTCTCTAGAAGGAGGTCTTCCACCACATTCTCACCATACCGCCCACTACCAAGCTTATTCTTGATCAATGTAGCCTCGCCAGCCATGATGTTTGCTGATCCTGGCAAGATAAGGCTCGAGGTGACGCCACCAGAGGCTATGATGGGGACTGCCATGTCTTCGGCCTTGAAGGAGTCAAGAACGCGGAGAAAAGGGGTCAGAGGCCCTGTTGAGGGGTGGATTTCATTGCCATCATCTATATCAGGCACTCCAGGCCAGCTCGTGGCCACTTGATGGCCATGCATATCCACAAGGCCAGGAGTGACGTATTTTCCATGCAAATTGTACGAAGGCACGTCGGCATCAGTCGAAGCTGGGGATACCGAGACCACTACACCCTTTTCGATGAGAATATCAACGGGCCCAGTGATGAAGTCTTCTCCGTTGAACAAAGTGGCATTACGCAAGAGGAATGGCTCGTGTTGGGCCGCCGACGATTCCCAGCGCGGATTGGAACGTAGGCGACTAGTGTCGGGGACGGAACGCGACTTCCGATGGAAGGATTCACATTTTGCAATGGCATCATGGACAGCTTCTTCTTGCGACGGCGACAAGGTGAACTCATCGTGGTCGCGACTCTGCCAGAGACTGGGAAGATGACGCGCTTCGAAGACAAGTGTCGCGGCAAGAATCGCCACCACAGCCAGCTTCCACGATGGCCATCTCGGACTCAGGGGAGCGAGTAGTTCTTGGCGGCCCATCTTGGCAGTCTCCAATTGTGTCTTGGCTACCAATTGATCGACGGCACCGACATTTGTTGAGGCTAGGTTCGTCATGGCATTAATACTTTCCGGGGGTCCCGCCACAGCTGAATGGCGTGCCACGACTCACCACAACTCGGCTTATCTCGCCATACAAACCCTGTCTGTCTTTATCAAGGCAGCAACTTAATCAAGTATTACCGTTTAGTCACGTGGATTGACCGTCCAACACCCACCAAAATAACGTGCAAATGGCAATAATTAGGTTTGCCTCCTTACCCGTCTTGGAAGCACTGCCTTGTCATCGAGGCAAATGTTGCTGTCTCATTCTGCTCTGATTTACCACTGTGAGAAGCTCGCCCGGTGACGATTGCTTGTTCGGGCAGGTGATGGAGACGTCTCACGTGACCGACCCCACACTCAAGATCGTTACAGGCAGGGCCGTGAAAAGTACCGATGCTATTTAGTATACTGATTTCTTTAACATTGGTATTAGTATTAGTGTAAAAATTAGCATAATTAATAGCTTAAAAATTAGTATTCCATTTGGAATTTTTTACAACCCTAGATACAGGTGCGTGCCACCGCGCAATTGGGCTGCCCAAGTCACATTCAATCACTGCAGGCTAAGGCAAGATGGATTAGCTCCACTGTTGGACTAGTAAATGTTTTGCATTGAAATCTATGTCAAGATTGATAAGAATTATCAATTCAGTGTTCTATCGAATAATTGAGGTGATTCCGATAGCAAATATCTTAAACGCGGCTCTATTCATGTTGCACGTTAAAGTAAGCAAACTCTGCGCCACCTCCCACACCCAAAGCATCCACAGATTCTGCAAAAATCCCGAAGATTGGACCTGTCATTTCCCGGGCACTTTGTTCCCAAGCTTGGATGGATCCAATCTCAACCCAACCACCATCGTCGATTGCGTCCTCGTCGGCCTGGTTTGCAAAAAAGACCCAACGCTTTGGGTAGGATTTAATCTTCAAGTGCAACTGTTTGGCACTGCTGCGAAGGAAGAAGTTTCCGGGGATGGTTTCGTTTCTTTCCAAGCTCGCTACGCGGAATGAGAGGGCCGCCGTATCGTGATCGTAAACGAGTGAAACGTGTCGTAAATGGTCTTTGTAAAGGGCAATACCTGCTTGTATGCCTTTTTGTAAACTAGTGAGCCGGAGCGATGCAGTTGCGATGGATTCCAACGATCGTTGTCGGTGACCCAAAAATGTGCTGGTGCCAGTCGGTGTCGATAAGATGGTCTGGCTGGGAAAGAGTGTAATCGCTCCCTTGCCTCCCTCGGGGAGCTGGTATTTGGATGCATCTGGTATCCTAATATAGAGGTTTTCTACATTAGGTGGCGCCGATCCGAGTTGTGCTTCTCTCCGGTCGTTCAATACTGATGGGCTGGAGTATCGAACGGGAGAGGCTGTGAATTCCATGGTTGGTTGAAGTATCTTGGGCCATCCACCCTCAGGCCACTCGACTGGGGCTAGAAATGACTCCCTACCAAGAGGTGCAATGAACTTGTCATTGGCAGCTGCCTCTTCCTGGTTCACGTTGCGTACGCCCAACGCCACGGCCCACCACCGGCCAGATCCGTCCTGGAATAACTCTCCGTGGCCGGTATTTTGGATGTAAGCACTCGTTCCATCGGCTGTGAGGATTGGGTTGCCTCCAAAGTCCTCATACGGACCCCATATGTTCTCTGATCTGGAGATGCAGAGCATATGATGCTCAAACGTGCCGCCCTCAGCGACTAGCAGATAGTACCATTTGCCGACTTTGTAAATGTGCGGCCCCTCTGTGTCATACTTGGCATGGCCACCCCAAATCTCCCGCTCTTCCGACAGAGGCTTCCCGGTTTCGAGGTCAATCTCGAACTGCTTGATCGTGCAACTCGGTTGCTTACCCCGGTCCAGCATATAGCAACCCTGAAAATAGACGCGATCATCGTCGTCGAAGAATAGACTGGGGTCGATCCCGTGGAAAGAAATGTTCACTGGATCGCTCCATTCCCCGCTCAAAATGTCTGATGTCCAAATGACAAAATTCTGAAGGTTGAATTGGTCTTCCTTCAAAACACAGTTCGTGCAGATGATGTAAAATTTCCCCTTGTTGTAGCGAATAGTCGGCGCGAACAGACCTCCTGCTCCTATCATGTAGTGTCCTGTGTCAAGCGGCATTTTGGACATGGTTGCCCACTCCAGACTCAGCTGGTCGGGGCGATTTATGGCATTGCCTGTGGTAACGCTCAGAAAACATGGCATAACTCAATCGGACTGGTTACAATACCTATGTGTGTCCATTCTCGTAGGTTCTGCGAGGCGTATATTGGCAAGCCGGGGAAGACGTGGAATGATGAGGTAGCGAGGTAAAATGTCCCATCAACAAAGACGACCGACGGATCCGGAGAAAATCCAGGTACGATTGGGTTTTTGTACGTGACATTCTCGCTTTGGTCCGTCATAGCTGGTAACCTTCGGATGGTTTGACAAAGTAATTGGCGAGTCCGGGCAATTCAGGCAGCAGCAACATCAAGTGATCTTGACAGGGCATACAAGCGCAAGTTAACTTTAAATACAGCAACTTGCAAGAGTTGTCCATTTTGTTTGTGGAACCAAGACTTGCATCTCGGAGAATTTTATTCCGCGGACAAATAGGACTGCATCATTAACGGGTCGACAAGATCCTGTCCGCTCAATTGGAGCTCGTCAGATACTCTTGAGTCTAGCCTTGCGACTATCTCAATGACCGTGCTCAATAGGGCATTTGCGCGCGATGCAACTGGTTTTTTATCGTTTTTATGGACGATTTCTAGCAAGCTAATACCAACTTGACGGAGTTTTTCGACCTGTTGATGAATTGGTCAGTGATTGCCCCACTCGGATGGAGCACCCAAAACAGAGAGAGAACTCACCAATGGTTCTCCATTTGCCTGTAGCGCTTCAAATGGCATGCTTGAGGTGGCCGCCACTAAATCACTGGCGATTTCAATTTTACGCAGTGCCAACATGTCTGCGTTGTCAGTTAGGCCAAGCAAGGAGCAAAGGCCTGTGTTGATCGCCGTACGAAGTAGAACTAGACGCAGGCAATGAAATGTCACAACAATATTTACCCGCTGGTGCCAAAATGCTTGTCTTTGATAGTTGGTGGTAGCATCATCCACAACGTTGTGATTGTCGGGGCTTTGGAGCCAAAGGGGTAATTGGTCAAGAATGCCGCAGAACTTCATGTAAGACTGCATGATTCCTCGCTGAATGGGATCCTGATTGGCGGTGTCGCAAGAAGCCCTGAGGTGTAAGCGTGACAGGCTCCTCATGTCGAGGAGAAGTTCCGTTGCTTCTGACCAAAGTTGGTACGACAAGTGCACTCCTTCAAATAGTTGAGCCTCGTACGGGGGGTCGCAATGGTTTTCCCCTATGTCAAGCAGGGTGAGGCTATCTCGAGCTTCAACTTGCATAATATCTTTCCTGTCCAAGTACATGTCTTGAAACATAAGAGGACGGTTATTCAAAATAGATGCCGACATATCGCTCACACTCAATGTCATGAATAGAATTCTCTGTAGCTTTGCTTCCAGCGGATCTAGGTCGCGATAGGACGACTGTTGGTGCAATCGCATATCCATGGCTAATCTCACTGCATCGCCCAATACGTACCACGACTTTGTCGTCTGGCCCAAGTGGTGGAGGGCTGTTGAGTGACCGACTCTTAGAATGAGGGAACTAGAGTCGGGATGCGACAAATCCCAATCTTGGCAAAAGTTGAACATTGACCGCGACGCTGAAAGAAGTATCTCCAACAACTTATCGGAGTGATTCACCAGCAAGCGGCGACGCGAACATGCCATTGCACAGATGGATGTTACAAGGGTAAAGCCCCGCATGTCAACGCTCTGCGGCCCATGTTCATGGCTAGCTCCTGGTGCAAACAGATGGCTGGAGGAAGGCAACAGAAGATGGGAAAATTGCCTGGATGTCAGAGGATAAATCACCGGGCACGATGGAAAGGTCCAGAGGAGGAAACTGTCGATGCATTCGAGTACGGTCTCCTGTATGGGTAGCTGGAGCGCAGCAAAAGCTTCATTGAGTCGCTGATGCACTTGCAGAGGTCCATGACTAGTTTCGGCGGTCTGGATGATGCTCGGTGTGTCTGTTCCAATAGGGGAGGGCAGATCGATAAGAGACTGCGGCGTGCGGAGGTCCGGCCCAATGCTTCCGGCCAGATGAGGGGAAACCCTGTCTTCTGTCTGCAAGTCAGATGCATCTGGCATGTCCGGAGCTCCGGGAGTCGACGTGAGGTCGCTCAGTGTCGCATCAGCTCCAGCGCTTGCAACGCTCCGTCTGGGCTTCGGTCCCCGTTTGCGTCTCTGGGTGCTGTACTCGCAGTGGAGGCCCAGGGCGGCGCAGTTGGAGCATTGGCGCGGATTAGCGTCGCATTTGACCTTGCGCTTCCTGCAGCTCTCGCATGCTTGGCGAGCCAGACGAGCGCGCATCATGCAAGATGTCAGCGTTGATAATGCGTGAGGGAGGGATGTGCGATGGTGCAAGTGCAGAGTTGCTTCTTCTGGTGGGGCTGGAGAAACCGCGTCTCATCAATTACTCCGGGTGACCCCGACGTATTTCTCCGCGTCGCGATGGGTCCTCCTCCACTCTTTCCATCCCCCCGGTCATCTCCACATTGAGCCGCCTCTGCACCATTGCCAATTACAATTGTCATGAATCAACAATTTGACGAGACTTCTTCTCTAATCGGTCCAAGGACCACAGTTGTCATTGTCCCAGATTCAATTCCTCACAATGGAGACGAGCGTGGGGACACGAATGAATCGACTCCGGTCTGGCAAATTGCTGCGTCGATGCTTTGCCTGATGGTTTTAGGCATGATTTCATCTACAAATGGTGCTTTACTACCGTATTTTGAAGAATATTACTCCCTCAATGACATAACAGCTGCTTTGATTTTCCTTGTTCCTCCCATCGCCTACATCGTTGCAGCCCAGTTCAATAACTCCATTCATTCAAATCTTGGCAAGAAAGGAATTGCTATCCTTGGGCCCACTTTGCACCTCATTTACACTCTTGGCGGTGCCAGCCATCCTCCCTTTCCCGTGTTTATCTTATTTTTGTCAATCAATGCTGCTGGGTCAGGCTTCATTGACGCCCCATTGTCTGCCTGGGCTGGGGCCATGAAGAATGCGAATAGAGTATGCGGCTTTCTGCACGGCTCTTTTTCTGTAGGCGCTGGCTTGGGCCCCTATCTAATTGGTAATCTTGCAAAAGGTTCTCCTCAATGGAAGTGGTTTAACTGGTACTACTTTCTGGTAAGCTCCAATCACCCATCAAAAGTCGAGTCGTCGGCCATGCTTATCATTCCATCGCAAACAGGTTCTTGCAACAACAACTGAACTTTTTGCTCTGGCGATGGCTTTTCGAGAATATACACCTGGACGATATCTTGCGACCACAAATCGCTCCTCACATCCAAAGGATCAAGTACGCCTTAGAACGGTTCTCTCACAGCCAGCTACCTGGGCTTGTGCGGTATATCTTTTATTTTATGTCGGCACCGAGGCAGCTATTTCTGGTTGGATCGTTCTTTTCATGATAAGACAACTCCAGGCAAATGCTTTCCTCGCTGCAACCTCTGCTTCCGGCTTCTGGATGGGAATGTCGATCGGTAGACTTTGCCTAGGCTACGTGACCGACAAGGTTGGTGCTAAATTGGCGGTCCCGGTCTATTTTCTATGCAATTTGGCCCTTTTGTTAGTTTCCATGGTCATCAAGGATTCCGTCCTCTGCGCACTGGCCTTTTCTCTCATCGGCCTCTTTTCCGGGCCGCTCTTCGCATGCAGCATTGTTCAGCTCACTACGCTTCTCCCCACCTCGATGCATATAACCGCCGTCTCTTTCGTCTCCTCGATAGGTCAAGTCGGAAGTGCTTTGTTTCCATTTGGTCTGGGTGTCTTGGCGCACACTTTTGGCATATGGATTTTCCAGGGCCTCGTTTTCATCGATCTGTCCATGGCTCTATTAGCGTGGATTGTGTTTTCGAGGTTGCCACCAGTCGAAGAGGACAATCGCTGGACTGATAGACCCGCCATGAATGAAGTTGAAAACTACATTTGTGATTGAAGGATGCAATCTCAAACCGCATGCGTTCTAACAAAACTTTGGAATAGATGTCGATGACTTTGATGAATACCTTTACCAAAGACAGTCGAACATGGGTTCTCCAAATTATGTCTCTGCGACAGTTGTCAGTCAAAAGTTAAAGTCGTCTGTTGAGTTCTTTTCTTTCGGGTATGAGGTCGATTGTCAATTAATCAAGAATGCAATGAACAACAATTTGCGAATATTCTAGCGTCTACGAAAATGATTGGCAGCGAAATTCCAAGATCGCCCATTGCCTTACACGACTGGACGAGAAGGGTTTGAAATGAAACGAGGGGCAATACATGCAGTAAAAATGTTAGTTTTAGAATAAAAGTTATAAAACAATCGCGTATCTTTATGGAACATACATAAGGGGACCTCTGTTCCATTTTCATCTTGGGGTGCTTTGCTAGAATAAGAAATATAATAGAGATTGGCGATATTTTTCATTTATACGATGGCAAGTTCCAATGATAATATACTAATTGACAAGACTAAACAGATGTTCTGCGTTAGGGTTGTTATGAATGCTGCAATGAACCTTTTGCAGCACGCACAATATGCTTTGCTCAGGCTCTTGCCTTGACTTCGCAAGCCAATGATCCCGTGATTTCCTGCGCAACTTGTGAGCACGACTGCTACTTGCCTACACAAGGAAGGCGTGCGCCATTGACACTGTGCTGCGTAGCCGCGAGACCCATAGGCAGCTGTTGTTTTCTGCTCTAGCCGCTCAGGTTCTCACAACGTCAACACCAACACTGCTTAGCCCGTATCATTCATCATGGATTTGGACCCTGCTCCCGAAAATGACCGCTTCCATCGCGCCCAGTCCACGGAATCAAATAGATCTCATGTCGATTCCCTCCTCTCCGATGTGCAATTGGCTTTCGAAACGGGCACAGACGTCGATGTCTTCGCCATCGGCGGCACCATCGCTACGACAGTACCAAGGCCCGACTCTACCGACCCTCCCTGTCTGAAGGCACCGATCATCATTCGCTGGGACTCGAATTTCGCTGACCGCAGCTACAATGTTTCTCTGCCCGTCGCCGAAAATGATGCCGCCAAGGAAGCCTTTGCTCAACTGCTAGTAGACTACGAACCACCAAGATTCGGCATCGGCGACCACAAGACGTTGACTGGATCCCACTTCAACGCGCGCGAGCTGGATTCGTCCAAGTTCTGCACCAACTTCAACCTCTTCGAGTACGGTATCGTGGACGCTGTCAGCCAGGCTTTGACTCACAGTCTTTGGTCCAAGAACATTGTCGGCTTTGGCCCCACGGCCGACGTTGGCATCACAGCTCAGCTGCGCAGCCTGAACGTGAGTCTTGGTTGACGAGTCCCTCTTCATCGACCATTTCTTGGCTAAATGTATCTCCAGATATACTCGGCACCATGTGCAGCCTTTGACAGCTCTGTTGAAAAAGCCCAATTAGAGAATCAGATGGGAACACTCATCGTCTGCCTGCCACAGACGCACAAAGGTCAGTCGCCCAACAAACCATCATCTCTTCGCTCATGTCGCTGACTTTTGTGTAGGTGGTAAACTCATCGTCAAGCATAGCCAACGAGAAGCATGCTTCGACTGGGCGGGTGGGAAAGCTGGCTCTGTTCACTGGGCGGCATACTTCTCTGACTGCCGGCATCAGACATCGGCCGTCACCGAAGGTCAACGGATCACGCTCACGTACAGCCTTTGCTGGACCCTCAACGCACCTGCACGGATGACTGATCGATTTGGTATTTTAAATCCAAAGTCACTATATTTTTATGAAGCCCTCGAGACACTGCTTGACGACCAAAAATGCTTCCCTCACGGTATTTTCGCCAGCCCTCAAATCCCTGCCACGGCATCAAGCTAACCATAACAGGGGCTACTCTGGGCTTCGTATGCAAACATGCCTACCCTCACACGTCCGTATCGTCGATCGAAAACCTACATCGCACTCTCAGGGGCCTTGACATGATGGTCTTCCAGGCCCTGCGTGATCTTACCGAAAAGGCAAAGGTGGCGGTGGTCTTAGACGACGAGCAATATCGACAACCAGCGACGGCAAGATACGAGACACCAAACGAATCTGATCCTGGGAACCGTTCTGAAACTATGGAGACTATTTCAGAACTGCTTCATCCTGTAATTCATTGGCACGCATCAATGCATCACGAAGAAAGCCCGAACCCACACGAAATTAATGCGACAGCTGCCGACGCAACTGCAGACCCGAATACTTCCTTGTTCAATCGCGAGAGAATAACTTGGCTCAATCATATGCCTGGTCAGAGATATCACACAGAGCTCGCTGTTACCTTTCCGCTCCCTGTAAGTAAATCAGCACACAAGCAACCCACAACGCGTCAGATGCAATGCTAATTCCAGTTTTCAGAGAGGAGGGTCAGTTGGTGTTGGAACGTATGCTTCTACGCTGGTGATATTGGTAAAACTTGTATAAAGCCATCAGAAACTGCCTTTATGCATTGTCAGGAGATGCGTTGGAGTGATCAGTAATTCTTTAGCATTGGCTTAGGTTTCGAATAACAAAAAGAATTCTTTTCAAGCTCCACTCTCAATCGTTCTTCCAGGTTGAATCCTTGGACAATCTCTCTGCTTCCTCTTGCACTACTATTTAGTATCATCCATCGCTATCTCCTTCCATCCGGTTGACGTGCATCAATCACTACAGTCTTGGCCCTATCCGGTTTTAGTATTTTCCCATTTTCAATATGCGTCAAGCATACCGGTATTTCAACGTTGGAGCACTCAGAACTGAACCCAGAATTACAACAATACTGTTCGATGCAGTCACCAGCAGTCGCGCACTACATTCGTCAATATGGCTCCTTGGGAGTCGGACCAGGTTTACCAACATCTGCTGCCGCTTTGCCAGTCAGGGAAAGGCTGACAAGGACAGTCAAGCAAGTAGAGAGGATCTTCATATTGATATGTGAGGGAGTTTATTGGCGGTGTTCGAATTGATGAATGCGAGATGCGGAGTCATCCTATTTCATCGAGGAGGCGTTGGAGGCCATTTATAGTCAGGGGAATCATCGGCAATGAGTGGAATGTTCCATCCCCCTTGGTATTTTGCAATTCTAATTGAGACAAAGGTTTGCCCGTCGTGTCATCATCCGGGCAGCTGGTTAGGTAACGCCTTTTTGACCCTGTCCTGCCACTAAAAAGCCACAGCGTTCTCAACCTGTAGGACACGACAGGACTGGATTTGTGATTAATGACCCGCAAGTCTGTCTGGATATTGATCATCGCATCAAGGCTCGTGACATAGGCAGAGGTTACCATGCCCACAATTAATTGGTCATTCTGACCCATTGAGACCACCCAACAATCTAGATGTGGAGGCCGGCTATGTCAGTTGGATACACCAAGGCATGCATAATACGTCATGACCCACCATGCACGGCACGGGACGAGGCGGCATAAGCAACCACCATTCCATCTGCTAAGATCTCCACTTTTGCCAAGGGGGTTGCGGTGTCATGACCAAATACTTAAGCTTGGAATGCAAAGTTCTGGTATTTTTTTTCAAAGCCAGTCTCTCAATCGGCTTCATTGTAATGGGGCAGCAAATTTCCTTGTCTAAATTTCAAAGTCTAGTAATATTTCCATCAATCAGTGGCTTCAACATGATAATCAGGATGCGTCCAGTCGAACGTGTCCAGCAAGTCAAAATCGAACTCAGGATGAACAGAAAGCCCGCTGTTTATTGCCTCAAGTGAAACCCCTCCACCCAGCGGGGCATCCAGTGTTTGGTCGAGGACATGTTGGATAACAGTCTTGCAGTCTTCGCACAGATTGCCGTTTGGAGCCGTAGGGTTTACCCAGTCAAGATAGCCGACCAAGAGACTTAATTTTTGGATAATGTTTGATCGGGAAACTTTTGAACCGGAAACGCTCAGAGCATTAACCGAAGGCTTTAGAAGCTCGAGACAAAGAATTCCACCACTGGGGGCCGCATACCGCATCACCTGGATCAAAGCGTCAACAATTGTCAATTACATCATGATGTATGACCTATTTGCCACAAGAAAATATGTGGCTATCAAGGCTCAGAGGATAGTAGAATCATGACAATAATTACTTACCAGCCATTCAAAGTCGCACTGAATCGCACTAAACTTATCCATGGTAGTCCAAAACATCAAGGTTGTAGCAACCATTTCAAAGCTAACGTGAACAAGCTCGCTGTAGTGAGCATCTCCTGACCGCTGGAGCAGCCTTTGGAGAAAGAAGAGAGTTTGAAGGTGCTCCAGGCGGACAAGCAATCTCATGTAAGTCGCTTCAACGTCCAGTTGTGGATTTCGAATCTCTGCCGCATCGAACACCAAACAAGAGGGAAACGAGCTCATGCAGCATTCTTGTCGGCTTTTAATTTCCCTTTTCAAGTTAGTAACATTTGTTAGCTCTGATAAGCATGAAGATCGCGAAGAATGACTCACAGTAATTGCTGGGCTGTCGGTGTTGAATGACTCAAGGCAATTTCTAGAACCTCGTCTTGGATTCTGGACAGAAGAGCTCTTGCGCGTAGAAATGTGACCGAGCCAAGTTCGCCATTCACTCTCCAACCGTCTTTGTCCAAGCTGCTGGCAGCCTGGAAAAGCATATCGGGATCTGAGAGCAACTCTTCGTCCTTCAAGTCCAGCGGTAAAGGTGTAAAGGTGAACCTGCGACCTAGCAGCGGTGGTCTGCCAGTGAACGTAGCCAGCACCTTGTCAATCTCAAATATATGTGCAAACACCCTGCGTCGGACCTCGGAACACAATGTCGGTTTAATAGCGTGGGCTGAGGAGTCAGCATACAGCCCAAGAAAGGTCGCAAGGCCCACTGACTCGGCATGATACTGCCAACAAGACAGGGCTAGTAAATATTTGAGGGTTAGCAAGGTTGCCACAGGGGGGGAATAACATCGGGCTTGCCTGCATTGCCTGAGAATACAGACTCAAGAATCGCTCTCTTGTATGTTAAATACAGAATCAAGATGTTACTCACTCTTGATTCTTCCTTGGCCAATTCCAGACATTGGTTAATACTTTGTCTAAACTCTTCCTTTAGATCTGTGGCTTTCCCTTTGCCTCGGCCCTTTGTGTAATGAAATGGTTTATTCCTAGCGCCTAGCTCCCAATAGGTGAAGAGCAATCCCAGTGATTCCCATCGGATATTTGATCCCGAGAATTGGCTTTGCCATTCGTCTGGATCAGATTCGTCGTCGGAAAAGTGGCTCGCCGTGTTTCTGTTGATTACGGCAGTCAGCTCGCTGAGATGCGAATCAGTGCGTGCCGAGGTGAAGAATTGGCCAAAGTTCTCGTAGAATGATAACATGGTGCGCTGTGCAACAAGCCGGACCCAACCGTCGTGGGGGCTGAAGTGTGATTCGAACAGTTGTTCCGCGGTCTCTCTATCTGGAACGCTTCGTAGGATGGCGAGCGGCAGTTTTAAAGCTCCGGCAGGGTGAGAAGTTGGAGAGTCGGGGCTGAGCGCAGGGCCAGAGTCTTCATCTTGGGGTGTTAGTGCTGAATCTGCTTCTGGCTGAAGAATTGAGAGGCTATTTCGAGCTTCTTGGTATATGCCGGAGAACGAAGTGATTCCCAGGTAGCCAGGTGTCGATGGGAGAGTGTTCGAGCGGACACTGGGAGAATGGGCATTCGACGAACATTCCGAATTCTCCGTTTCCTCGACTCTTTGCATGGTAGTTGAAATCGGCGTTCGGGATGCGGGTTGTGAGCGAGATGATAATTGGCTCGCCGTGAGATCGCCGGAGTATTTGCACGCCTCAGGCCATCGACCTTTTTTGCATCTGAGACAAATTGGTCGAGAGTGATCACATGCTACCTTGTTCTTCCTACATGGCAGGCAAGATTGAGCCCGTCCATATTGTCTATGGCTCTGTGAAGGCGTGTTCGAACCATTCATATTACTGTAGAAGATGCAATGCACACTTCACTGAGTGCGGAGTAGAGGGGCCGTGTTCGACGGGATGTCTGCTGACGAAGGCGCCACACAAGACGCGATCTAGATCGGCTAAGGCCAAAGTTTACAGCGATTGTCAAGCTCTGGATACTGTGGCATGTTCTGTGAAGAAAAGATTTTGTCGAAGTTTCTTGTCTGAGCACTATTAGCATGGTTCATTGTGGATCGGCATCGGCATCGGCATCGGTGCGGGGCATGACCTAGAGGCCTAATTTGGGAAGTGAATTGAGACTAGCACCACATCTGTCGGCACCAGTTTCCAATACGAAGCAGTCATCAACTTTGGCGGCAGAATAACTGGTAATGATTTTTTCCCCTTTTATTTCACACCGTCTACTGTGTTGGAGATATGAAACGTAGAGGAAAAAGCATACACCAAGCCAATGCCATTGAAGGTAAGGTTCAGGGTAAGCCGCACCTCTTCGAGTAAAAGGCATAAAGTTCAAAAGCACATAAAACAACGGCCACAGCACCTACAGCCCTCATAATTCAACACATAATCATGGAAACGCCCAATAAGACGTTTCTTCAAGAATGGCGCCTTCAAAACGCGTCAGAAAGCGGGAGTTGAAATGAAGCTGCTATCTAAATGTTGGTGTTGCAACCCGCTGACTAATGCACGGACCAGCTCCCTCATGTTCAGCATCCCCTTCAATTGGCCTTGAATTCATCCCAACACTGTCTCACTTAATTTCACCACAACAAAGGACTACACCTTCCAGTCTTTCTGCCTCTGCGCACGTGAAATCCGCAACGCAGTTGCAAACACCAAACTGACCGCCATCGCTGACCCCGACACCACCTGCACTCCCAAATGAGTACCTGTCGATTGCAGCAACGCGCCAGCTATTGGAGGCCCACAGAGCGATGCAAGTGCGTTTGTGGCTGATGCCATCCCGAGCCATGTCCCGTGAACATTGAGATTGGGAACCAGCGTTGCTACCACCGTAGGGGGCAAAGATGTGAGGCCACCAGACGTCAGACCGTATGCAACGGCAAACACTACATTACCTGCACCATTATTGACAGTGATCCAACAAAAACAAACAATCGTCACGGAAAGAACCACTGCTAAAAGTAGATTGATGGGTCCAAACCTGCCGGCTAACCACGCGGGTAAGATTCGGCCCAGAACAGATGCCGCGTTCAGTATGGAGACGAGATAGGGGGCGAGGTTGCTTTCTGCAAGTCCGTGATCGGAGGCATAGTCTTCGAGATAGAATATAGGCGCAAAAAAGCCAATGTAGCTGAAGAACATGGCAAAAGAGTAGAATCTGAACGACCCGTCGCGGTAGGCCGATAGGTCGACCAAGGATCTGCGAATGCCTGTGCTTCCTTTGGGTCTCATGATCGCAATAGCTAGACCGCAAGATGCCAATGCTACAAACGCCAAAACCCGAATGGTCCAAGCGAACCCTATGTTCGATTTTAATGACTGAAACATGAGCGGATAAATTATGCCGCCAAAGCTGCTCCCGGTAGCAGCAATCCCCATGGCCAAGGCCCTGCGATCGGAGAAATACTGGGGCAAGAGTGCCACCGATGGAATGTAGATGCACCCGGTGCCAATTCCGATACAGAATGCTTGTGAGAGAAGAATCTGCCAATATTTGGTCGCTATGCTCGCCATGCTGAAGCCCAGTCCGACCAGGACCGAGCCAACCAAGATGAGGGCTCTGAAGTAGCCCGCATCATAGAGAGGACCGGCAACAACACCGACGAACAGCAAAAGGAAGGACTGGATCGAACCGATCCATGATATTTCACTGGCGGTGTGCGCCTGATAAGCTTCGGTATAATATGTCTGAAAAACTGCGAACGAATTGACGATTCCCCTAGACATGGCTCAATGAACATGGTTTCCCATAACATACCAATACAGTAAGACATACCAAGAGTTGAAGAGTAGTATGAACGAACCGAATACTTGGATCCAAGCAATACGGCCGCCATCAGGAGGCCCTTCCTTGGCTTGGCACTCTTCTTCTTCAGCTCGGGTCTCATTTCTAGCCATATGACGCTTCTCAAGCATGGTGAAGGAATATTGGAATAGAAAGCCAAATAAAGAAAATGATTCTACCTTGAAACCAAATGGAAATCTGAGAAATAGAGACCCCCACCAGGTAGTAACGAAGCTTGGATGCAACTTGACGCGAGTGTTTGGTTCTGTGACCTGGTACAATGCAGAGTTTTGGGAGAGTTTCTCAGAGATAATAAACCGCTCATCATTTAATATCACTCACGGAGAGCAAATGGGTCCATCTATCTTTCACTTCTGGCGCCGACACTCGCATCGGCGTCGGCATCGCTGTGGGGCATCACCGATGCTTGGCGAGGGGACGGAAATAGTCGTGAATAGACTTGCACCCGACAGCTGTCACGTTCGTCCGAAAGAATTATTGCCAGTGATTTCTCACCTGTAGTATGTATGTAGGAAATTATTTTATGCAAGGTCAAAAGGTGTATAGAGGAGGCGAGTGTACTTGGATGCATATTAGTTATCCCTAAGACTGCTTTCTCACTGTCCGTCCTCGTACTGTGAAGGCCCTCCTCGAAATGATTATGAAGACATGGAATCTACTTTCACTCTTAACTATTTTAGGTCGTCTCTTCACGATAAGCTGATCAAGCTCAAAATAGCCATAACACGAACTATTCCAAATTCCCCACTCATCTCAAGCCACACCTAGATTCACTCGCTCTAGGCAACATGATGCACGAGGTTAGATTTACGTGGTACTCCTATACTTTCTTTTTCCCTTGGCATTCCCACAAAGACCAGATTTCGGTGGTGGATTATCCCCACTTGGTCGCAACAGTAATATTGCCCTGTGGCTATTCCGCAGCCAAGAAATTGGGGGCGTGCTTAACCCCTGCTGAGGCGATGTTAGCGCCAGGCAACCAACACCACAAAACACCCAAAATCTCGTCTCGCGAACTGGTGGACCGGTTATAAAAGAGTTAGCTGGCTAGTTCTCACGGCTCGTTGTAACTCTCCATACTCTTGTCCTCCCACATTCAAACTGCGACACCAAACATGGGGGGATCTTGGGACTGTTACTGCGCGATATGTGCTGGTCCGATGAACTTTAGGACAGTCTCTTTTGCCCGCCGCCGTGAGAGATCCAATGGAGATTCCGACGCTACTGGTGGTGCGGGAAGTGGCCAGGACGACGCCGCAGAAAGCGATACCGAAGACCATGACCATGACACATTCTCCGGCTTTGATCAAAGCATTATCCGACGGCGCGATGCGCATTGGCTTGACAATTGTCGCCAGCTTGGATTCAATCGCTTTGTTGGAAAGTAGGTCTCCTCTTCATACCTCCATGACAGACTCTACACGATGGCTGACCGAATCTCTCCTACAAAGAGGCTATTTGTCGGGCCCAGGGCGTTACGATGACTACGGAGCAATGAGGTGTGAAGCTGGCAATGACCCCAATCGCGAAGAAGACCTCTTCTTTTGTTACGTGGCACCCGAACTTGGACGTGATGGCGAATACGACCACCCTGTCTTTCCGTTTCACTGGGAATGCTATCAGCTTTTCTGCCGGTGTCTCACCGGGTCTGATGATGTTGAACTGATTGACAAGGATGTTCTTTATCGCACCATGGAGCCGTTGCCGAATCCCTATTGTCTGAATTTGGAGTATGATGAGCCTGGCACAGGCCTGAAGGTTCCACATGACCAGATCTGGATTAGTAGTCCAGGCCACGAGCTGTACGTTAGCTCACCGTCCACAACGCCTGGATTGGCAGCTCGCGTCAGAGACGACATGTCGAGCCGCAGCTTCCTCATGTGCCCTCTTGATTCGAGCTTAGGCTCAAAAGTCAAATCGGACCCATTGTCCCGATTTCCTATGCATCTTATGAATCACATCATTTCATATCTTGATGCTGAATCCTTGGTCAATCTCCTCCGTGCATCTTGGTACGTGCATTCTGCGCGACATGACGATAATGGCTTTTGGAGGCAGCACATCAAGAATAACCTTGGCTGGTTTTTTGAGATGCATCAATACATTTACTCCGAAGCCTCGTCATCGATTGTTAGCATGAAAGCCGCTTATTTCTGGGCGCTCCAGGTCACCAAACCGCGCATTCATCTCCAAGGGACCTACATGCCGATTGCCAACCGACGCAGGATCTGGGGAGTTTGTAAGAAGCTTGTAAATCTTTATCTGGCTGAGAGTTGGATAATCTGGATTGATGTCGAGGATGCCATCGTCAATCATGCAACTTGCCAATACACCTCTATTGTCTCACATCCATCTAGCTTTGCTGAAAACATGGCTTCATTCTACTGGATTCCGTCTCGACGAGCCCTAAATCGCCGCAAGATTGTGGAGTCATTTTGGGATACCGAAGGATATTTGGTCGGCATATCTGTCATGGTGAAAGAAGAAGAATATATGGTTTTCGGGGTCAACGAGAACGAATACAGCGTCAAAGGTCAATCTATGGAGCTGGAAGAGGACAACTGGATCACTGGAATTGTCCTTCATATTCCGCGGTTGAAGCCTGTGGCTATGAAGCAGGGAGCAAAGTCAGGGCAAGAAGCGGATGTGTGTGTGGCGTCACCAAGGGGTATTACAGTACGTTTACAACATCATCCAACACCACTCATACTAATCTTGACAGTTTCAAACATCCACCGGCAGGACGATTTCCCATGGGGAAACCACGCATTGCCAGCGGCCATTTATCGCCCCGGAAGGACAAATCGTGGGAGCCAAGGGTCAAATAGAGGTTAGTAGATTAGTTTCCTCATCTGAAGGGCCCGCTTACTGACTATTGACCCAGATCATTGGAGGAAAACCGCGGATTCTCCGATTTGGACTGCTTGTACTTCCAAATGGGGATTATGATACCCCGAGTGACGATGAGAGTGACCAAGATGACGATATGGAAACCGATTCCATAAGCGAGGAAGCAAGGGTAGACGGGAGTGATGACGAAGAAGCCGACAATTCAAACGTCCTTCCACTTCCTCCAGTTCCTTTGCTCCAAAAGTGGCTTTGGTCGAATGAGACATGCAACATAAACCAGCAACCGGTTTGGGATTTGGAAAACATTTCAATGTCAGATTTTGGCAAGGAATCCAGGCTTGAAGCTGACGACAGTTCCCATGCTGACATGATTCCCTACGAGGCCTTCATCTGGGCCCATGATCCGGAGAGGTCAATGGCCATCAAAAGGTTGATGCTCTTCACAGCGGTCAGCGGGGCAGAGTCAGACCTGGCCAAAGACTCGAAGCACATATGCAACATGCGTCTTGAATTTGATGCCTCAAGTGGAATTGATCCGGTGGCAGCTCGGCTTGCGGAAGTCGATGGAAGTGCAATCCCAGACGACAGGTTCGAAGCGTTTGACATTGATGGACCGGGTGGAGAGCGCATAATCGAAGTATCCATAAAATTGGGCGCATGCGTTGAAGCCCTGAGGGTAAGTCCATCTCTTTGTTTAGAGGAGGTTGGTCTAACAGCCATAAGGTACGAACAAACCGAAACCGAGAATTCATTTGGCAGTGCCAAAATGAAGTCGATGACAAATGGGAAACGATTGCCATCTCAGATGACGAAATTCTGGCAGGTCTGGCACTTTCATTTGGTGTTGTGCGCGAGCACGAAAGCGATCAAGGCAGCACGAAGGTAAGTCCCATGATATTTCCCCTGTATACTAGACAATTGGCTAACTATGCGGCAGAAGGATACCGTGTTGAGTCGCATGGCAGCTTTGATCATGAAGAATGGGACTTTAACATAAGCATCGTCGTCGGTGGGATGGGAATTAGGAAAATCGATCTGAACCGAAATTTTCATCTGCCATAACATTGCACTAGTACATAAGAAGTAAAAGTCTTTCGCATGCGATCCCTGACACCCTTTGTGTAGGGGATGGGCCAAGTGATCCATCGTTGAATACGTCAAGCACAGATTTCAAATCCACTCATTTAAGCTCTCTTCAAGACAAAAAATGCTTTGTGAGGAACTCGGCCTGTCTTTGGATATTCTTTTCATAGTCAGGGCTACCCGTATACGCCGCAAAATGACCGCCAGGCACGAGATAAAGTTCCTTTGGCTCAAGGGCTTTGGAATAGGCTTCCAAGGCGATATCTGGAGGGCAAAGGTAATCGCCCTGTGCGACAACCATCAAGAGAGGCGTGGGCGAGATGTAACGAATCTGGGACGCCGGGATGTATTCACGCATGGCCTCCAGTCTAACAGAACAGGTCAGTTGAGCAACCTCCGGATTCCTGCGGATTCTGGACCTACGATTTCGCAGTAACTTCGTTTTTCCAAGGCGCCTTTTTGCCCCAGGTCGCAAAGAACTCATAGCTGTCTGGGCTGGGGAGAACCTTTGGGCTGTTCGGGTCCTCGTCTATGACAGGCATCATGGCCGCGGGCTCACCGGCGGCACGTGCAATTCGGTCTGAAGGCAATGATTAGCTAGATCCAGCGCTCCGATCAACTCAATTCAACTCGACTTTTTCCGCGATTTGAATTGGGCAGGGTCAGAATTGAATTCAAATGCCTTAAGTTAAATTAATTGAATAAATTAATTAAATTAAGTCTAATAATAGGTATAAAATATATTATTAATATTATAACTTTATTATAGCCTTACCTTTTAATTTCTAAGGTATTTAATTACTTTAAGGGTCTTATTATATAAGCTATACCTTTAATTACTAATAATTAATTTAGCCTAGTTAAAAATATATTTATATTTAGTAAATATTAAAGGGATAATTAAAATATTAAAAGCTATATATATTAATAGTAAATAGATTAATTAATATTATAATTATTATTAAATTAGATTTTTTATTTATTTTAGTTATTAGGATAATTAGCTTTTAATTTTCTTATTATTAATATTATTATTATTAATTTATTTTTTATAGAAAAAGGTAAAAAGTAAATTTAATAATTTATTTTTATTTTTATTTATTTTAGATATTAATTATTATAATAAAATATTCTTATTTACCTAGTCCTTTATAAAGAATTTCTTAAATTTATATTAAATAGCTTAAGCTTATACTAATATAATTTCCTTTATTTATTAAATTATAATACTAAGATATAATATTGCTATTACCTAATAAGCTAGGATTTCCTTTAATAGTTCTTTATAATATTTTAGTTAATTAAGGGTATATTAATAATAAATATATATTAAGATATTTAGCTTTTTTTAAGAGAATTTGGATTTAAATTTAAGATCTTTTGGCTATAATTATAGGGATAGGTTAATCTTAAGGCTATTAAAATACTATATATATTAAGATTAATAATACTTAAAGATAGGCTTAGATTATATAGAAATAATAATATTAACTTAATATTTATTATATTTTATAGCAAAATAAGTAATTAAGTAAATTAGGCTTTTTATAATCTATATAATATAGCTAAGGTAATAGGATTTAAATCTCTTTATTTTTTTATAAAGTAAAAAAAATAAATCCTAAATTTCCTTAAGAAAGTCCTAATTATCTATTATAAATATAGCTTCTTATAGAAGCTACTTATCCTATAGCTTAATCCCATTAATTATAATCTATTATAAAACTAGGCTCTAAAGGTAAAGAGTATATTTAATTATTACTAATATTAAATTCTATTATATATTATTATTATTATATAACTAAATATTATTATAATATTCTAATAAATCTTAATCTTTCTTTTAGACTTTAATATTATAATTTTTAATAATTTTAGTAAATTAATTATAATACTAAGAATTATAGTAAATAAAAGTTACTAGGCAATAGAATTTAATAATTAGCCCTAATTCTTACTAAAAATATAATTTCTCTATTTCTATAGTAAAAGGTAATATTATATTCTTAATAGCTTATAATTACCCTTATTTATAATTACTAGCCCTAAAAAAGGCTTTAGTAATAAGATTAATAATATAACTAATATAATATAGCCTAATTATTTTAATAATCTTAAAAATAGGATTTTAAGTTACTAATAAAAGATTATTCTTTAATAAATAGGCAATATATATTGTGGCGGTGGCTGGAGGGACGTCAGTGGCTGGGAGGCTATGCCTGCTAGTAAAGGAATTAGTAATATAAAAAGGGATATTTTATTTACTTAGGTAGATAATTAAGGATTCCCTCCCCCTTTAACTTATATCCTAAGTTTTAGGAGTATTAATCTTATTATAAATTTTTAATTTTTATTTTATATTATATTAATTATATTTATTTGAACTATTTATTTAGTTAAATAACTATCTTTATATTTAATTTTTATCTTTTCTTCTTATCTTTCTAAGTCTTTAATAATTTAACTATATCTAAGTATCCCTATAGGATAATAGCTTAGATATTAGTATTATTTCCCTTTGCTAAATTTAGAGGTTATAGTAAGGAGGCAAAAGTCTAGTCTAACTAGTCTAACTAATCAAAAACCAAATTAATATTATTTAATTATTAAAAATAAAGACCTAAGAGAAAAAGAAATATAAATATTATTTTTAGATAGGGCTCTTAAAAACCCTAAATAAAAGAGTTATTTTACTAAAGTAAATACTAAAAATAAAAAGATTTCTAAGAAAAAGAAAAAAAAATATTAATTTAAGTACTAAAAGTAGAATAATAAAGCTATTTATATACTATAGAGAAACTACCCTTAGTAATATAAAAAGATTCTACCTAGCTTTAATAAAATACTAAATAATAAAAATTCTAATAGAATTAGAAAGGCTTAGCTATAGAAATCTAAAGTAATTATTTATTTTTATTTATAAAAAGGATAAAGAAAGCTTTAATAATCTAATTAAAAACCCTAAATATAATAATAATTAATTAAATAATTAGTTAATAGAAATCCTAGTAATATTAATTTAGTTTTTTACTAAAAACCATATAATTCTATTAGGAGTAATTTTTATAGCCTAGAGCTATTAAGGCTAAGATTTAAAATCTTATATACCTAAAAAAGTTTCTAATAAATAAAGATTTATATTTAGATCTTTAAAGTATATTTAATTAAACTATACTTAATCTTTATAATATATAAATAGACCTTTAATTTTTTTTTAAATACCTTAATAATAAATAACTTTTAATTCTTAGTATAATAATTAATTAATAGGTACTATTATTATCTAATAATAATCTATAAAAAAAGACTTAATTCCTTCTTAATTAAGTTTAAAATAAGAAACTTACTCAAAAAATCTATTAATTATAAATATAAATATTCTAATAAATACCAAAATATTAATCTTACCTAAATAAAAGAAATTAAAAGCCTTAATAATAAAACTAGCTATTATATTAATTTTTAATTAGGTCTTTATTAGTAAAAATATATCTTTTTATATAATTATATTAGATTAGTATATTAATAATAAAAAAATAGATTATAAAAAGATTAAAAGACTAATCTTTTTTAATATATATTTGGATATCTTTTAATAAATAGAATAAGTATTAAATATAAAGGACTAAGAGAAAAATAAGAAGTCCTTAATTAAAATCTTTTAAGGCTAAGATAAGTATAAGGATAAGGATTTAGCCTAATAGCTATAGATAATAAACTCTATATTTATCTAAAGTAATAATATAGATTATATATCCAGAGAGCTATTTAAATATATATTTCTTAATTAAGAAATTAATCTTATAGGATAGAAAGTATTAAAAGCCTAATTAATTATTTTAATAAATATTTTGCCTATAGATATTATTATATTTATCTATTAATGGTTAGGAAAAAATCTAAAAGAATTACTTAAAATAGAGTATTTAGTACTTATAGTATTAATTAAAAAGTATTTGGATATAGAATTATATATTTAGAAATTTAATAAGAATTAATTATAGTTATTAATATACTAGAGTAAATAAATAGTTAAATAGAATAATAAGCTTTAGCCTAGCTCTTAATATAATTATTACTAAAATAAAAAAAGCTTTATAATAAATAATAGTATATTTATATTAATAGATTAGATTAATAAGCTTATTATTACTATTACCTAAGTTATTTAAAACTAAGATTAAAGACTTTAATAGCTTAAAATAAATTAAAAGAAGTAAAGCTCTTTTAGAGAAATAATATTAAAGACTAATATAATTTATAAAGCTAAGCTTAAAGATTATATTAATTATACTAAGAATAAAATCTTAATAATAAATATAATAAAAAAAAATATTTTTTATTAGTTTTATAGAGATTTTAGTTATTTTCTAAATAAATACTTTATACTAATAAATTACTAAAAAAAGGGTATTTATAATTACCTATCCTACTTTAGATTTTTATAGCTAAGAAAATATAAATATTTTTTATCTCTAAGACTAGGTTTTATATTTATAAAGATTTACTTTAATATTATAAGGATAATAATCTTATAAATTAAGAGGTTTTTAGACTTAAAGGCTATCTAAATAATTAAAAAGCTTAAGAATTATTTAAAGTTTAAGTATTTAGCTAGGCCTACTAAAGAGAAAGCTTAAGCTATTAATAATTTTATTAAATATAATATTAATCCTATATTTAAAAGTATTAGTCTTAACTAAGATCCTTAAGGTTAAAAGTACTTAGAAGGCCTAGGATTTTATGTTATTTTTATAAGAGTCTTTAAAGACCTAATATCTTATAATTAAATAAACTAATTAATACTATTAGGCATTATATATATTAATATTAATATAAATACTAATAAAAGGCAAAGAATAGAACTAGATGAATAGGAAGAAAGAAAAAAAGAGAAAAGACTAAAACTAGTCCCTAGGATCTTAAATAGGGACTTACTAAGAGATTAAAAGCTTACTAAAGTTATCCTTAAGGATTTTAATATAAGTAGGTTAAAACTAAGGTAGGTTGAGATTATATAGTCTTTTATAGTAAAGACCCTTAATATTAAGCTTTACTCTTTTGGAAAAGTAATTAGATTATAGCCTATTTTAGGCAAAGTAATTGGGAAAGTGCTTTTAAATAAGGCCTTTAGAATTAATTATTTATAATAAGTTAATTAGAAACCAATAGCTAAATCTAATATTAGTAGGATCTTTATTAATTTAATCTTTGGGGATAAAATCCTAAAATCTTATTTAAAGGTATTTTTTAATAATTTTCTAGGTCTTAGGTAAGATAATAAGAATATCTTAAAACCTAATAAAAGGGATTTACTAGAAAATATAAAAATAAGTAATAATATTAAGAAAAATAAATATCTTATTAATAATAATTATAAAGTTATAAAGGTTTTTATAGGGGTAGCTAAGAATCTAATATATAAAGATTCTAATTTATTAATTATTTAAAAATAATCTATATTATAAGTATTTATTATTATATTATAATTTACCCTCTAGAAATCCTTAGGATTATAGCAAGAGTTACTAAGGATTTATATTTGACTAAGTAATCTTAATAGTCTTACTTAGAAAGTACTTATTAACTCTAGTTCTAAAGGGAATATTATATTTAATTAGATAATAAAAAAATTAAAGCTTAATATTAAGTTTATTAAAGCTTTAATTATATCCTATATAAATAATAAAACCAATTTATTAGGAAAAATAGCCTTTTAAATATACCTTAAGAATATTAATATCTTTATTTAAGTATATATTATATTTAAGTCTTTTATCTTTATATAATTTATTCTTAATATACCTTTTATTTAAATAGCTAAGCTATTATTTAATTATATAACTTAAAATAATTCCTTATAAATTATATACTACTTAGACTTAGTAAAGATAATTATCTTAGCTATTAGGGATACTAAGTAAAATAAACCTTAGTCTAATAACTTAGATTAAGATTTATTATAATAAATACTAATATATTCTTTAAGCCCTTATACCTAGATTACTAAAGCTTAAAAAAAAATAATAACCTTTATTTAATTAATTAAATTAATAAAGTATTTACTAAAACTATTATTTAGGAAATAATTATTTATTAATTAGAGATATATTATATAGATATATTAAAGGCTAAGAAAGGCCTTTATATATTAAAAAAGAAAAAAGTTAATAAAGGGAATAGAAAGAAAAAAATATAAATTAATATAATATATAAATAAAAGGCTAATAAAATTAATCCTTTTAATAATATTTTATTAAATAAATTAGTACCTAATAAAAACCTATACTAAAAAGAAAAAAGATAAAATAAAATAAAGAAATTCTTAGAGAAATAAAATAAATACTTAGAGTATATTATACCTAAATTCTCTAAAATAAAAAAAGGGAAAAGACTATATAGGGATAAGCTTTAAGTATTAATTAATTAAGTATAGAATATCCTAATAAATATTAAGAAAAATATTTTCCTTAGTATTCTCTATAATTATAAAGCTACTTTTATATAGAACTTTAAAGAATATAGGAAGCTAGATCTAAGAATTACTTTACTATAGATTATTAAGACTATTATTTACTCTACTTAGTAAATTAAGAATATATTAATACCTAAGAATTTAAAAATAAAAATAATTAATATTTTAAAATTAAAAATAAAAAAAAATATTTTAGAAAAATTTTATATAGCCTATTATAATCTATTTATACTTATTACTAAAAAGAATAAAGAATTATAATTAATTAATTTAGCTAAGAGATTTAATATATATACTATTTAAAATAAGCTAATTCTACCTAGGATAAAAGAGTTCTCTACTAAATTTAAAATATATAAGATATTATTATTATTAGACTTTTTCTTAGAATATAATTAAATACTTTTTAATATAAAAAATTAAAATATAATTATATTTAATATATTAATTAGTTTTTTAAGAATATATATTTTACCTTAAAAAGCTATTAATTTAGTTATATAATTTTTTAGAATTATTATTAAGATTTTATTTAACCTTTTCTTTAAAGTTTATAAGGCTTACCTTAATAATATAGCTATTAAAGGATTAAAAATAGAATATAAAGGAAAAGAGATAATACCTAGTATTTAATACTATATTCTTAAATACTTAATTAACCTAAATAGAATGCTTTTAAATATTAAGTTATTTAGATATATTATCTTAGCAAGAAAATCAAAGTTTTACTAGAAATCTATATTTATTATTAAATATATATATAAAATATCTAGATAGTTACCTTTAGAAGATAAAGTAATTAAGATTAATGAGTAAAAATAATATAATAATATCTTAGAAGTCTAAACTTTCCTTAGTATAATAGAATACTATTAATAATAGATTAAGAAATATACCTAGATTATAGGACCTTTAATAATTCTTCTAAGAAAAGATATTATTTAAACCTAGACAAATAATTAAATAAATACAATAAAAATCCTTAAGGCTAAGATAATAATAGCCTTAATATTGGTTACTTTGGACTTATTAGAAGGCAAAGGTAAAATAATCCTAATAATTAATATTAGTATTATAAAATAGGAAGTTATTATAATATAAGTTATTAATAAGTAATATTATCTTATTTAATTTAAATTTAGTCTATAGATAAATACTAAATCTAAATATAATATAATTAAATTAAAATATAAAGCTTTTTTTTATATAATTAGATAAATAAAAGATAATCTATATAAGGTTTATTTTACTTTTAAAATAAACTTATAAATACTAGTCTATTAGATTAATAATTAAACTAATAATATCCTAGGCACTATAATTATTAAATAGCTTAGTTATTTACTTTTATTTAATTTTAAAATCTAATATATATCTAGCAAAAAGAATACTATTATAAATAGATTCTTACATAAAAGGCCTAGACTATCTAATTAGATAGACCATAATACTAAAGATAATCTAAAAAGCTTTATTAATACTTATATATTTTTTATTAAAATTAAAAATAAACTAAAGATTCTAAGATTATAATATATAAGGAAATTACTTTAATTAGGAGAGTTTTTCTTATTACTAAAGAAATTAAAAGAGTTTATAAATAAATAGTTTAGAGAACTTAAGTAAAAAATAATTAAGTTTTTTATTAAAAATAGAATTTTATGGTATTAACCTAGAAAAAAGACTAAAAAGCTATATATAGTTATAGAAAACTCTAAAAAAAAGATAATCTTAATAGCTAAGACTTACTATAAGCTTAGATATAAAGATAAAAATATTATTTATACTATTATATTAAGATTCTTTTTTTAGGAAATATTATATAAAAATATATATAAATAGCTTAAGGTATATTTAGAGTATTAAAGTTATAACTTAAAAAAGCTAATTAATTTAGCTTTTTATACCTTACCTATATATTCTATAATAAAGATTTATATTAATATATAGTATATATTAAGGGATTATAAAATAAAGTACTTATTAAAAGTAAGGTATTATTTAATTAGATAAGTAAAAACTATTTTAGCTTAAAGTCTAAATACCTTTAATATTAAAAAGTTTATTAAGACTATTATTTTCTACTATAAAATATCTATTAAAATAATAATAAATAATAAAAATAAACTAATAAAAGAGATTCCTAAAGACCTTAAAAATCTTAATATTTAAATTATTTAAATAGCCTTTTATAATCCTAAGTTAAATAGGATTATTAAAGTTAATTATTTTTTTATTATAAATTTCCTTAAGAAAATAGGATTTATTAGAAAGTAAATTAAGTAATTATCTTATATATTATTAGTAAATAAAGTAATAATTAAAAGATTATATAAATACTTACCTTTTTACCTTATATACAAATAAGAACTAATCTTACCTTTTAAAATTTCTATCCTAATATAATAATTTATTAAGTAGAATAAGATATTAATATAAAAAGAACTTATTAAAACTAGAATTAAGATCCTAAAAAGGTATTAGGAAGATATTAAACTAATAAGGGAAAAGATTATTTAATTTTATAAGTATTTAGCCAAGAAAACTATTTAATTAAATAGGTTCTAAATTTAAAAGACCTTACTTTATATAGAAGATTTAATCTTAAGATATAATACTAAAAATTAATATAATTTCTTAAGGATAATAAAAATAAAGCCTAAATAAACTAAACCTTACCAAATTAAAAGTACTTTATAAACTATTTATACCTATATCCTTAAAATACTTAATAATATTAAATTAAAAAATAAATATTTAAATAAATAATTAAAAAAGTTTATTAGTAATCCTAATAATTAATAAATAAATAAAGAAAACCTTATAATACCCCTAATAATAATTATTAATCTAATTAAAGAAAAGGATACTAAAGATTTACTAATTAAGAAAGATAATTTAAAAAGGATATTAAGACCAAAGAAAGCTTAAAATACTATAGAATAACTATAGTATTAAGTAAAAATACCTAATTAAAAAAATAATTATAAGTCTTTTTTAATAAAACCTAAAATAATACTAAGACTAAGCTTTAAGATATATTTATCTAAGATATTTAAATAATAGAAAGGTAAATATTATTTATTATAGGATAAGTATCTAAGGTATTTAAATAATTAAAAGTAAAATTACTATTAATATTAAGGATAGTATATTATAGTCTAGGAAGGGATTACTAGCTAAGAGCTAAAAGTCTATACCTAAAACCCTAAGATTTATTACTAATAGTAAATATTAAATACTAGACTAACTAGTACTTAAATAATCTATAGTAATTAATTAAATAGGATATAATACTTATAAAGTCTAGAAATAATAAGATAATATATAAGGCATAGTAAATAAGAGTCTAGATTATAATAAATAAAATTAGTTATATAGTATCTAGTATAGAAAAGTATAGTATTAGTTATAGCAAAGCCTAGTAACTAATATAACTAGGTATAATACCTACTATAGTAGAATATAGCTAAATAAATAGAGCTAAATAGTAAATAGAATTTATAAAATTAAAAAAGCAATTAAAATAAAAGTTACTAAGAATTATTACTATACCTTCTAATAATTAAAGAAAATAGTAAAAATAAATAAAGATAAATTAAAGATAATTAATTAATTAATAATAAATATAAATAAAACCAATTAAAAATATAAAATTAAGAGAAAATAATAATTTAAAGACTAAAACTAAGTAATTATATAGAAAGGCTTATTAATCTAAAAATTATAGAATACCTTAGAAAGCTTTTAAAAGATTTTATATCCAATAATAATATTATCTTTCCTAATTATATATTTAATTAATTAGATATAAGATATATAAAGAATAGATTATTAATTAAGTACCTTTATAGAAATAATAATTAGTTTATTAGCTAAATTAAGAGATATAAAGCCACTAAGAGAATAGATATAAGGACCTTTTATTTAACTAATTAGAAAATATCCTCTAAAGTACTCCTACTTATAGATATAATTATTATACTTATAATTTATATACTAATTCTTATAATAATCCTTAAATAAAATATAAGTATAAAAAAAAATTAAAATATATTTTATATTAGTAAAGATAATTATTATTTTATATATTTAAATATATATATAATAATAAAAAAGATTAAAAATACTAAGGAATATAATAATTAGATCCTTTTAATATTTAGAATAAGTAATAATCTAAGAAAAAAAATAATTATTAGAATATTTAATCTTAATAGGAATAAAAATTTATTATAAAATGGTACTTTTAAATAGATTAATACTATACTATAGAACTAAGTCCTTTAAGTATAGCTTACTAAAATACTATTTAGTAAGATTATATATAATTACTTAAGAAAAATTATCCTTAAAAGTAATTTTAAGGTAAAGGAAAAAATTATAATAATTAAGAGTTTTAAAGCTATATATTTAGATATTAAAAATAATCTTTGCCTATAAGAGTATATAATTAATTAGATAGGCTAGGGAAAAAGAAAAATTAAAGAAATAAAAAAAATATATTAAAGTATATTTTTTATTATTATTAGTAAAAAAATTAGTATAATTCTTTTATATTAGCTTATAAGACTTAAAAATAGCTTTAATATTAAGCTAAGTAGTACTAAGTAAATGGATATTAGGGAAAATATAATAGTCCTTATTTTTAAGGATTTTAAGCTTAGTAATTAAAGAAGGTATAATTATAAAAAAAATACTTAAAAAGGATATATAGTAAAATAAATATAGGAGTTAAGAAAAATAAAAAAAATAAGTTTAAAAAAAAGAAAATTAAAAGAGTTAAATATAAAAGAGGTTAATTATAACCTTATATTAATATAAATTATTAATAATTACTAAAGTTAGTAATTTACTAATTAAAGGTATAGGAAGGTATAATATATAAAAATACTTAAGATAATTTAATTATTTAAAGCCTTTTTTTTTTCTTTTATATATATATTTAATAATTTTACTTTTGCTATAATAATTATAAAGATCCCTTTAAGCCCTTTCTTATTTCCCTTTTCCTATTTTATTATTCTAAATAGCCTTATTTTTCTTTAATTAATTAAATACTAAGCTTACTTATTTATCTATTGGTTTTTTTTTAATTATAATATATCTACTACCTACCCCAATAATCCCTATACTTTTTTTCTAGCTTAAGCTAAAGATGATACCTATTCTATAGATAAAATTAAAGGCAAGGGAAGAAAATAATCTTTTTTAGCTATTTTTAAGTATAAGCTAAGTAATCTACTTAAATACTTAATTAAAGAATAGCCTACCCTTATTTAACTATACTCTAATTAATAATACCTTAATAATCTTAATCTTACTAAAAAAATTCTTAACTTAAATAATATCCTTATTAATTTAGGCCCTATACCTAATTCTTATACCCAATAATTTATTATTATTTAATATCCTTTTAATTTTTCTTTAGTTTTTTTTTTTTCTTAGCCTAATTATATATTTATACTCTAGTATATAATATAAAAAGTTTTTAGTACTTATATACTTAATAATTATAATATTTATACTATACTTACTATTTTATATTATAGTATAATTAATTTTATTATTACTTGCCTTTTCTATATTCTCTTTATTAATAACTAAATTTATATTAATAGATTAAATAGTAAATCTATTAAGTCTTCTATCCCTCTTAGATATAAAGTAATAAATTATAATCTTTTATTTAGGCTTTTTATTAAATAATATACTAAATAAGTCTATAGAAAATACTTTTTTATTGGCTTTATTAATTTTAAATATTTATCTTATTAGGTCTTTTATATCTAGGATTATACTCTTAGCTATCTAATTATTTATAACTTATTTATTAACCAATAATAAGCTTATACTAAAGCTTTAGCTTATAAATAGAAAAAGCTTTAAGCTAAACTTAATTTATTTTTTATCTTTATTATCTTTAATATATTACTTATTTCTTAGCCTAAGAAATAAAAATATAATTATCTTAATCTATTTAATTACTTTCTTAATCTTAAAAGTATAATTAAAATTTACCTAGATAATAATAGCAATATCCTTAAACATAAAATCCTTACCTTTAATAATAAAGATATTCTATCTTAAGAAATACCTACTCTTTAGTATAAAAACTAGATTATTAATATTAAATTAAATTAATTTAATTAATTACTCTTAAATATTATCAAATAAGCTTATATATATATTTCTTTAGCTATCCTCTAAGACCTTAATATAGCTATTATAGGCTTTATTTAATAGGGTAAACTTAAGATTATTCCTATTATACCTAAGCTTAATAAATCTAATAATAATACTTAGCCTTTTATTTAGAAACTTTATATTTCTCTTAATAAATTTAATATACTTTACTATAAAAAACTAATTATTAAGCTTTTATTTAATTAATATTAAATTATCTAAATATCCTTTAATTTTAATACCTACTACTATTATCTAAGTACTACCTAAATTATTTTACCTTTTAATTTTAAATATTACTTATCCTATATACCTTAATTTCTTTTTATTAACTTTAAAGCCAAAAAATATTAATAAATAAATAATCTACCTTAATTAATTACTAATAATTTATTTATTTTAATTATCTAATTTAATAATTCTAATCCCCCTACCTTTAATAATACCCTTATCTCCTTTATAATCTTAATAAATACCTTATTAAATATACCTACTAATAATAATAAATTTATATTAAATAATAAGATAAACTTAGCTAATTTCTTATTTTTAATTAAGTTTTTACTTTTATTTAATTACTTTAAGGTAAAAATACCTTTGCCTTAAAATAATCTTTTGCCTTTAAGTCTAGTTCTTACTAAACCATTTACTATAAATAATCTTTTTTCTTTCTTTAAGCTAATTAAACTAAGTAAATCTACTTCTTTATTTATATAAAAAAATACTAAAAATCTATTTTTTTTTTATTCTTAGCTAAGGAAAATAGATATTATAATTAGCCTTATTAGTTTTCTTTTTAACCCTTAGTCTAAAATAAAGAAAAAGATTTATAACTATATTTCTTATTCTTTATATTATACCTTTATTACTTTATTTACTATTACCTTTAATATTAGTTTATCTAAATAGAAAAAAAATAATATCTTTTTTTAATTTAATAACTTTAACTCAAAGAAAAATACTTATTTTAAGGAATAGTATAGAAAATTAATATTATTAAATATTAAATCTATTACTAAGGCTAAAGTAAAAAAAAAAATAGGCTTTAATTTTAGTAATAATAATAATACTTTCCCTAAGTAATAATACTAAGATAAAAAAATAATTTACCCTAATTCTTATAATATATTTAGTATTATCTAATATAGGTATATAAATAAAATAATTAAATAAATATAGGATTTATACTTAAAGTCTTTTTATAGTAAGGCTATTAATTTTATTATATATATATTTACTTAAATAAATATACCTAAGTTTAATAAGGCTATTCCTTTTTATTCTAATAATCTAGTATTTTTCTTTATTATCCTAGATAGTATAACTATAGTAACCTAGTAGGATTATATCTATACTAAGGCCTTTGCCTTTTTTATTTAGAAATTTATACCTTTTATCTCTTATATAAATAGATATATTATTTAGGAAAATACCTATATTATATATAAAGAAAATTAATTAGAATTAAATTAAGAAATAGGTATAAAATAAGTTAATAAAAGGATTATAGACTAAGATAAGATTATTTCTTTTATAATTTTTCTTTTTTTATTTCTAAATAGGTATAAAGCTTTCTAATTAAATAAATAATTATTATATTAAGATATTTTTTTTTTCTTTTATATATACTTTTTTTTTTTTACTTTAGCTATTTAATTAATAAGTTTTCCTATAATTAAAGATAAATAGGAAAACTTATAGAAAGGGATATAGTGGTGGCTAAAGGGATATTAGTAGCTAAGAGATTATGCCTACTAGTAAAAGAATTAATAATATAAAAAGGAATATTTTATTTACTTAGGTAGATAATTAAGGATTCTCTTTTCCTTTAACTTATATCCTAAGTTTTAGGAGTATTAGTCTTATTATAAATTTTTAATTTTTATTTTATATTATATTAATTATATTTATTTAAACTATCTATTTAATTAAATAATTATCTTTATATCCAATTTTTATCTCCTCTTCTTATCTTTCTAAGTCTTTAATAGCTTGACTATATCTAAGCGCTCCTATAGGGTAGTGGCTTGGGTATTAGTGTTATTTCCCTTCGCTAAAATATATTATTTGATTATATATTATCAAGGGTAAAAAAACTAATACTAGAAAGATTAAAGGTAATAATAATTAAAAAAATTAATAGTATAAGATTTTTACTAGAATATAGTCTATAAATTTACCTTAAGCTAAATAACTATAATTAAATTATACTATTATAATCAAAAAAATAACTTATAATATATAAAATAATCTATTAACTAGGTAAAATCTAAATATTAAATATTAAATAAATAATAGATTAAGCCTTTTAAAATTAAAGCTAAATATTAATCCAAAAAACTTTAAAATTATCTATTAACTAATTCTTTATTATAGAATTATATTAAGATATTATAGCCTTAATTATATTATTTAGTATATTAAAAAGGCTTTAAAAAGTATTATAATTAATAATAATAAAAGAAATATTTAATTTAATAATCTAATAAATAAAATTAGCCTTAAATTTATTAATTATAGCCTTAATTATTATTTCTTTCTATAATTTTTAATATTAATATAATATACTAAATATTTATAAAACTAAATTTAATTTATTATTAATTAAGAACTTAGAAAAGATATTTTTATTAATATAATATATATTCTAAAAATATAAAAATATTAAGCTAATTATATAAATTATAAATAATCTAATATTAATTTTATCTTTTTTATTATAAACTTAGTATAACTAAAAGAAATATCTTTTCTAACCTTTAATAATCTTAATAAGAAAATCTCTATAATTATTTATCTAAAATTATTATATTAATCCTTATTACTAAAGCTATTCCTATAAAATAAAAATATAAATATTAATATAAAGGTAAAATAAGTTTTTAAGATTTATAAAAATATTATATATAAAAAGCCTTTAAAATTATTCTTTAATAATCTTTTTTTTTTAGTATATTAAAAGAATAATATTTAAAAATAAAAAATATACTTTTATATTATTTATAATTTTTTAAAATAATAATTTTTATTATATAAAATAAAATATATAAATTAATAATCTTTATTAAGAGCTAAAAATAATAATTAAAGCTATTATAATAAGCTAATAACTATATATATAAATTAATAATCTAGGATTTTATTAATCTAATAAAAATTTATAATTAGTAATTATTTAAAATATACTAAAAAATACTAAATTTAAAGTAAATAATAAATTAAAAAAATAAAAATAAATATACCAAATAAATTAAATAAATTAATTTAATTCAAAGATTAAAATTAAATTGCTTGAATTGACGAAATTGCTAAGTTGATTTGACTTAAATTGAATTGAGTTGATTGTGATTGAGTTGATCGGAGCGCTGGCTAGATCATAAATGAATATTGAGATTAAGAGAGCCCATGTACCGGCTTCAAATGTCTTGTTCAAGCCCCCAACCATGTCTGGCCGAGCCAACCGATGGAAGTTGGCGAAGCCATCCACAAAAGGCACTTGCGCCACGACCGCCTTCACGCGACGGTCTACTGCCCCTACCCAGATTGCGTGACCTCCGCCGTACGATGTTCCCCACAAGCCGATCTTGTCCTTGTTTACGTCAGGCCTGGTCTGGAGATAGGTGATTGCATCGGAAACATCGCTGGTTTGGTGCGCAGGGATAATTTCCTGGCGTGGGTTCCCTCCTTTGGCATCACTCGCACCGAAGCCTCGATGATCGTAAACAAGACAGTTCATGGGCAGTGTGGAAGAAAAGCGCTTTGCGAAATCATCGAGCTCGATTTCCTTGACCGCTGAGAAGCCATGAATCAAGATCAGCGTTGGCAATGGCGATGATGCATCATCAGGTTTGTAAAACCACCCACGCAGAGTCACGTTGTCCGATGTTTGGAATGTGGCGTCTTGTCTCATATTTGTGGAGTTGCACGAATGAAAAAGTGAAACGGGTGACTGTGATCAAGAGTGTTTTGGGCTGTAGTGGGAGGTTGGAAAAGCTGAAACTCAATATCTCGGCATCTGTGACCTGAAAACGGCCGCTATTTGATATAAAATAATTAAAGAGCCTTCAACAAATTTTCATAGAAAGCTCGGTAGCCGAGAATGCTTTCTTACATCAGAATCCATTGTATTTTTGCGGGGTAGTTAGTACCAATGCCAAGTATGCTGTGTCATCATACTCCATATCGTGGCAGGTATACAGGCCATTGGGGTGACAATGAGGGGTGAGAAACGCGTCATCATCCTTGAGGAGCGTTCGAATACAATATTATGTCAGATCATATGGCTATTTTCATCTGCGAGCAGCAAAGGGTAGAGGTAGACAATGGACGTCAGTGTGTTCGTGCGCAGTCAAACTGGGAAAGGAACATGGGAATACAGAGGGCCTCAGAGAATCAAATATAGATGTAATATTTCAAAGTAGCCGCGCGCCAACTCATAGAACCACAAAACGTATTAGTAAAAATGAGACAGTGATAAACACACAGCATATTAGGCACATTTATTCCTTCCATAACACCAGCACGCTCATTTGTGGATGTGCCTGGAGCTGTGCCCATGCTTTATCGTCATTCTGCAAACCCATTTCCTGTCTCCATTCCTCCCCTAGGAACTCAATTTTGCGCCATTCCATCTTCCCATTCATGCCCCCTGCACGCGCGCATTCTTCAAAGACGCTCTTCTTCAAATGATAAGTTCGAAATTCCACCCCTTCGACAGAAGGCGGCGAGCCGGGAGGCGGAACACCGAAGATTTGGACAGCATAACCCAAATCGTTCTCGAGCCTGTCTCTGTATTCTTCCACTAGACCAGTCTTGGTCATGATTGGCCGTATGGAGTTGCAGGCCGAGGCCCATGGGTCCATATCGTCCATGGGATGATAACATATGCCGACGAAAACACCGCCCTGCTTCAAGTTCATGGAAATGGACTGGAACATGGACGTAAGTTGCTGCTTGTTTTCGGCATAGTTAAGAAACCATGCGCCAGTGGCAACGTCAAACCCGTCAGACCCAGGCGTTTTGTACGATCTGGGTTCAAACCCATCGCCTTGCATGAACTCCGCTCGCAGAGCATATGGCGTTTGAGAGAGCCGTGCCTTGGCACCATCGAGCATTGCCTCCGAAATATCGATTCCGGTCAAGGAATTGGCTCCCCATTTGAGCAGAAGGTGGGAGTAAAACCCGGTTCCGCATGCAAAATCGATGATAGACACATCAGGCTGGGAAAAGAATGGCTGTACATTTCTTTGAAAGTTAAGCCGCTCAAGCTTGTTGAATGAAGTACTCTTGATCACATCGTATTTGGTTCCAATAAAATCATATTGGGACGGAGCGCTGATGGATACCATGTTGATTGTTTGCCGATGATGCTCTAATTCAGGATTTGAATGTTGGATGGGCAGCCGCCTTTTATTGCACCCATTCCTATCACCGCCTTTCGATGTGCATGCGACTTTGGCCCCGTTGGGCCTGAACAGTGACGAGCTAAGACAACCCGGGATCTACAGCGCTATGACAAAGACAGGGACAGTTCCGTTGACGATGCACACCAAAATGCGAACCTGACTGTGCGTGGCGCGCGATTGTGGATCCGCTTCCAGCAACAAGGACGCCATTGACCTTGATGTTGATCTCTTTACCGCCACGACCGGACTTTCCAAAGGTGAACAACGTGATAGACGTGTCGCAACTCTTGACTAAATCAACAGCAAGCACACACTGGGATAAAGCGCGGCCATCACGTCACAAGTGCCACCGTTTCGGTCATACTCTAACGTATTCCGCTTCAAATGTCGCACTTGGTAAGCCGCCACACGGTAATTGGTACCTGTTGGCTTGTCTCACCCGGCCACGTCACACTTTAAGCGAAGAACCGGAGTAGAACTTAATTTTAACAAAATCAACAGCATGCGCCGAAGGACCCCGGCACTTTTTCGGTCAGTTCGTTGTAGTATTGCTTATCAGGTGGCACGGATCGCACTTTTGGGACGCCCATTTGATCCCTCCATAGCAAGCTGAACCTGTGGAGCACAACTTACGAACTACCCATGACATGATTTAAGGTTTGTATTGTTTCTGTTCCTTTGATATCATCAACACAGTTGTTTGCAGACAATGTTTCCAAGGCGACATCCAAAGAAGGAAGATACAGACAAATAAAAGCTGAGAGCGCCGGCTTGTCTTCTTCTGGTCACGAGTCGATGCTGCGCTTCCAACGGGGTTCTATTAAACCGAACAGCCCTATCACGCGAAGTACCTTTGAGAGATCGATGCAGCTGTTTTAATTTTATGTTTTATTTGTCACCCGAGACCCAAAGAACTGCCTGCTTCAAGATATCATTAAACCATAAATGGAAGTCGACATCGGATCGCAATTCCGATGAACTATCCTTTTTTATTTTGGATTTTGTCTCCTATTGCGGTTTGTTAGACGGTGACGAGAGACTACGAGTTATTATCCGAGGTGCGGCAACGTAAATACCTTAGCAAACATGTTCAAGGACAGGGTCCGTGCCATAGGGCAGAGGTCAGGAAAATGACTGTTCTTTTATGACTAAAGAAATCTGATCGGCAATCTCGGCCTGGGTCTCTGCGAGACACAACCTAAACACGTACCCCATAATCCGCGGGGTTCGTGTCCCTTCCGCGGATCTGAAAGCCCCGAGAGTGAAAATCATTGAAAGACGGCATATAACCCAAGCCATTATTGGTGGGAAATGGTATGATACAGGGTTGTTTTGGAACTAACCTTATGATGCAATAGCAATGCAAATAATTTACCTGCCGGCTTAGGCCTGATTGTAAACATTCATAAAGAAGCTTTCCTATCTTGGGAGATAAGAAGTTCTCCACCAGGCAAGGGATATTGCATGACGGCAAAAACGATTATATAAAGCTTCAATTCCCCAGCAATAGAACCAAAGAAGGCAGGAAAGCTACCGATCGCTCAGTGGTCAGCATCACCATGGGTCGCTTCAGCGCTATTGCCGGTATTCCATTCGATCCTTCTTGCGATATTCCACGACTATCAGGTAAAGTCATATTGGTTACTGGTGCAAACAGTGGGATTGGCTTTGAGACTGTAAAGCAACTTGCCAAGCATGGGCCCAGTCAGATTTGGCTCGCTGCTCGCAGCATTGAAAAGGCAAAAGCCGCCATCGAAGAGGTCCAACTCGAGGTCGACTCTGTTGATCTGAAGCCTCTCGAGATGGATCTTTCTTCATTTAATTCGATCAAGAATGCGGTCGCCAACTTTCGCCTGCTTGCCGAAAGACTCGACGTGTTAATCCTGAATGCCGGCATCATGGCGACCCCGGAGGGAACCACAATCGACGGCTACGAAGTCCAATTTGGGACCAATCACATGGGACACGCGCTATTCTTGGAGCTGCTCAAGTCTGTTCTTCAAAAGACTTCAGATATCGGCACACCAGCTCGAATTGTCTGGCTAGGCTCTGCTGCACACTCAAATGCACCAGCAGAAGGCATCCGATTCAATACACTCAAGGGAAACGCGAGCGAAATGAGTACTTGGGCCCGCTACGGACAAAGCAAGCTAGCCAGCATCTTGTACGCGTTTCACTTCGCCAAGGTACACCCTCAATTCACCATGGTGGTTGTGCACCCGGGAATGGTAAACTCCAATCTCGCCTCTCATAGCCTTTTGCTGCGAGCATTGAAAGGTGTGGCAAGCATATTCCTACTGAGTGTAGAGGATGGTGCAAAAACTACGCTCTGGGCTGCGACTTCGAGCTCCGTCGTGAGCGGCGAGTATTACGAGCCGATTGGTGTGCCTGGCCAAGGAAGTCCTCACACAAAGGATCTTAAGCTTGAGGAGGAGATTTGGGAGTGGACACAGGACGAACTGAAGCCCCATTTACCTTAGGATAGTTGGAGCTAGGACCAGGCCACCGAGCAAACCTGAAGCTTGCCTCGACAGACAAATGATTGAACCGCACAGTTTCGAGATGCATTTCATGAATACTCTCAGTGCTAAATGTAGCTTCTGACTTGCTTCGATTACTTGAATTCGTGTTCGCTGAACCTTTTCATGATCTAGACATTGGACCTTCTCATAGACTCATCTATCAGCCACAGATCCACGAGGCCTCAGGCACTATTAGGCTTCTGCCCATATACCACATGACTGCAATATCGTCAGTTCCGCCCAGAAATCTCCCATATTGACACTCACATTTTCCAATATCCATGGATAGCCTTATTGTTCAGGTCCTTTCGAACATCCACCAAAAACAATTCGATTTCCTCGGGTTTCCATCCCAAGGCCTTCGTGAAAAGTGCCAGACTTAGAGCCTGAAGCCCCTGCATGATGTTCTCATGTCCCCATGCACCTGCGAATTAATCAGAAGCCACACGCACGGCATTTCGGGCTGTCTTACCCAGCTCCTTGAACTTTGGGTCCTTGGGCCAAGTATTCATCGGCCATTTGTAGACCTTCTCGACGACATTGACAAAACCTGCATCCACCAACTGTTCTTTATAGTGTGTGCCTGAATCCAAACTGCTACCAAGTTTAACCGCCGCGTCATTCATCAACTTACTCCACTTGTATACGGCTGAATCTTCCTTCAAAGTGCCATCATCGGACTCCATCGGGTAAATTGGATCAAGCAGTTCAATGTAGCCGCCAGGTGTGAGATTTCTACATTTCATATTAGTCCGATATTCCTCATACTAATTTGGTTGTTCTTAGTTTACTGAAATGATTGGCTGAATAGCTTGGGCCAGTCCGCAATCGAGGCAGACAACATTCTCATGTATATAAGGTCAAATGGCTTGCTATATGCCCATTCTTGCTCAAGATCGTCAACAAAAAAAGAAAGATTTGGCGGTACACTAATTACGTTAGCCTAGCATTCACAGTGGATATATTTGAATCCGCACTGACAAGGGTGGCTGGATGGGACTGAGGTCGACACCAATGACCTTGAGAGTACTTAGTCAAAATCTCAACTCAAAACAGATTGGCGCAACCCACTTCGGTTTCCGGGTGCTCATCCGCTGCTCCTGTTAGTATGGTACGCGATAGAATATTGGAACCTACCAAAATCTAAAGCCCAGATTCCCGTGCCACATCCAGCATCAAGCACGCGCTGGAGCGGTGCATCCTTTCCGGCTGGAGAGATAAACAGCCGATCACCAACTGTGAGCAAGCACATGTGGTGTTGCAAGTCTAGGTTCTATTAGTAAACTACGGATCTTCGTTGAAAATGAATGCAGAACCTAATCGATCGTTTTCCAACTGCCAGCTTCGCGTTAATAAAGACAAGGACACATTGGCGGTTGACAAACTTCATCATTTGGCAGGATGTATGCTTATAGAGAATTTTATTAGCCACGCTTGAGAGCATCGAAAAAGCAATCTTACATCCGGCTTTGTAGGATTGGTATGTGCGGCCATTTTCTAAGCGATATTTGAGAACAGCAGAGGATAGAGACGTGGTCTCGCTGTACAATGAGGTCTGAATGCAAATTCCGAGTTAGGGTGCTGGTTTTGCCTCCTGCAACATTCTATTCACCTCATCGAGCACAGAGTCGTGATCATCGGGGACCGGCTGAGACGTTAGATTAGAAACAACAGGGGGCCTAAATTCACCATTAGGTTTACTCACATCCGCAATCAGTCCAGTGGGCTGTGACTGGTTAGTTAAGTCGGTGGGTGGGTGTTCGGCCATGGTCTGTCGTGGATCCGTCCTGCAATTTGAGATATCGCGTCAAACATCAAACTCAATTAATTTACAAAAGTAAAAGCGACGAGCGTCAAGGATGCAATGATGTAATGAGAAAGCTGACCCCGCACATCCTCAATCAGAATCCACCACAGAATCCCTTTGGTGCGAAAGAAGACCCCAACTAGGTGCCACGCTATTACGTGGGATTGTTCCCAACCAACCTGGTCAGCGCCCGTCTTTGGCGTGTCAAGAGGTGATTGGATGATGGCAACACTGGTCAATCATTCCCGAATCTAGTAAGCCTTGTGGTGCCAAGGACGGCATGATCTGCAATCACGACGGTATCTCGCGTTAGGCTAGAACCGAGGTTTAGGCATTCGGCATACCCCACAGCACCGAGTTTTGAAAACACCAAACTTGAATCGGACAAATTCTATGCCGATGCCATCAAAGCCAGGGGTAATATTAATGATTACTTAAGCTATTATCCCGAGGCCATCAAGTTTTCAATCACACTTGCGCGGCTTGTGATATCAGAGGCATTTGCAATCTCGTCCAGCCTGCCCGAATACCGAGGTCAGACTGGTAAACAGGGCATCTCCGCACCTCTCCCCTCACTCTCAGTTCTAGCTATCACTGCAAGCGAGCGTCATGTTTAAATCTCTCTTCAGTGTTTCGCGAACATCAATCTGAGTCGTCAAATTTGTCTCCTTGAATGCGTCCTCAAAGTATGCCAAGTGGTCACCTGCATTAATGACGCTGCGAACTTCCAGCTGCATTGGAACAATGCCAGTTTCACAAATGGGCTTTTGTGTAAGACCACCTAGCAAGGCCTCTTGGCTGAGATTTGCACGAATCGAGACGTTGTTAGATCCTGGTTCCAAAACCAGGTTGTCCATAAATGCGACGCCAATGGCATTCCCGAAGACCAAGGTGTTGAACGAAACATTTCCCTGCATCAAAGTAAATCAGATGTGGGGTGGATGAATTGATGCTGCAAGATACTTACAAACTCAGCCTTGAGTATGGAACGATTAGGAATGGTAGCAAACCCAAAGAAGTTGTCCCCTCTTGCGTCGCTCGTCGCAGAGATTGACGTGTCCGTCACTTCTAAGCCAGAAAAGCGATCGACACCTATTCGTATGTTAGCCGAACACAACTGCATAGAATATGATTGCAAGCTTACCAACTAAATCCAATGTCTTTTTAATGGAAACTCCAAAATGCTTGGAGACGCCATTGACATGAAACTTGGTTTTACCCTTCATGGTAACCCGCAAAGATTTTCTATTCAGCAACCACGTGGCGAAAGTAGTTAACGCTTTCTCATTTTCGATTTCAGTATCTTGCGTGACGTTGATTGTTGAACGGGATTTAGCCTTGATTTTGGGCAAATCGAGATTCATAAAGGTTTCGTGAGGTTGTAAATCTTCGAGGTACATCTCGGCCGTGAAGGGATCAAGCTGAGCTTTGAAGCTGCCGACGCTTGCACGCATCGTAGCATTGACAGCAACATGGAACGACTTCGCGCGGGTACGAGTCAGTACCATGCTGTCCAATTCGAACTTGGCATCGTTGAGTTTGTCTTGCGCGAGGTTCGGGATTCCGACAAGGATTCTAACATTGGTCAGCAACGCAACATTTACCATATAGAAATTGTTTCACTTACACCAATGGGACGACCAAAACAATGACGCAGATTAAACCAATCAAGTATAACCACCAAAATTTCTTGAAGTGTCTGAGACACCTCGCCCTCTTTGTTGGCGGTGCCGGGGCCTGTTCAAAATGCGAGACTTCAGCTTTGTCGCTCATTGTGATCAACTCGCCCGATGCAATTAATTTTCGTGTTATTACTTGAAGAATATAATCTCCATTTTGCTATTTAAAAAATAAAGAGGAAACTCATCGCTCTTTAATAGTTGGACTGTACATGAACCGAGGTACTGCTGTATATCTGACATGTACTCGGCTATTCCAGCTTCGGACTATGACTAGGATTTTATCCCGGGACCCGGGATCTCGCGATACCGCGATCCAGGATAACAATGATCCGGGTTCCGAAGATAACTGAGATTACCCCGGATATTTGATCGCTTAAATCCGATATACAGTTTGACAGGTGACGCGGGGAAGCCCTCGATGCCTACGGCTATCTGGCTAATTTAGGAGAAGCGCGAGGACTATTTGAACGATCTACAATTATTAATGAATCCAACCCCACTTCTCTATAGCCGTGGCCCGAGATGAAAGGCGAGCACTCGCGGAGTCAGTTTTGGGAGTGGCATGATTTGTAGTCTGGCTCCGGGAATCGTCAAGGCCAGAAGCCCAAAAGTGCAGATGTCACTCGGTGCATATAGTGGAGATTTAATCGTTCGTTCATGCCAAGTTCTTATCGAGATCCCTTTCAATCTAATCATCGATGGTCAGATACGCGGGCATACAGGTATTCCACGTGGCCAAGCCGGGGTCTGCCTTGTTCCATGCATATGCATCGGCTGTCTGTGACGCCTGCAACTGGAACTGTCGCAGGTATTTTGGAGATGATACAAAAAGTTTTAATCGACTACAAATAAAGTAGTTATTAAGTCTGAAAAGATTGAGGAGAACAGAGGAAGAGACTATCGCGATACCATGCGCCGCAGGAAAAGTTCCGCACTTGAGAGTACTCCACTTTTTTTCTCGCTCACACAACAAACCTCGGAGAATGGAGCCGGCGCTCCGCCCCGACATTCTACTTTTCTCGATCTTACTGATCTCAAAGCTCATCAGGTGAGGTTATCAAGCGGCTACCCTAAGGCATTTAGAAATTTTATAGGTTGAACATGTTCATTTCGTTCATATTTACTCGTTTTTTCCTGTTTTCTCATGCACAGGCTGGGTATTTTTGTCCCTCTTAATTTACAAATTCCTCCGTTTCCGTCCTACCCGATTCAAATCCTTTATTTGGGGGCCTCGCGTCCCATGTTGAAGTACACGGCCTTGGTCTCGGTGTAGTTGTCGAGAACCGCCTCACCCAACTCTCTGCCCAGACCACTCTCCTTGTATCCGCCGAAGGGGATGGAGAAGTGGACAAAGTTGTACATGTTAACCCATGTGGTTCCGGCTTGGAGGGCGTTGGTTACGCGCATGGCCCGCTCGTAGTCCTTGGTGTGGACGGCGGCGGCCAGACCGTACTGGCTGTCGTTGGCCTGCTCCAGAACCTCGGCTTCAGTGGAGAACTTGGCAATGGTCACGACGGGACCGAAGATCTCCTCCTTGACAATCTAAAAATCTCTGCATTAGTATTTGACTCGACTCTAAGGTGGTTGCGAAAACATACCCTCATGTTGGGAGTGACGTTGGTGAAGATGGTGGGCTCAATGTAGTAGCCGCCGGCGAGACCAGTCTCGGCCTTCTTGCCACCAAGCTGGACAGTGGCGCCCTCCTCCTTGCCGTGCTCGATGTACTCAAGAACCTTCTCGTACTGCATCTTGTTGTTCTGGGGACCCTGGTCAACTGTGGGGTCGAAGTTGTCGCCGACCTTGACCTTGGCCATGCGTGCGGTAAACTTCTCGACAAAGTTGTCGTAGACATCCTCGTGGACGTAGATTCTAGTTCCAGCGTGGCAGGTCTGGCCAAAGTTCATGTTGATACCCCAAGCGGCCCACTCGACGGCCTCCTCGATGTTGGCATCAGGGAAGACGATGTTCTTTGCAAACTGTTAGCATCTCCGCATTAAGTGCATCTGGCTTAATTCCACTTACAGGGCTCTTGCCTCCAAGCTCCAGAGTGACCTTCTTCAGGTTAGAGTCAGCGGCCGATCGCATGATAGTGCGGCCAGTAGCGGTGGATCCAGTGAAGGCAATCTTGTCAACGTCCATGTGGGAAGAAAGGGCGCTTCCGACCGTTCGTCCGAATCCGGCGACATGGTTCAGCACACCGGCGGGGAAGCCAGCCTCCTTGATCAGCTCGCACATCTTCAGAGCTGAAAGAGGCGTAGCCTCGGCCGACTTGATGACCACTGTGTTACCGGTAACAAGGGCGGGAGCGATCTTCCAGGCGAACATCATCAGAGGAAAGCTAGTGCTCAAAGTTAGCAACAGTGCTTCTAATTTTAGCAAAGTGTGGATCTGACTTACTTCCAGGGAATAATTTGACCACAGACTCCAATTGGCTCTCGTCGAGTATAGGCAAACGTCTTGGGGATGTTGAATGAAGACAGACCGTAACCCTTGTCGGCCCATCCCGCGTAGTACTTGAGGGTACCAACAGAGCCCTCGAAGTCGACAGTCTCAGCCTGGCTGTATGTCTTTCCAGTGTCAAGCATTTCCAGAGCAATGATGTCCTCCTTGTCACGCTCCATCAGCTCACAGAGCCTTGACAACAGCTGCCCCCTGTAAGCAGGGTCGGCGTGAGCCCAAGCAGTGTCATTCTGGAAAGCCTTTCTGGCGGCCTTGACTGCCTCCTCGACATCTGCCTCGCGGCCTTCCTCAATCTGAAGAATCTCCTGGCCGGTCGCAGGGTTCTCGACACCGAAGGTGGTGCCGGAGATGGACTTTCGGAACTCGTTGTTGATGAAGATGCCGGTAGGGACAGAAACCTCTCGTCCAGCGATGTTGAGGGTCTTGGATGGAGCCGTGCTGGCGAAGCGAATGGTGTTCAGGGACAACCGCAGCTGGGCCTGGGACCGAACTGCGGCGTGGGACAAGAGACCAGAGCTCTTGCGGAGAAACATGATTGAAACGTGGGGAGGATGGAATGGAACGATGAGATGCCAGAATTAGCACTGAAAGTCTGGAGAGATATAGTGATCTCAAGAGATTGGGTTTAGCTAGAGGAACCCACCCATGTTTCATCCGTTGATTCCGTCGTTTTTCTTCCTTTGGGCCGGAGGCACCTGCATAGAGTGTGTATCCACCAGGCGCATCACTTCTCAGGCGATTTAGAAAATGCATTTCGTATGTAACAGCTTGGACTGCGTCTGAGCCACCCCAACTCGGCAGCTGCTTACAAGACTAATGCCTCATGTCGAGGCGATCCCGCGAAAGACTATTTTCGCCTCAACATTTTGCCCGATGCCATCTTGGCAGGTAGTGTCACAGGGCTTGATATTTTCCGAGCAAGGGTATGAGAGAGGTTCCACTGTTCCTTTGCTTATATTACCCACGTAGCAAGATTAAATGACAACAGTTTCGGAGTTAGCAATTTCCTATTTGGGCAGCCAAGCCTTATGCCAGCCATAGACGTCACGGTTTTGACCTTGATGAATAATGGAATGATTTGATATAAGCTTTCCTCACCGACCTGGTCACCTTCAGATTCTCCGCAAACCAGCATTTCCTGTACTGTTCGTATAATACCGCAATTCCGTCCCCGTAAAGGGCACGCGTCGCATCAAAAAGGGTCCTGCAGATATGCACATGATCAACATATCCTTGAGGAGGTCCCTTGACTTGTACTGTACACTCGTCGATGCGCTATTTCTGCCACCGCGCAGATTGGAGTTAAGCTTTCACCATCTACTCCATACGTCGACAACCGACGACACCATTTGTCGAGGCCAGCTCGGACGTTTACTCGGGTAATGACCGAAGCCCAATCACGACGCTCGCAGCGGCCCATGCCCGGCACCTTCAGACGCACGGCCCGGGATAGATGCTCGACTGTGGCGACCGTTTCGAATTTCTCCGCCAGTTCTCCCGCCTTTGCCATTAGTTCCAGAAACTGGACTCGGCCAAAAGGAGCCATGTGGTCTGATACCCGCCCCACATAGATTGTCAAGTACTTTGAGCCGCAACATGGATTCTAAGCCGCAGCAGGGATTCTAAGCCGCAACAAGGATCCTCAACTGCCGCACGAGGCTGTCTCCTCCGCTAACACCGGGCGTTATCACTTATCGCTGATCTGGCTCGCGGTATCAATCGCCGGCCAGAGATAAAGTGGCATCACCCCATGGGGAGAAAGCGCAGCAGGTCTGAGGCTATTTCAACGCAAAGCTTCAGTTTGCACTCACCTTGCCTATTCATGTGATGCCAGCCTTCCAAATTCAGATCCAATCCGCAAGAATGCATCAATTGGTGGATCAATTGCCACATTTTATCATGATACCCAGAAAAAAAGATAAGTTGCCGGATGACTCACCATCTCCGCTGCAAACGCGACTCCTTCATCCAAAATACCCCATGTGCCCCTCAACCGTTGATCAAGTGACCAATTTTGGGTGTTGAGGGTAAATCTCGCATAGACTCGTCTTCATGTAGCCAAGAGCTTTTTTTTTTTTTACAGTTGCTATTTCTAAGCAGACATGGATGAGTTGCACACCGAATGAGTGTTTCGGTAAAGAAAGTGGGACTTGTATTCCTTAATGCCGCGCCCCCATCGATACTCTGGATCTGACTAATCGACTCACCTTGCTGAAAATATCTATAAATCACTTTCAAAGAGATGACTGAGTAGGCAATCAATGTTCTTGTTTATTGATAAGACACACCCAACAACTGGTTCAGCTTTCGTCTGTAGTACCTATCTGGCTGCTGATAAATGCTAAGAGACATGAGTTTGCAAACGGCTAAAAAAAAAAAAAGAAAAAGAAAAAGGTCCTCCCAGAACAATTTGTTTGTAAAATGAAAATCGTAGGTCGACAATTTCGATCTTGTTCAGTTTCTCATAAATCGGGCATTCGCTGCGAAACATGTGCTGGTTGCGCTGCTAAGATTGAAACGAGTATCTTCGGATATGAAAGCCAGTGAGGCTTTGTCGTCTTGGCTTGTATTTCTCCTGAGCTTCCGTCTTAGTCTTGTGATATAACCGGATAATCTCAGGTTCGCAGTAGGCAACCCACTCGCTGAGCGTTTCATCAGACGTCGGTGGTCGGATATGTTCTCTGAGGGTGATATCCAGTTTGGAATAGAAGAATAAGCCCAGGTTGTTGCAATCATAGCTTGCAGCGCGTGCCAGATTTTCCAGTTTGGTGATCCATTGTCCAAATGGTTTCCGAGCTGCAACGTCTGGGAGGGTAAACCGTTCTTCGAGGAGGGTGCAAAGGGCAACTTCCGGAGGCTTGGTGATCAGACCTTCATCCTTGAGGACATTCCACCCTTTGGGCCTCTGCTTCACGAGACTCCTCCAGCTTCCCTGGGTGCATTTAACGTATATCTGGGGTATCATCAGCTTGCAGCTGATGATCCAGTCATCCAGGCTTTCGTTGCGCCGTGGACATGGAAGGGTTTGGCGTAGGTAGACATCTAGATGCTTATCCCATAGTATGGCTTCGTGTGGGAGTTTATGGTTGGCGGTGAGGGCCATGCGCTCAAGCTTAGTGATCCAACTGTCAAAGCTCTTCTGATCCGCCACATCCTGAAGCGTATATGTCTGCTTCTTGAACACGTTCCAGGCGAATTCACTATTCACCTCAAAGCGCGCCTCCAACAAGCCACACCAGAGCGCCAACCCTGTCTTTGGGTTTTGAAGCTGAGGGTCAAATGAAGGGTCGAGCTCATAGTGATACCATTTCATCGCACGGCCCATCAGTAGCGTGCGGAATGACCTGAGCAGCTCCCTCTCGTACGCCGCCCCTCTGCTGGCGTACGCTCTGACCGAGTTGAGGAAGTTGAAGCACCCTTTCCATATAGGCGTCTCTCCATCCATAACCACATCGTCGAAATCAGCGGAGTTCCGCGGTGATGGGTCGAACTTCCCTACGTCTTCGGGGTAGAACTTGACGACAACTTGGGGCGCGAATTCAGGAATAGCCGCCAACAGCTGCTGATTCGTCGAGCGATCCAGGGGCCATGGTGGTTCGGCCATAGTTGTGGGATTGGTTGAGAGAATTAATGCAGAAGAGAAAATGCCCACCGATTTCTACCAACCCCCCTGAGATGCTGCGGGGCGCAGTCTTCCGATGCTATTCCGGCCCAACTATCCTGTTTTTATCCTGTCAGCCTCAACAAGGGTGTGCCCTGTTCAACAGACACAGATGATGACAACAGAATTGCGGTAAGATGATACTAAGCCAAATTTGGCCCAGGTTCGCAACGTCATTGACTTTGATAGTTTTATGAGTAGGTAAAATTTAACTGAATCGCGTTAAAAGTCATCTCCGTTCGTCTCTGTATGGTGTAGTGGTTTGCCCTCCCCTCGTGCCCCACGAACTGACAACGGTTTCAACACCGTCTGTGGGGCAAATAAGCTTTTCTATTGCTTTTGTGAGGCCCGACAATCCCAGTACCCACTTAAAAAACGCCACAAACGCGCGCGCGGTGAACTGACGATAGGTACGACACTCAACTATGAGTGGTTGATATGCCTGCTGAGCTTCTCCAGGTCTGACGTGGCTAAGGATGAGTAATTCTTGTGACCAAAGAATATAAACTACCAAAGAGAGCACATTGCTGAAATAATGATGCCTCTCTGTGATATTGGGTACCAACCGAGCCTGCCGGTGCCCAATGAGGGTTACCCTAAACACACAAAACAACATATCATCTCTATGACCTAACGACACATCATCTTGGAAATATCTCTATCAAAACCAGCCTGCTTGGTGTAATTAACTTGATATATCCAAATAAAAAAAATGCAATAATAGAATTGGGCTTGAGGGTATCAGTGGCCACAGCCATCCATGACCTTTAAGGCAATGTGGTGGTGCTACGTTTCTCCTCAAACGACATTTAGGATCCGTCACTTCATGAACTGTCTCGAATATGCTCCAAATGTTCTTAAATTGCTTGGGATCGGCACTGAGCACGCACAGACTTGGCTCTTTGGACATGGGCCCTGCCTGGACCAGCATCAAGGATAATCCTGAGTCTAAAGAACGGTGAAGCGAACACATGTCGTGCGACTTGATATCAAAAAGGCCACGGTTTCAGACATTGGTTGTCTAGGTAAAAGCCGTTTCTCAACATTCCATTTATTCTCATAAATTCCAAAGTACTAATTTGCATGGTCAATCGGATTCAAGATGTAGGCTGAGGTGGTCATCCAGGGTGCTTTCGGAAGAATTTTATTCCGAAAGCTCAGACATGTTCTTTTAGATGAGGTCAGTTAATAATTGGGAGAAGGATGGCGTCGCGGCGGATTTGTCGCATCTTTAGTATGTTCTGTAACACCGTGGATTAGACAAAGTAAATTGGAGGCTACTTATCAATCGTACTAAAATCCGGACTTTGATCTGAGCAAATTGTGATCGAAGAGACTCCTCACCCCCAAAAGGATACCATGATATCTAAAATTTAACTAGTACGCCAAATATTTTATGGCGTTCTCAGTCAGACTTTTAAGAGAGGTTTCGATAATTTTTAGGAGTTTTAATTTCTTGACCAATCGTTGTGTGTTTGGCGTTCGTGTGGAGAAAAGATCGCGCTGGGCCACTGTGTGGCTGCGCGGACTAATGACGGACCGAGCACCGTGAAGCGAAGCATTGGCTACCCTACACGAAGATGTTGGGTTGTTATCTATGTTGTTCTCTTGAAGTTTGTTGTGTCTGACAAGCTTTTAGAGAGAAAGTACCTGGGAATACGTATAGCTGCCCTGGAATATCTATGCCATGTGCATGGGACGATGAATCTAATACTAGAAGGGCATCACATTCATCTCTTCCAACTTCCAATATTTTCGCATGTTATCAGCGCCCAGTATTTCGACCTCTCTGTGAAGATGTAGCATTACAACATCCGCCCATGGCTCCATTATTTCCTTTAGCTTTGAATGATCGAATTTCACCCCGTCATAATGGCAGCTCCGAAGGTAGTTTTTCATGCTAGTTAGGCCATGTTCGATTTCAACATGCTGCTGATGTAGCTCGGTATCGTCACCTCGGAATTCAGGCATCTTTTGCGCTAAGTAAGGGAAAAAATATGTCTCCTCAATATGGTGATGTGAAGTAAGGTGGGTGCAGAACGTGAGGCCCGTGAAAATTATTTCCCTTGGTGTCATGGACGGGTGTGTTGAAACACAGGCCTCGAGCAGCTCTGTCCAAAGGGTTCGGAAGCCGCTATGCTGGACGGACGTTAGAGAAATGTTGCCACCGGGAGTCAATCTGGGATTTTACAAAGTTTTCCATCATATGGGCCAATCGGTTGTATATTTGCAGCTCTGAAGATGAAAGAGGGCCAATGATACCTCAGAGAGGCGTGATTGGTTCGAAGATGTGCTGCTCATTTCTTGTCTCGATGAAGGCCACAAAAGAAGACCACTTACAAATAAAAGATAGAAGCTAATTTTGACAAGTATACCAGTTTTTATGGATTTATTTTTGCTTCTCATATTATACAAACTGTTGTTGTGGGCATCAGATGGGATGCAAGTGGCACCATCGATTGGTGGGTCAAGCTGAATAACTCGGGAAATTAGTCATGATTCCCAATAAACAGGGGACAATAGGTAAGCGACGTGACGCGCAGCCCATTTGGAATCCATTTTTTACATTTTGGAACTCCAATCAATAGAGTTTAACGTACGAGGTTGGCTATTCCCAGATGGTAGAATAGACCACCAACAAGTGTCATGGTATCAAGGATCATTACAGTTATGTTATCCTCGCGTAAGATGTTGCAATAGGTCCAACTAGATGATCTGTTACCGGAAATTTACAATCTCCTGGAATGTCATACGAGTATAATTGAGGCATAAAACAGGGGTCTGACCCGGCTTTATCAATGTTATTCGATGTCTTTGAGATTTTACTGTTGAATTCACTGACATCTAGTAATGGGTAGATAGAATTGGGGAAATTGAGCATGGGTCGAGCGACTAGCAAATGTAGTCACTCTCTCTTCTGAGTACCATGACGCAATGTCAACAGCGGATATTACAAACGCTAAAACTGATATGATCCATGATGAAGTGGATATGAACATACGCAGATAAACTTTGGAAGTTTGAGACAAAGACTATTGAGATTGAGACTGCATATGGCAGCGAGCAGCTGGATTCCTCGTTTTCACTTTCCGAGAATTGATGATATCTTCCACGCCATCATCCTCTATCATGGAACTGCAAAAGCTCATAGAGAGATAGTTGCGTGGATCTTCATGCATGCTCAGCGGCTAGCCGCTGAAGCATGGGCACATCCATGAGATAGAGGTCCTTTCCTTCGTCATCTATAAAGACCGATGGTCCCTCACTGACCATTAACATCTCCGTATTGGAATCGAATGCAACCGGGCTGTGCGTAGCCCCTTTTGGCTCTGTGACGTAGTCGCCCTGAGTGAAGTCACCAGCCTCGGGATGTGTACCCTTTCCTTGAGTGATGAATATTTCGGCAGACGCAAGATGTCGGTGACGTGGGAGGACCCCTCCAGCCTCGGCTCGGATCATAACTGTATAGGCACCAGTTTCAGGGTAAAGTTTGATCAGTTTTATCCAGATCAAGGGAGCGAGAGGAAGCCAAGGTAGGTCGTTGCAATGAATGGTTGATCCGCCATTTTCAGTGTTGAGGCTGCTCGCCATTGTGAATGTTTTTGGGGATAGAAAGGGACTCAAGATTAACAAGGAGGTTAATGATTGACTGACTGAGACTGAGCGGTGCTTTTTTCCTCCCAACTGCTCGCACACTTAGAGTCTTATATGATTGAATCCAAGACAGGCTCGTTGCCTCCAGCAACTACGTCCACAATCTGACTCCCGAATCTTACCACTCACCCCAAAAGGGAAGTTCCCCGCTGCTAAAACTTTCATATTCAATCCTGTTGAAAAATTTGATAACAAAATTCTTCACACGCGTAAGAGGGCGACCTCTAAAAAGCATGACGAAGCCTGTGGGCTGAACCCACAGCTTTGTTTATTAAGCACACCTAAGTTAATACAGGCAACATAATTGCTTTCAGACCAAGCAAGTCCTTGCTACCAAGTGACCACGGTTTCCCGCTAGTCCTCAAATCCGGGGTTGGCAGCCCTATCCGGATGTGGAGAGATGCACCCAATGAACTAAATTTAGCCTCATCGGCACTGGAAAACTCTTGAGTCCGAAAAGTCCGTTGTCCGAAAACTCCAGAGTCCGGGGGTACTAGAGTCAAAAACTCTAGCAAAATCTCTAATGGCATCTTCAGTGGGCGTATGAAGCGACAGTCCACTTTCTGATCAATCAGCTGGAGTGGGTTGTTACCTTATGGTTGGGTAAGCAAGCGAGGTCGCCGACCACATCGGCAACCTAATCGCCAAGACCGAGAGCGACAACGCAACCCGATTGGCCATAATGAGCTACGAAGAACGGAGAATCCTTGTTTTGATTGGCTTAGGTTCCATTTCGGCAAAGAATTCACTAAGAGATGGCGGGCCCACCCAAGCCATCCCTCTTTCAGAATACGCGGGAATCAAGTCGGGGAATAAAGCCAGGTGGCGGCCTGACTCCCAGTTGGATGGGCGGGTAAATATGCCAAGAGATTGGTGTAGAGCGGAAATTCTGAAACTTGTGGATCAATTTTCGTTATTCAGAATATCTGCAATTATTCAGCAAAGGCTCGTCCCGAGATCTCTTGAGACGGACAAACCTCAAACTGACCCACCTGAAAAGACGGCCCACACTCACTGCTCAAGGGCAGGATGTGGCATTTTCAGCGCGAGTGACATCACCGAGATCAAGGTTCGAGCATACTACGTATATCCAAAAGGAGTTTCCAACCGAGGAACACGCCACTTGGCCCATGTTAACATCCAAGGGCAACGTCAGTATGCGGAAAGAAAATAAATTTGTAAGCTAGAATTGGTGCTTAGATTAGCGTCATCATCGCGCTTGGTATTTGAATACATCCTGTTCTCTTTTTGCTCCCTTTTCCATCATTCTAATCTAGCAATTCACTGTGTTTGATCCTCATCATTTGCGCCAACATGACCCCACTGCACTTATCCGAAGTTGATAAAGTCGAGATCACAGTCATTATCAATGATGAAATTGATCAGATCTCTCCAAGCCAACATGCGCAATCATTTGCTGGAATACCTCTGAGCATTGTCAGTGATCCAGCAACCCGAGGTGGCGCCAAATTGGAGATGCCAATGCAAAACATTTGTTGCGGGGCTCACGGACTGTCATTGTTTATCGTCAGTACATCACTCGGAATAAGCAGGTATCAAGGTATTAACAATCATAGACTGTGACTAAAGATGGGCAAAAACACACCTTGCTATTTGATGCTGGGCCAGAGGATCTTTTTTTCAACACCAATGCTGAAAGACTGAGACTTGATATGAGTGACATTGAGATGATTTCTCTATCGCATTGGCATAGAGATCACTCGGGCGGCTTGGTTTCCGCCACCAAACTCGCCAATGCTGGAAAGCGCAATGGCGAAAAAGTTATTGTGGATTTACCTCTGGATCGCCCTGCCTGCAGAGGCATTATGGCACATGAACCAATTTCGCTCCAACCAGACCCCACTTTTGCCGAGATTGAACAGGCTGGAGGTAAGGTGGAAGCATATGATCAGCCAAGAACTGTGCTCGAAAATACATTCCTGATATCCGGCGGAATTCCTCGAGTCACTGGATATGAAGGTGGCATTCCCGGTGGCATTCGCCTCGAAGAAACAACAGGGAAGTGGGAGTCCGACGAATTGATTATGGAAGAGAGGTTTGTCATGTGCAAGATCAAGGGTATGGGTCTCCATCATTCTAATTCGTCTTGATACCCTTGCTAATGGTCATCTATTAGGAAAAGGACTAGTGATATTCACTGGCTGTAGCCACGCTGGGCTGATCAACATCGCCAAAAACGCTGTTGAGCTGGATGATAGCCCAATCTACGCAATTGTGGGAGGATACCATCTGGCCGATGCCACCACGGAAAAGATGGCAAAAACGATGGATGACTTGAAAACTATGAGCCCATCTCTTTTGATGCCGGGCCATTGTACTGGATGGAGGTTCAAGGGCCTTATTGAGCAAGAAATGCCTGGGAAAATGGCGCCTATCTTTGGTGGAACTAAATATGAGCTGTCTTGAGGAAACGAATGAGGTAGTGGGTTGTCTACTAAATCGCCTTATATTGAGTACATATACTCGCTTTGTATGTATTGACAAAATGGTGTTTTGTCCCGAGGGCACCGTTTGACATCGTACAATTGATGCGGTAAAGTTTGACCGGTGACATAGTTTGACGCCCGAAACCTACCTGGCTTTTTGCCATTGATCAATGCCTGGATGAAATTGAATCTGGTTGTGCTTGTCGCCATTTCTCTCCCGATCGAATTGTCCAATACACAAGTACGGCGGATGTAAATAGGAGCACGGATGAGATCGTTGATGTCCACCCAATACCAATTTTGTCAATCATTGGTAAACAGAGTGATGTAGCAATTCCAGCGAGCGAATATCGCATCATGTAGTGACTGGCTAGAGGAACATGTTAAACGAGTCCTGGTGAAAGCAGACGGATGACATACCTGAGGCCTCACCACTTCGATGCTGCATCACGTCGAGGATATAGGAATTCAGGCTCGCAAAAGCTGCCAGCTGAGCTACGCCTTGAAAGAACATGAAGATGACTGGAACAGGTATTCCGCCGACATTCTTGTCAATCATCCACCCGTATGAGAGCATAGACCCAGGGAGAAGAATTCCCAAGAACGGGAGACTACTTCGAAGCCGGTCTTCTGGCAATCGATAGCCGCGTCGCTTGATCCACTTCTTGACCATGCGGTCGGCCAAACGACCTCCAATCTGAACTCCAGTGATGTATCCAGCTCCCGGAGAAATGTACAGCATGCCAGACTGCAGGGGAGTCGTGAGATTGAGTCGTGGATTGAGCACATAACGCACGGGCGTTAGTAGCGAATACATGTTCCAAACAAGGGCCGAGGAAGCAAGTGTCTAGTTTGTTAGAAGGAACTTGGCTGAGACCAGGAGGAAAGCTGCCTACCACAAACAAAAGATTACGGTATCCGTAGAGTCTAAAGACGGTAATTGGATTCGCCCATTGCCAGACAGTCTTGGATGCCCTTAGAATGCCCTTGCCCTCCAGCTCGGTTGCCTTGACTCTGTGAAGGGTTTCTTGTAGGAGAAAATAGGTCAAAAGCAGAGCCACGCCCGCCAATCCCGCCTGCAGCCAGAAGATGACTCTCCAAGATGTGTATGTGACAATGATGCCTCCAAGAACGGGACCGAGAGCGGGCCCGACCATAGTCCCACCCAGGAACCAACCCAGAGATGTGGCACGTTCCGTCTGTCGAAAAAGTCAGAGGTCAAGATACTACATGCATTAAATAGGGAATTTGGTTCGGGCATACAGGGTGGTAGATGTCGGAAATACAGCTCGATCCGAGAATCATAAAGGCAGTTCCCTGCGCCGCGGTAAATGCTCGACAAACGAAGAAGGATGCCAGCGTTGGCGAGAGCGCAGTTCCAAGAGAAAAGACAAAAAAAAGAAGCGTGCTGAAAAGATATGACTAGAAAGCTTAGCATCAGCCTGCGAGAGTTGAAGAGGGTATTTCTTACCTTGCGACGCCCAAAGATGTCAGCCGCTGGCCCCCAAATACAGGATGAAATTCCCATAAACACAAGATAGATGGCACTGCTGATGCTGAGAATGGTCGGCGTCGTATTGTACTCCTCAACTATTTCGGGAATAGCGGCAAAGATACTGGTTGTTGAGATTGTGGCGAGCAAGCCAGAAAAGGCCAGCAACGCGGTAATGGACCTTTTCTGGGCGGTATTGAACCTGGAATAGACAGGAACGTAGACATTGTTAGACTCGGTGTCAGGCTCGACCACATGGAGCGTTTCTCTGGGCTGCTGTAGAACGGATTGGGGTGGCTCAACCACCGTGACAGTCGTTGTGGCGGCCATTTTTGACGGCTATGTTTGGAGAGTTTCGGTTCTCAAATTTCTCCAAATTGTAGGGTATAAATACGAGATAGCGTCACACCCGTGACTCCTAGCGCCGAAACCGGATTGACAAATGAGCCGACAGCCATTATTAAATTACATAGGCAGTGATTGTCGGTGTGGGTTTTTTTCTCGGCTCCGATTCCCATAGGCCGAAATGTTATTTAACGCTTGGTCAAATTGTCCTAGAAATAGACATTGTGTTGAGTCATCTCCAAGGCTGAAACAGAACTGTTGTTATCAATGGGCCACCACTAGGGAGACTAGTATCGTCCATTCACATTACTGGTTCTTTCAAGCTATATTCTACCTCTGCAACTAAAATTCTTTTATTCCTCTAGGGTGTGTTATGCTCTTCAGCCACCTTCTTTCTCGTCGGCCTGTTCTCACGAAAGCCGCCCCACCAAGTTATGCTCGGCATAGTTATCCGCTTTCCCGACCGACCCCCTTTCCCGAGTTCCGACAATACCGATTGACTTTCAGTTCTAACCGCCCGAGATGAATTTTTTTAATGAAAGGAAAACACGTAATTAGTCAGCTCTTTAATTGTTTTTCTCCCTGCTTCAGGATCACTGTTGGATCGTATAATGGATAAGTGTCATGCTTTTCTCCTTCATTAGACAAGATTATTATACTAGCTACCAGTTGACCAATTTCTGTACATTCACTGGCAATCCGGTCTTCATCGAATGGTTTGCGCCCACGCCCACCAACACTGCATTGCCACCGTCTCGGATATTAGCGGCTCTCTTGAACTTGTCCTCCTCGCCAAGGATAACATCGCGCATCAGGATGGGGTCACCTCCACCGTGACCACCAGCGCTCTTTTGAACATCCACCACGTATGGCTCATCCCACAGTGGATAGACAACAATCTTAGTCTGCTCAACACCTCCTTGGATGTAGTTCTTCTCCAGGTCGCCAAGGCCCTCCTTGGTGACGGGCTCACCGCCAGCCGAGTAGCCGCTCTCGACAACGTTAACCTCGATGCGGCCCTTGCTACCGTTGAAGACACAGCGGTAGCCCTCCCATGGCGCGTACGCATACGTGTTGTAAGTCATAACGGTGCGGTTGGTGTACTTGATGACCATGGAAAGGTTGTCTTCAATGGTGATTCCTTCGGCGAAGCAGTTTCGGTCTCGGATGTAGCCGTCCTCGTGCTCAGCCTCCAGGTACAGCTTCTTCAGCTGGGCATTGTCGTCGATGCGGATGGCGAAAGGATCATTCTTAGCATCCTCGTTGTTCAAGTATCGCTCTCCGAGGTTTTTCTCCCCGCGCCTCTCGGCATTCTCCTTGCCGTAGAAGTGCAAGCCACCAATGCAGTAAACTGTCTCAGGCTCGGTGTTCAGCCAGAAATGCACCAAGTCGAAGTGATGAATGGACTTGTGCATCTGGATTCCACCACTGTTCGCCTTCTCGCGGTGCCAGCGGCGCATGAAGTCGGATCCGTGGGCGCAGTCCAGGATCCAATCCATGTGGACGGTCGCAATCTCTCCAATGACGCCGGATTCGATCAGCTCACGCACCTTGGTGTGGTGAGGTGAGTATCGGTAGTTGAAGAGGACACGGACCTGCTTGCCCGTCTTCTTTTCAGCGTCAACCATCATCTGAAGCTTTTCCTCGTCAATGGTCATAGGCTTCTCGGTAATGGCATCGCAGCCCAACTCCATGGCACGGATGCAGTAAACGTGATGGAAACGGTCAATTGTGGTGACAATGATGACATCTGGCTTCTGCTCCGCGACCATCTTGTCAAAGTCGGTGTCCTTGTAAGTAGGTAGGCGTTGGCCTCCTAGTTCCGCAATGCGGTCATTGGCAGCGTTCATGCGGGTCTGGTTGGTATCGCAAAGTCCAACAAGTGTGGCAACATCTTTGAAATCTTCAAGAATGGTTTGATAATAAAATGCAGAGCGAATGCCGGTGCCGACAATGGCGTATCGCTTGAGTTGAGGGGAAGCCATGATGAAATGGAAACAGTGGGCAATCTAGGCAAATTGTAATAATGATACTGGGTACAGTTTAAAGGATTAATTAGTCTCGAGCCTCAGGAGACTTGAGGAGATTGATTTTACAACAAAAAACAGGATGCGACAGCAGTCCCTTTATACTAATAGGAGCGCATCAATAGGGACTGCGACGGTGCAACCTCACAGCACAAATTTGATGCTGACGATGCAGATCAACTGATCGAAACAACAACCTCCCATACTATTCAACCCACCGCCAAATTAGAGATGCAGGCTCAGACACCAAGACGCACGGCTTCACGGGAAAATGCCAGGTGATCAGCGAGACGCGTTCATGTGGAAGCCCAGCCGACCCAAATTAGGCTTAGCCAACTCGCCTGCCCGCGTCTCCGCTGCGGGGAAGAAAAACCAACACTTCCCAAACGAGGTCGGGATGGGAAGTGGCGGCCATGATTTGGTACGAAGGTGTGTTGACGTGTCCATTGTTTGAAGCCTATGCGACAAGGTTACGTGAATGGTTGTAAGGGCGACACTAGGTCATGCATTGCAACCTCCTGGGTTAGAAAGCAGGTTGTCTAGTTACCTCTGTGGCTCGTATTTCTTGACCAATGCACAAATTGTGCAAGTCTACTTTGCGCGGAATACCCAATCACGGCAGTAAATGTGAAAAAATGACATGGCATAAAATGGTGTGTTGCAAATATTTACATGAGTTCCTTACCCCACGTTGTGGGCGTAGTAACGAAGAGAATAGACAATATGTACATAGAAGGTTAGAGGCCATTCTCCACAGGCTTCAACACATCACCCATTTACAAGAACGACGGGTTAGCATTGGTGAGAAGCTGCTCAAAGTAAGCTTGGAACCAAGTTCCAGCCTCAGGTGCCGGCCTAAAGTAGACAGTTAGCTATAAACTCCAACATCAATAGGGAGGGGCATGACTTACTGGAGAGCATCGCTGTATCCGCAGTGGTAGTCATAGCGAGCCGCACTGGTGTCCGAAGTTCCATCCGACTCACCACCTGGCTTGATCCAGACAAATGCATCAAGAAGGCTGTCGCCTGTGTTGGCTGAGGGACGCGTGCCGAAGCCAGTTCCCTTTGCATTGCACCAGTCGCCCCACTGCTGCTGGCCAGTGGGTTGCTTGCCTGAGCGGCCTTGGTCAGTGATGAAGTATGCGCCGGGCCAACCATTCTGCTCGAGAAGCGGTCCCATGGCGTGAACATAGCTCTTTTCGTCGTAGATGGAGTTTCCCTGAGTGTAGCTGGGCGCCGAACTGAGACTCCAGCCGTTGTAGTTTGCGACGTTGGTAGCAAGACCACGGAGGGCGGCGGGCTTCCCGGCATTGGTGTAAATGCTGGCAAAGAGCTGGGCCGCAGGAGATTGGTTAGCGGGCCAGCCGAGCCATCCCGCATGTCCAGCGTCAAGATACATGGCAACGTTGGGCAGGTTAAGTGCCTTGACTGCGTAGTTTGTGAGGCTGATGTAGGCGTCGTGGGCCTTGGCGCATTTGGCAACGTTCAAGTTGGTCACCAGATTTGCCAGGGAATCGGGTTCTTGAAAGAATTAGCTTTCTATGCAATACTCTGCATTGAGTTGTACTTACCAATCACAAGAAGAATGCGGATATCAGAGTAGGATTGAATGATTTTCTTGATGGTTTCGATGTAGTTCTTGTACTTGTTTTCACCATCATTATCCAGCGAGTACTCGCCATTGGAAGCAGCAGCAGCACAATCACGCTCAGGGAGGTCATAGACGACAAATTGACCGGCGTAGTTGCCACCGGCCTTGTTCGCGGCACGGATGTCAGCAAGCGTGTCCTCCATCAGAGAGATGTGATCAAAGGAATCCCTTTCAAAGTTTGTCAGTCAAAAACCAAAAGCAGTCTAGAATTCAAGAAACTCACATCCATTGGAAAGAAGGAACATCAGCGACCTTTGCCGCAGCTGTCGCCATAGCCCCGCTGAGGTTTGGAATGGCGAGGTTGCTGACTTCAGACCTATAGTAGCTGTTGGCCCACAAGTCAACACCCGAGTAAGGGTTACCCGAGTAGGTGGCGGTGCCGCTTCCAACTGGAGGAGCTGTGGTCGTGGATGACCCAGCAGTGGAGGTCCTCGTGGAAGTAGCTGATGTTGGTGTGGATGAAGTTGAGCTCGGAAGGGAGCTAGTCTGAGAGGTAGATGGTCCAGTACCAGGAAGGCATTGGTAGTAGAAGTCGTTAATCTTGCTACAGTAGCTTCCTGATTCGCAGCAAGTAGCTCCAGTCCAGTTTACACCACCACATTGTCCCCTTAAAGCACAATTAGCTGCCCACACTAGATAAGTAGAAAGACGAAGTTCAGATTGAGCTTGGTTTCGAAACATACCATTGGCTAGAGCAGGTTGTCTGTCGCTCCGTCACAGCCGGGAGAGCATTGGCCACTCCAGTGATGGCGGCAACGGCCAGCCAGGACTTCAGAATACGAGGAGACATGTCTTTAATCAACAAGGACGCGAGATTGCAGATTGTGGACCAAATTCAATGGATGAGGTGTGATGAAAGTAGTCCAGCTTTTCACAATTAAGTGTCTTGGTGATGCCTTTTATAATCATGATACCAAGGCGTGGTGGCTATGGTCCCTACTGGTTTTCGGAAACACGGCTTTCCGAATGAAATGGCCAAGGATCAAGTGCTCTCTGGACGTCATGGAACTAGAAAATGACAGAATAAGCCTCACAATCAATACTGTTCCGTTAAGCCAAGCATCGAGTCTGTCTAATGCACGGAGTAAACGGGAAGTTAACCGATAGTGTATGACCGATGCCATGGCAAGGACACATTGCTTGGGGAGCACGGGAAATGGAGATGATGCAGGCACGCACATGATCAATCACTCTTTTTAACACACTTTATATTGCATATTTCGGGGAAAGGCGGTGGTAGATCCATGCACTCAAAAAAGCAGATCAGATGTTAGGCCCTATCGGGTGCTGATGGTGATGACAAGGAGTGACAGGGCCCGCGGTAATGCAACCCTTTTGTGATTCACTTCGCAGCCTTCCCTCCCCAAATCACTCAGGCATTAAGAAGATGATTAAATTTGAGAGCACTGACATCTGGAGAAAAGGCCCTGCGAGCCGGCGGTACTGACCCGCTAGTGCCCTTTGCAGTCTGATTCGGAATAGAGAGAATTAGGAAACTCGGAATATAGCACTCCTTATGTTCCCCACATTTCGCGCCTCGTCGTGATAATGAGCCGATCGGCTTCCAAGGCCACCAATCAAACCTCGTCAAAAATTCGGCGGCACAAGAGTGTGGGAAGACCACGCAGAGTACAACACACACGGAATGCCCTAGAGCTCTTGGAGCTTAACACCGACACCTGCGCTGATGACAACCTCGAACCTCTTCTTGCTCCGCTTCACAGGATTCTCATCATTGAAAATCTCCTCAATCTCCTCAAGGGATCTCCCCTTGGTCTCCACAGTGACAAAGTACATGAGCACCCAGTGAAGCGCATGCAGAGCCAGAAAGATGGTGTATGTTCTCCATCCAATGTCCTTGAGCGCCACCGGTGTCGCGTACATGTTGATGAAGCCTGCAACACCGCCAAGAAAGTTCTTGCAGGCAATGCCCTTTGCGCGAATTTCGTTGTTCAGAATCTCGGCTGGGTAAAGCGCCTGCAGCGGGGTCCAGCAGAAGGAAGAAACGATGCCGTAGAGGTAGATCATGGCAATGAAGGCGTATCCAGGGCCCATTTCGATGTCAGACCCAGCCATGGCTGCAATCACATTAATGGGAATGTAGACGAGGCCGGAGAGGAAAACTCCCCAGAGAAGAAGAGGACGTCGTCCAGCTCTGTCAACAAAAAATGTGCCTGCGATGCCACCAGAGAATGAAAAGATGCTGTTGAGCGCGTTGATGAGAAGCTGCTGTTTGGAGGATGTCATGCCAACGGCATCAATCATCGTCGGCAAGTAGTACGAGATGACAGACCCACCAGTGAACTGGTTAAAGACGGCCACGAGCATGACAATCCACATGCGATAGCGGGCGGGGCGACTATTAACCAGGACGCGGTAATCCCACCACTTGCTCTGTCCGTGTTCCGATTCTCTTTCCGCGCGAAGAGATTGCTGTATCTCTTCAAGTTCCAATCTCACAACCTCAGAGTCCGCATTACCGTTCCCGTGATACTTGATAAGAATATCCGTGGCCTTGTCGTGCTTGTTCTTGGAGCTCAGCCACCGAGGGCTCTCTGGCAAGAGCCACACAGTGCATGCAACTATGGTAGCGGGAATGGCCTGAACAATCAGAGGGATACGCCACGACCATTGGCTAGACATTTGTCCTGTTCCGTAGCATGTCCACGTGGCCGCTTTAGAAGTGTTAGTAGATGACCCGAAATGGCAAGCTTCAAAAGTAACGCACTGATTGCTCCAAGATACCATCCAAACACATTGTAAGCCCCGCCAGCAGAGCCTCTCCATGTCGGATACGCCATCTCAACGAGATATGTAGGGGCGGCAGTCACGCAGATTGGGACGCCGAACCCAACGAGAAAGCGACCGCCGATAAATTGGTCCACGCCGTGGTAACCGCTGGTTGCCTGCACAATGGAGCCCATGATGATGAAACAGGCGCCGATGAACATGGGTATCTTGCGGCCGAAATTGTCGAGGAGCGATCCCGCAATCAAGGCGCCGGAGACCTGGCCGGCGGGGTAAATGGCCGTAACGAGGCCGATTCCAGATCCGGTCCTTTCAATATCGAAGAATTCATGCCAAGTGTCCATGGCGTTCATAGAACCGAATACGGAGCCATCGTAGCCGTTCATGATACAATCTGCATTTCTTAGAACCTGCGTAATTTTTTTTATAGGCGTTGAGTCTCACTTAGTGTGCAAAACAGCATTATGCCGTACAGCTTGAACTGGGATGCGGTGGTGTACTTGGGAGAGTCCTTCGCCACCGCATCAGCAAGGGCGACCGACTGCACCTTGCGGCGGAAGGCTTGATTGCCCGTGTTCTCATTTTGCGAAGGTGATTTATCCATCGTTGTTAGATCCAGTCTGTGCAAGCAATGGTGTTTCTACCAGATGTGAGGCGTGCTTATTCTTATCCTTATCCTACCCCGTTACCCCAGATTCCGCTCATGCGGTGGACGCGCACGTCAAATTTAGCGTACCAATCGGCTAAAATAGTTGATATCTGGCAAAAAGGGACATTTTTCGTATCATTTTTCTAGTCCAAGATATCATAGTGAGGACTTATTGGCACGAGAGCTTCGAGGCTGAAGCTGGAGCTGAGAATACTCTGTTATTTAGAACGTTGCCGGCTGGGTCTAAAGCTCTGCAGGCTTCACGGCAATTAAGCAATAAAACTCTCAGTTATCCCCCAGGCCATTTTGAAACAGAAAATCGAAATTAAAGGTACTCAGTGTCGGTGGCAAACCGGGCCTAGGTGCCGAATATCGCGCCGGCTAAAACCAACAATGCCTGTTGCCAAGAAGGCAAAATTGCCTTCAAATGGAATGCAGATCACTTTGGGGTGGGAGTCGTTGCATTCGCTCCCATTCACACTGGGATCGAAGAAATTACCCCGCAAAAGGCGACGGCTTTCATTGGATGGGCCACTATCAAAAGCGTGATGATTCACTTGCGACCCGGCAGATCGCTTAGCGGAAATCATTTACTGCGCACAGGCAAGCAGGTGCCAGATTTGCCAAGAAATGTTATAAAAATTAGGCTCATTCAAATTTCATCAATGTTTGCAATTCAGTATTTCTACCAGATATTCTGCACTACTCTTAATGACCTGGTTGATAGATCACCCTGTACCTTCAATTTGGCTCTCTTCAACATCGCTCTTCTAGTCAAACTTCTTTCGCCACTTGTTCTTTCTATATAATGATTTGAGATTGTACACGCCAGCCCAAAGCGCAAAGATGAGAAATGTCAGCGGCGCTGCCGTGGTCAAAAAGAGTTTCAGAGCACTCCATGAAACCGAAATATGCTCGAAGGAAGTGATCTGGTCGTCTAGTTCAAATAATCCACTTGAGAAAAAAGCCTAAAGTTTTAATGGTTAGCGATCTTTTGCATTTTTATTGGGGATCAGGTTTGTTATTACTGCAACAAAAGTCCCAGGTAGAAAGGCGAGAGTCAAAAATGTGATGATGTGCATGGAACTCGTATCCCTCTCGGTCAGGCGGGCAATTTCCTCCATTCTTAAGGCATTTTTGAACATCAACTCGGACTGAGTTTGTGCTATCTTGAACGAGTTGACAGCAAAGTTATGTTCCCACTGAGAATGATCAGCACACTCGATGCTACATGATTTAGGTTGACTTACCAATGTTGCCCCATCCTGTAGCGTGGATATCATGCACTCTAGTTGAGTCGATCTCGTGTTAAGATTTCTCTCGATTCCCAATAAACGTTGGAAGAAAGCCCCCGTGTCCCGAAGACATCGCTGTCGAAGGTCTGCCGGAAATGTCGGCTTTTCCGTCAAATCGCTGAAGTGTTTTCCAATATTCTGAAGTACCGAGATGTCTAGTTTGACAACAAGGAGCACTTCCTTTAGCTTTTCTGATAGGTCAAATAGGTCTTGAGGGTTCACAGAGTTGATTTCGTCGCAACTAGTAGCGAGGTCTTTCCAAGCTGCCAATTTTGATTTGCTCGAATCTCTCCGGAGGCTTTTTGTGCCATGATCCAGAGAATTCTCCAATAATGAAGCGTCATACTTGCTAGTCGGTAACAGACTAACAGGTCCAGAGCCTTTAGAATGCGCCCCCAATCCGATCAGTCCCAGATAACGAGAACTTCCCGGAACTGCCCTCTGATCATATGTCGGGGACAGCTCGGCCTTGCCAATCTCAGGCGAATGACTCGAAGATGAATCTCGAAAAATTTGTAAAGCCGAGTCTATCCGAAAACGCTTGGAGTTAGACTTGATCCTAGACATGATGCTTCTTAAATGATGCTCGGCATCATTAATGAATGCTCTCCAGTTCTCATCGCACCACTCTAGCACAATTAAAGTAACAGCCAAGGACTCGCAGAAGTTTGTTTCTGGGCTCTCTCTTGAGCCTTGATGACGTCGTGGATTTTTGGATGTCGTGTCCATAATCCTTGCCTCCAGTACTGCGTTGCCCTTGACGATTGTCCAGAATGAATTACCACTAGTAATGTCGAAGGAGTGATAAACGGCTGTTTGTCTTATTCTCCATGGCCACTCACTGTCTGTATTTGAAGCTGCACTTTCCAGCTGACTTGGTTCAATGGATCTAAGGAGATATGCCATACTGTGTTGTCGATCGGATTGCCCATTTCCCCCGAAAATATCGAGCTCTTCAGATGGGTAATCCAAGGTGTTGAACGCTTGGAATCCAGTCATGGAATAATCGAGAGGGTATTTTGCGTCTCCAAAGGAATACAAAAAGTCGAGAAAAAAAGGATCAACCTTGTGATATGCCAACATGTAGGTCAGTGAGTCTCTAGAACATTTCAGTGGGGCCAGAGAATCGCTGGCCTTCAGAAAGCTACCGATTGTTATTGATTTTTGTATGTTAAAACTGGCCCAAGCGGCTACTCACAGATATCGAGATGAAGGATTGCGCCCTGATTTGGTCAGGTGGTGTTGGATTTCGACAAGGCTTTTCAAAGAATGGCGATGAAATTTTCCTACACGTAGCCAGGTTATTAGCCGCTGTTTAAAAAGTCCCCCAGTACGCCTTACTATTGTCAAATTCCCACATATCCACTTCTTCCAAATCAGGTTCAAACAGACGATCTTCGTTGCGGTCAAGGAATTCCAGTCTGCGTTCCAAAATATACCTCAGCTCCTGGGGTTGGCCAAAATTCATCGGATACAGCCTCCAATCTTGTTTTTCATCACTGGAGTCCATGATTGCACATAGACGGCCAGAGCAGCAAAGACTAAAGGCAGCGCTCCTCGAACCAAATGTTCGCGGTGAATTATGGAATAGCACTTGTCAAAACTGGATGCGATTTAAGGTTGACAAGAAAAGAATATCATGCAAATCCAGGGAATAGAATTCGGATCAGGGAGATATGTCGCAGGGAGATCCACACTCTATTTTTCGGTTTTGTTGCTTGAATGAGAGTCACATATTGAGGGCGGATCAAAATGGAGGAGGGGCAAGTGCAGCCTAGTGGATGCGCACCAACTAGTCGCCTTATTCAGCCACATCAATGCAAAACCGCGTCATCAGACTGTCTTACTCGGACGGTGATTGGGTGTGTCCCTTCAAGCTAGACCTATTACTGACATCAAGGCTTTCGCGCATTTGCGCAATAATTATGTTAATTGAAGTCGGACATGCGCACAAGGTCCTAATTGCGTGGTTATCTTTGCAGTGTGTTCGCTGCTCGCAAACAACACCTTCTGACGATAAGCAGCGTCACTAACCTGACTTACACTATTTTCTGGTCGCATGAACCGATAGCTAATTTATGAACTCTATTTGATAAAGTCTTTCTTCCTTCTTCTTTCTTGATTAGGCCTGGATTCCCTGGAATCGCCGCCAATGTCTACAATGGATCATCATTCAGACCCTACTGTCCAGGGGAAAATCTCAGCAGAAAACAAATTTGAAGAATTCTTCAGTGAAGAACTACACCGTCTTCAACATGTTTCAAATTTGCAACCCGATCTTTTCGCCGACCCTGGGGCTACCCAAGAAAGCAGCCTTGCATCGTACAAACACTTTTTTCTCACCGTCCGTCTCTTTCAGCAGAGCCGGTCACAACTACCCTTTGTCCAAGGCTCCAGGCAATTGGAGCTATTAAAAGGATGCAAAATTCGATTCGAAGGCATTATTGGTAGCTACTATGAGCAGACCTGCGTATTTTGTGATCCGGAACTTGGTAGTTGCCTTCCTGAACTCTACCTTCGCCTTGTGGACTATGTGATGGAATGTCTGGCAAGGCTCTTTCGCAAATCCACTCCAAGTAGGGCACTCAATGACCCGGCAATGTTCTTCTTGGCTACTTATTCGGCCCTGTTGAAATCGAAACTCTCACTTCACCAAGAGAATTCTTGCAAAGGTCGAGGCATAAACAATACCGGATTCGCCGGACAAGGAGGGAAATCACACCCTACACCTCACGGACCATTTGCCTCGACATTCGCCAAATACTTCGGTGGAGAAGTGGAATCTGAATTGATGATATCTCAACTTGGCGCAGTGGACAAAATTATGCAGAATCTGCTCCGGGTTATTTCGCTTTCCCCCACATCCGACATTGAAGGAGACCGATTCGTTTACTCTGTCGAAGCCAGAGAATCTGGAATTACAATCCAAGACAGTTCCTCAATGGATTTGACCATGAATACCCCTTGGCTCATGGGGACAGGTCGCGCTGCTTTGCAGCTAGCTCAAGCCAGCATCAATCTTTCCCGGCATCAACACTCAGAAATGACGCCCGATAGCCCCCCGTTCATCCTGAGCTTTTCACAAAAGGGTGCCTTTAACAACGAAGAGAAAATGCCTATCTTTGGTGTAGGCAACTTCGTCACGATTATGCTGCCTTTAGCACTATGCAACCCGACTATCGGCTCTGCCGTAGAAGAGATATTGACAAAGATCTCACCAAGCAAGATTACTGGTCGTGAGCTAAGGCAGAGACCCTTCTTGCTTAAACTCGCGATACACAGCTCGGGGAGATTCTGGTCAGACTATCAAACGACTCAGAAATCTGATCGTGCAATAACGCCTTCAAGACCAACCCCCTTGATAGAGTTTGAATTTCAAGACAATCCTGCCAGGCTGAAGGTCACTTCATCCATCTTTGCGATTTCTCTCAGGCAAAGGTTTCATTCGACATCTCGACAGTCCGTAACGCTACGACTCATTCATTTGGTTATAGGCTTATTCTTGACATTCCTTGGTTTCAATGGCATCCATTATATTTTTCATAACTGGGACAGGGTCTGCCTAAAAGCCGCTTTTATTGCAGGTTATGTTGCAGTTTGGTTCATCTTGTGGGAGCCAATTTCCATATCAGCAAAGCTGATTTGGTCGCATGGCTTCGCATTTATTACCCAAGATTTCAATACCACTGGAACCCATGTGGATGATCATCACGTTGTAAAAGGCGCGTCGACGTTTGACCCAGCTCCAAATAGCATTATAGGTTTCGATGACATTCAGCAACTGTCTCAGTCCGAGGTCGAGGCCAAAAAGCCCATACAGATGGTCAAATCTTATTCCTCGCATCTCCTTGAAATCCGCGAGTATCAGAACACAATTTCAGATCCACAATCCCATCGTCAGCCAGTTCCGTCAACGAGCGGCTACATTGAGGGAGCATCTACGGATCTTAGTGAAGATGATGATAGCTCAGACGTCACAAGTTGCGATCCAATCCCAGATCCTCTATTAACTCATGGAAAGCGATTTCTAGTAGATCGCGTTATGGCGGAATTTGAGACTCTTTGGGCAAGCGAACTATCTAATCGAAATCATACCAACTCCTCAAGCTCGGCCGGGAGGTCCCAAGGAACATCCAGTCGGCATGATACTGATACCAACGTCACTTCCACAAGTTCTAGTGCCGGCAGACGGCGAAAGGTTTCATCTGATAGGCATCTATCTCCTGATGAATCCGAAGGGGAACAGGGCAGAAACCCAAAGCGGTCAAGAAATAAGCACACCTCCAATCAAGATCTGCCCAAGAGGCTTGCATGCCCTTACTATCGTAGGAACCCAAGCAAGCACAATGGCTCGGCTTGTACTGGGCCTGGTTGGAGTACTGTTCATCGCGTCAAGTATGTGCCGACAGCATCTTTACAAGGACCTACTAACGATAAACTAGGGAGCATCTCTATCGACGTCATCGGCGGCCAATTCAATGCGTTCGCTGTGGGTCCAAATTTGAAACTAGCTCGGGCCTCGATGATCACCATCGACAGAGGGAAAGGTGTCAAGCTCAACATTTTGATGCCCCGGAAGGCGTCACTTACGACCAAGAGGTTTTGCTCAAGCGACGACCCAGGGATCCAAAAGGAGAAGAAGACAAGTGGAGAGAGATGTACAAAATCCTTTTCCCTTCGGACCCTGATTCCTCTGTACCAACTCCGTGTAAGCTTAACGAGCGCGAGCCGCAAGGGTAATACTAAACGAAACTAGATTACGACACGCACGGCGTATCTTGGCAACTTGAACGAGAATCCGAATTCGAAAGATATGAAAGTTATCTTAATACTGAATTACCTAGACTCGTCCTCAGTCAGGTAGTCACTGAAATTGGCTCTGTGGAAAACCAGCTGATAGCCCGACTTCCCGAAATAGTCCGTAGCTGTCAGGAACGCCTGTTTCACTCATACAGAAGCCCCCAAGATAAAACCGGCCTAAATGAGCCAGCCGATGCCCTTCATGGTGGGGCCGCACGCTTTGACGAAAAGGCCCCGGAACCATCAGATTCTCTTGCTGCATTTTACATGCCACCCACTATGCCAGATTACTTTGAGCCTCCCGAGGATGTTTTTTCACGTCCGCTAGGGAACCCAGTGGCAAACATTGATCACATCAACTTCGAAGCCGCACCTGATAATACGGAGTCTAATAAAGCGCAAATGCCCGATCTGTTGCCAGTCGCGATGGAAAACGACCAAAACAACCAACACACGGGGGCGATAGATTTAAATGTGGATGGCTTCTTTCCAGATGATTATCTAGAATTCGATTTCAAATGACTCCTAGATACAATATAATGGAGGTGATGTTTTGAGAAGAGATTAGAGAATCATTTCCATATAAATTGATGTGTAGGATAGCACGGCTTTCACACCCGGATATCGAATCAAGATAAATAGTTCATGTTCATACCTAGCTAGCTGACGATGCTTATTTAATCACTCAAGTTAAGAAGTTCAAAGGTATCCTCGACTTTCTTTCCTTCCCCAGACAAACTCGCACTAATCTTGACCTCTAAATTGAAATTTTCATCCGAGCCCCGACCCTCAGCACTTACTTTCATACCAACAGTTCCCGAGCGCCTTGTGTGGCTTGCGGTTGGCTTTTGAAAGGGAGATAGAGGCTTCATAAAATGAGCCACAGCTCGTGCCCTTTTCGAGGCACTCATACTTTCTACCAAGAGGTCCAAGGCAAACCAGTCGTCTTTGTGAACTGATGCATCCCAGTTCATGGGTACACGCTTGTGCCCGTCAATGATCTGAAGTCCCTCAAAGTTATTGCCCTCATGCCCATAGTTGACCCAGATTATAATTACAAAGGGGCGAACAAAGGCCTTGGAAATGGTATCCTTGTCGAGGTGGCAAAGCAAGAGGAAGACGGTCTCTCCAGGATCGAGGAAGAATAAGTGATGCCGAGGGTCCCAGTGGCTCCGCGGGCTAACATTCTCAATTCTAATACCTTTTGAGAGAATGTGTACCGAATTGCGGCGACTAATATCGATAGTCTTGGTCAGTTGCGGGGATGAGTAAGCGCTCAGATATATCGTCTCAACAATGTCCGATCTGAGGACCTTGACGTCTTGCCCCGATAGAAGGGGCACTGATACATTCCGCGCGTACTGCCCCGGCCCGAACTTGGTCAGCAAAAGCAAGAGTCTGTTGTTGTTTTGGTGTGAGATGTCCAGCGGCATCACAATATCGCGAGTCCATGAAGCACGCGACTCTGTCTTGTTGCGAGAAACTTCCCACAGAGGGGTTGTTATGCGGATACCCTTGTTTGTCATTGTGAACTCTGGGGCCCCTGTCGAAACAGGCACTCTTGTGACCCCGTGGAAGGCACCGAATTCGTTTGGGCTCAGGGAGAGGACCCCTCCATGCTTTGACGAACCCTGGGGCTCCCAAGCAAAAATTGAAAGGTCGTTTGTTTTGCGAATTATTTCTTCTTGTAGCCTCCAAAATGCCTTGGTTCCCTCGCCGTACAGCATTGGAATATTAATATCAAATATTCCCAACAAGCAGTACGCCATATCTTCTGGTAAAGTGGTGGTCCGTTGCGCAGCCCAAGACATCTTTTCGGCAACTGGCAACTCGGGAAGACACTCGCAGTCACGCAACACCTGTTCGGATATGCGCGTAATTCTACTTAGCCTTTCCATGAATGTAGTCTTGCTGCCACGGAGACTCCACCATTGGTCATAGAAGTGAATATTTTTCGATGCGATAAGTTCTTGCAACGTCCAGCCGCGTGTAAACCATCTGCATTTCCCCAGTGTGTTGTCGTCAATCACGGAGCCACGTAGGTCCGAAAAATAGACGTAACAAATTTGCGCCCCCATGTACCAACGAAACATAGAATTGATAGCCTCGGATAGCTCTGCACTGCTAGTTTTGTCGATACAACAAGTATCCACCCAGGCGTAGTTGAGGCCATGCTCCACGCGGGAAATGCGGCAGGTTTCATTAATTTTGGCCCAACCCTTCATTTTCCGTGCATTCCCATTCATCAGGTCTTGTAAAGTGACCTCTTCCTCCTCCCAGGTGTGAGAGAGAATGGCATAGGGAGGGGTGTTAGACCCCAGAAACCCCTCCAACTCCAGCGTGTTAGTATTGAGTAGGCGCATTGATGAAACTGCCTTTTTTAGCTTAGATTAGATTAGATAGGCTTTATCGGTAGGGATTCAAAATCAAGGCTTGGGATTCTACTGCTTTGGAAATAGTATTACGTATATGTTAAAATAGGCAAATGCCTCAATCAGTCTTGCTTACGCCTTGCATGCGGCTGGCTATGGCTTACTTAGGTGGTGGGGCAAATTCAGAAAAAGGGTTGCCTTGAACACCTATTGACCGTACTCTGCTTACCTCAGCAGATTGTGCTTTTGATGTATTGTGAAATGGTTTGCATAATTAATCGTGACGTTATGCCGTTTTTATCCTTTACCCACCAAAGATCCTGCCTTTCTCACCATGTCCACAATACCGTTAGACTAACATGAACTGGTGGATTAAAATTTGATCTATAGCTACATCGACAAAAGTATCCTCGCAATTCTCAAATCTATTTAGTAATAGCCTACCCACCGAATAGCAGATCAATGTACAAGTCAGTAATCGGGTGCTAAAAATTGGAATTTCCTCGTGATACAGGGTAGGCTAGCGCGGAGGCTTACCGCTTTTGGTGCGGAGAAACTAGCCGCCCCGCCATGGCCTTGTCCGAATGAGGAGTCTTGCCGACTTTTGAATCAAGAACGGCTCCAGCAAATCATCCGATCCCGCCTCCGACCCGACACTCATCCAGCCGAGATGGAGCTTGTGTGGCAATCCTCGGGGACGACTCAGAGCAGGAAGCGCACATCACATGATAAGTTCCACGCCAATTGATTGAGGCCCGTGTAGCTAACATTATCGGGGCCGTTACCTTGCCAGAACTGCCGCGCTCGCAAAAAAAGATGCTACCATGTTGAGACCGCCGCCCCGAGGGCTGAGCCACAGGCCCTTGAGCCCCAATCCGAGACCACCACACGGGAATCAAGCCTGAGCCCAGGCCGTGCTGGCCCATACAATCCCGAGTCTGTTTTGGAGGACCTTGTGAAGGCTCCTGTTTCTGTTTCTGTGCGGGCCCCGACCGCTGAAGAACGAGAACCATGCTCATTGAATCCACAGCCCGCGGAAGTCCAACCCCAGTCAATTGACCAGAGCGCATCTGCCGCAGAGGCCGAAAGGGCGAAACGTCGATTGATTTGGTACAAGAGACACAGAAAGAGACCGGCTCCACCATCCTTGTCCGAGCACCAGCGCAAGTATCTCGAGCACGCTGGCGCCTTCGATGAACTGCCAAGATCCACTACCGACGCCCTTCTGCCGATCTATGTTTCACTTTTAGACGATCTTATCCCTGTAGTGGATGGTGCGAGGATTTTTCGTGATCACAGCAATGGAAACTCCTCCACATACCTCGTCAAGGCCATGTGCCTTGTCATCTGCAAGGCTAAACAAGCAGCTCCATTTTTACGTGTAACCGACGACGGCCCCATCCTTGAGCCCCTCGAGTTCGCCAGTAAGCTCTTGGAAGGTCTCGATGCAGCCATCAGAGCCGACTTGGAGTCTGACCGAGTTACCAAGGTCCAGATTCTGGCTCTCATGCACCTGCATAATGATGGTGTGGCTGGGGTAGATCGCTCTTTAACTCATCTCTCGCAGGCAATTTGCGAAGCTTGGTCAATATCACTACATCACATAATCGCCGGAAACCCAGATCAAGAGCAGTGTGATCTGCTGTGGTGGTCACTGCGAAATCTGGACAGATTAAACAAGCCAATCACATCAGGTGCAGCGCCCTTCATGATTGATGACACCGACGTCTCATTAGATCGAATTCAGCCGAGAGAGTCCAGCTATCGCTCTCAATTGATGGGCATTGCCCTGATACTTGGAGACCTCATGGCTAAGGCAACCAAGGTTTACAAGGCTAGCTCGAAAGCGACTGTCGATGATTGTGACAAGTTTCCATCGCTCACTGAACTCGTATCCGGAACCAGTTTCCACACCTTTTACAAACCACATAAAGGTGAGCAGCCCCGTTTCCATGCTCATGATGACACTCTGGAGCCAGAATTGACGTTATCCGTAGCATATTTGGAGATATGGTATCATGTCGCTGCCATGCTGTCTTGCAGATATAGTGGCCCGGGGAGTGTACCTTATAACCGCCGCTTGGCATCAACCGATTGTGTTCTCGCCATCATCTCGCTAGGGGCGGTTGAGAGCCTGCCCCCGCTTCCTCTCGTGCCATATGCCATCTCAATGTGTACCACCGTGATATACCGCGCCATTCGTGATGCACAACGGGACACAGAAGCCGCCTGTAGAGACCTTCGACTCTGCTGTGACGCATTGGATTCTTTGAGCCATAGATGGACTAGTGTGAAGGGTGTGGCAAAACTTGCCCGTCAACTATGGAGGATTACCAAATCGGGAACCATCAATGGACAGCCGAATCACAGCATCGAGCCGAGGCAAAGAGAGCCCAGTATAGAACCTGGAACAAACACCCAACGACCTGCTGAGGGACCTTTGGCTTTGACGGCCGAACACGCGCAGAAGAACGATTCAATGAGGGTTGATGATACTATTATTCCCATGCCTATAATTCAGCATAATCCGATATTTGCCGGAGAAGAGATACCAGGGGTCGGAGTGTCTTCCTTTCAGATTGATAGAGCGTTTAACGATTTATTCGATTATGGCATGCTGAATGGGGTTCGAGATCCTGAGACGTGGGAATTCTTTCACGTAACTAACGATGGGTTTGGAGATGGTTTCGAATGATGAATGGAATGAGAAAAAAAAAGAAACTAGTTTAAAATATTTAATTGGAAATTTTGGTTGATGAAGGTGCTGATAAAAGTTTGATGGAGGCATTCGTCAGGCCTGGGAGGTTGGATCCTTGGCTGTGCGAAAGCACAGTGAATCTAACGGTCTGAAAATTGAAACATAGCCAAGGTTATGCTAGAATACTAGTAATACAGACAAGAATAATATGTGATGGTGAACCCTCTACTTAAATTTCCATATCCTATTTTTTGAACCCGTAATTTCCCAATGGCGCCAATCAGTCACATATTGATTGGGGTAGTACCTTTAAACAGACTCGGCCTTTTCCTTATCCTCTTTCCCGTCAGCAGAGCCACCTCTAGTTTCACCCTTGGCATCTGTAGTGGCAGCTTGCTGTTTCTTGAGGTTCATGTTCTCTTTTACACTCCGCCACTCCATCGCCAGCGCCCCTAGAATGCTAATGCAGACCAGGATCAATCCTACCATGAATACATGGCGAAGAGACTCATTATAAGCAGACATGACAGCAGGTTTGATTGATTCGGGAATGTTTGTCAAAGATGTAGCACCGCTGTTTTGGATCATCTCGGGGCTAAACCCGGGGAGTGATGATAGTCGCTTGAGCAATTGGTTGTTGAGGACATTTTGGCCGACAGAGATGAATAAAGCACCTCCCAACAGCTGAGAGAAGAACATCAAGGAAGTGCCGATAGATATGTCTTGTTTCGGGAGAACTGTTTGGGCAGCCAAGTTTGGAGCCTGAGAAACACACCCAATGCCCCATCCATATAGGATTTGGTAACCAATTAGTTTGGCTAGCGGGGTGTTGATTTGCAGGGTGTTCAATAACCCGGCGCCCACGCTCATGAGGCACACACCGAAAATCATGAACGGAGTATAGTATCCAATACGACGGACGAAGGCACCAGTCAAAACGGAGGATATGACCATGGAAATAATGAGAGGAAGCAACCGAATGCCAGAATCAATGGCCGAGACGCCTTGGATAGCTTGGAACCAGACTGGAAGGTAGTAGACTAGGTCTTATTAGCCATATTCATTATCTCGTGAAAGGCATCGTCAATTTACCAAAAGTATTCATTTGAGAGCCGATGCACAAAGACGAGAAAGCACCAGCGACTATGCTGCGTTGCAAAAAGATCCTCGGAGCAATGGTAGCAGTCTTGGGCAAGAATACCTGGACCAAAACAAAGCAGACCAAAAGAACGCTACCGAGAACGAGAAGGGTGATAATTCGAGCGCTGTCCCACTATAACATGATCAGTGTCAAAATGATATAACTGATTTTGGATTCAAGCTCACAGCATATGTTAAACCGCCCCATTGAAGCGCAAGGATGATGCAAACACTGCCTGGAATAATGACTGAAGTGCCGAGGACATCTAGGCGTGCTAGCTTGGATTTTGTCGGGACCTTTGCCGCGTCTTTGTCGGGAATATTGAGCAGAAAGAAAACGACCAACATGGCGATACCGCCCAGTGGAAGATTGATGTAAAAGCACCATCTCCAGCTGACCTTGGAAGTGAAAACTCCTCCAAGGAGCGGTCCAACCACCGAAGACAAACCAAAGATGGCACCGAACATGCCTTGGTACACAGGGCGTTTGTGCAGCGGGACGGAATGCATGATGACGACAATCTGGGCGCAGGCGGTACGAGTTAGCTCATTAGTCTACTAGCTTGATAAAATCTCTGAAAAATGAACTATTGGCAGTTTCTAGAATAGCCTCTTGCTGGGTGACCTACCACTCCGCTGTAAATACCTGCAGAACCTAAACCTGCAATGGCTCGACCTATGATGAAGGCGATTGATGTTGGGGCAGCTCCGCACACGGCAGATCCGACTTCGAAGAGAAAGATGGTTGAAAGGAATGTGGTTTTGATGTTGAACAATGTGTAGATTTTGCCGAAAAGGAGTTGAAAGGCGCATGTCGTCAAAAAGTACGCCGAGCCGTACCAGCCAATGTCGGTGACTGAGTTGAACTCGTTGGTAATTTGTGGAATAGCGGTGGTGATGATTAAGCGATCCTGGTATATTGTCAGACAATGGTTGAGATGCAAATAAACACTGCACTTACCAGAGTAACCAAAAACATGCAAGTAAACGCCGAAGTGAGAAGTAGGCCAAGTTTCAGTCCAGATGGGTATACAGTGTCATCGACAGCAGCCGTCGGGATAGGCACATTGGCCCGTGGGACTTTCCCATCATCTTCAACAGAAATTGAAGTCTCGGTTGATGTTTTCGTACTTCCAACAGATCCCAAAGAGGATGGAGGCGTCTCGCCTTGCTCTCTCTTTGAGAAGATCATGGCGCTGTCTTGGGTACGTCGTACGAGGAGTAATCTTGAGAGGGAGCGAGGGGTTGAAGAAGGGAAGGCGTTGAAGAGATTGAAGAGAAGAAGAAGTGAGAATTAGTATGAAAGACTCAATTTATTTAATAGACGACATGAGTCGAATAGTTTGCTTCACCATGGCGGAAAGTCGTCCCCGAGCTGATTTCGGGCCCGAGATGTTCACATTGGGTTAGCGCAAAGTGAATCAACCAATGGCGAGCTTCTCTAGCATGACCTTGCGCTAAACCCTTCTGGGGTCCGAGCCCCCGAGCTCCGAGCCCCGAACAAAGCCTTTAGCATCACCCCAATGTGAGGCTTGACTAGAGACGCGACACATGGTCCATCAATTCGAGTCTCCGTCGCACCATTCACCACCATGGTACAGCCATCAACCACTGAAAGCCGACGTAAGAACGCGTGCTCAACTTGCGCCCGTCGCAAAGTCAAGTGCGACAAAGCTGAGCCTTGCTCCAACTGCGTCAAGGCTCAAGCAGAATGCACCTACGAAGCTCCGGTCGCACCTCGACCACGCAAGCGGGCCGCTGAAGATGACCTCGTCGTTCGCCTCGCTACTTATGAAGAATTGATGCGCAAGAATAATATTGAGTTCACCCCGCCTGCCAATATCTGGATATCATCAGGATTGGAAGCCCCGTTGAAGCACAGTGTCTCTCCAAGTCCTGACCGGGAACCGCGTTCGATACGGCACCCGGCCCCGATGGTTGGTCCCGCAATCGAGATGGCTGCACCCAAAGAACTGTGAGATTGTTGACTTGCAATGTAGTCAGATTGTTTACATGCTGACCTATTTCGTTTAGTTGTTTGTGGTCGAACTTAAGCCCTGAGGTTGGTTGTTCTTCGTTACTCACTCGTTAACAGAACTAACGTGGTTGCTGCAATAGCTCAAACACCCTCCCATCCAAAGCCTGCGCCATAGAGATGACCCTTGCCTTCATCTAACATCACCGCTTCAGGTGGTTGTCTCGGGAGGCGAATCCCCACTTCATGAGTTGCATCCGGAACCGAGACTCATGTACCGACTCTGGCAAATTTTTGTGGATAGTGTCAACCCACTCATCAAGATCGTGCATGTGCCAAGCCTGCAGCAGCGCATCATGGAGGCAAGCTGGGATCCAGACACAATTCCACAGCCACTATCGGCTACTTTGTTTGCCATATACACCCTCGCCGTTACCTCTATGTCTTCAGATACTTGCCAGGCCGCGTTTGGTGAGCCCAGGACGACCTTGCTGAACCGCTACGCAGGCGCAACCATGCGTGCCCTAGTCGCTGCTGACTTTCTCACAACCAGAGATTTTGAGGTTTTGCAGGCTTTTGTTCTGTTTCTGTTCGCAAACCCGGAATCCGAGTTGACTTTGACTCTGACGGGGGCTGCCAAAAGGCTAGGTCAAAAGATGGGCCTGCACTACGTGAAGACTGATCCAAAAGTATCCTGTTTCAACAGGGAAATGCGAAATCGGCTCTGGTGGCTGTTGCTTGGGTTGGATTCTCGCACTCGGGCCATCCTTGTTCCAGGGACGAAGCCGCCGTTGCCAGACTTGGGAGATCTTCGTATGCCATTAAACATCAACGACGCAGATTTGCACCCAGACATGACGGAGCTTCCCATCGAGCATAGCACACCGACAGAGATGATGTGTGTGTTGATGAAATATGAGGTTCCCAACTGGCTTCGGTCATCTGTTTCCGCTGCCAAGGTTTTCCGGAACATCAGCCAGGGTCCTGGTAAGGGGGTTCACGCATCAGTGGAGCTGGAAGACGGTGCAATCGATGAACTAGAAGCTATTTACGAAGAAAAGTATTTTCGGAACTGCGATAAACGTATCCCTCTTCACAGCATAACCCAAACCATGGCAAAGCTCGCCATTGCTCGGATGCGTTTCAAACTTCACCACCCTCGAACACGACTTGCTGCCAACGGCGGAGAGGTGTATTTGACTCGAGAAGAAAGCGACCTGACATTTGAGTCGGCGCTGACCTTTCTTGAAATGGTATACGTGGGCACGAGAAGCAAATTCTCACCGCATTTGTTTACGCACCTCACCACCATGAGTCAGATGGACGCCTACATTTACGTTGCTAGCGAGCTCAGACGACGCTCTTCGGGCGAGCGGGTGGATTTGGCCTGGAAGCTGACCCAAGATCTTTACGAAAACCACCCCGAGCTGATTGAAAACACTGAAAACAGCTTCTTTCTGGCGCTGGGTGCATTGGTTTTCGAGGCTTGGGAGGCGCGTAGAAAAGAGCTGGCTGATGGCCGCATTGTTCCGGAGACCCAAACGGCCCCGGAATTTATTCAACTACTGAGCGATAGGAGGTCGAAAGTAGCCGAAGTTAATGCTGAGCTCCCTTTTGTTTTTCCTACCGACGGGGTTGAGGATGGACCAAATAGCAACTATTTAGATTGGGAATATTGGAATGACTTTTTGAGAATCTAGCAGGATATTAATGACACGTAGTACGATTTAGTGGATATTTGTTCATAAGAACGATAAATATACGATTCCGCTATAACAATACATATATACACATATTTTCTTCTTTTACCTCAAAAAGAGCGCATGCAACTTGACTTCGTCGGGTGCTCCCGTTGTTGAGCCCTCCTAATTAGACCTTTGGAACAGTCAGCCTTGGGTCCCGTAGAGTGCGTTGGGTGACTATTAGCTGGTATCTTGACTGTTATTTGCCATACTCCGCTTAGATGAAGCCGGAGCGACCTATGTAACCTTGCAATTGCACATGTCATACCCTTAGTTTCAGGCATGAGAGCTCAAGTCTATTTGTATTGAAGGTTTGCAATCGCAGCGCAAGCTTGGCGGAGAATTGGCACAATTGATGTGCAAAGGAGTTTCCGTGGTCATAACTAAGCCACTCTCATGAAAGCGTTCTCATAACAACGATTTCATAGTTATCTTCAAGTCTAAATGCATGGTTGAGGCGATTATGACCGGAACAATGATGAAAAGGAAACAAATCATGAGAGTCACAAAAACTGCCGGGCGGGCAATCAAGGACTGGAAAAGCTTCCATATGGGCTGACAGATCCAAACCATGAAGGTCGAGACAGGCGCATAGACCAAAAACATGAAGATTGAGACCGGCCACCTGATCCAGAAGCGATCGTCTTTGTTCAGCGGCACTCCGCCCAGCTGGCCAGATATCGGTCGGATCTCGTTTAGAAAGCCCGCTCCCTCAGATTCTGGATCATTTCCCCCAGACTCTGCATTATTTAGCCCTGCCGGGGAGATTCGTTTGTTTTAGGTGGAAAGCTAGGGCGGAACTTACCAATATCGCCCCGAGGCCATCTTGATGACCCACTGATTGGGGTAGCTCTTCCTTTTACTCTGAACATGATAATCGGGGTCTTGCGTAGCGTAGACTTATCTTTTATATCCAGAACAAAGTATTGGATATTGCCTGTCGACGGACCATTTCAAAATATCTCCAAGGACACGAGGTTGCAGCCGGTTCGTTCTTGGCAGCGGTGTCCGAGGCTTTTTGTTGGACTGCGCCACTCAGCACAGCGTCAGACTGCATCGGCCCGCCATTTCATCCGGCAAGGCATCCTGCGCCTTGTTCGTCAGCCCACTCAGGCTCAATCATCAATTCAACATGCCTAACTCACGGTCTTGGTAACAGAAAAAAAGACAATGGAAGGGCTTCTTGTTGTGGATCTTGCGCGAAATGTCTTCACTCTCCTCGAAGTGGGTGCGAAAGTATCTAAAAAGACTATCAAGGCGTACAAGTCCAAGGGCGGGCTACTGGAGGGAGACGAAGACCTTAAGGCTGATGCAGAACGCCTTCAGTCGTTGGCTCGCCTTATTGACCAAGAAAACCGCACTCTAGCCGACCAGCAAGGCCCAGACATGAACAGCGCTCTAAGTACAATTGCGAAGGAATGCGGGGCTACCGCTACAGCCCTGATCAACGCCCTCGAAGATATACGCGCACCGACAGAATCAAGTCGAGCTTGGGAGGATTTGCGGTTTATGATTACGCGAAGCTCTAAAGAAGGAAAGATTTTGAAAATGGAGGCAAAATTTCGCAGCCTAGAAAAGACCCTTGCTCTTCACCTCACAGCTGCTTCGGGGTAGGTTGTTTGATAGCTGACTATCAGACTTCATCGCTAACAAGCTTAACCATGGTAGCACCCAGCAATCAGCAATTCATGCTGTACTGCGGGATCTCAAAAATCGCAATGCAGAATTGGAGGCCAACACTACAACCAAACTGGAGGAAATTTATTTGCTATTGCGAGAAACACAGTGGTTTGCTGTTGTCGACAACAAAAAAACGGACAATCTTGTGGAGGATGCAGTTACCAGACTTATTTCACATTTGGATGAATTTCAAGCAGAAGCTCGCAGAGTCAAGGTCGAACAAGCGGTTCTTCAAAGCTTGCTCTTTCAGAAAATCCGACAGAGGCATGATGCCATCCTCGAACGTCACGTGGCCACATTTGATTGGATTTTTACCCAACAGCGATCCTGTTTCTCTGAATGGCTGAAGTCTGGAAACGGATTCTTCTGGGTCAAAGGGAAAGCAGGCAGTGGGAAATCAACGTTGATGAAATATCTGGCTGGGCATAACACAACACGATCAAGACTGCAGGCCTGGGGCGGAGATCGTCAGGTTATCACAGCCAGCCATTTCTTTTGGAACGCCGGAAGCCAAATGCAAAAATCTCTTCCAGGCTTACTGCAAACGCTACTCTACCAGGTTTTGAAGGAGTGTCCCGAGCTCATTCAAGAGGTCTGCAAGTCTCGAGTGACATCATCATCAAGCGCACTCTCCGAACCCTGGGATGAGAAAGAACTGCTCTTGGCTTTTAAGGAACTCTCTCGCCAAGATTCACTCCCTTTGAAATTCTGTTTCTTTATTGATGGCCTAGATGAGTATACCGCTGGCAGAAAGAGCTATAACGGTACCTTTGACGAGCTGCTTGAGCCTCTGAGAGTACTCGCCTCGTCAGGTTCTATCAAGATATGCGTGTCCAGTCGGCCTTGGAACTATTTTGTCGCCGCCTTTAGTCACGAGAAGTGGCAGCTTCAACTTGAAGATCTCACCAGAGGGGATATCCAAGAATACGTAAAGGCAGAGCTAGGCAGTGATGTACGTTTTCAAAAGCTCTCGCTAGCGGATAATAGGTGTACTGAAATGCCTCACATCATTGTCGAGCGAGCTCAAGGTGTATTTCTTTGGGTTTATCTGGTGGTCAACTCACTCAAAAGAGGGCTGTCCAATGACGACAATTACTCAGATCTTCAGCAAAGGCTGGACGAACTTCCTGCTAATCTTCAAGAGTACTTTGAACATATGCTCCAGTCTATCGAGACGATCTACTGGGACCAGGCCACAAGAATCTTCCGGGTAGTCATATGTGCTGGCCATTCAATTCCTCTTGTTGGGTTTGCATATCTTGACCAGGAAATGACGGACCCAAATTATTCCATCCAAATGCAGTTACACCCTTTCCCGCCACATGAAGTTGACCCAACATGCCAGAGACTGAAGACCCGTCTCAATGCCCGCTGCCGAGATTTGCTTTATGTCACTGAACACACACAAGAACTCGATATCGTGCGGTATCAAGTTGACTTTTTACATCGAACTGTCAGAGACTTCTTTCTTGACACAGGAGTCCTGGGCAACATGATTAAGCAGCGTCCCACAGGCAAATTTGACCCACATCTATCCTTGTGTCGCATCATGCTCGCCTTGAGCAAAAGAATGCCCATTGACAACTCCAATTCTCAAGTCTACAACCAGGTCTTTGTATTTGCAGACAGCTTGATGCACTATGCCTGGGAAATTGAGAATTCCCAAGAAGATGCTGATAAGAGCCAAGATGAGTACGAGCCGAAGGATGATAGTCTGACGGAGTCATTCAAGATACTCGACGAAATAGACAAATCGAATTCAGAGCGATGGAAAAATCTCGGCTGTCATTGGATGAATATTAAGGATCCCCCAAAAGGTCTTTTCCAGGAATATCAACAAAAGACATTCCTCGCGGGTACAATTCAGGCGGGCTTGTCGTTGTATGTGGAGGAACGGCTTCGCCAAAATGCATCACAGGTTCGACAGAAGCGAGGCCGCCCTCTACTTGACTACGCTCTCCGGCCGGCAATGGTGACGCCCTTGACAATAGCAAGCACGGGCCAAGGTCCCGTGTTGCCGATAGTGAAGCTACTTTTGGAGCTAGGAGCGGACCCCAACGCTGGGATATATATTTACGATGGAAGGACACCATGGGAGCTCTTCCTGCGCACGTGCTTCCAGTGCCTAGATCAGGGCTTCGGGTCTGAAGACGTGGCTAAAGACATCGGAACAACAATGCAAATGATGATTCGTGGGGGAGCAAAGGTCAATTACCCCATAAAAATGGAAGATGGGTCAGAAGTCGATATCATGGATATTCCAACAAAACTCGGCTTGTCATCTCACCAAACCGAGCAGATAAGACAACTTGTTCAAGAGAAAAGGAACACTGGATCTTTATTATCATGGATTCCCGGATGGAAGAATTTCCTGTAGACGTATTCATAGCCGCGATAAATTTATAATTTTTCTGTCCTTAATCTTCGTGCAAATCATCCAAAGCCAAACCTGAAACAGGAATAAAATAGCCCAGAGACCTCGATCGACATGCTTGTGCGAATCTAAGAGGTAGAGTAGTGTCACCAGCAGCAATAATCCTCACTTCAGGACATTAAATAAGCATAAGAAGCATGAGAATGCCCAGCGGCCATATCCTGGGCCATGTGTCCTCCGAAATATATCGCATCCAACTGAACTGCATAAGATACGAGCGCTTTTGCGTCCCAACCAGGGCCTTCAATAAATCAACACTGGGCCCATTATGATCGGATGCATGATCAAGCTTCACAATATCCCAATTCATGTGATTCTAACCCGACTTTTATAACTAGGTTAGAAATAGCGTCAGCCCTAAACCTATCGTTGACTCTGTCACCATAGTCAAGCTAGTTTCAAGAGTGTCCTCAGAGTAGCGGCCTCCTAGGGGACCTCAAGTCCGGGTGCATTGTTAAGCCGATTGCCAATGGAACAAGAACAAAAAGAAAAGAAATCAAGAGAATCACGCAAAATGCCGGGTGTATGACCAAAGCATGCAGGGGCTTCAGTAAAGGCCAATATATCAAAAACATGAATATCGAGACCGGCCACCTGATCCAAAGCCTCTCCTCTTTGACCGGTGGGACTGCAACCAGCGGGTCAGATATTGGTGGGGCATCGTTTGACGGGCCCGCACCCTCAGATTCTGCATCATTCAGCCCCATCAAAGTACCTTGGTATCTTTTGTGTAAAGATACTACCAGGGTATGGCTTACCGATATCACCCCGGGGCCATCTCGACTCTCCAATGACCGGGGTGGCTCTTCCTTTTGCTCTGAACATGGTTCCTAGGGCCGTGTGTGCCGGAGACTTGATGCTTATCTGGAACAAAGTCTAAAGGGCCGCTTTTAGACACAGATGGGAGACATGTCTTCAAAGACCTGAGATGACAACCGATGCAGCGCTTTGCAGAGGTGTGTCCGAATTTTCTCCAGGCGACGCCACTCAGCATAGCGTCAGATTGCATCGGCCCGCCATTCATCCGGCGAGGCTTATCACGCTGACTCGCCATAAACCTGTCACAATCTAATCACCAACTTCACATGCTTCATTCGCACTATTGTCAGGTATAGAGGATGAGCTGGCCCCAGGGAGTAGGGGTTGGATCAAGGATCCGCCATCAATTCCCCACAAACTATTGAACTTTTGGGTCGAATCAAAAATAGATATATATTATTAGCATTAAAAGTACCCCATATTAACATGATACAGAAGTATGTAAAAAGGGGTATGTAAAACGAGTATGTAGAAAGGTATACAATCCTACGTCCTCAGCTTCCCCCATTCTTCGGCCAATTTTCCGACTAGTCTCGAGCTTCCTTTTCCTTCTACTCATTGCAAACGAAGCCATTTTCAAATACATATTGGCCAGTTGCCCGTTGGTTATCGGCTAAGAAATCTCCACTGTACACAGGCTCGGTTGAATAAAATGGCGGATAGGAGCCGGGAGGAACAGGGGCGTAGTTAGACCAAGAATGTGCTGCCATTTCATTGACTGTGTCGTATTGTCCGCCAACCCCATACCCAGAATCGTAGCTGAAATGAAGCAAGCCAAGAGGGTCCTGAACATCTCTTTGCATCACGGGAATCAGACCTGCCTGATGAATATCAGGGTACAGAGTGGGGACATTGTGTGTAACCGCGTCTGGATAGAAATTGTTGAAAGCAAATCCAGGAAGGGGGTTTCCATGAGGATCAAAGTCCAAATTAATGGATTCAGCATTTGAACCTCCAACCGAAAGGCCCAAAGAGTACGCGATGGGGTCTGGTTGAAGTTCCATCAAATTTGGACATCCAAGATCACTGTGATGGAGGGTTGGTAAGGCTTGAGCGCTGTTCTCCGTTGGAGCCGCGATGCGACAGTCTCTATTCGGGTTGCTTGGTAACTGAAACATGTCAGAGCGTGACTGGACGCTACTGGATCTCTTCCTAACTTCTGAAAAGTCGCGCGAATCCGCAACCACCAGTCGATCGTCGGCCCGAGAATCAGGATCAATCTTGGTGATCGGGATTTGGACTGTGTCGTCTATATCGCAGTCTTTGGCTTTGAAAATAGACTCGCTTGAACCATGACCTCTATGCCGCCAGAGGCGCTGGTGTGGAGGCGGGACATCATACGCGACGTTTATGATCTGATTGGCTATACACTCTGACAGATCGAGGTTGTTGAGTCCCCGCTTCAGCATCTGGGACACCATAGTCTGGTTGCTGCGGCGGAGAAAGTCTGCAACTTCAAGAATCGGTTCTCTGACATACCACGACGACTTGGAAGGAGTATCGTGGCTGAAATACGTGAACCACACGTAAAGCCATTTGAGTTCACGCTTGTGAACGGGTTCGGGGACATAGTCCGAAGGGCCGTTGAGAATGAGTCTTTGGATGAGTTCAGCTTTCTTGACGTTGACCGCCGTTCGAAGCTTCTCAAGATCATCCTCATGAAAGTACTCGCTCAGTTGCCCAGTGCTTGGGTCACTGGTGGCGTGGGTGTGGACTCGCTCCAGATGCTGAGTAAGATGGCAGAACTCGGTTATCTTATGAGTGGCGCATCTGAAATATCGGCATGGATCCCACCGAAAGAACGGGCATGCGAAATTCTTGGTCGGCCTAGGTTTGTTCTTGCCGTCTTTGGGGTTCGGGTAGAGAAGCATTTTGAAGTGTAATGTAGGTTGAGATTCTGGATAAGTGTTGACGAGTAAGTTCTGGTTGTTTTTTGAATATAATATGTTTGATCTGAAGTACTTCACAGTTGTTTGTGGCACTTAGTTCATACTTATTTATCGACCACCTACTCTCGGGACTTCATTTCAGCTAAATTGTTGGACTGAAGGCACAGCGATATGTGTCTTACACTCTCAAAAAATAATGCATGAAGACGGGATCACGATTGATACCGCATCTCACAGTTGTTCAAATCCTCTTCCCGCCACTCTTATTTTTACAAAACAAAGAGGGACATGCTAGCTTTTTTCTTCTTTTTTCTGCTCGTATTTTGAGACTCAACGGCAGAGACACGGGATCCAAGCCTCTTAGTTTACAAATGATTGCAAGAAACTGATGTTTTTCTGCGCCTCGTCCGCTGTGGCTTGACTAGAGTCATGTGTTTGATGCGCATGATGCGCAAATCCCAGCTTTCTGTGTTTCACATTTTCAAACCAGCCTTTTCGCAACAAGCGGTGTGACCAGAGCAGTCCGTGGCGCGGCAAAATGAGATGCATTATGGACTAGCGTACCTCATATGTTGCCATATGTCTCATTTTACATAACTTTAGCTGTCTAGTTTGAACAAAAGAGTATTCCGAGGTAGGCAAGCCTATTTCGGCGTATTTAACTACGAGTATCGGCGTATTTAACGACGAGTATCGGCGTGTTTCAGTTGTGAAGGTCAACAATCCCTTCGGTCCAAATCGTTGTAACGGAGTACGTGAAACACGATCACAGCAATCAGGCCACAAGTGCCCAGCCTCAATGTTAAAGTCGGAGGACCCCAGCTATCCGAATCAAATGTCCGGCGCAGCCGCGATCATGAAAAAAGTAAAACTGGGATATAACAGATCTTCATAAGCTTCAGAACTCTATAAAAACAAGATAACAGCCAAAGTAATCTGTTTGGTCATGGCAGGGCCCACAACGCAGGCCTGAATGACATTAAACGGTAATGTCCTACGTTACTGATCACGAACTATTTCCCAACTAAGCACAGATTACGATGCTAGGAGTAAAGACGCGAATTTTAAAAGTGTCTGGGTGGAGCGAAAAGAGGCGCGCGTTAAACGGTTCACCCAGTTGACTGAGGGGAAGAATGCCGTTTTCTAGGGCCCACGTGCGTTGCCACGCTCTTAGTGTGTCTCGTTATCGGCGACATCAGGGTCCGGATATAAGGTACGTATTGTTTCTGTGGCACCATCTGGCACGCCTGCAATATAGGGCTGGAGATGGCAACGCGAAGTTACACATTGCCTGACAGCTACCCAAGGCGATTTCAAGTTGGAAACGATTCGCCGGGCAGCAGAGATATCATCATCGGTGTTGAATTCCCCGCCAAATACATAATCCCAATCGAAAAGCGATGCTACATCGTCCAATAGAAACCGGTCAAAAGGGGTCAGACTAGATTTTGTTCGGAGGCAGGTAGTGGGATCGAATCGACGACGGTTTGGTGACATATTGATTGTGACGTGCAGAGCTAGCTAGACTTGAGATTAGCGAGAAAAGGCTATCAGCATGCAATGCATTGTGCTCGGCGGACGAATCTAAAACATAGTCCAAGAATTGCTAGCCAGGCGACAGGCTACAATTAGTATGGCAGAACAGCTCGCAGTAAATTGTAGGGTGATCGTCGTGCGGTGGCGACAATGGCACTTGGTCGAGATCACGGTTATCGACAAAGCCGAGAAGGTGGCGCTCGAGTGCTTCGTCTCGACCCATGCCCCAAGTTGCGCCCGGCCCCCGGTACGCATTTTCGGTGTTGCTTCCATGAGCGACATGGGAAGCTGGTGACACGGGGCCCACGAAGTCGCGTCAGCCAGAGGGCATCAGCGCGTTGCGAGATGAGGTCTCAACGATACGTCATATTATTGTCTCAGACTGTGTTCTATTTTTAGACGCATTTCTTTTCGTGCAATCGGAGTAGGGTAGGCAACGCAAGAACTTACTCTATGATTGATTTTCGGGATAACAAGCCATCCATTAATTATAAGAGGTTCTTCTAATTAATATTAATAACAGGAATGACGGGGGTGTGAACGGTCGCGATGGCGTGTTGGTCTAACGTGCAGAAACTTCCAAAACGTCCAGCTCGCTCTCAAACCTACGTGGCATCAACCTCACGATAGAAGCTACTTCCCGGTGACCATAAACGATTCATTTTAAGATCTCTCAATTGCCAGGGGGGGTTTTCCTAAAAACTCCAAAACCATAGGCATATTTCTTTCGCGATGTTCACAATGGCCATCATGATTCATCGTCAGATCAGATCTCGTTCCAAACCGGTCTAAGCCTATTGTTTCTACGCCAGTTTACATCATTTTTCTATCAAACCCTTGCACTCTAGTCGTTTGCCATCGTGCTGTCGTAGAATTAGCTCCAGATCAGAGATTATGGTTGGGGAAAATTTTACTTTGCTGGGCAAAACCTGTATTCTGCCTACATCTTCATCAGATAAGAGAGTTGCGACAACCCACGACACGGGTACATTGCGGCCCTATCAACACATGCTAATATCAAAATTCTCTCGCCAACGAATCTGTAGCTATGTCACTTGCTGGGCAACCCCTGCCTATAACTGTGGGATTCAACCACCCGGCTGCTCTTCGCAATTTGTCGTTGAAGAAGATGGCGATTTAGGAATCACATTTGATTCCGTCACATCTTCTTTTTGCTCCTGGAACTCAACTTGGCGCGGCGTCGACGGCTCCACAAAATGCTCTTCATCAGAGGGGTCCTCAAGATCGTCCCACGCAGGTATCCGTTTGCGAACAGCGCTAGTCAATGCCGCCGAGCTATTCAAGCGGGAGTGCCCCTGGGCTTCTTCGGGTGACTTGGGCCCTTCGTTCCGTTGCATATTTACGGCGCTCATGTTGTCGTTGACACTATTGGGATCTTTCGTGGTCCATTTTCCGTGAATTAGCCTGAAGAAGGGCAAGCATACGGGGATTCCGATGCAAATCATGGTGACGACTATTTCAGCAACGGACCAAATTGCGGCTGGTACAGTTGCGGCTAAGAGCAGAGAGAATTAATAAAAGAAATCCCGGAATTTCCCTTGAAGCTGAATAGGGGAGATGTTACTTAGGAAATAATCTCGATCAGCAAGTTTGCTGATTTCTGTCGTTCGTTTGATGCCAAATATCCCCGCGCTACGGCAAACGTCTCTATTAGATACTCTAAACTTGCCCGAAATGACTGGGAAGTAGCAAACTCACATTACACCTACGCTCAGACTCGTTAAGATTAGGACCTTGTCCTTCCTATTCATTTGGACTTTCCACAGGACAAACCACGGGAAAACGGCGAAGAAGAAATCAGCGAATACACATACGGCTGGATAAGATGCACTTTTCTTAGTAGGTGAAGCAAATGAAAGCTATTACAAAATGGTATACTTACTTGTAACAGCTAGTGCTGCTGGAACAAAAGAGATGGGGCATTCCCCTTTTACTCTTAGATCCCAAATCAAGGTGACCGGGCGGCACTGTGTCCAGTACACAATGCAGCATGCAATTGAAGCTGCTATCAGCAGGAAGTTGACGGCCCATATCGAGACCTTGTGCCACGGTTCTTGCACAATCCGCAAGAGAAAAAAGCCGAGCGAGCATTTGGCCACGATCATGCCGCTGGAGATTAGATTGATGCCAATTCCTTCATAGAAGTGGGCCCTGGCCTTGTCATCACCATTGGGTATGACATGCTGTCCGAATCCATAATGTGATGATATCGTCATAATAACTGAAAATGCAACAAGGAATATCTGAACTGGCAGTCAGCTCTCGCTGTCGAACGTGCAGCATCAAAGCCCGGGACAATTTTAGCTTGGTGACTCACAAATGCAAGGATATAAGCGTAATCGTCCAAACCAAGCCACGACAACAAAAACACGCGGGCGTATATTCTTATTGCAACAAAGATCGCCACGAGCATTGTCATTGCCCAAGTGACGCCAACAAACCAGATTCCATCCTCTTCGATTGCCATGTCGTGCCCCTAGGCCACGCCTGGATGTTGTCCGCCCAACTCTAGCCAGCCGTAATTGGTGGTATTGAATTTGTGTGTTGAGTTTACTGTGCTTGGGCCAAAGTTAGGCATCAGATGCCTGGACCCTTTGGAGTTCAAATTCGGCTCCTGATTGTGGTTGTGGACGAAGGCAAATTGAGTCGCGGCGGTATCGCAAGGTGGCTCGTGGGTTGCAAGAATGGCGGAGCTTCGAGATGTTGTTCGCTAAGGATGGATTTGTTGGGATTGATGAACCTTTAGTCGTTCGTGGAAGTTGATGCGCAAAAAAGGATGCAAAAGATTGAGCGTCCTCGCATGGGCTGGCGCAAACGCCGTGATGATTTCGGGCGAGAAAGAAATGAGAGTTGAGATGGAAAATGTCAAGTTGGGGGGCCCAGGTACTGTTCCGCATCCATCTTTACCTCATAGACGGACGAGAGTTCGTTCCGCCCCAGAGTTCATTGCCGGTCGCATTCCCGCCACCCGCCCACTCTTAAAACTGACACGGTCTAGCGGCTGGTGGATGATGGGATGATGAGGATGGTTCTCTCGAGTCAGGTGAACCTTGGAGGCGTCAGTGCGAATCCTAAAAGAAGCTGAAGTTACGCCCCGAACTGGTTAGCGCGTGCGCTTCTCGGGGAACACAAGCCAGCGCGCCCGGTCGGGTTATCAATCACGGTCGCCGGAATGGCGTCATGTGGCACACGTCCTAGCCAGGGATGATGACTTTGCTGAGCGATGAGTTGCTTTGTTTCACCCAGGTTCCCACTTGGTCGATAAATTGCCCCGGGCGAGAGCTGATATATGCCCCCTGCAGAACTACTTTGGCGTCGGGCGAGTTGCCTCTTCAGTCTGTTCGTTAACGCGCACGCTACTTTGTGGCTTTCTTGATTTGAGACACACTTTCTTGGATTCAAAGCCACAAACAAACCTTGGCCGGCTGGCCCTTAGCGAATGAAGGGCCTAGAATGCAAACCATGTGGGGAAAATGAGCAGCGAGGAAACCATAAACGGACGATAAGCATCATCGCCTCGATGCGTCACCGCCACAGTTACACAAGCTAGCAGGCTGGGCAATGTTGAATAGCTTCGGTAAGCTTGGATGCAGGCGCAACGATGGCATGATTTCTCCACTTGAAAGTCCAACGGCGCAGCCCCAACCTGCCCGACGAACTTGGTGAATTGGAGTTGAGTTCATGGCTCTTGGATCAAGACAAAAAACTGATCTGTCCTTTAATTATCACTAAAAAAGAATGGCTAGGCCGAATTCCGCTCTTCCTCCGGATCCCTTCCGCTCCCATAAATAATACGTCACATCACGACAACTTTGACGTCGGAGGGCTTCGGTCGCCAACTTCGAGCTTTGCCTTCTCGCGGAGCATCTTGCGTAGAATTTTCCCAGACTGGTGTTTGTTAGCTGTGAGCTCGGGTAGTGGGAACAATCTGACTTACTGGGTTCTTGGGGATAGCATCGACAAATGCAACGCCGCCCTTAAGTCGCTTGTGCTTGACGACCCTCCCTGCTACCCAATTGCTGATTTCTTCCGCCGACACCTTGGAGCCTGGCGCGCGCACGACATATGCTCGTGGAAGCTCCTCGCCCTTGATTGTCACGCCGACGACTCCAACATCCGTCACGTCTGGCCTCTCGAGGAGCAAGGCCTCCAGTTCGGCCGGTGCGACTTGGTTTCCCTTCACCTTGATTAACTCCTTCATGCGATCAACCAGATACAGAAGCGCTCCCGACTCATATTTATCGACGTAACCAACGTCGCCTGTACGTAGCCACCGGGTTCCATTCTCATCCACAATAATAGTCTCATTGGTCGCTTTTGGATTCTTCCAATACCCCTTCATGACAATTGGACCAGCAACCCAGACCTCGCCAGATTTGCCAGGAGATGTAATTTCGGAGCCGTCGGCATCAACCAGCCTGAATGCACAATCTGGCATAATTTCGCCAACCGAGATGCTTCCACGGTCGTCTCTCAGAGGATCCCATGTCGAGGCCGAGCATGTTAATTCCGTCATGCCCCAACTTGTCCTCACTCTGACGTCAGGTCCAGCCAGCAGCTTGTCCGCCGCATTTAGAATGTCAGGCGCAATGGGAGCTGCACCGTTTCCAATAAGCACCAAGCTGCTGTAGTCGAATTTCTTCGCAATCGGGTTCTTTACAATTGCATTGTAGATAGGAGGTACTGCAGCGAGATGGGTGATGCGGAACGTCTGGATGTGCGTCAGAAGCTTGATGAAATCGAAACTTGGCATAAAGTAGCTCGTCATTCCCTGTTGGGGGAAAATAGATAGGAACCAAGTCTGTCCATAGGCATGGTAGAGTGGAAGGAAACAGAGCGCGCTGTACGTAGGGGCTTTTTTCGCGTAATCAGCACGCAGCCGAAAGACTTTGATAATGCCAACAGCGTGAGCTACATAGCTGTAGTGCGTAATCTCCGCACCCTTGGGAACACCAGTCGTTCCAGATGAATAGTTGAGACAACAAGTGGTGTTTCGCGCATCAGAAGGTTCTGTCCACTCAAAAGTCTCGGCATCGGCTTGCGATCCCAAAAGCTCCGTCCATCGACGAGCGCCATTCCCGAGGGTATTTCCGGGTTTCTCAGGGTTATTAGAACCCGGAATGTGCGGGTCGGCATCAAGGACAAAGACGTTGCTTCTTGCCAGCCCGACCTCATCAGCCGCATCCAAGGCCGTGTCGAGACTAGTCTCCAGTGCGACCATGAAAACAGCGCCACTGTCTCGGAGCTGGTGAGCCAGTTCTCGCGCCACATAGCCCGGGTTGGCGCCGGTGAAAACTCCACCGGCCATCAGGATGCCCAGGAAGACGCATGGGAAGATAAGATTGTTTCCCGAAAAGACCAGAACACGATCGCCAGTTTTCAGGCCATTGGCCTTGAGGCCAAGAGCGATACGCTTCGCTACTAGGCGATATTGCGCCATGGTAACATAGTGGGTGTCGGGGCGGTCGGCGTCGACAAAGGCCTTCCTATCCGGAACGGGTCCGGTTGGGGAGCCGAATATCCATTGTTGCAGCGAGCAGTTTGGGATGGGCTCAGTCCAGCGAGATTTGATTGGCATGGTAAATCGCAGAAACAGAGTGGGGTTGGAAATTGAGTTGAGAGGTTGCCTATTGAAGAAAGTCGAGTGGTATTCTGTCAGGGTCTGATCGACGCGCGAAACCCTTGGGCTGGCCTTGGCTTTTTTCAACTAAGACTAGGACAATTGTCTCGTGTTTCCGAAAACGTCAATAAAAGATTCAGCAAATTTGTAAATGCGTATTTCCTCTTGTCAATGATCAGTTTCACCGGTGGAAGAGGCCAACTTGACTGTGATTGAAGGAGAAGTTGGACGCAGAGGGGAAAGCCTTGATGAACTACTGTTGGGGCTCCTGTTTAAAGAGCTGAGTGTCTGAGACTACACATGCCTAGGTTAGAAAGTCTCCGATTGTTGGGAACAAAACACCATGCATCGACGTGTTGCCGAGGCACATGCCCGTTTGGGTCAAAAAGCCAAGGCTGAGTGCTCCACCTTACCCCGCGCGGGATTCGAGAGGCGCCGCATGGGAGCATCTGGGGACTAGGAAGAGGGCCATTTGCTTGTGCCATGGCCAATCGCGAGAATTGTTCGAGGCAGGGATCGTTGCAGACTGTGATGGGCTCTATTATTGGCTGCGATGGCCTTGGCGCGACGTGTCCCTGTGGCGCGATACTCATGATCCCTGCGTCTGACGAGCGGCTGTAGATTGCCAAGAATACCCCACAAGATAAATCTGTAGTCTGATCATTTTTCAATAAGAAAATGAGGTTAGAAGAATGGGATCCTTTATGCAGAGCAATAGGAGCTACTACCTAATAAAATAGGACGAACTACCGCAAGCAGGACTCCTCCGTCTGGTTATATAGTAGCAAAATTCTGACAAGATTTGAAGTCTCAACTTTCAGTTTCTCAACGAGAAAATAAAAGCTTATGCCGTTAAAACGATTTAGCCGGGAGGTCAGTCTTTATTCAACTAGTCTTACGGCACACAATAGGGAATAAGCTTTATATGGGAGTGTGATCACTCTCATGTCAAGGGAAATTATAGCGGAACGGAAGAGTACCAATGGAAACAAAATTTTCTCTATCTATATTACAATAGCTAAAGCATGGGATATAACAGGGAAATCCTTCTTCAAAGTCTATTGGCCCCATAGTAGGGAGCTGTCCAGGAAACATCCAGATCTTGGTTGGCTACTTAGGTGGATGCATCCTTCTGGCTTCGAGAACTGGCGCTCATAGCCGGTTGAGAGGTGGGAAGAACATTCTTCGACTGTTCCTTCTGCCTCATCTTGCCATACCCGTAGATGAGGCCGCTGAAAAATCCCAGGAGGATGGCCGAGACACTTCCAAACGTGACAGGAGCACCGAAAAATACGATGCCGCAAATGGCAAGCGGGAGCTTATTCAGATAGCCAACGAACGAGTAGGTAGTTGACGAAGTCTTGCGAATGCACCAAGCAGTCGAGTATGAGATGAAGATGGCACCTAAACCGGAATAAAGCATGCCAATCAAGAGGTTGTTGCGAGACTCGGCAGGGAAGTTCTTGGCTAGGTTATCCATAGACCAGTCCTCGGTGATCAGTGAGCAAATGATCATGATAGGGAGGGAGATAAGGTTGTTGTAAAACATGGCTGTTTGATTCTCGTTAATTTCAGTTACAATAGCTTGCGGTTCATCGAAAACTTACTATCCCAGTTGCTGAAATTCATCGAGGTGATGAACTTGCGCGTGCCCAGAACGTAGAAGGCAGTACAGAAGACATTGAGCCCCATCCACGCGTATCCAGCGTTCAGGGTTGAGATGGCGTCGTCACTCCCGACCGATTGCCCAACGCCGTTGAGTGCAGCTTGGATATCAGCCCACGCAGCAACAAGGGAGCTGAGCACCATGAAGCCAAATGACAGCAGAAGCAGCGGGGTAAGGCTGCCACCAAACCACAGGACTTCACCATAGGCAATGACGACGATAGTCAGGTTCTTAAAGATGGTGTATACCGGAACAGATAGAAATTGGAGAGCCTTGGTGCTGGTGTATATCATGCCGACGAAGCATACGGAAACAGGGAGCCCTAATTCGGTGTCAGCATGGCCAGGAATCACACGGGTTTCAGTTGGCTTTCGCTAGGCATACATCTCCTGGCCTTGTCGGTTTGCAAGGCAACGAGTGTGGGGAGAAACTCCATCTGCTTCAAAACCAGGATTGCAACAGTGCAAATAGCAGCCTGTCGCGTAGGCGTTAGCCGAGGAGCTTGATTTAGGGCCGGAGTGTTGCGGTACATACCTGAATGGCCAGATAAAGGAAATTCAGGTTCCACGATGAACCAGAGACGACATACTTGTTCACGACCGTCATGCTGATAGAGGAGACACAGTAGGCCAGAACAGCAGCGCCTGGATTGCTCTCGAGCTGGGAGAGAATGCCGTCCATGCCGCGAGCCTGGCGAGGGGGCTCGGGCTGCAGCAGGAAGGTATCCCGCTCACCGGACTCCTCTTCATCCATCCTGCTCATCTCGAACTCATCGCTCCTTTTGCTGGACATTGTGGCTTTGTTGATGGATCGAAAAGCCCGAGCCAGATTTAGGCGGTCAGCTGCCCCACAAGACCACGAAGATAAGAAACAAGAAGAATAAAAAAAGAAAACACCCCGGTCGCTTAAGGATCCTGTTCAACGAGAAAGGTACAAGGACGCCAAGACGCGAGGGAAAACAGACGGACGATGAGACGTTGTCGGAAGAGCTAGCAATTTGGCTGGTTAAATTCTGCCGAGGATGCGACCATGACGCGTCAATTCCAACAAACCCTGGCGTTTGAGACAGCCCCGGAATTCCGGATCGCAAATTAGGGGCTATGACAGGGGTTGGTCATCTTGGATGTGGGGCTAGCCAGACTGCTCAGCCTCAGCCTCCACAAGCGTCAACGAGAGCAGACGGCAGATTAGTTGCCAACATGAAGCTCACGCCAAGGATTAAAGATTGGAGTGCATCCGCTCAATAACATTTAGTAACATCCCGCTCGCACATATACCCAATGTTAGTCAAATCAAGGAGAGCCATATTATTGAGGGATTTGCCTTGGTCAATTGTAGTGCAAATCTCATAGTAATTAGCGCGTTGACGAATTGCGACTCATTCCCGACCTAAATGAGTTGCGAAACAACTGCCACCACAGAGTCAGTCGTGAACACAAGGCCAATTATCTCCGAGAAAGGTTAATAGCCGACTTGAAGCAAAAAAACAAAAACAAAAAAAAGACAGGGAACATTGGCGAACAAGTCTACCGTCAAGGGAATCTGAACACAGGTACAGGGTAACAATGTTCAAAGTCGACAAATGTGAATGAACTGAAATTTTCTAGGCTTGTTCAACACGATTCAATAAATGCTAGGAAGTAACATGCAGTCCTAGAGACTAAGTGGATGACCAGTCAAATTATACCAGATTTAAAGGCTCCACTAGAAATCCCGGTGTACACCCCTTTCAATGACATAGATGCTAGGCGATGAATCATAACACAGTGTATGATACTAATAGGCCCTTGGTCACTTTGGTTCTAATCACCACCCCAATACTTAAATTGCTAGCCGTTGGTAGTTCTTCTCTGGAGTTTCTTATTAGAGGATCAAGTGTCTTGGGATTCGCAAGCTCAATGACTCACGACAATACTCGAGAACCGCTACCTTCTAGTGGAACTACACTAGGCGGCCCCGAGCGAGGGGCCATGTTAGGAAGATTCAGAGCCTAGATGGAATGCAGATATTTCCCCACAGAATAATTTAGAATAAACTGTCGCAAGACAGGGCCTGGGTAGGAGACGATCTAATTATGAAGCTCCTGAAAGTTATTCTATAGGCCCCTAGATAAGAAGTGATTGTACCCGTAATCTGTGGCTGAACCCTTTCACAAACGAATGCCAAGGTTGGTAAGTTGGTTCATATTTCGAAGCCGAAAACCGTTTATTGTTTGCAGATGCAATGAGAGATATGAATTGGATTCTGAGCGAGAATAGAGGCTTTCTTACTCCATTTGAAAACCATCTTCACCATGGTTTGATTGGAGGCTGTGGATTATAAAACCGTTAAGGAAAAGCATAGAGAATTAGAATATAATTGAGTGCCATTTAAGTAACATTTCCCGCCCATAAAGACATCATTGAGCCACAAGTAACATAGATTGTTTGGTTAAATGGATAATAATCAATATATTCCTCTGCCTAACAGCTGTTCCAACAAACACTACGCCACACATCAAATCAGATCCAACTGTTCACTGACCAACAAATAGCCAATTACTGCCCTTACTCTTCCGATAAATGCTAACAATTTAGCGACATGTTGGTTGATGACAGATGAATAGACGCAGCCGTAGCCGCATAGGCTGCATATTGTTGGTTAAACAGCATAATAACACTTGATGCTAAGAGCGTCCTGGTTGAGCGCAGTGCAAGCATACTTTCCGCTGGCGACTCCAGCACTCTGCACTTCGTTTTGGCAGTTGCTATCCGAAAATATACTGCAGGTCGTCTGGGTTCTGAACGGGCTGAGGGGTTCGGTTCTGGCAGTCAGTCCGAGCGCGCGAACTGCTTTGTTGATCTGGATGCACCCAGAGGTTTTAGTCCAGCCCTCATACTGCCCAGCAGCATTGCATTTGCAATTTCTAAAATATTGTTAGCGAAAATCTAGCGTTAGAAGGTCCTTGCAGGCACATACCCGCAGTTATGCCAGTAGACATTGCCCTTGTTGAAATCGGTGGCCGACACGATAGCGCTAGCGCTGACGAGGCCAAGAAAGAGAGTATTGATGTTGACCATCTTGGTGTCTTTTAAAAGCCGCGGTGGATATTCTGGATTCGTTGGATGAGCTTGAGTGAGATTGTGTCAAAAGAAGACTTCTGTGATGATTTCGAAGAGTGAAGTTGCGCCTATGCTACTCTTTATACGTTTGCTGGTGTTCAAGATCGGGGTGACGGTTTCCTTTACCGACTTCGCTTACAGAATTAAACGATGACGGATCAACGAACAACAGCACAGGGCTTAGCTGTCTCCCCGCAATTGTGATCTGCGGCAAAATATGACTGACTCGACGAAAGCGCTTGGCAATGCCCCACAACGCCAACCGGTATTGGTTTTGAGGTTCAGGTACTTTGGTTCCGTGAGAGCTGCTGCTAATGAGCGGTCAAGGATTAACTTACCGTTACCATGCATATTTCAATACATAATACAACGTAGATCAATTTTAAATTCGTCGACAAAGATGGATATGTCAGAGAATCATGATATTAAACAACTTGCCCTCGCAAATCTGCTTAGGGGATAGCCTCGGTAGTACAAAGCCCCATGAGCTTTAATGAGAATGAAATATTCATGTCCGGCTGTTTATTTCCCGATTCCATGTGCCGGAACTATCAAAGTCAGGCGAGTCAAAGTGCCCAAAACATGGAAGTAAATGCTTTTGATTGGATGGATGCTACCGAGCAATGTCTCGCCTACCATCTATTTGGTTAGCCTTCGCAAATTAGGACCTAGGAGTCCATAGTCTGCGGCATACAGATGTAGCCTAGTGATGTCTCACCCGCGTTCAGCTCGTTAGCCCTGTCGAATCAAAAGCTTTGACTTGTGCTGAGAGCACTGTTTAGTAAGCAGAAGCAGGGCCTGAGCTCTAAAACGGGGTTTCGAGTGGGTATTGGGACTTTTGGATACTAATGGAACTTTGGTTGAATATTGGGCACCGCAAGGTAGCCGCTTACTACCTCGGCAAGGGAGAGGAATTACTTCACAGGAGTAGAGGAGACCATCTTTCCTGGACTTCGTAGCGAGGCCGTACCAACCCATTACAGCATAGGCAAAAAGAAGATCATCCCGCACTGCCAGGCCACGTACAAGTCTCAAAGTCTACTCATCTAATTGGAGGCTGTTCATACACCGCCGATTGTGCGACAGAAGAGGAGAACGCGATGGTTATACCACAGCCACTTAAGGTCAGTCATCCCTTAGCCATCGTGGTCACGGCGTTGGAGCCCAAAGTTGACTATCTACGTGTCTGCCCCGTCATTTATGCCGAAGCCACAGACCTCGCAGTTAATTTTGCTCGAGAGTCCATCGGGTACAGACGGGTTAAGCCGATGGCAGAATTCACTATGCTATCGAGTGCAACGCTAGAGCCGGACTTAAACATCTAAGACAAAAGAGGCCCGATTTATCCTTGTCAAACGGGACATGTGCCGGCCTTGCATTAGGCATTAGCCCGTTTTCTTTTTGGTTCGCTTGTTTTATAACTGGCAAAGTGGATCCTCCAAGGGAGACATCGACAGAGACGACCCTTATGGGGCCTTGATGAGAGAGGAGAGAGTGTGGGTTCTAAAATCTGGCAATGCCTTTGTGCTATGGAACTTACTGCGGATCTGGATGAAGAAGTGCTTTTGGGTACAGCTCATACGTCCGATAACATAATTTTCTCAAGAAAAGTCGAGACCGTGTGTGTTTAGAAAATATTCTTTGAACCATGTATCCAATTCTCTGCCTCTGTACCCCACATCCGACGACCCGAGATCCGACATTGCTACTGCTGCCATATTATAGGACCAAAGCGGCGAAGCGGCGAAAAGGACCCATTTAAGATGACAACTTATGCCCAAGTGGTGGCGGTGCTACATCAATTATATGCCGTAATTAAAGAAGCAAGGATGCGAGGGGCGCGTTCGCGTAACGTGTTGAGATCTTTGCCTCATTAACGACATCCACTAAACTTTCGTCTGCAACATCAGGAACCCGGTAAATACCACATATTTCGTCGTCGAATATCCTTAAAGAACCCATCTCCTGTCTTTGGCGGCCTTGAGCTGGCCAGAATGGAACCCTTCAACTTTTGTGTCGAGATGACCGACCCCGATTTAACGTGGGACCACGCCCCCCTTCCGTATTCCCACCGAAACAAAGATTCACCAATGCGTGCTATCATAGAGACTTGAATACGCATGGAAAATCTCATGCGATATATGTGGCTTGGCGATCTCTAACAGGGGGAAGGGGATATTGGGAAAGCTAAGAAGGGCTGTTTAGATGGGTCGGGTAGGTTTGGGTTGGCATTTTAACTAGATTGGCATTAAGGGTTTCAAAAGGTCAATGCCCCATTGGTTTCTTTTTTGTTTCACACATTCGCATCACACAGTACTTCATACGTTCTCATATGTGACAACAGTGACTTGCTTACTGCGCGGACACTTATCAAGTAGTACACAAAACGTCTCGAATGGTTCGAATGATTTCGTATTGAACTCGCAATTTTTGCAGCCTCACTACTATGATGGGGCAGCTCCTGGGTTGGCTCCGGTCGCACCACCCCCGTTAGTAATAACGATACAGTCATTGAACACAGGAGTGCTCGTCTGGAGTATGTCGCGTGCGTTGGGCTGGTCTGTAGCCGATCCGATACCGGAAAAGACTTTGATATCGGCACCAGCGTCAACATCCAGCTGCACACCAGCAACAGCACCAGCCTGGCCACACACATCACCGGCAGATGTTGTCCCCGTTAGCGTGGCATCAAGCGAAGGGGCATTCAAGCCAATATTGTTGAACTGTGGGTTGATTGGGTTAGAGTCACTGCCAAAGCCGATGGTAGTGCCTTCCGGAATGACCAAGGCAACGCCAAAGTCAGCATTGATAGCAGCCGTCACAGGTCGGATGCTAGCAGTGACATCAGCCATGATGGCTGGGCCGAAACTGCCAATAAGGGGGATCTCAATTGGAGCCAGTGGGGCGTTGAGCAGCTGGACGTCTCCCAAGTCTACCGAGTCGGCTAGCTGACCAGAAACCATGAGGCCAAGACCGAGCATGACACCAAACCCGCTTTTCGTCTTGGCAGAGCCTGTGATGCCACTGGTGCCAACATTGAAGCTGAAGTCGATTGCACCTGTTGTGCCACAGTGAGCGCAATTCACGACAAGGTTCACGGGACCAATGCTTCTGGAAGCTATGGGCTTAGAAAAGTCTTGGGTGAGGTCGAGAGAACCGTCGACTCGTTTGGACAGGCCTGTTTTAGACTCCCCAAAACCACGAGAAGTGACGTTGAGGTCAAAGTCTTGAACAAAGTCATCCCAAGTGGTGGCAGTGACAGGCATTATGGCTGTGAGAGAGTTGCTGTTGAAGTTGACCTGAGAGACCACATACTCGATTCGGTTATTCAATCCAGCACAATTTCCCCCATCAGCAACCAAAACCATGGCATTTTGAATGCTATTCTCCAACCAAGTCCAGTCAGATTGAGCAGACTGCATGGACGCCTGGTCCTTGAAGGTCATGGTCAATGTCCCAGGGGTAGAACAGTCTACTTTTGTAACACCATTCCCCATGCGGGCAACGTTGAGCATTTTGCGATTTTGTCCACCAGTGCATGACATGTTGGCGACAATATCTGATAGGAATTAGTGGGTTTAGAGAGACGGATTTCATGATTCTCTACGGGCTTTGATATACTCACCTCCGTTAGACCAATATAAGTTGTCCCAATCAAGCAGCCCGGCATTCGGAATAGACCCAATTCCGTTGTAGTTGGTAACAGGGTCCAAGACTATTGAGTTATCGGCGCGGGCCATGAGAGGCATGGAAGTTGCAGTCAATGGGTAGGCAATGGTATGGCTAATGATGTTCAAAGTAGAGAAGACATAAACTGTCCTGGACAGTGAAATGTTAGGAGCCATGATAACACTAAATCACGACAATGAAAAACAAAAGAAGGAAAATGCTATAAAAGGAAAAGATGGAGAGAAAGAGAAATAGAAAGGGAAGGGAAATGAAAGGACAAAGAAATAGACAAGAAGGAAATGAGACAGAAGAAAATCAACCTATAATTTAGCTGCAAGAGGAAAATGCAATGGTGCTGGATAAATATTTCATTGTGGGAGTGGGGCCGTTTTTAACATCACTGGTCAACTTCACTCAATAACACTTGAATTATGAATATGGAACTTATACCCTCAATATCGTGCCCGTCAAACCAAATGCCTCACCACAATGACGGTTTAGCGACATACAATGTATGAGGCTGTGTCAGTAAGTGATCCAGCCTTCTTTACCGAAATATGCATTATTTGAGGCTCAAACTTGCAGAATCAGTCTAGACCATTCCTGCCATGAGAATGAGGATTCGAAGCTATTCGGCCAGTGCCGCTTTGAGATATCGCCGGCTGACATAACCTTGCATATTATAGTCGAAAAGTTCTAGCTTCTTCATGAGAGGACGGGGCAATGACCGCCAGACTGTTGGCTGCATCACTGCTTCTAGATTTAAATCGGCAAGGCTCCTTCCGGCTCTTACTGAATTATAGGATTGGCACAAGGGCTGATTTTATATGAGGTGAAACAGAGCGGGCATCCAGAAATAACCTCCAGCTGCTCATTTGATGATACGCTTACTGGTGGCATCTAAATATAGCGTCAAATGCATCGCGTCTGATCTCAGCATCCTATCCTATGCATGGCTAAAAACGCTGGCCATGTGCGAAAACAATTTATATTTACCCTACCAATTAGATATGCAGAAGGAACACCTTGATCGGGTATCGATCGTATCTTCTCATGCAATAACCACAAATACCACCTTGGATCGGATTTCTCAGTTATTAATACTCGATGATTTCCTACGAGAGCATGGGCGCGACACGGGCTATCTATACTCGTTCGAACCTCATGACATAACCGTAAACATCCAAACCGGCATCTGGGATATCAAATAGAATAACCCTGTTGTTGTACACAAGCTTCCAACCTTTGGGAACACCAAATTCCTGCACAGCCTGGACGTGGTTGGCATTGCACAAATCCCCATGTTCCTCCTTGATAAGCTGGGCGTACTTCTCATCAACATCGTCAATGTCAAATGAAATAGACTTTTTTGCTAGCATGAACATGCGCGACAAGACGGCCATTGCATGCGCACGATCCAGGAATTGAAATGCCGAGAAGCAGACAATATGATCAAACTCGCCAGCGCCCTAGTACTTGTTGAGAAGGATGACTACTACATGTGGACAATTGACTTACCATGATCAGTTCCTGCATCGGTCCCATGCGGATAGGTTGTTTGTAGTACTTTTTAATATACGGTGACTCCAGCATTCCCTTTGATAGTTCAATTCCCGTCACTTCAGCTGGAACACCAACTTCGTGAAGCACAGCGCCGACAGCTCCCGCGCCACAAGCAACATCCAGAATCGTGCCTGAATAGTCAAACTCGGCAGCCAAGAACCGCTGCATTTTGTGAAGGCCCGAGTCTTTCCACGCTGAGTCGTAGTCACCGGAGAATTCATCGAAGACATCGGTGATATGGTTAGTGCGATCCTGGTACCGCTTCAGTTGCATCTGCTTGGTGGCCAGTAGCATTTCAATGAGGGCAGCGTGCCCTCCAGGGAACTTTTCGCGAATGGCAAAATCTTCTCCAGAGAATCCCGGATTGCGGCAGAAGATGAGAGGGAGTGCGCTGAAGCCAATCACGTCCGGATTTGTGGAGCCCTTCTCAAGCCGCAAATCAACTCGCGCCCAGCCACTGTTACCAACCAACCCCAGTGTTTTAAAGACCTGTTCGGCTGTCTTTTGAAGTATTTTTTTGCGTCCATCCTCAACAAACTCATAAGCATGTGTGCCATTATTTGTGGTTTCTAATCCATTTGAGGATAAGAAAACTTGGCGAATGGATGACCTGGTACGACGGAAAGGTGCCAGTGCCACAATCTCTTGGCCCATTTCCACAACGACGGCTGAAAAAGTCGACTCGTAAATGTAATCTTTTGTAAGATCGTTGGAGATGCCTTCTGAAACCCGAAAACCGGCTTTTAGCAAAGCTTCTTTGGTCTCGGGCATGGTTTTGGCTGGAAGGACCGAGGAACCAGTCAATATGGCGACATTTTTGGATTCAAGGTACAGGGTAGCTTCCAAGCCCGCGGTGGCGTCAGCATCATCCGCACACTGTATACTGGAAACCGTGGTTAGCAATTTTCAGAAAGGAATAGCATCTTCATGAAAATCAGACAGACCATGTAGTTCATATAAAATTCGAAGCCCTCCTCCACAATCGCATCAATTTCCGATTTGGCATTGGCCTTCATGACCCGCCGTGTTGTGAATTCATGTTGGGAGTCGCTAATGTACTGACTAGGGTCTGGTACAGTATTCCCCTACACATGTGTCAGCATTTTCCCCAGCGAAGGGTGACATAAAAGTATGAAGGCATGTGCTACCTCTTTATTAGCAGGAGGGTCTGAGCCTTCGGTGGCCGGGTGAATTAAACAAATTCTCATGTTTGGTGCGCTAGGGATTCAGCAGATGCGTAAATGGCCTCGATTTGAAAGGTGCAGCTCTTATGTGATAGTCATACTGAATTTTCATTTATGAAAAGTCATGATTGCTAGGCTCGGTCCGACTCATCTACCCGTGCCGCGCATCTTGCATGGCATTCGTCGAAAGCCTGACGCCACTCCTGAAAACAGACAAGATGTGTCTAATCACACGTCGAATACTTTCTAACCTCAAGGCTGAGCTCCATGCCTTCTTAGTGATAGCTTGTGTGTAGGGGTACGGGCTTTAGCTTATTCCGGAATCGTTTGTCATGCACAAAAAAGAAAAAAAGCATTCCTATTGCCCAAAGCCAATTACAATACACAACAGCTTTGCCGTATCCGGCCGGCTCGGGAATGAATCCGTATGATGTCTCAACTCTAACCTAAGCTCGGGAATATTTTTGTATCCCATGCTGAGGAGCGTGCATCCTAATGTATCGGCCTATCGGTACACCAGAAATCACTAGAACGCCTCAGCTCGGTTATTCCATGGACGCCTAATACCAGTAAAATGGTCCAGATAAATAAAGCTAGGCTATAATTTTCACGTGCTTATCGGCTGATCAACCTTTTTCTAAGTGGCCTCTCATGACAGATTATCTCACACGTTAGGTGGATTCAAATGCGAAACTTACTCATTCCGGCAATACCAAGTTTGCAGCTTACTTCTGTCTCAAGTCAAGCTCTTCGGGACATAGGAAGCAAATAAAGCAGGCGGGTTTGGGTAGACCATGACGTACCTAGTTATTGATCATGCACGCTTAGCTGTGATCTGGCCCGTGGTCGTGAGACAATGAGTGGCCTGAAGGCGTAGCACCTGCCTGGCCATTGGCGGTATTTCTGAACACTGGGCTGACTAGCATCAGCTAGCATCGATCGGCCGGAAGAGCGAACCTAAAAACGGAAGTCAGCCATGTTGGGTGGCTGAGAGAATTAGTCTTGTGAGACTCTTGCACGCGGGGGACTTGCCGGCCTCATTTCACCATGCATTTTGAATATCGAGTGGGCTAACTATGCACGCACGCCTCGACCAATCTAGATGTGATCGGCCACGCATCAATATAGCTCCAATATGTGCATACGGCTAGGTCAGAGTCGTATGACCGCCCAGCCACATCTCAGACAGACGCCAATGTCGCCCTTTTCCAAGAGTGGTTCGGCGTGATTCGTGCCGGCTGTAGTGGGCCATATCAAGATGAAAATAGCTCTTTCCCTGGAGAAGCAACCCGCAGATCTCGACGCCAGAACAGCCTGCCGCGCACGGATCGTAATTTAAGAATACTGGGGGCCATAGCTAAGCCCGATGGCTTTTGAGGGGATGGTCAGGCTGCGAAGATCGATTCACAGCGCTGCAGCTAGCTCCTTCGCTAGTTGCGGTCCGTAGATGGATCCTGACGTAAGGATGCCGCACGGAGTAAGGGATTGCGTAATTTGTGGAGTGATGTGCGGCGTGCCTCGGGTGGTCTAAGGGCCAGGCCGGTGGCTGTTTGCCAATGTCTCAGATGCGGAATGTAAGTCCCACTGTTCAGGTTGTTACGCGACTCTAAATATGGAATGAGTAATTCGCGTACGGAGAATAAGAAGATTATGAAGGATAGAAGAAAGTAAGAGAACACTGTAATGGAGCGAATTGTACTACGGGAGATCGAGTTAATTTCGTGAATGCGAGACCGAAAGACAATTACCAGCTAGCCGCGCCCTGTCAGAGCCGCAGCAAATATGCATAATTCACAGCACCCGACGCGTCGGAGTTTTAAATATCGTTTGGCGAGTTAATTTTACAAAGATCCGTCCGAGATACGAGCATGCCAGTCGCATCCATGATCGACATCTAGGCTGTCGCTAAAACCGCTCCCGTGAGCCGTGTCTCTGACAGTAAACCAAGTTTCACAGCGTATGCACGCCACGAGAATGTGATTATTTGAGGCTGGCCGCCGCGTGATTTCTGAGCCCGCCACTGAACACTGGCACGGCTGGGCGGCAAGAAAGCCCGAAGGTATGCGCCAACTGGATTCGGTTAACAATGCTTCAAAGCAAAACACAGCCAGTTGCCTAAACCCTGTTGCAACCGGCCCTGGACTCGTGAAATGTGGGCTGTCGCAGGAGAACAAGCTCTTTGTGGTGAAATATACGTAGACATGGCGCCAGAGTATGCCGTCTTAACCTCTCACTCCTGGGCGACTGCATTTGCTCACCAGCGCCTCACCAGACAAAGGTGAATGATCACTGTTGCAACTGTTTTGTGTGGGAATATTTCTTCGAAGACTGAGACGTGCATCATTGGCAAGTTTGTCCTACACTAAAAAAGGGCTGCCTCATTTTCGTATCCATACCGCCACAGCAGAAATTGCCGACTGTCCTACTGCACCTGGCGCTATTGCGTACAACTCCCCGTCATCGCCGATTACTGCATGAGCAGCCCGCTCTGTTTCTTGGCTTTTTCTTTTCGCATAAGAATGCCATGTTACCGATCGGCAGAGATATCCTAATCAATATTATTCTTTATTCCATTTCGCATACACCAACGGTGTGGCGATCAAAGCCGTGAACATGGACACAACAACCGCGAGCAACCCCCCAACCCATGATGGACTTCCCACCTACGAAAAGAAGCTCCAGTTCTGGGACGGTTATCTCAAAATGAGTCAAGCTGCCACATTTCCATACGACAAGCTGAAACCAGCCACTTTATCTGGTCAGACCAGCGTGCAATCATTCACTGTTGAACCTCTCCTCCGCCAGTCGCTCCAAAGATTCTGCCAGAAGCACAACACAAACTCCTTTGTTGTCCTTCTATCCGTCTTCAGGGCTGCGCATTTCCGCCTCACTAGACAGTTCGATGCAACATTCGGGTGTTTAAATGTATGCAACCATGACGATGCGAGAGATAAGCGCGATGATCCCATTTCCGACATGCAACCCGTTCGGATTGCCATCGAAGAGGAATCACTGGAACAGCTGACCACCCTGGTTGGTGAAACTGTAACCAAATGCTCCGAGAGGGCCGTTTCATACCAGTCCATAGTATCCAAGGTTCAACAAGACAAGAGCACGTCACATCCACCTCTCGTGCGCGTCATTTTTGCTGTACATCGAAGCCGATCAATTACTACAACAACGGACCAGGCATCTGGATTTGACATTGAACTCCACGTTCACGAACATGATGCAGTTCTTGGAGGTCATATCAGACTTTCCAGAGATTTATACGATGTGGAAACAAATCGAACACTGTTATCGACCTTCCTTAGAGTGCTTGATGAAGGGCTCAAGACTCCACAGACACCCATCACTTTGTTGCCATTGCTAACAAGTGATGGCATCTCAGATATGGGCGCCATGGGATTGGTAAAGATGGAAAAGTCAGACTATCCTCGGGATTCTAGCATTGTTGACGTTTTTCGTCAGCAAGTCGTCCGGTACCATGACAGAGTAGCGGTGCGAGATGGTACCAACGAACTAACATACCGGCAACTCGACCAACAGTCAGATGTTTTGGCCCAGTGGCTAGTACGTCAATCAATTGCGCCAGAGACCCTCATTGGCGTTTTCGCCCATAGATCTTGCCAAACAATTGTTGCTTTTCTGGGTATTCTTAAAGCCAATTTGGCCTATTTACCCTTGGACACCAAGATGCCCAGTCAGCGCATTGAGACAATATTGTCATCTGTGGATGGGCATAAACTTGTTTTGATTGGATCAGACGCCCATATGCCCGACTTACAAATTAACAATGTGGAGCTCGTCAATATCCAAACGGCGCTATCCCACCAGGCCCAAGGAAAGGCTCTCTTGAATGATGCGGGGACCCTTTGCAGAGAGCCTTCCGCGACGTCGCTTGCATATGTAATGTTCACATCCGGGTCGACAGGCAAGCCTAAAGGTGTGATGATTGAACACCGTGGTATCGTTCGCTTGGTAAGAGACAATAGTATTGTAAATCATTTTCCTGTCGATGGCAACATGGCGCACTGCTCCAACCTGGCATTTGATGCCGCGACATGGGAGATTTATACCGCAATTTTAAATGGCAGATTGTTGATATGCATTGACACACCTTCGCTGTTGGACGAGAGGAAGTTGGGCGACATTCTCACGCACGAAAATATCCAAACAGCCTTTTTCACAACGTCTCTCTTCAAACAGTACATACACCAATGCCCAGCGACACTCTCCGGCTTAAAGTGTGTGGTTATTGGAGGAGAACGCCTGAGTGTTGATGATTGGCTTGCAAGCAAAAAGTGCCTGACTGGAAAGCTGATCAACGCATATGGCCCAACCGAAAACACGACTATTAGCACATTTTACTGTATTCCCAAGATGGAAACCTGCGGAAATGGGATGCCTATCGGTCGGGCTCCCCAAAATTCAGGTGCCTATGTCATGGATTCTCTACAGCGCCTTGTTCCACCCGGTGTTGTCGGGGAGCTTGTGGTAACTGGGGGTGGCCTAGCAAGAGGCTATACGGACCCAAATAGGAATACCGATCGATTTGTGACCATCACGATAGCTGGAGAAACTATGAGGGCATATAGAACCGGAGACTACGCCCGTTACCGTCCTACGGATCAGATGCTGGAGTTTTGGGGTCGCATTGATGGGCAGATTAAGATCAGAGGACATCGTATTGAGCTGGAAGAGATTCAGCATGTCCTTCGAGACCATAGCTTAGTGAGCGACGCGATTGTTGTTCCACATTATGATTCAGAACAGACAGCTCAACTGCTGGCCTTTGTTACTCTCCAGGAAGTCGAATACCAGTATCAACTTCCAACGGCCGACGCATTAACTGTTGAAGATGGTATTGGCGAGTCAGAGATGTGGGACAGTCTTTTTGACGGAGATACCTACAATGGTATCGACAGCATTCAACCCGAAAAGATCGGAAGAGATTTCACCGGATGGACCTCTATGTACGACGGCAGCAACATCGACGAGGACGATATGAATGAATGGCTGGATGACACGATTCGAACAGTTCTTGATGGTCGCCCACTAGGGCATGTGATCGAGATTGGCTCGGGCACTGGCATGATCCTTTTCAACCTTGCGAATGCGGAGGGGTTTCAAAGTTACGTGGGCCTTGACCCTTCCAGAGAAGCCGTTCACTTCGTCACCAAAGCTGCAAAGTCAATAGCATCACTGGAAAACAAGTTGCAAATCTACAAGGGTTCAGCAGCAGATGTTAACCAATTAAAAATGCCTCATACGCCCAATCTCGCCATCATCAACTCAGTAGCTCAATATTTCCCCAGCCAAGAGTATTTCATCAAGGTCATCGAAGACTTGCTCCAGCTGAAGGGGATGGAAACTATCTTTTGCGGCGACATACGGTCTTTTGCCATGCACAAACAGTTCCTTTTGACAAAGTCAACGTACATCCTGGGTAAAACCCCAACCAAGGAACAGTTACGACAATACATAGCAGACAGGGAAGATGTTGAGCTGGAATTTCTTGCGGATCCATCCTTTTTTACTTCACTAACAGAACGGCTCCCTCATCTTGTTTCACACGTTGAGATTTTGCCAAAGAGGATGGATGCAACAAACGAGTTGAGCTGCTATCGTTATGCGGCTGTTATCCACGCCAGCCGTCGCAACCCCAACCGCCTCAACATTCATGAAGTTCCATACAGCTCTTGGCTAGACTTTACTGAAAGTGGGTTGAATTATGAGGGTCTGTTGGAACTGCTCAAAGATTCTCCACCCAACGGAATTGTGGCCGTGAACAATATTCCATATTCAAAAACCATATCGGAGAGATGCATTTTGGAGTCACTCAAGCATACAATTGCGGATGGCAATGATGAAAATTGGCTGTTAGATGCACTTGAAAGGGCTGAAAACTGCCCATCCCTTGCCGCCATCGATTTGGAAAGATTGGCTGACCAAACCGGTTACCGAGTTGAGATCAGCTGTGCTCGGCAGCATTCTCAATCCGGGGGTCTTGACGCAATATTTCACAAATATGGAGGGGAATCCAGGACCCTGTTCAGGTTCCCCGTTGACGAGTGGTCCAGCCGCTTGACCGACCTGTCCTCCCAGCCCTGGAAACAGCAGCTCAAGGAGAAGGTCCACAAGGAGCTCTACGAGTCAATTCATGAACAGTTGGCCGCATACATGATTCCTCAAACAATCACAATTTTGGATAAGATGCCACTGAACGACAACGGTAAAATAGATAGTCGAGCTCTCTCCCAAAGGGCCAAAGTCTTGCCCGCGGCTCGGTCGTCAAAACGACAACCTAAATCCGAAACAGAACAGCTGATGCAAACCATCTGGGGCAACTTACTCAATGTTGAGCCATGTGTGATAGGGCTAGATGACAGTTTCTTTCACATCGGAGGCAATTCAATTGCGGCGATGAAGGTTGTCAGTCATGCCCGCAAAGCAGGGTTGGAGCTGACTGTGGCGGATATATTTAGCCATCCAAAGTTGGAAGATTTGTGTCAGCAGTTCCGCCAAGCCAAACATGTTGAGAAAGAGGCCGGCCCCTTTTCATTGTTAGGCGACAACTGCAAAATTGCCAGGCTGGTTGAAGACGTGTCAGCCCAGTACGATCTCGATCCATCTGTCATAGAGGATGCATACCCATGCACACCACTTCAAGAAGGTCTGATTTCTCTGACTTCTAAACGTGCTGGTGACTACGTCTTGCAGCTAAAAATTGAACTGTCTTCCAATCTTTGCATTGGCACTTTTTGCAATGCCTGGGAGAATGTGACGCAGGTATTTCCAATCCTACGTACTCGAATTTTGCAGCATCAAAACATAGGTCTGCTACAAGTGGTGCTGAAGGAAAGTATTCGGTGGGTCACAACGACAACGCTAGATGAGTACCTGGAGACCGACAGAAAGGATCCGATGGAACTAGGTCACTCTCTCGCGAGATATGCCCTTGTGAAGGACGAACAGAACAAGTACACAAGTTTTGTATGGACTGTTCACCATGCATTGTTTGACGGTTGGTCAGTCAGTTTGATCATGGAAGCTGTGCGAGAAGCATATTTGGGAAATCAAATCGAAAGAGGGCCCCAGTTTCAATCCTTCATTCAGCACATCCCAAAGGAAGATGACGTGAAAATGGTGGAATATTGGCGACAGTCACTGGCGGATTGTGAGTCGATTCTCTTTCCGTCCAATGGATCCTCCATTACGAAGGAGCCACAGGCAGACCAAGTCGTCAAGTACACAATGCCAATCATCAAGCAAAGCTCTGCCGGAATCACAACTTCAAGTCTTATCAGGGCCTCGTGGGCGCTGGTCGCTGGCAGGATGACAAATTCCACTGATGTCGTCTTCGGGGTGTTGCAGTCCGGTAGAAACGCCCCTGTCACCGATATTGACAAGTTGGCATGCCCGACCATTGCCACTGTTCCAGTGCGCATAAAGTACTCTAAAAATGAGAGTATTGGCGAGTATCTTGATGCGGTGCAACGGCAGACAACTGAAATGATCCCGTTTGAACAGTCCGGCATGCATCGAATCGCTAAACTTTCACCTTCTGCTCGGCATGCATGCAGCTTCCAGACATTACTTGTTGTCCAGCCGCAAGAGACACATCAGGGTCAAGACGCCTTGGGGAAATGGGAGTATCACAACCAGACAAGTTGGTTCAATACCTACGCATTGATGATTGAGATGCAACTCGGACTCGAGAACATTGAAATATCAGCCAGCTTCGACTCATCAATCATTGAACCCTGGATTGTTTCCAAGTTGCTACGTCAGCTGGAATACACCATTGACCAACTAAATATAAGGGACTGTAGCCAAAAGTTGGCAGATGTGAACATGGTCACGCCCCAAGATTTGCAGCAGCTCTGGGATTGGAATGAAACCGTTCCAGAACCTATAGACGGCCCTGTCTGTGACATGGTTGAGAGATTTGTCCAATCCCAGCCGAATATGCCAGCAGTATGCGCCTGGGATGGCGACCTGACATACGGCGAGCTCGGAAACCTATCCACAAAATTGGCGAGGTATTTACAGAAGCTCAACATTCCGCTAGGTTCGATCATTCCATTGTGTTTCGAAAAGTCAATGTGGGTAACTGTCTCAATACTGGCCGTTCTCAAATCGGGATACGGCTTTGTACTTCTTGACCCGTTCATGCCCAAGGAGCGGCTCCAAAAGATCGTGGCCCAGACCAACTCCAGGCTGATACTCTCCTCTGCTACAACTCGACAATTGTGTACTAAAATGTGCTGGAGTATCGTGACAATCTGCCCTGAACTTTTTAGAAAAGCAGGGGATGAAAGGTTAGAGGTACCCACCGTGAACCCAGAGTCCACTGCATACATTGTCTTTACATCCGGAAGCACTGGAGAGCCAAAGGGCATCACCATCAGCCACGGCAACCATGCATCAGCCCTTCACCACCAAGAAAAGGCGTTTGGTCTATCTACAGAATCGAGAACATTTGACTTTTCCTCGCACTCATTTGATGCTACAATTCTGAACACATTCATCACGCTTACTGTCGGAGGGTGTCTTTGCATTCCGAGCGATGATGACAGGAAAAACAACCTGGCCGGGAGCTTTAATGCGCTGAGAGCCAACGTTCTTTTCATCACGCCCTCTCTGTGCCAATTTATCTCTCCAGAGAAAATGCCCTCATTAAGCACCCTCATTGTGGGCGGCGAAGTATGCCGTGTCAAAGACTTTTTACCCTGGTGGGGCAAGGTGCGCATTCTAAGTGCTTACGGCCCTAGCGAGTGCACTCCTATCAGCATGCTTTACGGTGAAGCATCTTGCCCCTCAGAGATTACAAGGATTGGCAAGGGCATCGGTCAAGTTACTTGGGTTGTTGACCCAGATGATCATAATTTGCTGGTACCACCCGGCTGTGTTGGTGAGCTGGTTCTTGAAGGACCTCTCATCGGAAAGGGTTACCTGGGCGAGCCTGAAAAGACCGCTGCTGCGTTTATCCAGGACCCAGCCTGGCTACTACGAGGCGGGCTGTCCCACCCCGGAAGGCGAGGAAGACTCTACAAAACACGTGATCTGGTGCAGTATAATGAGGACGGAACTCTTTCCTACGTGGAAAGGAAGGATGCTCAAGTTAAGATTCGTGGACAGCGAGTTGAACTTGAGGAGGTTGAGCACAGAGTGCAGGAATGCATGTCTCACGCGGCAGAAGTCGTGGCAGAAGTCGTCACGCCTCAAGGGGAGGACTCAAGTCCAATGCTAGTCGCATTTCTTGAGTTGCCAGAAGCTTCATCAGAAGCTGCTGGCCCCGAACCTACGGATGCCAAACTAATTACAATTCCCCCGGAAGCAGAGGACCATCTTGTCAAGTATTTACCAACCTACATGATGCCAAAGCATTTTATTGAAATGAGAAAACTACCCAAAAGTCCATCGGGGAAGATGAATAGAAAGCTCCTAAGAGACATCGGGAGTGTAACAATCGCTCAAGGGCTGGTGGGAGACCAGGTGTCAGGTACGCCAAAGCGACAGCCAACAAATAGCGCAGAAAGACAGCTACAGGCGATTTGGAGCCGAGTTCTCAAGATCGATGCAACTTCAATAGGGCTTGACGACAACTTCTTCCGTTTGGGAGGCGACTCAGTGGGTGCTATGAGGACCGTCAGTGATGCATATCAGGTCGGTATCAGGATCACGGTGGCAGACATCTTCCATCATCCCAAGTTGCACGACCTAGCTGAACAAGGAACTCATGTTCTCAACGGCAAAGACAATTTTATCCAGCCTTTTGCTCTTTTGGATCGCAGTCACGACATTGGCAGTATTCTTCAGGACATAGCATCGCAATACCAACTCGCGGCAGGGGAAATCCAGGATCTATACCCTTGCACTCCCTTGCAAGAAGGGCTTTCATCTATGACAATGAAGAGGGCGGGAGAATACATGAACCAATCCATCTTGAAGTTGTCTACGGATGTTTCACTCCCAGCGTTTAAAAAAGCTTGGGAAGCGATCGTTCAACAAATGCCAATCTTGAGAACCAGAATAGTTCACCACAACCAGCTCGGACTGCTACAAGTGGTTTTGGACACCAACATTAACTGGATACACGCAAGCTCTACAGAGCAGTATACCCGCGCTGATAGAAATATCACTGTTGGTCTTGGCGAGCCACTCGCACGCTATGCACTCATCCAGGACACTCGTGGTGCCTGGTTTGTGTGGACAGTACATCACACACTCTACGATGGCTGGTCAATGCCTCTTATTCTGGAAGCTGTTAATAAGGCATACCTTGGTGAGCCTATTACCAAGGGTGCTCAGATCCAAACCTTTGTCAAGCACATCCAAGATCAAGATCACGCAAAGGCAGCCGAATATTGGGCTGAGGAATTGACCGGCTACGAAGCCGTGCCATTTCCAAGTCTCCCAGTGTCTCGCAAACAACCAGTGGTAGATTCGGTAGCAGAGCACCACTCGACTTTACTAAACCAACGGGCGTCGAATACAACAACATCTACGTTGATACGCGCCGCATGGACTCTGGTTGCCTCCCAGATGTCCGGCTCAAACGACGTCGTATTCGGCGCAACAATGTCAGGAAGGACTTTGCCCGTGCCAGGGATCAACACCATCGCAGCTCCAACTATCACAACAGTCCCGATTCGCATCAAACTATCCAGTGACCAGAATGTGTCAGAGTATCTCGATTCAGTCCAAAATCAGGCGATAGGAATGATACCATTTGAGCAAATGGGACTGCATCGCATAGCCAAAATATCTCTTGAAGGCCGGAAAGCATGTTCTTTCCAGACACTGCTTGTGATTCAGCCACACGAGCAACAACAGCACACCCCCAAGGACATCCTTGGTGCGTGGCAGGAGGTTCATCAGCAACAGTGGTTCGATACAAATGCCCTAGTGATTGAGGTGTGCCCAAGAGCCGATAGCTTAGTATTTACTGCAAGCTTCGATTCAAGCGTCATTGATCCGTGGGTGGTGAAGAGGCTACTAGAGCGACTTGAGTCTGTCGCACATCAGCTTGATCGCGCACAGCCAGATGAGACCGTTAGGAACGTCAGGGTCATGACTTCCAAGGACCTAGAGGATATCTGGACATGGAATCGCTCGCTACCACAGGCATCGCAACAACAAGTTCATAAGATGATTGAGGAACAAGCCCGTTCCCGACCAAGCGCACAGGCAGTGTGTGCATGGGATGGCGATTTGACATATCTCGAACTGACAATCCTTTCTTCTAGGCTGGCTGGACAATTGATCAAGCTTGGTGTTGGCGAGGGTATGTTTGTACCTCTTTGCTTTGAGAAGTCCATGTGGACAGCTGTGGCGATCGTTGCCATTCTTCAAACAGGCGGGGCGTTTGTGCTTCTAGATGCCAGTCTTCCCGAACAACGGCTGCAGGCCATTGTTAAGCAATGCAATGCCAGCATAATCGTATCATCTAGCCGGAACAGGGATTTGAGCTCGAGACTGTGTCCAGATACGGTCGTGGTTGATTCTGGTTCCGTCATGCACTTGGTCGACCAACCGCAACAGCCGCGAATGCCTAGCCTTTCATCAATTGCCTACGCCATATTCACCTCGGGAACTACAGGGAACCCGAAGGGAGTGCTCATCACTCATCAAAATATTTCCTCGGCGATTCATCATCAAATAGAACATTACGGGTTCAGTCCAGAGTCAAGGGTGTATGACTTTTCCTCGTACAGCTTTGATCCATCCATCTTCAGTACCCTTGGCACGCTTGTCTCGGGTGGCTGCCTGTGCGTTCCAAGCGACCAAGACCGCCAAACAAACCTAGCTGACAGCATCTCATCACTACGCGCAAACGTCCTGGATCTGACACCAACAATCGCTCGACTGCTAGATCCAAGTCAAGTCCCAAGCGTGCACACCGTTATCCTCAGCGGCGAAATGATTCAGGCCAAAGACATCGAACGCTGGTGGCACAAGACCCAAGTCATCAACATGTACGGTCCCGCAGAATGCACCATTACGAGCACAATCAACGACAACGCGTCAAGTCCAGAACAAGCACTGAGCATCGGGAAGGGTATCGGTGTTTTGACATGGATTGTTGATCCTGATGACCACAACCGCCTACTCCCACCGGGATGTATTGGCGAACTTGTTCTTGAAGGTCCACTTGTTGGAGATGGCTATCTAGGTGATCCCGAAAAGACCGCCGCCGCTTTCATCGATCCGCCAAAATGGCTGGTTGAGGGTACTCCTGGGGAGTCCGACAGGCACAAGCGACGACTTTATAAAACCGGAGACTTAGTTCAATACAACAACGATGGTAGTCTCACAATTGTTGGACGAAAAGACACCCAAGTAAAACTTCACGGCCAACGAGTCGAACTCGCTGAAGTCGAAAGCGCATTACAAGATTGTATACCAAACGCAAAGCAGGTCACTGCTGAAGTTATTTCTCCAAGCGGAGATAATGAAAGCTCTATTTTGGTGGCTTTTATCCAACTCGACAACGACCAGACAAGCAATGCGGAAGCTACCCTATTGCCAATGACATCAAATATGCAGGACGAGCTAACAAAACGATTGCCAAATTACATGATCCCAACTGCACTCTTCTCCATTCGACAAGTACCCCTTACTGCTACCGGGAAAACCGACCGACGGAAGTTGCGCCAACTTTGTATTTCGACTCAATTTAGCGCTTCGGAGAAAACCCTCAAAACATCCGAAAACCGTCAGCAATGTGTCACCGACAACAGCGAAATTCTGGAGACTGAACAGCCGGCATATGCGTTAGCTGAAAGAGTCTACTCTGTGAGTGCCTTGTGGGTTCGAGATAGTCTAGGGTGCAATGGTACAAGTGCGTCAGCACCAAAGAGGCGGTACCAAGATTTACCACTTCACTCATGTGGTCTCGACTCTGTCAGCCTAATGTCGCTAATGTACTTTGTATCCCAACAGTTTGGTGTCAAAATCAGCATCAGACACCTGATGGATAGGAAAGCAAGTATCAGGACCCTAGCGCATACCATATCATCTTTGCAAGCCAAGGGCGTGAACGGGACGTCGGAACGTGTCTTCACACAGGAGTCAGACGCGGTCAATCTAATGGCCGAGATCGTTCGACACGATGCTACAGTTGCATACACGCAATCATTAGTGGCGAAGCAAGGTGGTAAAGTGGGATCCCGAAACAGCAAATCCCTGGTCGTTCTTCTTACCGGCTCGACCGGCTTCATCGGGACGCAGATCCTCCGTCAACTGCTGGAGCATGGACGGGTGCGCACCGTGATTGCACTGGCGCGGGGTGAGACGGCCGACTCAGCAAGGGAACGCGTGATCGACGCCGCGAGGAAGGCTCTGTGGTGGACCCAATTCCACGCCGACAAGCTGCAGGTGTGGCAGGGCGACCTAGCGCGTCCGCAACTCGGGCTGGGCCCGGCTCACTACGCGGCCCTGTCTGAGAGCCATGTCGTCGATGTCATCATCCACGACGGGGCCGTGGTCCACTGGGGCGGCGGCTTCCGAGACTTGGAGGCTGTCAATGTGGGTTCCACGGTTGCGCTGCTCGAGCGCGCCGTGGCAAGGCCACATACTGGCTTCGTCTACGTGACGGGCGGCCGACAATGGGCCGCCGAAGGCGAAACCGAGGAGGGCTTGGCTGAGGAGCTATCTTCGGGCAACCACACAAACGGGTACACCCAAACCAAGTTTGTAGCCGAGGCCGTGGTGAGGAGGGCAGCGCTGCGCGACAAGGCCAGGCCAGGCCACGTGGGGATTGTGAGCCCCGGCCTGGTCATCGGAACCTCAACCGAGGGCGTGGCGAACTCGGACGATTACATTTGGCGCCTGTCATTGGCCTGCATCAGGTTGGGCGCGTACAACGCCGATATGTCCGATTCATGGCTGCCTGTCTCAGATGCGGCCACCATGGCCACGGACATTGTCAATGCCGCGCTGCAGCCATCGGCCATGGTGACGTGCGCTACGGATGGTATGCTGTGGAGGACCTTCTGGGATATTCTAGGACATATGGGATACACGCTGGAGCCTAAGAGCGGCATTGAATGGCTGGCAGCAGTTCGCGCTGACCTTGAGACCGAAAAGGAGACGCATCCCCTTTGGCCGCTGGCGCACATGCTTGAGAGCCAGAACACGCGTCACGACGACCAAGATGGCCGCGATGAGCCAATCAATCGTCATACATCGGTCAAGCTGCAAGTGGCCGTGGTGAGAAACATCGAATTCCTGGCTCGGGTGGGATTCTTGCCGCCGCCACCGCTCAAGAGGTTAGTCGACAGTCCCAATTTGGATCAGCACAGGGGCTCCTTCTCGAGGACAAGCATTTCTGTTTAGTAAAGTAAAGTTTGGAGCTAGAGACTAGATTGAATAATTATTATACAAGTTATTTCTACTAGAAGACCACACAGACTGCAGCTGTGATTGCGCCAGGCCGCTAGACAATAGCTTAAACCACCCTATATACCCTCCACCACTGCACTATATTGTGATCGGACCTAATTTGAAAGATTATTTTCCGATCGTTCCTTTCCACCCTTGGCGATGCCAGAGAGAGACCCTGGCACAAACCTTTTGCCGAGACTATATACCGCTAATTAAGCTCCCAGCAGGTTAGATGTTTCTTGATGTAGATTTCCCTATCGAGAGTATGTGTTTTGCATGCCATGCATCTCAATGTCGCCGTTGAAGTGCGGCGGAGGCTGCGGCTGGTAATGTGACTGATAGGAAGTGTCTAGAGGCTGAGACGCTTCCTCGTGGGCAGGCTTATGTTCTGCATCGGGTGCAACAAAGCCGGTAACACCAACACCGGCCCAAAAGGCCCTTCCAAGGCTCCTTGGCCCCCAGGCCCAACCACCACCGCTTGTAATGGGCATGTGGTAGGTTCTGAAGCTGTAGTAGGAGGTGGCACTTCCCATAAAAGTGCCGAATAAGATGTCGAAACCATGGTGTCGAAAATCAAACCACCGTGAAGCATCTATAAATACCGTCAAACAGAACGGCACGAGCGTAAGAAGGAGCAGATAGACGGGAGATGCAGCGGCGCTTGATGCTCGCGCCGAGACAGGGTGCGACCCCGCCTCCAGGTTCAAGCCAGCTTGCTCCACAGGCGTGTAGATGGGGAAGGCAACTCGGAGCTTGCTGGCCAGAAACAGGGACAGATACACCAGCGTTGCAGAGCTCGCTGAGGAGTGGCCGCTGGGGAAACTGCAGAAGCCATCGTTGAGCTTGGCCGAGTCTGTCTGCTGGCAAATGTTTGCCGAGACGAGCTGCCCGGAGAAGGTGCCGTTTGCGTAGCCGCCGACAACGTACTTGCTGAAGTTGGCGATGTCGGGTTCGCACCTGGCCAGCAGATCAGGCCGTGGCTTGCCGAACATGTTCTTCATGGACTGGGTGAAAAACCACGTCGCCACAAGAGACGCGGCAAGGCCCAGCCACCCGACGTGAATCTCCCATAGCTTTTGCATCCACAGCTGGCGCCGCGTCAGGTTTCTTGCTGCCGCTCTTCCTGGCACCAGGACAAGGACGACGATAGGGATAACAACGAAGGGAACGGCGGCACATAGGATCAGCAGTAGAGAGAGGGGGACAGTTTCGTGCTTGGTAAACGGGAACCTATTTTTGTGACATCTCCAGGGTTAGCCTTTAGCAAGTTTCATCATGGTGACACCGGGGACAAAGTTGCGGTGCTTTGGTTTTGTTGGGTGACGCACGAGATGTTTGGGTCTGTAAGCGAAAACGGCCGCTTGTTCGGATCAAGCTTTCCCAGAATCGTGGCGACGACTGCCACAACGACGAGGACGAGCCAGTCAAAGAAGTAGGAGAAGACGAGCTTGGGCGCTATTTGCGTTTTCGAGCCAGAATAAGAGCCACTCATCCTGTAATACAAGGGCATACTGCACCTGGACTACGGATGGATAATAAAGGTGCTGCAAAAGAAAAAAGAGGCTTGAGGGAAGGAATGTGTAAGTCAGCTAGAGTTTTGTTTCTTTTATCCGCAAGACGGGAAAAAGATAGCATAAACAAGGTCGCGTGTGTGGTGATTAATCATCTACACAACGCCGTCACAGTTAAGTCATCCGGCACACCGTCCAGGTGGCTGGCCAGTTTGATTACGACGGGGTGTTTGACTGTGGCTATGCTCGCTACTAGAGCTCCGTTTGTGCTTTTGGGCAGGTAGTCCAACTCGGATGATAGGACAAGGGGACCATCGGCGTATCTGACAGTTGATTAATTCCGACGCCAGGCGCATGAAGAAAAAAACGGGGGCGAGTGCGGCCAAGGGGCGTAGCCGCCGTATCATGGTGCTACATGATCTCCTCGAGACATTGCGGAGAGACAGAAAGACAGAAGGGGTTAAGCCTGCTTGTTCGAGGAACATGGGCGCGCGGGACGACGGGCGAGCCCACTCTCTCATTACAGCTAGCAATCATGACCTGCCCCAATGAATCAAGCTTTTGGTGCATATGTCTATGTTTAGGGTTATTCCCACAACTTGAGACAGTTTGGGAGGCTGAGCCCGAGCTCACACGTCAGCTAGCCGAAACAAAACTAATGTGTGAATCGGGCGAGTAGGGGTTTGGGTTGGGTTGGCGAATTGCGTTGAATTCAATTCCGATAGCCTAATGGTTTTCCCCGCGGGGTGTATCTCTTGGCTCTCTCGCCTCCGAACACTTCTGATCCATGGCGGCATAAGGGCCAGGGCATGGCAGGGCAGGGCATGACATGACATGAGACTTTGCGTTAAAGTCGACTAAGCTATGCTAAGCTTTGAGGCTCAACAACCATCGTTACGCGTCCTCGACTGCTCCGCCACCACCAACTCGGCGGTCCGCCATTCAGGGATGGGAGGCTAGCAGCGAACTATCACGGCTGCCTGAAGAAAGAAAGAAAAAGCTCCTGATAAACGGCCCGAGGGGGGTTGTTGTGCTGCGGGAGGTGGTCGATCAATGTGCCGAACAGGGGATGGGCCCGCACGTGTTGGCTCCCGTGCTTTGGGCGCCATGTCAGGGGGCTCGTATTTGCGAGCCAAATCCGAAAATCAAGTGTGGGGAGCCATGTGCCGGGTGGATCGTGCAACGGCACCGGTTCTTTTCTCACAGTGAGGAATGCGTCTAGAACGCCTGGACCCATCGGTCCGGCCGTCGTGATTGGTGCAACCATGGCGCCTCTCCGTGACACCGGGTTACAGGGTAAGACAAAGAGCATATCGAGGCCTGAGCTGCTTCTTGGGCCTCTTGCCGTATAGACAGCCCTCTTCGCGCGTAATCCGATTAACTCCGCGTAGCTTACGCGTCTGTACGCAGTGGTAGGGGTGGGTCAGGGCATTAGAGCAACGCCACGCTTGATATCACGCACGTGCGGTCAAAGTCTTGATGTCTTCAATCCCATTCTTGCTAAGCGGGTGTTTGGGGAAGGCCGAAGCGGTAGGCTACAGCGCAAGGGGGGAGAGAAGAGGGGATAAACGAATATCGCGCAGGGCGTGTGCCGGAAACGATTCCCTTTCTGCTTTGGCCTGGTTGAAACATCCGAGTGAGTATATTGCTTTGTTTTTTGGCCCAATGGTGCTTCAATTCGTCTCAAAATATCACCAACCTACCCTGACGACATACGTTGGTAGTCGAGCCAAGCAACCAGCCTTCTCGGTAGCTCGGCAGACGGGAATAATGCGGCCCTGCTGCAGCTCGCGGGAGGGTGGCTCGGAGCCAATCCGATCGTGATGGCTTGCCCATAATGCTGTGGAGACGTTCGTTGGAACCGGACTTTTAACCATCTCCTTGTTTAGTTCTAGAAGCGTTTGCTTGTGCTTCCGTGCGCTCGGTTTCCGGGAGCCGACTTGGCCCGCGGGGCTTGGACAACTGGTTTTGGCGTCGCGTACGTGCGCAAACAAGGACAGCCTTGATTCAAAACAGGCCAAGTCAAAAAGTGAAATTGGGACCTTGATGAGAGGCGGCGCGCTTGCTTAGTCAATAGCGGGCAATGGATTAAGAATGCCAAGCTTTCGGTTACACAGGCCTAATTTATCAAGGCTCGTTGTTAATCGGACCAGTCGGGCTTAAGCAACAAAAGCTTCCTCAGGCCAGGCCTGTAAATCCTGTCTCGCTCCCCGCGACTAACTCCCAACCTCGACGTGTATCATTGAGAAACGACGAGTCGGCCCGCCGAAACAATAGCTGCTAACCAAGCCATTCCCCCACAGCCCACATTGAACACGGTATTTGCTTGGGGTGTCGGCTTTATTATTCCTCTTGACGTAATCAGGTCGCTACAAGTTACACGGGCCGGATTAATATTTCGACGCATTGGTCAACGCCTAAATTGCGCTCATCATAGGTAGTTGCACAGCCTCACTGAGGTTGGGGTTGCGCTATCACTTAAGCACCGGCCTTGGCGCCCACTTCCACATCTTCACACAGATCGATGTTGTTCTTGGCAATCTCTATGGAGCCGTGTCTCTGCAGTGCCATCCGCCATCTGGCGAGCGAGTTCGATGAGGCCAAGGCCAAGAACCTCACTCCTTCGCTTAACCAGCACTTGACGGCCGTGTGGTCTATTCTCTCCAAGTCAAAATCCTTTGCCCGCGACCTCCAGTATCACATCACGCCAAGTAACCACCGTACCATAAAGGTCCTCTCCATCCAGACCATCGACACAGCACGCATAGACGCCGTCTTTGAGAGGTTTAAAGACAACATCGAGGGATTCTGGCGTCCTTCTGATGATAATGTCCATGCAGAGTTGCGCCGGCGCCTGGTCTGCATGGCCATCTTCCTCCGGTCCAGGCTGGATCCTGAAGCCGCGGTGCCACCACAGATCTCACGCTTTGTCGATGGCCAGAACTACGCCGACCTGCGTTATGCTGGCAGGAAGTACATCAAAATGGCACGTAAGCTGGGCAGCATCGGATCAATATTCTGGCTGCCACTAGATATCCCCGCCTCGACGTAAGTGAGCCCGTAACATCTACTTTGCAATCCTAACACGGAGCAGCTACGAGCGATATATTAATATAGATGATGAACAAATCTTTAACCACCTCAAATCCATCCGGCCGCCGGAGTCGGACTATAATAGCTTTGTGCAACAGTTACTTTTAACGCAGCTCAACGGTTAGTAAAATCCATTTCCTATTCTGTCCAGTGTGATACAAGAGAGCCATTCCGTTGCATTCATCTTGATTGTATTGGGCTTGTTGACATTTCAACTATGCTTGGACGAATTTTCCATGGGATCCAGTATTAATCATACTTCTAGACCCCTCATTGCCTGCCTCATATCTCAATCTCTTTTCCGACTACAGCGACATCCTCCCCGGGTCCGAAAAGCTGTTACTGCTCCTCCATGCTCTCGGAGGACAAAACGTACCCTTGGCCCTTTTGCAGAGTGTATCTAAACCTCAGAGGCGTTGGAGCCCTGATGGCGAGATGCAAACCACCACGGCAATCACCTTTGGTCTTCCCATCGATATAATAAACTTGTTATCGGATGAGACATGTTTAGCGGAAGCTGCCACGCATCCGGGTATATCAAAGGGCGCGCTAGACGATGGGGCGGTGACTTTATCCATAAGCTCTGAATTGAAATCATCATTCCAGGATATTCTGCTTCCTGAAGTATCGGAGGAACTATCGGTACTCGCACTGAAGTTAATCTGCTTTGGTTCTCCACCTTGCTACGAATGCAACACTGATTGGTATGACGAGCCCATCCTACCACACTGCATGCAGCCTGACGCTTACGATTTTGATATGCAGGTCCGTACCAGTTAAAAAGGCGATTTGGAAACTGTTGGAAGGGACAATAGATCAGAGGAAAGTAGCTCCTTCGCTCAGACTACACTTGGTCGAGGCCCTTCTCTACTTTGCCGAGAGGGACTCGATCAGCATACGGCGTCTGGCCATAGAACGAGCAAAGTTGTACTTGAGCAAATCCATGCCGTATCACCTGCACGCGTCTGTTGCACTGTTCCAGAGCTTTGTGCACCGGCTCGAGGGAGACATTACTAAAGCGGACACAAAGATTCGCAATTTCCTCTCGCGGAGCCAGCAGCCGGCTACTCGCATTGACCACGCGTTGAGGGGTAGACTTCACATATCCCAGATTGACAACAAGATAAAACGCTACGATGACGACGTCCCTGCAAACATCTACAGCTGGGAAGGGCAGCTCCCCCTGTCAACCCTCGAATCAGAGGTGGCCTTTAGACTCCAGAGCGCCGTCGGAAAGTATCTCCTCTCCGTAGGCGACTTCCGGGCTGCGCAGAGCTCCCTCGACCAGTACCTACGCCTCAACGAGGCCAAAACCGTCCCGGCCAATTCCATAACCCGGCGTCTTATCGTTTCCAGACTTGCAGACATGGATTGCGAGCTCGGCGAGTACGACAAGGCATTGGAGATCCTTACTCCGGAGCTGGAGAAGATTGGCGAGATGGGCGCGGCGGGCGCGACGGGGCGCGCGTATGTTCGCTTAATGCTGTCGTCGGTCGACGCAAAGATTGGGCAGGGCAGGCTGGACATTGCCGCGTCCATCCTTCAGAAGCTGTCCGAGGTTGGCCCGCTGGAACTCGACGACCTCACCAACCAGATCCTTCACACGCGGACCCTCATGGCGGTGGCTCGAATAGCCCACGAGCAGCTGCAGTGGGATGAGGCGTTGGAGCGGTGGAAGTTTGTGCTGCATGAGATGGAGCAGCTCGCGAGCTTCAAGGCGAAGCACGGCTTCGTGGCCGCGGTCGCTCACCTATCCATGGCTCACGTCCAGCTGCGGATGGGCGACAAGGAGGATGCCAAGCAATCGTGGGCCGCGGGGTCGGAGATCCTCAAGACGAAGCGGTGCGAGTTTTGGGTCCCCATTGTGGCGACGTCGTGGCTGGCCAAAGTTGTAAGAGAGGTCCATCAGCTTCAAGGCTGGTCGTTCCGCATGATGCTTCCTGGGAAGAAGCCAGATGCTACTTGGCCATGACACGAAACGAACGAGATGGGACGACGGTTGGATGGGTTTAAATAGTTATGACTGCTTTTTGTTTTCAGCTGAAGGGATAGGACAAAAAAGCTGGCGGCCTCTCTCTGTGAATTTTTTTCCTTTGTTTCGTGGGGGGGCTAAACAAGCCAAGGGGCCTAGGTAGGCAAAAGGGACACTACTAGTTTAATCAGGATTGCATTGGGCCTAACTAAATTTTCACCGACCCGAATTACCCGATAGTATTCGGCCATAGCGAATATACTTAATTCAAAGCTACGCAAGCTGCTGCAGTCATTCTGGCGTGCGCATGTCTGACCACGTCTGGGGGTGTAAGCACACATGAGCAATAGACCAAGGCCGGCCGGGTTCTCGGAAGCGTACGATTGGCGTGGGGAATGTGCCGCGATAGGATGCGGAGGGTGGGACCATCTACCCGTTAGTCGGGTGGGTCGCTCGACCAACCTTTCGCAAGCTCAAGGTTGGTCACAAAAATGTGGGACAGCCACAAAAATCGGGACAGGTTAAAAGAGGGTTAAAAACTAATATATTTATTTAAAAGCCTATATATAATTATTTAATAAAATAATTTATATATATATATTAAGAAAAAATATTTATATATAAATAATATAGATTATATAATAAATATTAAATATTAATATAAATATTAATATATTATTAAATAAAATATATTATTTTATATAATAAATATTTAATTTAATAAAATATATTAATTTTATATTTTAAGATATAAAGATATATATATAATTATATATTATAAATATATAAAAAAATCTTTAAAAAGTATATTTTATTATATAAAATATTATATTATAAAATAATAAAAACTTATAATATATTTATATATTTAATTATTAATTTAATAAAATAATATTAAAAATATATATTATATATTTATATTATATATATTTAATTATATATAAATTTAATATATATTATATTATATTTTCTAATATTATATATATAATAATTTAATTAAAATAAATTTAAAAAAATAAAATAAAAAAATAAAAATAAAATATAATATAAATACTTTTATAAAATATTAATAATAAGTATAATATATATAATTTACTTTAAAAATATAATTTAAAAAAAATTATAATATATAAGATATATTAAATAAATATAAATTTTTTAGAATATTTAAATTAAATAATATATAAATTAAATTTAAATATTTTATAAGAATATTATAAATATATAAAAATACTAAAAAATATATATATTATTTTAAATTATATAATACTATAAAATATAATATAAATATTTTATAATATATTTTTTAAAAATTAATATTACTTTTTTTTTATAAAGAAATATATAAAATATTTATATTATATTATATTATATAATAATTTATAAAAATATGATTTAATAAAATTTAAAATAATAAATTATATTTTATAAGATTTTTATATATTTTTAATATAAATTATATTATTTAATATAAATTATTTTTAATATTTTAATATATTATTATTATAAAAAATTATAAAAAATTAAAATTATAAAATATATATATAATAAAAAATATATAAAAAATTATTATATATTTAATATAATATTAAATATTTTTATAAATTTTTATATAATTTTAATAAATTTAATAAATAATATATAATAAATATATATATATATATAATAAAATATTTTAAAATAAATATAAATATATAATTTTTATTATAAAAAGTTAATTTTTATAAAATATTTTATTTATATAATATATTTATATATTAATATTTATTAAAATATATTAATAAATATTTTTTATTATATTTTTTTTAAATATAAATTTTATTTTAATATAAATTATATTTATTAATTATATAAAAATATTTTATATAATAATATAATTTTTATAATATCTTTATTATATATATAAATTAAAATTTATTTTAAATTATATATATATAAATATTATAATTATATATATATTTTTAAAATAATATATTATTATATAAAATCTTAATTTATAAATAATATAATTTACTTAATATATAATTATAAAGTTTATATATAATTTTATTTTAAAAAAATTATATTATATAAATATACTTTTATTATTATATTTCATATTTTATTAAATTATTTATTTAATTTCTTAAAATTAAATAATTTTATTAAAATATTTTATTTAAAATATAATAAAATATTTAAAAATAAATTTTTTTTATTATTTAATTTTATATAATTTAATTAATATAATTATATTCCTATTTCCTTAATATCTATTTTTTTAATTTAATTATTAAATATATAAAATATACCCTTTTTTTAACCTGTCCCGATTTTTGTGGCTGTCCCACATTTTTGTGACCAACCTTGAGCTTGCGAAAGGTTGGTCGAGCGACCCACCCGACCAACGGGTAGAATGAACTGCAACGGACCAGGGATGCGACAGGGATCTTTTCTCACTGTGAGAAGAAGGCCCATTGGGGAGAGTTGATCTATCCGCGCATTTTCACAGTGGGAAAGAAACCTTGGCTTCTGGAATTTATCACGGTATCAATGGATATTGACAAAAAATAAAGTGTCTCTTTTATTCATTCAGATTCGGCTTTGTCATCGAACATCTGTGTTATGTACATGCAAGCCCCTCAATTCCCTCCATGCCGAGTAGCCGCACGCCCGCGTCTAAGCACCGCACTAAAAGTTGCCACAATGCGGATAACCGTCTTTTTCTCCCTGTGATAAAACAAATGAGGCCAAACATAAAATAAAATAAATAAAAATAACAAAACAGCTCATGTTATGGATGGCCGTGGGGGCGGTGGGTATACCAGCGCTCTGTGCGAGCTTCCTAATGCGATGCTGTTGCGGTCTTGAAGCCTCTGCAGAGGCGGCTGCTGGGACAACTTTTGGTGGTCCCCGAAATTCGGAAATATGGAGGATGTAAAGGGTATGCTCGAGTATATCCCCGGCTCGGGCTCGATTGTCATGAGCTTTTTGCGGGGGAACGGAGCCGTGACAATGGATGGGAAGGCGTTTTTAGCTGGCTTTTCCACGACAACGGGAGGCGGCTCTGGCTGCTGTACTTCGACAACGCTTTGCGCATCGTCGTCTGGAGGCGTCGCCGGCGCCACTCGTCTTCTCCGTCTAATCGTTGACTTTGCCTGTGCTGACTTGGACTTGTGGTAGCCGTGATACTTGTAGAACAGGCCTAAAAAAAAACCGTGTCAGCGTGGGAACGATGGGGTTAGGTGTTGGTGCACAAACCGCATGGATTGCATATCCTGTATCCGTTGTTGTCTCGCCGCCACATGGAAGTGATGGAGGTTTTGCAGTTGTGGCATGTGCTCTCCTGGACTGATTCTTGTGTATCCGTCTTATCATGGCTGCCGTGTTTTGAGCCGGGTGCATGTCCTGAAGCTGATGATTTGTCGCGTTGATACGACTGTGACTTTGTGGCGCCTCTTAGAAGCCGATTGTTTAGCACGGGACATCCCACGCAACTTGATTTGCCTCCCGTTCCATTGCAGAACCCATTTCCCGGGCAGGTTCCCATCGTTGCTTCCTTATCGGACGCATCGGGGTCATTGGAGCTGGCATCGTCAATCAGCGCAGGGCACGATTCGATGTCCTCAACCGGCGGGAGTCCTTTTTTGCTCGGCGGCTTGGGGATTTTGCGATGAGTGTTGCGAAGCTTGAGGTAGAGACCGCACGCATTGCACAATAGCCCTCCGGTAGGTGACCTTCTCCAGACAGGAGTTACCGTCGTGCCACAATTTCTAAAAGATTGGCTTGGTTAGAAGAGAGAAGAAAAAAAACGGCTGCATCAGAAAAAGCCAAGACATCTGGCGAGATCAGACGTACCGGCATGAGTTCTGCTTCCCCACACTACTGGAATTAGGCTGAGTAGGAATCTTTTTTTTCGGGCATGAGTTTTTTGACATGTTTTCCAGCGCAAACTCGAATTTAGAGGAGCATTGGCGATGCTGAGGGGATTTCTTTGCAAAAGAATACAGCAAACCAAACTGCTTGAGATGGCACTATCGGTAGCCCCCCCGACGTGATGCTCCGAGATGGTTAATAAGGCGACAGCAAAGGCGGCGGTGGATATGCGCAAACGGTTCGCGAACGGTGGCGCTGCTAGTCCCTTCTCGCTTGTAACAAGGAAGCAGACGTCAGTGCCGAGGCTGAGCAGGCTATAGCAGCGTTAGCAGAAGCTTAGAAATTAGATGTTGGTGATTGATTTGATCAGGCATTCAAGCATACTTGAATGTAGCTACATGCTCGCTTAGCGCCGAGAAGCTCATGATTGACCCCTCGCGCGTGCACTCATGGCCAGCCTAAATCCATCCATTGGCTGCTTGCGGGCATCAGTGCTGCCTTTCCCACCACGTCATGCTCGTGTTCGCTGCTGGGTGCAACCTTATCCACCGCGTATCTCCGCCCCATCTCCGACCCTAATTTGGCGTGGGCTTTGCCTCACGTTGCCGCTGGTAAATTGTTCCGAGATGAGACCTTTTGCCACGAAACCTTGCACATGATGAAACGATCGAGTTTTCCAGGATGCGCTTGCACAGGTAACATATTCGCTCTCGGTTCCCACGTCCGAGTTGATCTACAATTTTTTGGATGGGAAAATCAGCACGCCGCCGCACGTCCGTCTCACACAACGCAACCCGTCGGCTTGGTAAAGTCAAAATCATGGAATTAACTAATAAGAAAGCTACCGTGCTTGTCAAACACCCTCCCACCCCCTTTACTTTGATCGTGGCAGTGCTACAGCCTCCCAGCGCCCACCACCATCACCGCACGGGCGGGCAGGCCCCCTTCGTTCCACCGGGCGCTCCCCCTAAAGCGAGATGCTATTGGTCTTGAGATCTGCTAACCCGTACACAAAGATGCTGCCGATTCCGAGGATGGCTGAGATGACACAGAACACCAGCGCGACGATGCCGCGCGTCGTGAAGCCATCCGGGATCCAGCCCTTCTGTCTCGGCTCGCCTGTCAGGTCAAGGAAGTCCTGCGTGTTGCCAGCCGCGTTCCCTTCGTAGGCCACCCCGGCAGCGTTGCACACGTCGTAGTGGTTCTGGGGGATGCTGAGAGTCTTCTGCATCTCCAGTGGCGCCGTGATGAAGAGCATGGCCAGGCCCGAGGCCAGGTGCCAGTCGATGTGGCAGTGGAACATCCAGACGCCCGGGTTGTCGGCAACGAACCTCAGCACCATGTGGCCCATGGGCGGGAGAACGACCGTGTCTCGCCTCGGGGGGTACGCCGGGAACGACGTGTGATTAGCTGCGTCGTATGGCACCGGGTCGGTGGCGCTGGCTAGGTCGTAGAACGACAGCCCGTACGACGGCGACCGCTCAATCACTTGGAATACGTGGCCGTGGAGGTGAAAGGGGTGCGCGCCAGAGTCGGCGTTGTTGACGACGATCTGCACCACCTCGCCCTTCTTGAGCACCACCGCGTGCGTGTTGTCGCCGTAGATCTCTGCCGTGTCCGCCTGGTTCCCGGACGACATGACGGTGAAGATGGTGGGCACCTTGGGAGCCGTGTAAGTAATGTTGTTGAAAAACGCATAGTTGGCTCCGTCCATCAGGTTGTTCATGTACACGGTAACATCGATGTCGCGATCTGGCTCCGGCAGCAGAGCCATGCGGTCATACGGCACAAGCTTCAGGTCGTCGTACGGATCCAATCCCGTGCTGTCTGCGACACTCATGACGGCCTCTGGGTGGTCGGCGTTTTTGTTGTACTCCAGCCAATTGGTGTTGTTGAGCTGGAGATTGGACGGAATTTTGTCCAGCAGCGTCGAGTCAGCGACCGTCACAATCGGATAATTCTTGGCCGTGGAGTTCTTGGTGTCCAAGAGGATGGTGTACCGCTGGGCCGTGGAGAGGTAGATCATGGACGCCTCTGTTGGCTCGGTGTAAGTGCCATCAATCCCCACGATCTTGAACGAGTGGCCCTCGATGTAGAAGTATTGACCAACGAACGAGCCGATATTGATCACCCTGATGAGGTACGTGGAGTTGGGCTCGACGTGGAAGCTGGAGTTGACGGCATCATTGAGGAGGAATGAAGAGGGGATTGGCTCAGCTCCCGTGGGGTTGTAAAGTGACATGAACTTTTTGGAAAGGTCTTCAATAAGCTCATGGTACCAGTCCGAGATGGTAAAGGTCAGCTCGTGATCATACTGGCTGGCAAAGTATGCATCACTATCGTGGACGATCAGAGCTTGGCGGTAACCGTCGGGGTAGCAGTACTCTGTATGGCAGTGGTACCAATAGGTGCCGTTTTGCTCAATAGTAAAGTTGTAGGTGATGCTAGATCCCGGGGGCACCGGGCACTGGGTGACCATGGATGGGCCGTCCATCTCATTGGTTCCGTTTTGGAACATGCCGTGCCAATGGATTGATGATGACTTATCGCCAAGCCCGTTGTACATGTTGACAACGAGCCTGTCACCTTTGTCAACCTCGATGATGGGCAGCGGCCACTGGTTGTTGATGCCAACCACCTTTCTTTCACCCAGGCCATCTGGGTTGGCATTCACCCAAGTGACATTGAAGTCGTAGGTGACAGTCTTAGCCTGACAGCCAACAGCCGTCAAGGCGAGAACACCGAGCCGGCGAACCCAGCCCAAGTTCACCATTGGAAGAGAGAGAATATTAGAATTTGGGAGAAAAAAGTTAGAGGAAGAAGGGGGGGAAGAGAGGATGTGAAGGGAGCCCAAGGCGTGTAAGGTGGTGGATACGAGGACCTAGGTGTTCATATGCGTCGCAGCGACCCAAGGACCTGCATGAGGCGAGCGTTTTTATTAATCGTACCTGCTTATCAGATATGATGCGAGTGATCCGATTGATAATGGCCTAACATGGTTCAAGACAAACGCCCGTAGCGGCTCCAGGGTGTGGTTGCGCGGAGGGCAAATGGTTCCAACCCGCCCTCAGGCCACGCGAGCCCTTGTCCGCTAGGGGATTGGCCGAAATTGCGTAAAAATAAGCTAAACAATAAAATTTTCTATGGTTGACGCGAGGCTTTTTTTTATCAATCGGCAAGGAAAAGATTGGGGGGCACAGCTCTAGCGTGTGTATCAGAGCTGGGCTGTGTATGGCTGCTGTCTTTCTGTTGGATGCACCGATCTGGGGAACGGCTAAGACGGCACGGTAAATCCACTGCAATGCGGGCCATGATATGGAAGCAATTGATGCATAACCCCCATGAACCATTGCCAGGTGCGGCTGGGATCCTCATCTGATTTGATTATCTCATGATTGGTAGCGTAGCAGCCTGCCTCGGCCGTTTGTCGGCTTTCCGAAAGGGCGTCAAGCCGTGCGTGGCGGTTCACATTCTCTCACACGGAGAAAGTTGACCAAAAGAAGGGCAGAGACACAAATATCAATCCATTTCGCCGCACCTGCGAATCATCACTCCCTCTCCCCCACCCATCCTCTTGTCCGTCCACCTATCCTACTTTCCGAGCCAGCTGCTCACCATGGCGAAGAACGTCTTTGCCGTTCAAATCTTCTTCATCATCTTTCGAGAATGTCTCGAGGCGGGCATCATTCTGTCTGTCCTGCTCTCCTTTCTCAAGCAATGCCTTGGAGGGCCTGACCAAGACAAGGCTGTCTATAAGCGCCTCGTTCGACAAGTCTGGGTTGGCGCCTTCTCTGGCGTCTTCATCTGCCTCATCATTGGTGGCGCATTCGTTGGCGTCTTTTATGGCTTGGGCAAAAACATCTGGACCAACTCTGAGGCTCTGTGGGAAGGCATCTTCTACTTGATCGCAGCCATCATCATCTCAGTTATGGGTCTTGCCTTGCTGAGGATCAACAAGATGAAAGACAAGTGGCGAGCCAAGATTGCCCAATCCATTGCCGAGCGAGCCCAGTCAGACAAGAAGAAGTCGCGGTTTGGAGGAGACTGGTCGAGAAGACACATTATGTTTATCTTGCCGTTCATCACCACTCTTCGTGAGGGAATCGAAGCTGTCGTCTTTGTCGGCGGTGTCTCTTTGAGTCTTCCTGCCTCCTCGTTCCCGCTGCCAGTTGTCTGTGGTATTCTTGCTGCGCTCGTCATAAGCTTCTTCCTGTACCGCGGCGGCAACATGATCTCTATCCAGATCTTTTTGACTGTCTCAACCGCTGTGCTTTACCTCATTGCGGCCGGCATGTTCTCCAAGGCAATCTGGTGGCTGCAGTACCACAGCTTTGCCGCCCGAGTTGGAGGTGATGTCGCAGAATCAGGCAGCGGCGCGGGTTCCTACAACATTAGGGATACAATCTGGCACGTCAACTGCTGCAATCCTTACACCGACAATGGATGGGATGTCTTTTACGCCATCCTCGGCTGGCAAAACACTGGCACTTACGGATCGGTCATTGGGTACATTGTCTACTGGATCGTCCTCATGATCACTGTTGCTGGCTTGCTCTACGAGGAGCGAACTGGAACCTTCCCGCTTCGAAAGCAGGTCACGGCCTTCTTGCTCAAGGTTCCTATTATTGGCGGACGCATTCGCCGCAAGCAAGAAGCTGCCCTCGCGGATGCCAACATCATTCTGAACTCATCGCAAACGGCGGAAATGCTGAACTTGGGGGCCACTAGCGAACCCAAGTAAATGATACCATGGTTTTGAACTGCTTTGGACGCGGTGAAATTGTAGATAGCCAACAGATAGCGAACAGTTAGATGCGGTCCGCATAAACAATTGATCCTTGGCCAGGCCAAAGTTGGGCGTCTAATGCCTAACCCCACCAGATTGCAACCACTGTGTAGTTAGTTTTAATCGGATTAACCCTCTCTTGTACTAGGTCTCACCGAATCCCGTAGCTCGGGCCCTAACGCGAGCGAGCGCTGTCATCTTGTCTAGCCTCTAAATTAGAGTGAAGTATCGATATCGGAGTTACGACCCCGCACGCTCTCCCAACTCAGACCACCGTGCTAAGAGAACTCGCGTGAGGATGTGGGTACCGCGAAAATACACCGCGATGTCAGTGTGAACGGAGGTTCACCGCGCAAGGCCCACATCGTCAGCCTCTTGCATGCCCATATTCGCCGCAACATGGTGTTTCTTGGATCGCGACGTGCTCATTGGCCAATTTCCCTATCCGAGCGTTATATTGTGCGTGGATATACCCATGTGACCCGGTTTTGGGAGGAGCTTAATTGCAAGGCTCATAATCACAAGGGTCGTGGGATATCGACGAGGATTCATTTCCTTTTGAAACCTAGTTATCCCAATTCGTGTGCGGGCGCCGCGTGCCTCGCACCACTGCCGCCTTTAACCAGTATCAAACTCCGACCCCTTTGGGTGTAGAATTCCGGTCCTTTTGCGTCCCGGGCGTCTCTGCCGATACCCCCACGTTCGACCTTCTTTTCTCACATCTTCGGTAGCCTTACCGAGCCCGTGTTGCCTCGATGGCGAATTGACAATGAAACCCAACTACAACAAAAATTCCAATAAATTGACCGGGACTCTTATCTGCTTTGCAAAGTCCCTTCTGCTACGAGCAGGTCAACTTATTTTTTTCTTTTTCGCCCGTCAATGAATCAGCCCATCTCGGTGCTGCAAAGTTTACTTCGAAAGAAAAGAAAAGAAAAAAAAAAGCCGGCTTGAAGCCATCCACGTGCGGGAGCCACACCAACATCAGCACTTACGGCACTCGGCACGCCTAACGCTATGCAGGTGGAGGCGCCATCGCCAAGGCAAGCAAAGAACCAAGCCGCAGCAGTGCCGGGATGATCACGACGCGAAGTACCCGCTTGATTTATGGAGCTTTGAGTTATCAATCGGGATCAGATTAGTGGTACCTGATTCCAGCTAGATCCCAGCCAAGCCTCATGTGGAACCTCCACCCCCCGTTGACGGTTTTTGGCTCCATCAAAAAAAAAAACGAACAATCGGGAGACTGGGATCTACGTCTCTCCCCCCACGTTTTCGTACGCTCCTGGTTATCAATCAACGCCACGGTGGAACTAGACCTCCATTTTGGGCATCGGGCATTTCGGCTGCAATATCCCACCGACGTAATTGCAGGTCTCTCATAAGGTATTTTACATGTGGTTCCATTGTTAGAGCCCTGTGGTCTGTAATAGGGAGGAGTTGGCTTCTGGATCGAATCATCGTGACTCTTAGTCGAGTGGGTTAACGCGTGGATGACCTCGGAAACCGAGCCGTTGGTAATTGGGGCATCTTTACTGGATCCCAATTCTAGGGTTCCGTGTCCATCTTTGGCAAGATTCCGCCTGCTCGTGTCGAGGAGACTGGATTTCACTTTTGTATATAATAGTGCTTGTTCCCGTTGGGCCCCTGCCGTGATTTGTTGTGCCCACCACAGATCCACAGCTTATTTTGCCTGTTACATTTGCCAAAAATGATTGAGCCTCGCAGCAAAGGAGCAAAGCCCGTCAGTGCACGGCAGCTCATGAACGAGCTGAACCTGAAAATATACGCTGGTGTATTGGCAGGTCTCATGGTCCTCTTCATTATTGTCCACTGGGTGAGATATTTGTCTAACAAGTATCACTCGTCGCCTACCTGGCGTCGTTTCCCAGGTGCCAAGCTTTGCAAAGTTGTTTCGCGGTATGCATCTCGTCCCTGCCAGTGCACCAGTGCATGTCGTTGACCAACCAGGAATAGAAGACTTAATGGCTACGCTGCTCGACCCGTCCCAGGATTTCCATCACTAGGTCATGCCGTACTAGTGGTGTTATATTTTGGGCTCAACGTTTTATTTTGCTTCGTCCATGTGGAGAGAGGCAAGGCGAGTAACTTTGCTGCCAGATTTGGATGGTAAGAATATACCAGCTGTGCTGAAAATATCAAGTGCTAACATGAGATCAGGATGACAACTGCAAACATGGTATTGGCCGTTTTCTTTGGCCTGAAGAATACCCCAATTGCCATCCTGACTCATCACTCTTATGATCGACTCAACTTCCTCCACCAAGTCGTCGGCTATACTGCGGTCGCTCAAATGGTCGCCCACGCAGTCGGCTACCTGGTTTGGGATGGAGGCAGAGGTAAATGGGCTACTCTGATCGAACCAGACAACTGGAAGGGAATCGCAGCTGGAGTTTCCATGCTGATTCTCGGCCTGGGATCTTTGAGACGTCTGGGATATGAGCTTTTTTATATTAGCCATATAGTCGGCTTCATCTTGGCCGCTGTCTTCACTGCACTCCACCGGCCCAACTGGGTTGACAAGATCCCCATCGCAATTCTGGTCGCTGTTGGTATTTGGGCGCTCGATCGCATCATTCGAGCATCCAGATTGCTATACAATCTCCCGGGAAACAAAGCTTCCCTCTACCCATTGGCCAACGGCGGTGTGCGAGTCGTCTTCAAGAGGCGACTTGCTTGGGCCCTGCCGGGTTCACACTGTTTCGTCTGGATCCCCGGGGTAAAACCGTTTGAGAACCACCCATTCACCATCGTCTCCAACTCGGACTCTGGATTGGAACTTGTGCTGAAATCCTACAGTGGTTTCACCAAGTCGGTTCACGATTATGCAGCTGCGTCCCCTGGTATTGCCGTCCGGGCATCATTTGATGGACCTTACGGCTCATTCCCAGATCCTTCGCACTACGATAAGATTTTATTGATTGCCGGTGGTAGTGGTGCAACATTCACCTTTGGCCTCGTTGCAACACTACTTGATCGTCTGAGCCCCGACTCAAAGCAGCAAATTGAGTTTATCTGGGCCATAAAAGCAAGAGGTAAGAATTTGCTTTGCATCTTGACTGATTTCTCACGCTAACACTTGATCAGAAAATTTGACTTGGTTCACCAAGCACCTGGAAAAGTTGAAACAACACCATTTATATGTTTCCTTGACAGTGCATGTCACGGACCAGTTGCCAGACACGTCGTCTGACGAGAATCTCGTCAGTGACGTGGTTGTACACGACTCAAGCACTGAAGAGGGACAGCTTGAGCAAGCGGGCATGGATAGGTTACAAAGAACAATTGACGAGAAGGCAGATGACACGGAAACCATCAGCAGTCTCCCTGATCTCAAGTATGAGAAACTGAGAGTGGAGTCAGTCATTAGTGAGTCGATAGAGTCTGTCGGAAAAGATGGCCGCGTCTTAGTGGCCGTTTGTGGTCCGTTGGCTTTGTCTAATGTAGTCACAACGGAGGCTGCCAAGCACATCAAGGTGGATGGCCCAAGTATAGAGATCCACCGGGAGTCTTTTGGTTGGTGAGCAACGGCCGGTTCGTATTAGTGCGACGGAAACAGACCAAAGTGTTTTAAGGGACATAGATGGCAGAATATGGGGCTATTAGACGGCCTTTAATATAACCAAGACCTTGTACAATCCCACTTATCTAGCATTTCAATGTTCTAGGTCTGCTCAAATCATGCCACCCAAAATGGAACGCCGAAGTGTATGCGACGGAACTCGTGGCGCGGATGGGGCTTTGCTTGGTATAATGGGGTTGTGTCCTTTTTAGGATAATGGAGCAAGGTGCTTCCGAGATCTGGTAACGAAACCATTAAGCTCCTCCACAACGGAATCCGCTTTTCGAGACTCCACTTCGGAATAATACAACGTTTCACAAATCTGATTCCGGAACGAGTGTTCATGTTGTTGCATCTTCGGCGAGGCCATCACGCCTCTTACTCGGGCCGTATTTAAAATCTAGGGAAAATTCACTCTACTTTCTTTTTCTCATCTCAACTTCTACTAAATCTCTCAGAATGATCAGCAAAGCGTTATTAGTCGCTGCTAGCTTTTGCTTTAACATCCGAGCTGCAAATGCGCTAATGCGGCATCCCATACCTTTTGCTAGTCAGCTTATGGGAAATGGTCCCGTGACCACTGATGACACGAACTGGCCATGCAATGGGGAGACAGATTACAACACCGATGAGATTATGAATGTATGGGAGCACGGCTCACTGCAATACGTTCAGTAGGTTAAACCTGGTTCCTTATAAGCTCTCCAAACTAACTAGCATCTGTTTATAGAGGCATAGGTGTTTCGAGTCATAGTGAGGGTTCATGTCAAATATCTGTGACCTATGATGCCAAGCCCGACAACAACTCTGAATGGCGCGTCATTCATTCTGTGCAGGGCGGGTGTCCCCTTGGAAAGCTACACGACTCTGGCTACGTGAACTTGGTCACAGACATTCCCCCAAGCACGTTAAATTTTACCGTTCCAGAATGGCTCCCAGTTGGCTCAGCTATAATGGCTTGGTCCTGGTACGGGCAAGAAGTTATTCTTGGGATGGTCATGAGCTGCGCTCCCATCACGGTGCAAGAAGCTAAATTCAGGCCCAAGCCCGAAACAACATTAGGGACTTCTTATGCTCAGGCGCCTCTCATGTTCGATCCAAGCAGTGAAAATGACTGTTTTACATCAAATAATGGCAGATGCATCGCATTTCCTGAGCCTGGGAATTCTCTTGAAGTCAAGCACGAGTGTTCTTCCATCCCAGCAGGGATGCTCAATGGCATTTGTGGGCCGAGAGAAAGGCTAGCGGGCTTGGCATGGTTCTTTTTCTCCACTGTGCAAAACTATCTTGCACTTGTGGCCTTTTTTCTCTTCATGTCTATAATGATGACGGTCACGTTAATCAAGGTGCTCGCTCTGGAAAGCGAAAAAGAAAAAATCATGTATTATTAAAGATTAGTTAATTAAAATATCCCGGTTGCATACACTCTCAATTTTACCATAATTCGTATCTTTCATTGTCAAAAACTTCTCTTCTAATAATTATTTACCTCAAAACAAGCATGGCCATCAGATCTGTTTCGCGTCAATTTTGCCACTGCCTTATTGCAGTCAGATGTGCTCACTCAACTTCAGAAATGATGCGATGCTCCCGTTGCCAAATGTGGAACCACCCCAAATGCAACGGGATTCAGAATCTTAGTATCGCAAGCTATAACTCCGAAACCATTGCCTGCCACAAGGGATTTGGTCATTTAGAAGGCTGGCTAGAAAGATCTTTGGCGCCCACGAAGACGACTCTCTTCATTGCCACTGGCAAACCTTAAAACCAAGACTCCTTCGCTGTTACATGGGTAGTCCCGGGTAAATGCCAATGAGACAGACCCACTCTCACTATTTGGTTCAGCCTGGTCGTGTATCACTCAGCCCACATTCCGTTGACAAAAGTTCTTCGTAGTGGTTGCAATAGCACACTCAAATCCCTTGGCTGCGCTCATTACGCCTCCCCCAAGTATGTTTTTTCCAAGGTGAATCTAACACATAGGATATCATCATCGCTTCTTTATTGCTGTCCTATAATAGGGTTGGTGTAAATATTGCACGTTACGTTGCTACCGGGTAGGTGGTAGTGGAGGAGCGCCTGCGGTGCTTCCACGCTGGATTAAACTCAATCATTTTCGTGACGACGCTTTTATCTCGTATTCTGTAATTTTGCTGGATGATGATTGCCAAATCAGGTAGAGGTAAAGGATCAGGACGGACTCACGCGAATTTCCTCCGCGCCTATAATGGAAATGACTCTGAAGCCGAAAGGGTACGGAGCCGTGCTGTGTGCATGTCCCGATCTGCACTGGATGATTTCAGCCTATCAAAAAAAGAATTGTACATAGTAAGCCATTTCTCAGGGGAAGATGGGGTTCCTGAGGGATCACGCATTCCGCGGACTCCGTTCACAGAACCCTGAAGTCAGCCCCTCTAAGCCTAAAATGGATATTATTCCACGTCCTACTGGTCCGTGTTGAAACGCGTAACGCGGGGCGCGTTTTTTTGGACGCATATTGCCATCGGCCTTACTAATAATATGCTAGTCACCAGTCCAAAGGAAATAGAGTACTCGCCAATAGTCAATAGGCTGGGTCAATAATCTAACAACAAGGATCCAACAAGATCCTTCTGTTCAACCTGACTTCCCAAGATTTAGGGGCCGGCGGCTCAGTAGATTCAGATTATTGTGTGTTTGTATCCATTCCTTCTTTTCTTGTTTACCTAAGTCCACTACACATTGGCAAATCAATCTCACCAAGCCATACACAATTTTCTCTCTGAATTGGCTCCTCCTTACAAGTCATACTGTCAACAGTCAACCCACGCATACCTTGTAGGGCAAATGAACTGGGTGTTGTGCCATTTCCCTCCGCCGAAGCATATTTGATTTCGGATACCATTTGTTTTCGGGTAACAGTTCACTTTTGATGGCCCGGGATATTGAGGCTGCTGATCATTCAGTTTGGACCGCACCCCAGCCGCTGTATGCCTATCGCTGCAGGTAGAACCCTAACGTAACAGATCGATTAGTTTTGCATTACTATCCCAAACGTTTGGTCTACCAGAGCCATTATTAAGATATAAATAGCTTAAACACGGTTACTTGTGAAATAAATAGACGTCAAAAAGCCTGCTTACTTTATCGATAATTGGTGGCTCACCCTAGATGGACTTTTTCTGAGTGTAATACTCTGGATAGGACTCCTTATAACCAAGAATCCAAGACCTCTACCATCCTGTCACATTCATGAAGATTCTCCCTGCAAGAAGTCCCATTCGTAGACCTGGCGGGGTGCTAGCCGCCGCTCGATGGAAAACCATCACCTGAAAGAGGCCGGGCTGCTGTCTATGTATTCGGTAGCCGTCCAAATAGCCAAAAACGTTGCGAAAGAACTTTTCATTATCCTCAGCGTCTAGCGGTGCGAGCTGGACATCTAGAACGAGTCGTTCAGTAGCAGATTCGGTTTTCAAGGTGTGATAGACCTTGTTTGGGATAACAGCTGTTTTTAGCTCATTCGGGTACCTGGCAGAGAGTTCTCCATGGTTTGTCGGAAGCATCATTGTACATGTGGCAAGTCCCCTAGGTGACTTTGAAATGCTCTGTTTGTTGGATGTGATAGTGGAGTGGCGGGACCATGATGGTCGAGGGCTTGTCTTTGGTGAATGGTGGATGCATGTTTCTCAGATAGTATTCAGAGCCAGGCGCCCCGAACTCCATCGAAGATGCGCCATGCTCGTAATAGATCGGATTCTTGTCCGCTCGGAGGATTTTCGGCGGTAGTGGTGCTTGAAGGAAGGAAAGAATGGTGATGAAGATGAGTAATAAGTGCGCAATTGCTGTCTGTCGATGAGTTGGATGAATTGTTTGATATCCGGAGTCCGAAAAATCCGCCCCACTCTTCTGGAGAGGCCCGGAGTCCAGCGGGGCCGGCAAAATCCGCCCAAGATAACAAACTACGGTCCAAACTATCAAACTCTTGAGAGCCAATTTATCCAATGGGCAGATATTTTGAGGTCGAATTGGCGAATTTGACGCGTACGGCCTACCGATTGCATGGGGTTTGAAGGTGATGGCCTAGATATAGGTACACGATGATGACGTTAATGATGGATGTGTCTATCAAGCACCCCCCTCACGAAGGACATTTTCGTCTGATGTGCCGCTTCAGCTGCGTGGGATTCTGCTCCATGAGAATATTTTGCGATTGTGGAGGGCATTCCTTCTTGTATCGCTTCCGGAACTACTGGGACTTCATTGGTCAACTCGTAGTTCATTCGCGCTGTCCAGAGTACTTTAAAATGATCTCAAAAATAAATATCACTTTTCTGTCTTTCTATTTGAAAGAGAAGAAGATAATCAACAAAAAGAACGCCCGGTAACCTTTAATTTTGTTCCCTTGAACAGTTCAAACGACATTTTTAAATATGGCTCCAGCCTTATTGGTTCAATGTGAGGAAATAGATGGTTCAATGATGTTCCTTTGACGTCAAACACTCCAGAATTCATCCCAATCATCATGTTGCAAATGATAGAATTCAAGTCATTTCTTCCATCCGGAAAGGTATCGTAGCATGCGAAATTGGATGGTAGCTCAGTTGTCTCGCCACGTCGCAGGAGCTCGATTGCGTCATAATGAGTATTCCACGCTGTTCCTTATTAATAATGTTAGCCAGAACTCCTTTGCATACCCTGTAGAGTATGAGGCAAATTGACATACCTGTGACCTTCTCGGCAACCTTGACCAAATCATTCAGACAGATTCTCTCTCCAATAACGGTGACCTCATCGGGCCATTCATCAGCTGGTAATTTGATTAATTCATTTATATACTTGCCCACGTCGCGTGTGTGCGTCCAAACGACAATGCAATTACCATCGCCAGGTAAAACTGCCTTTTGTGATGCAAGATCCAAAATGTTGTATAGATGCTGAAGATTTGTTTGAGCATAAGGCAAACCTAGGTAATCCATGAAATATCCGTTTCTGACTAATGAGAAAGTGAGCTTTGGGTGGCGACGAAGCTCTTCTACAGCTTCGAGAATGAGCTTCCGAGCTGGATAAGGCAAGTCTCTGATGCAAAAGTAGTTGATAAGTTTCCACACCTCAAACTGAAAATTGGGTAGAGATTTCGAGATTAAACTTACTCCTCAGGACAGCCGTAGTCAATGTTAAATTCGCTGGGGAGAAACCTCTCAGCAACACCGGATTGCGCAGCGGCGCGAATCATGTTTATCTGGGATTCAGCTGCACCAGGCCAGTGTAGATTCATTGTACATATGACAGTATCCACATTCTTCTCCCGAAGAACTTTAATTATGCCATCCATAGACGTATAATCAACTTCGATGACAGCCGCAAAGTTCTTTGGGATGGTTCTCAGGGGGGCTCCTGGGCGAGACTAAAGATAACTCTTAGCGATTTGTTCAAACTTGGATAGTGTGCTAAGAACGACCGCGGATGTTGCAAGATCCAGTCCGCTAATCAGTGTACAAATTAACTCACCTTTCTACTCAAAACGTAGATGGTGTGATTCTTCGCTTTGAGCATCTCTTCGACTATTGTTCGACCAGTGTCTCCTAAGCCACCAGCAATTGCAACAATAGCCATGATGATGGTTACTTGCACGATAATGTATTGGGAAGTCAATAACACGAGTAATGAGCACCGAGAATGAAAGAGATGGCTTGCAGCGATTGGATGATCTGTTCTTGACCGAATTGATTTGGCGGGAAAATAATCACATTGAATGTTAAATAATGTGTAATGAATCAGGCGGGGACTCTGTGTCGGGGGGGGGGGGGGGGTTGTCTCATTGGCTACAATGCGGGAATATCGGAGTCCGTGGAATAATCGGGTTTCGGCTCCGGATATCCGAGCCGGCCGGTCGACCGGCTCCGTTTCCTCATCATGAAATCCCTCCGAGCACACCAGCCACTAGATATGTTATCTGATAGAAGATTAATATCCTGAGATCGACATAGGGACGTCACGTAGGCGTCAAATGGCACGTCGTTCGTATGATGAGAATGGTAAGTCTATATCTAGATCGTAACACGTTGTCTTAGCGTGTAACTTAGCATTTAAAAATTAAAATCATCCCTGGATCTTACATCAAAATGGCTTCTTCTGAGGACTTGACTGACAATGGCCCTAATCGGAAAGCTTTAGACAATGATGGTGAAAAAAAAACCGGTAAAATGATGGACGCATCGCTGTAGTGGTCACGAAATTCTGACTCATCAATATCGCAGCTCCTCAAATATGCGATCTTGAGGCAATTCCCGATTCTCCATTTATAGATTTTAATATGAAACAAGGCATGGGATGGGCCGGTATTCTAGCGGCAGGCTTCAACACCTGCAACAACTGGATAGTTTTCACATGCACACTCATTGTTCCACTTGCATACCACCCTATGGCGATTATTTGGAGCATTTTACCAACCGGCATCGTCTACTCTGCCCTGACCCTTACCCTCGCTGAGCTTGTCTGAACTACCGAATATCCCCAGAACCAGCAACTAGAAGCTCTAACAGCATCCTACGCCATTTGCTGGATTGAAAAGCCATTACAATGGATATCACCATATTTTTTTCGAAGCGCTGGATGAGTTTGATGGCTCCCTTGAGATGATAAACCGATCTTTCAAGAGATCTGTTAAGGCCTCAGCCGATCCAACTACCCGAGAAGAAATATGTGTCCCGAGTCGGCCCAGGAAAACTCTTCAAGCTCGGTTTGCGATTACCCCAATCCAAGTTTGCAAGACTACACCAGAGGCAGTATCGAGGAATGTGCGGCTAGCCCGCTCATGTTATTACACATATCGAACCCTCACCGACAATCAGGAAGTGATTACCCGATCCAGACTATATAGATTAGCCAAACGCCATTGGACTGGATTCTCAGTCATCCTCTTGAATTGGCCGGCAATAGAAGCTTTGAGTGGGATAATGAACGAAGATATGAAATGTGTAAAATTTTACTTCAAGCGGGCGGTCTCTCCTCTTATCATGCATCATCTAAAGTTTGGACAGAAGCTTTGGCTGCCTTTGACATGGAAGGTTATGATGGTCAGAAATTTCGTGAGCTACTCGGTTGCCAGAGCGCAACCCCGTGGGGATCTTCTGTTTCTAGATTCTTTTTCTTTAGATGAATTGTCAAAGGGAGTTTAATATCAGTTTCGGAAGTAGCCTTGCCCTATCCTGTCACATGCAATTTAGCAAGCACATCGGAAAGCTTGTTGCTAGACTACATAGCGACGACGTAGTCACAGTCATCCAGTCGTTCAAGCCTATCTCTATAGTTTCCGCTGGCACGGTATATGCCATCTGTGGATTCTTGGAGGGAGTTTGCCGAGAAATCTTTCTGTGGGTGCCGAAACAAGGTACTAAAGCCTAATGACCAAGTAGATTGACACAGATGTTTCTGTTGATATGGCTAGTGGTCGACGTATGAGGTGGCTCACTATAAAGACCGCTGGTTTGTCGAGTTGTGTCTAAAAGACAGAAGGACATTCGGTTTTCTACCGCCTGTCAGCTCAAGTTCATACCTGTCTCTAGCTTGTACTTGCAGATTCATCCCTTCTTCTGCGTATCCTGTCCAATAACAATCAGCCTAAAACCGGCCAGGGCTAGCAACACTAGCATGCAGCTCGTCCCCACATGGCCAGTTCTTGGCGTTCACATTCATGACAACAGATGATCTCTTAAACCACACAAACTTGACCAAGAAAATATAATAAATTCGACTGGAATAACTTCCATTTGCTGTATCTCAGCAAATATATGTAAACTTTTAACCCATCACCAAGTCTCCAGAATTAGGCACGCTTGCGCCAACTCACGTGCTCTTCGAGTCACGGCACGCCTCAACTAGCGGAATTAGGCATAACGCATCACTGCGGCTGAAGACTTGTCGCACAAATGGCTGAGTCCAGTGCTGCGGGTAGCTGAACCCCGAGCAGCTAGCCCAGACCTTCATAAACAGTTCTAGTTTGTCCTAGACTTTTTGCCCTTCTTCTACTCTTGACATCGTGCGTCACCATGTCCAACATATCCGTCTACACGGGTCTATGGAGAGACTACTCCAAAGATGGAGTTCATCAGCAGACCCTTACTATGACAACAACATGGGGTACCTATCTCATCTCCGCCATGGCCCTGTTGGTCTCCCTGGCTGGCACGAGGTTGTGGGCCATGATCGCCTACGCGCTCCACCAGTATCGGGTCAAAGACAAGAGTCGACAGGATGTGCCTCATGCTCAGATCCAGGCGCTTCTACGCAATAGCATTTCAGCGTCTTCAACCATCAGCGACGGGTTTTTCCTATATCGCGCATGGGATGGGACATCATCTAGAGTAGGCGCGCGCCTGGTCCCAATCATAAGTCTCGCATCGCTCTGTTTGGTCCTCTTCACTCTTGCAGGTACATTCATCTCCGGAATTGCGACCGACAAGAAGTCCGACGTGACCGTCTTGGCTGATCCGGTAGCCTGTGGCGGGTGGCAGTTCAACTGGACCGCTGTCTATACCTCATTTGATACCAGCTTTGAAGAGCTTAGCGTGGTCGCGCAGGACGCAATGGATGCGCGTGCATATGCCAAGATATTCTACTCGGATGACGAGTCTATTTTAATCCCCCAGTCCCAGTTTCCCATGAGGAGCCTCCCATACACGACCAGCAAACGATCTTGTCCGTTCAAGGGAAAGAACAGATGCATATCTAACAGCACCTCCTCTTCCGATGTTGCCATGACTTGGGATTCTGGGGTGTTGGACTCTCACACACATTTGGGAATCAATGCTCCGGTTAGCGACCGAGTGGGTTTTAGAAAAACGCTCACATGCGCCCCTGTCACGGTCGACGATTTCACCAGTATTTCTCAAGATGAATCTAGCGGGTTGGCCAATGTGAATTTCACTGGTCTACTCGGAGAAGATTATAACTTTCTCACTCCCTTGCAGCTTGACAAACCCTACGGGGCTGGCTACTATGGAAGGTCAGGCACTATCATGATTCCCAATCTACACCCGCAAGTCATTAACATACTTTTCCCCTATTAGCTGTTTTGTCTGGTATGGAATAGTGAAATCCGAAGTTTGGGCAGCCGAGCCGTTCGATCTTGATGACGTCGATCTCTCAATTTGCATCCTACTTCAGAACGCTGTCGCATACTCTTCCCCAGTATACGACCCCTTCTTTTTGGCGAACGGATCTAGATTTTGGAACTCTTCCAGAGAGACTCAATTCTACTTGGGAAACAACTACTTCAATGCTATGGGGTGCACTGAGCAGGTACAGTTCTGCAACTCTGAAACTAGCGCATGCACCAATCTCACTCATCCGGCTGCGGCCGTTGGCCAACTCGGGAGTCTCGGCCTAAACATCAACCAAATCACGGCAGCAAATCGCACAGCGATGCTCATTGGGCTAAATGGTATTTCAAGAGTGGGATTGGGCAGTCTTGGGGCAGCAGGTGAGTAACCATGCAGCCGAAAATTGTGGCAAACGACACATATTAATACGACTTTATTCTATTAGGTCTCCAGGCAAGCGATCACCTCTATAGAGGAATTAATTCGGCTCCCCTTCCTTCTAACCAGTGGCAGATTGAAGCTCAACTATGGTTCGAAACCGGCCTGGCTTTACTGCAAGCTCACACTTTGCGATTCCTCGATAGAATTGACTTGACGAGTAAAGATTCCTATGGGACCTATCTGATGTACACTCCACTGGATGATATTCCCAGCGGATCTCTTCACGACACCGCCAAAACGTATTGCCACAATCAAAAGATTGTCACAACGAATCGCTACCAGAACTTTCGCTTCTTTGAGCTCATGCTCATTATAGTATTAAGCCTATCAGTTATCATCGCAAGTTTCCTGCTAGAACCGGTTGTAAAGGCGCTTCGAGGTTTACGAGCGTCCCCCATTGGACAATCACGCCAACTTGCCTTGGATACGGATACCTACTTTTGGCTTGTCAGGTCAGCATTGGAGGGTGTAGGAATAGGGCCTTGGAGGAATGGAGGACGAAACAAAGATTCCAGCGTTCCCGTTCTAGATACCGCTGGTTATGAAGTGCTGTTGAGAGGACAGGGAGTTGATGATAAAACTGGTCATGGCGTCTCGTAACAACCTGAAATTCAATGTGGGTAGAGGATAGTACGACGATGAATATCATCAGTCGTTTTGAACTAAAGAATCCGAGCTATTGATCTCATCTTACTCGGTCACGTTAAACGTTTACTTCCCATTTTCGGGTAGAATCAGGATGTAGACCAAGTTCAAAAATTAGCGTGTTGCGCATGGCTCATAATCTATCTAGATGCCCAAGTCATATTTATCCAGCCAAAGAGTGAATGGATCAAACCCATCGACAATCTTATTAAGGGTTTGATGCCTAAAGTAATAATTTTAAAGTACAGTCTGAAGAAGGCAAGGTGGGTCTAATCTATGTTCTAATGTCTAGTTTGATGATTTTCGGTTCTTTGGTACCCGCACCAACCAGTACAGGAGGAAGGCGACAGAGATGTTGAAGATGCAGTATACCCATATGAGTCCAAAGTTTCTCCAACGGTGATCGAAGCTGACGTTCACATTCTTCAAGAAAGTGTTGGTATCAGACATGGAGCAGTACATGCACTGCTCGCCGCTTGCAGATGTGGTGTTGGGGTTGACCAGGTAGCCACCAAAGTTGTCGACGTATGTCGACATGTAGTCTCCGCAGCTTTGGCCTCTTGGTGGGTCAAATCGGACAAGCTCGTTTTGGTCGCAAGTCACAAAGGTGTTTGCAAGTGTCGTGCCCAGGAAGCCCTCGATGACATAGGTGAAAGGGTTGACCCGGTACATGAAGATCCAGAAACCAGGCATGTCATTGGGACCAGAAAGAACACTAGGATGATCAGGTTAGTCATGTCTACACCGCTGGATGAACTTAGGACAATATTCAACTTACCCGCAGAAAGTAAACATCATGATGAGGAAGAGGTTCATGACAGCTCCTGCAATTTCAGCTGTCTCGATGCCGGAAATGAGCATGTGCGCATATGTGCTGGCGAACATCAGGAAGATCCAAACTTGAAGCAACATGGTGATGCCTCGCGAGTCAACTGCATCAGTCGGGCGCGCATTGCGGTACAAGCCGATAGGGAAGTACCAGCAGATGAAGCACAGAACAGCCATGAGCTTTATTGATGTTAGTAATCTTGATGCACCAGCAATGGGAATTATTTAAAGCTATCCAACTTACCGAATTCCACGCAATCTCGACCAAGACGTTTGCAATGAGGAAGGCCTGCCACGAGTATGCCTTCGAGGGTCGCTCACGAGCCTCATACAGTTTGCGCTGGTCAACAAACATGGGGAAAATCTGATGAACGATCTGTCCGAAAATGGCGAGGAACATGAATACACCAAACATTTGGTTGTTGAGGCCGGTTTGCGAATTCTTGGCGTTGAGGAACGACAGACCAATAAACAGAGCCTAGTGAGATGAAATGTTAGCCAGATGCAGACAACGAATGGGTTTGACAATTACTTACAGCACCGACGGACAAGACGACCTTGGAGTAAATGTATCCAGGGCTGCGCCAATACTGCTGGAAGACTCGCTTTCCGACCTGAGCAAATTGCTGGGCAAAGGGGGCGGCAAATTCGTTGTAGCTGGAGGGATCCGAGTTGGCACCTTCGGCGGCAGCGGGCATAGCGCGTCCAGAAAGTTTTCTGAGCTCCTCCTGAACCTCGACGTACTCGGGAGATTCTTTCCAGGCGGCGGGCCAATCCACATCCGTGTGACTTCCGGGAGCGGCACCAATAGCGTGTAACATGTACTCTGCGGGGTTATCCTCAGGCGGGCAGGGTGGGCCTCCGTTGCGAGTGAAGTAATCAACCAGGACCTTGGAGTTCTTTCCGATCTCGCCAAAGTAAATAGTCTTTCCTTTTGCCAGTAGTAGGAGTCGGTCGAAGCGTTGGAACAGCATGGCAGAAGGCTGGTGAATGGTACACAGAATAGCCTGACCGTTCTTGGTGAGCTTCTCCATCAGATTGCAAATAGACCACGAAGTCTGACTGTCAAGACCAGATGTAGGCTCATCAAGGAAGAGAAGAAGCTGGGGGCGAGCTGCGAGCTCGACTCCAATAGTACATCTCTTGCGCTGTTCCACGTTAAGACCTTCGCCAGGGACACCGATAATAGCATCAGAGTATTCTTCCATTTCCAATAGGTTAATCACAGTGTCAACATACGCCAGCTTTTCCTCTCTGGTGTAGCGATCAGGTTGGCGGAGAAGGGCACTGAAAGTCAAAGCCTCGCGAACAGTGGAAGTGTGGAGATGGAGATCTTGCTGCTGCACATAGCCAGTCTTTCGCTGGAAAGATTGATCACGAATTTTCCCGTCGACAAGCATCTCGCCAGTAACCACACCCATGGTGACACGGCTAGCGAGAACGTCAAGAAGAGTGGTCTTTCCGGCTCCAGAAGCACCCTAAACATTGTTAGTGGTCAACACAGAACATTTCGTCCCGAGTATCTACAACTTACCATTAGAGCAGTCAATGTACCTGGTTTGACCCAACCGTCGACATTGTCCAGAATTCTGCGCGGCTCTCCCTTAATCTCAATATCATAGCAGACGTTGTTCCAGTGGAAGATAGAAACCTGCTTCTCCATGTTACCAGTTGGGGGAGTCTGGTCGCCGGCGGTGAGCTGAGATTTCGTTGCGCTAGCCTCTACTTGTCCACCTTCGACATCCTTTGATCCCTTCTCAAACACCTTTTTGCCAGCCTGGCGACGGAACACCAAGACTTCACCCTTGGAGCGCTCAGAAGCAACATACTCAGTGGCGACCAAGTGGATAACCAGCGTGCCGATAACGAAAGCGATCAGGATGCCAAAGTTGCGCCATTTGTGAGATACATCATAGTTGTAAGAGATCTTGATGAAGTCTGCGCCGCGCACAAAAGTCTGGCCCGGAATAGCACCCAAGGTGTTGCAAGCTTGAACCGGAGCCTGGCCGGGCCCATTGTAACCCGGGCCCTGTGGAACAAGCGTGGAGCACTCAAAGTTTCTGCCCTTGAACTCGTTGATCATGACGGCTTCCAGAGCATAGTAGATGGGGTTGACCCAGCGAATCCAACCAAGCCAATCCTTCATGTAGGATGGTGGAATAACGAAACCAGTGTACAGGGGGATGGCGAGGAGGACGATCGAAGACGGGGCAAAGGCCTGCAGAATAGACTTTGAAACCGAGCCAATGAATCTGAACATCATCGACATGCAGATGATAGCCATGAAGGAGATTAGGAAGAAGTAAAAGAACGGGCCTGCCTCTCGATTGAGATTACCCATAAAATACAGCGTCATATTCGTCAACAGAGAGTTGACAACTTTGTAGGGCAGATCCATAACGATAGATGCAAGGGCCTCGGCACTAGGGTGGTAAAGAGCGTAGCGACTGTGTTTTTCAATGATTTTGCGCTTGGAAAAGAGTGTGATGATTTCAAGAACACTGCTGAAGGCGTTCATCAGCATGATGAAGAACAAGAGAATTGATCGCTTTCTGAGGTCACCCGTTGTCATGCCCAGGTTGTAGAAGATACTGCTCACAACCAAAGCCTGGAACATGTTACTGAAAAGCATGGAAAACATGATGCTGGGGTCTCCCTTCAGCATCACCCAGCTTCTCCAGAGGCAGAGCTTCATCTGCTGCCAATATGAAAGCGTGAAGGGGGACTGAGGTCGTTGCATGCTGGCTTGGTCCTTTTTGCGGGACTCCAAAAACTTGTCATAGTTCTGTCCGCCAAGAGGGTGACGTTGGTTGTAGTCGGCGATTTCCTCCAGCAAGCGGGCTCTAGCAGTGCTCTGCTTCCAGCACTGGGCAAACTCATCAGGAGACCTTGGGGTCTTGCCTTCCCATCCAGGTTGCACGACACGTTCATCGGCGCTAGTCATGGAGGTGAGGAAATCGGCTGTAGTCTGCTGTTCAGGGCAGACGAAACCAAGCCCCTCAAAGTAGGCCCTAGCTTCGGTGGTCTTGCCGAAGTAGATCTGTCGTCCCTGGTAGAGAACGAGAACCTTGTCGAAAACCTTGGGGAGGTGTTAGCAATGGTATCACTTTAAGAGAAGAGAAGACTGTACTCACGTCATAAGCATCCTGGGAAGCTTGATAAATGGCGACAGCAGAAGTGCAGCCCATGATATCAGCTTGGGTTCTAAGCGTGCGGCAGAATTCAAGCGCGTTGGCACTGTCCAATCCTCGGGTACTGTTGTCCCAGCACTGGAGCGATGCGTAGCTGAGGGAGGCTTCCGCAATTGTAACTCGCTTCCTCTCGCCTCCACTAACACCTCGTACAAAATCATTACCAACGCGAGTGTTGATGGTATGCGAAATACCAAGCATAGCCATGGTAACATCACGCAAGTGCTCTGCGTACTCGCGACGGGTTACTCCCTCGGGGATGTTCTCGGGGCATCGTGCACGCGCCGCAAAGTAGAGGGCATCACCAACAGTGAGATGAGGAAAGTGGTGGTCCACCTCGGCGGTGTAAATGGCCTCTCCTCGGAACTCGGTACACATTTTCTCAGCAGGAATTCCTTGGTAGTTGAGAGACGATCCCTGATCGACGTAGAGACCGTGGGTCTCGCCGGCAATGGTCTTCAGGAACGTGGAGCAACCAGAACCTGGTGGGCCAAGAACAGCCATCATCTCACCACTGTGGAGGACACCCTCGAGGTTGTGCAAGATATCCACCTTGCGCTTCCTTGAGTGCAGAAGCTGTTTAGCAATGGATCCGACTTCGAGGAAAATGTTTCCAACGCTCTTTTGAAAGTCTGTATCAGAGCCATAGCCATGAACATTGAGGTTCTCAAAGGAGACACCAGCGGTGCGAGGCGAGTGTCCATCAGACAATCCGGCGCGAACTTCATAGAACGCCTTGGCCCACCTTCTCGCATCAAAGTTGGGGCTGTTGGGGTCAAGAGGTCCCTGATTCTGAAGAGGGAACAGCGACCCTGGTGCAGCGTGGGAGGCATTCGTAAGTCGGCGAGCAAGGTCTTGCATCTGATGGCTGATGCCATCATCGGAATGGCCCTTCTCAGATGTAGATTCCATGACGGTCGAGTCGGTATCGGGGATTGGTGTCTTTTCACCGCCGGCAGGTTCGATATCGTGGAGGTCAATTTTGCTCTCTGGGATCTTCCCCAGCTCTGGGGAGTTGGAGCCCGGCATGATGGACAACGGATTAGGCGAGGGGACCTCGTGGCGTTCCCCTCTATCTAGATCTAGTAAACTTGTCTTCAAAGTAGAAAATAAAAGAGGTGGGGAGGGTACAATATTATATAGTGAAGCTGCTAGGGAAGGAATTGGAGTGAAGTGCAGCAAAACAAAGGAGAGGGGTGAAAAGAAGGGCTTTAATAAATGGCCTGTTAGGCAAGCAGCAATGACAAATTAAGCATATATACCTGCACTAAAACGGCCTCTGTATCCATCTTACACAAACGGTCTCAAACCTGGAGCATCCAATCAGAGGGCGTCTTCGGGTTCCGGGATGTGCGAGATCTGCTTCGTAACCGGCAGCTCACGCCGTCAAGGTGGAGCATCCGGCCGACGCTACGGACATTTCGGACCTTCGCACTTTTTCCCGCACATTCGCGTCTCGGCACTTCGACCATTGCCAGGCCAAGGCTCATTTCTTGGCGGTGACTCTTCAATGCGCAAAACCTAGTTCCCGCGCACCTCTGCGCTCGCCCTCCGCCCATCCAGGCGAGTTGATCCGCCCAGTCGGGTTTCTCATGCTTCCCGCTTTGGTTAGCCCGCAGCCTGGGCCAATGTTTTTCCTTAGTCCAGCCCGCCGTTAATTGCGAATTTGACTTTGCAGCCGGAGCTGGGGCCACCCTTGGCCTCGCTTTTGAGTTGGTCCGAGTTGCGGTCGGATATCGGACTCATCGCACTCATCGCACTCTTTATCCTGAACCAAGGCCCTCCTCCTGTAGTTTGGCAATTCTTGCTCTTCGTCCCGCACCCTTTCGGGCCTAATTCCCCATTCTTGGCTCTCCAACAGCGCCAGGCTCCCATTCACCGATCGGCCTTTGAAATGCCGGAACCCACACAGCGCCCTGCGCTCGCAGTTAGTTCAGCCCAGAGGGCCCTTCCCAATGCAGAGAACTACCTGTCCCCCACTAACATCGGCTAAATCCTCAAGTGCGAGAGATGCAGAGCCCAAAAGGTGCGAGTCACACGTGGCCCATGTCTTGTCCTGTCTATTCCCGTCACTAACCCCGGCTGCCAGGTTCGCTGCAATCGCGCCATGCCTAGTTGCGAGCGCTGCGTGACCAGAGACGAAGAGTGCGTCTACCCGCAGCGCGCTAAGAGGAAGCGTGATCGTGCTGTTTCTAGAATCCCTTCGTAAGCGAGCTCCTCTTCCATGAATCCTTCAGTCCATTCCAGCCTTATGCTAACCACATCAACTCATCCTGCAGGACTTCCATTGCTGATGCAACCCTGACTGCGATTCTCGATCGCCTTCAAATACGGCTACAGGAACAATCCGCGTCTGAGTCGTCTCCCATCAGTCAGAAGAAGCCTCCAAGCTTTAGAAGCCTGTTGCCTGAATCACCCTCTTCGTACGGCTCCAGTTCACTTCTCAGTCATGACCCTTCAACGCCGGAAATCTTCGGCATCGCCGGCGAAGCTCAGTTTGATGCCATGAATATCCTTGAAGATGCAGTGGAGCAAGTAAAAGAGCTGAGGACACAAACCTTTAACAAAGCCTTGATTTCCGAGGCTGTGGATATTCCTCGAGATGTGGCCAAGTCGCTCATACGAGGTAAGCCACTCCACTGCCAATTTCATATTGACGAATCGCAAATGACTTTTGCTGAAAGCCTCTCTCATCAGACTGCTTTGAGCACATGCCTCGCGGAATGTTTATGAAAATAATCAACAGGGAGGTGATTGAGACGATACCAGATATTATCCATCTTCCGTACATTCATCTTGAGCCTGTCATTGTCGTTGTTTACTACACCATTCTATATTTTGGATCTGCTCTCCAGCCTTACGACCCAACAGATAAATATCTCAGGCTCACATATTTGGCTTGTCTGCGAGCGCTTGTTGCGTGGCACCGCAAGGCGACGGCATCCACCATCGACCTCGTAGCAGCCATTTTCTTGGTACTTGATCTCCTCCTCCAAAAGGCAATATTCGTAACCGCTTACTAACTGTTTAGACAAATATCACCACTCAACTTTTTGACTATGACTTGTCGTGGAAGATGGCCAAGCTCGCAGGCGAGTTCTGCAAGAGACTGAACATGCACAATATCGATAACGAGCGGTCCGCATGCATTGGGGATTCGGAAATCGACGACGAGCGAAGGTGTTTCTGGGAGCTCTTGCAGATGGATTTACTCTTCCGACTCGTTTTCGACCAGCCGCCTCTCCTCACCCCATCAGAGTGGAAAGTCAATCTACCGTGGTTCAACGAGGAAACTCATCCGGTATCTGAATTGCCGGTGATTACATTTCTTGCGGGTTCTCGAATCACCTTTACAGTTCTCGACTTCTTGAGGCTCCTGGAAGTCGCCAGAGCGGATCCCACTATCGATGTCATGTCCAAAACTAGAGGTCTATGCAGTGAGATCCACCAGGTATTTGAGCACTGGCAGCTCGTAAGTCCTCCACGTCATTTCCGGTTGCGTTGCACGGCAGATATATTTAGAGGTTTGCTAATCTTCGTTTTAGAACGAATTGTTTGCAAACGAGCGAGGTCCTGGGAGCCGGCTGTGGTCACTCGCCCACGTCTTACTTACAGGCTTCACGGCAATCACATTTATGCTTCGCAAGGCCGCCGTCTACGCCTCAGCTTTATCTGCCAAGAGTAATTTGGACCTTTGCGAGTGCCCAGTGATGGCCGATGCCGCACGCAACACTATGAAAATTTTCAGTCATCTCATCAGCCGGCACTCGAATCCACACACTACATCTGCCCTCTTTGGCAACTATCGAGGTCATGTTCCATACGCCTACCTGGCCAACAACATTTACCGCGCCTCAAACATTAGCCAAAATGCCGCTGATCTTGAATTACTCGAGCGCCTTACAAATCAAATGAGCAATCTTTCTCAAGGACTGCCTGACCTAGTCCCGTTGGTTCGGGGGGTCGAGAGGATCAACTCTGAATTGCGTCAGAAATTGGCAAAGGATGCATTGCAATCGCCATCTCAAGATGGCCTGTAAATTTAATAAAATGACTCTATCTACTAAAAATAAAAAATCTATTTTCTGACATAATTAGCTCCGTAAGATTTCTTTGTGAACAAGTTGAGAATCCCGTTGTGCGAACTCTGCCGTTAGTCGTATTTTCTCCAACCAATCAGCCACATGTAATAATTCACACCGTGAGCTTCCGCTAGGTTTCGGGACGGGGCGTCCCTGTTGTCGGTATTGAACTGTAATTCTGGGAATGAAACGAGGCTTGCGACCAGATGCATCCAAATATTATTGTTCTAAACATTGGCCATATAAGATAACGGAGGATACGGAGTCCGAAATGTGCGAAATAATGTGAAATGCAGATAATGCATGAGAAAATTGGCAGTACCGACAAGCTACACCAAACCTCGGCACCAGGAACCCTCGGGATCCGAGCGGCTCCACAAAAGATGCAGTTGCCACCAACCAATCAGAAGCCACCAGTATGTCTCTTTGCGATCTTCTCTCTATCGTCTGTCTATATCAACTACTCGACAAACCCCGATATTAGTTCCAAATCAGAGAGATCTAGGCATCTTTATTCAATCATTCAAGCCAAGATTTGTGTCTTGGGACACAGAATTGCAAAATCATTCTTTCGTTGTCCGAAATTTACTTGTTCCCGAGGCACTATTGTTCGATTCCATTGCATCAAAGAAATCATGTTTATAAAGGAGCCTCTCCTCGTTGCCTATGGCGTTGCTGGCCTAATATTCATCTTGGGCCTGAATGTGAGAATTGAATGGGTGGCTGAAGATTGCTCGACTAACACGCCGACCCCAGGCCGCCTACCAGGCTTATATCAGTCCTCTCAAAAGTATTCCAGGACCATGGTATACTCATTTTACCCATTACATCCTCAAATACTACAATCTTGTCGGAAAACGAATGCATTACGTACATGGTTTGCACCAGAGCTATGGTCACGTGGTACGCATCTCTCCTACGCAAGTTGCCATTGCAGATCCCGACGCCTTTGCAGCAATCCATAAAATTGGCTCCGGCTTTGTGAAATCGTCATGGTACGAGGATTATATGGATGGCGTTGACAAAAGCAGCGGCATTGGCATCGGCCTCTTTTCTTTCAGGGATGTCAAGAAGCATGCAGCCCGCCGCAAGCTTTTCGCGAGAGCTTTTTCCGTTGTTTCGCTGCGTCAAAATTGTGAGGAGGTGGTGAGACAAAAAGTTGAAAAGGCTGTTGCCAATATTTTTGCCGAGGCCTCGTCCGGGAAATCCAACATTTTAAAATGGTGGATGCTAATGACCTCTGATGTAATTGGACAGCTTTCGTTTGGTAAATCCTTTGATCTGCTCGAAACCGGGAAAGTAAGCATACTTGAACCACGAATCTGAATTCTAAAGTCTATTTTGCTAACATGTAGACTACTAGAAAAGTCATTACATTGAGGTGCTCGAAACCGCCGCACTAAGTGGAACAATTCAATACGAATTACCTTGGATCTACCGCGTCTGCAAATACATTCCTCTAAAGTCTGTGCAGCTCTTCGTAAACGCTTGCGGCCTAGTCAACGCTTATGGCGGCCAGGCCGTACTCAATCTGCGCAACCACAGTGACAACAAGGCCAATCTTTTTGCCAATATTTTGTCCGAAACCGAGGATTCTGACTCAAAGGCTCAACTTACCGACCAGGATATCCGAAACGAAGCTGGCAGCTTCATGTTGGCTGGCTCCGACACAACATCCAATACTTTGACATACGCGATCTGGTCGGTTTTGAAACGGCCCGACCTGCACAAAAGGTTGCTGGATGAGCTTGACACAGTCGGGGACGTGTTTGACGATGCAGCTTTAGAAAAGCTCCCACTCCTCAACGCGGTCCTTCAAGAGACGCTAAGGCTCTACGGTGGAGTCCCCGGCAATTTGGGTAGAGTGGTCCCACAAGGGGGTATGACTGTGGGCGGCCATTATATTCCCGGTGGCTTCGAAGTTGAAACCCAAGCCTGGACGCTGCACAGAGATCCAAACGTTTTTGAAGACCCTCTTCGGTATGTGAAATTAAACTTCCGCATGTATTCCAAACGACTGACCTCGACAGGTTCGATGAGAGCAGGTGGCTCGACCCTGCAGCCATAACGCCGCAGCAAAAAACGAGCTTCTGTGCTTTTGGCGCTGGTACGCGCATCTGCCTTGGCATTCATTTGGCGCGCATGGAACTCCGCCTTGGCGCAGCCCTGTTGCTAAAGCAGTGCCCCAAGCTGAAACTATACAAGGAGATGGATGACTCCATGATGGAAATGTTCAACTTTTTTCTCGCCGGACCGGTGGGTCAACGCTGCGACGTGACCCTTCTGTAGAGTTTGGATGGGGAGAGAAGGTATGCGCGTACCACACACAGCCATACGGTTATATGAGTTGCGGCTACATGGTGTCGTAAGATACGAACACGAAATAGTTACATAGAATCTACTCAAGAGAAATTAATCCAATGCACTATCATGGAAACCAAAGACGCACGCGCCAGCTAAAAAAGGAGCAGCCCAGCGCGCGCACCGTTCGCACCACAGTCCTAGCGCCTCAACCGTGAAATTTAAAAATAAAATGCACACTGTCCAGAAGCCAAAAAGAAAGGACCGAACGTGGTTCGAACACGTGACCTAGAGATCTGCAATCTCTCGCTGTGAAGCTTGTTAGGATGCTTAACTCGTAACTGAGACATTCGAATGAACTCACCTCTACCACTGAGCTATCGATCCTATTGTTGGATGGAGACGGGGGCTGCTTAAACCCATTCTTACTCGCTCCGACTTCCAATGGAGAAATTGTTAAGCGAGAGACAGATCCTGGATTGACACGTGACCTTCTCCCTAGATCCACTTTCACAGAGTTGGCCAATGGTGGTTCAGTATTCGTGATTGTCCAAGGTGCCTCATGAGGCCTTGAGGTTCATGTAGACTATCCCTACGCTTGCACAAGTCTTGCTTAATAAATTAAAATTCTATTATCTTATTTCTGTTTGTATGGAAGGATTTAATGTTATCATTTGGAGTTGGAATAAGTATGGTCAAGAGTTGATGATGAAAAGGCTATTTTATATTTGAATTGAAGAAACTGTCAGCAAAAGACTACACAGAAAAAATATATATACAATGCGGAAAATTCACTTTAAGAGATAATACAAGATATTTTAAGTTCAAAAGCGTTTATTTAATGTCTATTACAGGGACCAAAGAAATAATCGACCATATAGGGTAGCTGGCGTGCGGACCGCAAAAGTGGAGTTGCCTTCTTGACGAGCAAGGGGCACATGACGGATTATACGACCTTATGAAATAACGAGCTGTTGATTTGTATTTGATCTCGTTTCGTAGGGTGTTTCAAGAATATTTTCTTAAAATAGGAATAAATTTTTGTACGCCCTTTTTCATATCCCACAAAATATAGCTCGTCTATGTCATGAACCGTTTAAAACCATGATTATTGGAAGCCCTCACAGTAAAATTATTTGAACCAGAGCTGCATCTGCCCCGCGAATGGAGTGTATGCAGCAAGACTCGTCGGAACTAATTTCCCTCGATCATGTTTATCGAACCTCTAGCCTCTCGGCAGCTTCAGCATCCAAACATAGTACCACATCAACTCCGTCCTCCGCATCCATCACTTGCAAGCAGCCGTCCATCTTTGGCATTATGGCGTGCACATGCGCGGGCCGGCCTCCAAAAGCAATATCGTACACGCCCAATCGCAGCCACGACGTGACAAGGACGTGCTGGCTACCAAGAAACGCCTGCCACAGCCTTTGCGGCGCGACTTCATGAGCGGCATCGTGCAGCAAGGCACCCACGGCGTCTGGTGTGAAGCGCGTCAAGCAGCTGCGGATACGCGTCGAGGCCTCCGCAACAGAAATGTCGCCTGAGCAGCGAACATGAGTGAGAAGGAGCGGCGACCCGACAAACGAATCTGGCAGCGGCGGCTCTACCCTTCTTCGTGCGCCGAGCGTGAGGTTCAGATACGAGTCGGTGGAGCCTCTCGCACGATTGATGGCGACCCAGCAGTGTGCTAGCAGTGCATCCAAGCGAGAGACGCTCCCTGAAGCCTCACGGAGCTGGCGCAGCTCAGCGTTGCTGAAATGGATGAGCATCTGCTTCGATGGCCGGGCTAGGTCCCAAGTGGTCCATGGAGCGGGCTCAGCTGGGGATAGAAGCGCTGTGGCAAAGAGATCCTTGTCTTTGGGCTTGGAATTTTCGGTTGTCGGGATCAATGCTGCCGGATACCCCGGAGTTGAGGTAGCCCACCAGTCAAAGCGATGTAATGGCAGCGACCTGGCGATTTTGACAATTTCCGGATCGGCCATTGTATTATCGATGTCTCCGGATGCCCGGCGGTCGAGTTGGGCCGGGTCAAACAGCGGTTGTTCTGGGACATTGTCGTGGAAGAATGCCGTCCAGCACCGCATAAACAACATCAGCGTGTGTGCATCGGCGAGAGGGTGCGCCAGCTTTACTGACACGGCGTAGCCCTCGCGCAAGAGCGTCACCTGGACCAGCATGCTCGGCAGGCCAACCCATTGCTGCAAATTGTGCAGGGCCAGTGGCGTTGAGGAGCAGAATTCGGATTGCGGAAATTGGCCAATGTCAATAATGCCTTTCCTCTCGGGAATGATGGATGCTGCGAGGTGATGCGACCGGGTTACCGTCCACTCGACGCCCGGGTCTGAATCGGCGCCATGGACAATCATGGGACGATTAAATCGCGTAGTATGACCTCCATTCGGGTCCAAAGGTGCCCATTGCAACTGACCTGCCCATTGTGGGAAAAGCCCGAGTGTGTCGATAAAGGAACTTTTGAGTCGTGTTAGAAGTGTGCCGTCGGTTGGATGGTCGTAGACCCAGATGGCTCCTGTAGGCGTGAACCGTGCGACTGTCGCATCGAGAATGGATAATGGAGTTGAAATTGGCTGCGAAGGACGAGTTTTTGGAAACAGTCGAACAGATTCGATCTCTGGTTCTTGAGAATTGTGCATTTTGGCTAGTCTCTCAGATGGTGCTTTGCTTGTTGTAAGGTACTGGCTGCCCGCAACATCCTTGGGGGCCCTAAAACTATTGGAATAGGAAATCTTTTCTTATAGTAATCGCATTCGCGTCTGTATGACAGCAAATCGCTTCATATTGTATGATTTTCTCGTCATCGAGGTAACCTTCCTGATTTGGACTGATTCATTTCGACTCATCATGACAGGCCAAAAGCGGTGGCTCTTCACGTGATGAGGCGGAGAAAACATATGCAGCTCTCAACACCAGAGATGTTGGAGATCAATGGATGATGGGTTTGAAATTGGTTATGTGAAGGATCAATGCCATTATGCTTTGATTTGTTTAAAATTTGGCTACCTGCGCACCGACTGCACCTCTTGATTCGAGATTGGCTCCTTTGAATCTTTGGATTCTGGGAGATTGCCATCTTCAATGCCTCGCAGCTGCCCCTTCTTTTGACACTAGGTAGAGAAACTGACGGGTGGATGCCTGGTTTTAAGGCGCGCGTCAGTGGTTTCTCGAAAAAGACAAAGGCCTTTTTTACTAGAGAAGTTACTATCTTAGAAATTGAATTGCCTTCCGTTCGCACTGTTTGTTTACAAAGTCTGTGTACCACCTGTCAACGTTGGTTGTGTGATTCCGCCTTCAGTGGGGTCTTCTTTTTTCAGACCACTGACGACTAATCAGCCTCAAGCACAGATCTAGTTGGGTGTGGCCACGACTCCTTCGCTCAGTCCCTCAGTACTAAATCGCGATACATGAAATGCGGGAATATAGGATATTCAAATGTTCGGAAAAGAGCACGGTCAGTTGGCGGAAAAACTGTAATATCAATTCACTACATTTACCCAGCATGCTATATTTCGTATCACAGGTTAGAGATTCCTGGAAATTGGTCAAGGATTAAGGTAGGTAGGTAGGTAATGGAAATTGCTGTGGTGTGCTGGCTCACCCATAGCGTATATCGTAAAGGTGTTCGTGAGAATGGTTCGCTACAGCCCAATAAGGAAAATATGCCTGTGAATTCTATAGCCTCGCATTTGGTTACCCTCACGGCCTTGTCTCCACCAGGGAACTTCTTTCATGAAAGTTATGTCGGCTGTCCCCACGTGTTTGCCCCCAATATTGCATTTTACGTCTCATGATCACATTGTTGCTGAGTTGAGCTCCCGTAAAGAAGATTGAAAGGGACCAAACTTAGCCAGCTTGTTTCTCAGGCTAGTGAATGCTTTTGAATGCGTTAATTCGTGGATTAGTGTGGTGACGATAATGTCGCCTAGCCACCTTATACCCTGGCTGTCTTTCCTGCCTCTGAAGTTGGCTGCAGTTACGGGAGACAACGGGGAAACTTCAGAGACTAGCCGTGAGCCTAGATACCGTCCGCCTTCGGACGAGGTCGTCAAGGAAGGGCTGGAGTGCTATGGAAACTGGCCGGGCAGGGCTCCTACGCATATGCCAATGATCAGGGGCCCCAAAGCCACGCCTACGTTAGCGTAGGCAACACTGCAATACCAACCAACTCCGAGGTTTCGAAAATAGTTTGCCTTGACTTTTTCTGCGAGAGAGAATTGATTATTTGACATCAAGTCGTATTTGGAAAACCAGATCTCCGACTGCAATTGACCTGTACGCTACGCCTACTCATTTTCCACACTTCTCACAAGAAAAGGAGCGAGGAATGAAGGGTTGCGCTACCCAAGATGGACTCGATCAGAATATCTCGTCTCCCACTTGAACATGACCCGGTGGCTGCTGAATGTGGGTAGCCTCGAGCTATGCCTGGATGATCCCTGTAGATCTCACCCACGCAGAACATACTGCAGGGGAAAAGAATAGCTCGCTCTCCCGTCTCGGCCGGTGCCTTGTGCGATTAGCCACACTGGTCACGCAACCATTCACAGCGATCGAATCCTAGTCAACAGTCACAAAATACGCAAGTGCACGAGCTTGTGACGCCGATTAGATGATGTGAGAAATGTGGCTGGCGGAATACAATTGAAGGCTAGCGGCTAAAAGAGGACCGAACCGCATAGGGAGTTTAGCTAGACCAGGGCTTGCATGTATCACACACTATTTATTCTTTGCCCCGCAAAATTCACCACAGCACCAAACTATTGCTGCTAACGTTTGGTTTAGCGGTTCCCTACCTCGTAGTCTTGCAAGCATACTTGAGACAACGCTTTCGTGCCAAGCCTTTGGTCCGGTCTCGCCCGGGCTAAGTGGCTGGCTGATTGACAAATAGATACATGGATGAAGTACTTTGGTACTTGAGACAATTTCAGGGTCCTCGTAAAGCCATTCATGCGCTTTGTAGTGATCAGATTAACCATGGTGGGGCTGAAGCTATCGCCGTTGCGCTGAAGTTCGTCACAGGCCTTGCACTTTCGCCAAGAAACCTGAAGAAGCATAGCGCAGGTCATGAGCAATATTTTTATTTCCCCAAGCTCTGTAGATGGCTAGCTGATTCAACATATTGAAGCATCACATACGACATAGCCCAGCTGAACAAGCGCTGAGCTGGAATCTAGAGCGCCATCGAAGCCTTGGCAGACGAGGAAAGCCGTTTTATTGGTAGCAAAGCGGTATGAGGCTGGCTCTGTTGAATCATCATTGAGAAGTTACATTGTCATTGGCAGACGCAATGCCAAAACACGTAGCACTGTGCTTGTAGAGTCATCAGGGTTGTTCGCTTCGGGGACCAGCTATAAAGTCTGCCAGTGCTCGCCCTCAATCACTCCCATCATCTTCATCAACTAGTCTTCTCACAAACCATAACTTCCTTACTCGAACTACATCTTTAAAGTTTTTGATACACCCCCGTCATATCTCACAATGGCCTCCCTTGTTCCCATCAGCGGCAGCGACATTACAGCCAGCTACCATGGCCTGGGTCGTTATCTCCGCCTCACTGCCAAGGGAGACATCCCCGAGTACTTTCTTGAGCCCTTCTTCCAGCGCGAGGTTTGGTTTGGTGGCCTGAGCTTCTCCATCAAGGCCTTCAGCTGCGGCGTCGGCATCGAGAACCAGACCAAGCACGTCAGCATCGAGCACAAGCTGCACATTCTCCTCCCGATCCAGCACTTCAACAACAAGACTGTCCTGGTCGAGACATCTCGCGGCAAATTTGACATCCCCATCACCTACATTGGCTGGCCCGAGCCCGAGGAGGCGATCCAGGAGGCTATCCAGATCCAGTCCGTCTCGGATGACCAGCCCAGCGAGGACCCCACCACTCAGTTGCTCCCTCCCATTGAGTACTTGCTCACTGATAAGGGCAAGCTGGAGCTCAACATCACGCTCCCCAAAGGCATCAAGTTTGAGACGGACATTTCCTTCAATGACGACTACCTGAAGATCGTCTCGTCTCGCGTCACCGACGGTTCCGTCACCTGGACTTTCAAGTGGGCCCAAATCCCTGAGCATGGCCAGGATACCCAATACGTCAAGGTCACCAAGACTATCCACGATGGCGTCGTCAAGCAAGACATGCCCCAGCAGAAGCCGGTGCCCAGCATCATCACTCAACAATTCATCATCCGCCGTGTTTTTCTCAACCAGCCTAACTAATAGCCATGGAAATATGGATTTATAGCCGCATTCCCACTATATTCACGTGGTTAATTGAGTCAGTAGCGAATTCAAAGTAGTGGAGAGAAGGGGTGTGCAGTTTTCGGTAGCAATGAGAGATGGTGTTGGTCGAGGTTTAAATAGTAATATACAAACTAGTTGTTGAGTAAAGCATTTTTGCGATTTTAAAAGATCCATTCCTTGATGCTTTTTATAGTAAACTGTTTTCTAAAGTTGATAAGAGTTTCTAATAGAAAAACACACTTGTCCAATCAAGTATGCCTGAGGTTTAGGTTGAGTGTGCTTCTGTGTGCAAGGAAGATGAAACTCTGTGATGGTGCTAATCAAGTATACAAAGCCAAGCCTAAATCCCCTAGAATTTCGTACAGCCCAAATGCATGACTACGATTCCAACGACCGTCTTAGCCGCTAGAACACCCGTAAGACGGTGGTAGAGATTCTTCAATCCACCATTTTCTAACTTGGTTGAGCTGTGTTTCGGTATAGCACGAACCATCACAATATGTGCAATCATGAGGCTCTATATCAGGCCAATACGACTTGGCAAATTCTTCTTCTTCTTTTTTTTCCTGCGGGGATTGAGCCACCACGCCATCCCGCAATTTTCTAATGGAAGACCATTTTTCTTGCAGATGGCACAAGATCTCTGCCATTTTCAACCGTTGCGAATGGAGGAATTCGAACGCAGGTAGCGACAGCACGTGTGCCGATGTGAATTTTGGGGCTTTCCATGAGCCGGCTGGAATTCCTGAGTCTGAAAGATTCAAGGTGTTCATGTGTTTGGTATACGCCTTGTCCATAAGGCGCGCAGTGTCTTCGCGGAATGGTGCATCTGGTCCATTCTTTCGCTTGTGATTGATCAAGTACAATCCATATTCCCCAGTTGAGTTCAGGTAGTTGCTATAGTATGCCGTTGTATCAAAAATACAGAAGCTACAGTCAATATCCTCTATGGGTCTGCAAACCCAATGGTCCCGAGCCGGGACGTCTTGTTCGACCTGATTCGGGGGCTTGGGGTAAGGGTTCCACTCTTGGAGGTCTTCGTCAGTCCACTCCACAAAGAGAAGCTCTCTCAGCTGCGGGAAAAGTAGAAAGACAGGGGACAAGTCGTCCAGATCAAATTTACTTGGTTTTGACTGGAACAAGCGCGCAGAGGAGCCTGCGAGCGCCAAATTCTGAACCCTTTGCATGTCGCCTGGTCTGAGCTGACCAAAATCCCATGTGCTCCTGCTCAAAAATTTCTCGCCATCGTCGTAATAGGACACGCTTCTAACGAATAAAAAGTCGCGGGAAAAATTGAACCATGTGCTTGATGGGCTAGATCGTGTTCCGAATGCGAGCTGGTAGCCGCATTGCATCAGGGTCATCCGAGAGTCTCGACAGACATGCAGCAGAGTCGGAATGGCAGCATTGCTGCGGAAGTGGCTGTTCCTAGCAAGTTCCCAAGCTATTTGGGGGTTTTCATCTAGCCAATCGAGGGGAATCTCTGGTGTAGAAGAAGACGGCGTCCAAGGGCAATGTGCGGGCTTGCTGCTGGTGAAGCCGAAGGATTCCAACGGGGGCTGGCGGCGGCGGGGGACCTTGTCGCGCCAGTTGCAGGCGAAGTATGCCGGGGATGAATCAAGTAATAATCGGTCGGGAACCCGGCGGATCTCCTCTAGGAAGTCATCAAACTCCTGGTCAATGCACTCCTCGAGCTGAACAACCCGAGGCGGTGTGGCCCACAAATAAATCTCCTGGCGGAGCTCGAGAGGTAGTGACAAGAAAGGGCGGAATTCCGGGGTCGCCATATCTTGACGTAGGAATTGATGCACAACGCTGGAGCTCAGGAATTACTAGAGCTACCAATAGAGGCAATTGCCGTCTGCTTGAAAAGGTGGGTGGAATGCGATGCATGGCTGGGAATAGGAGCCTAACTCTCACGTGACGTAAGATCAGCTCCCTGCCTAGCCTCGCTGCCTTGCAGTTCGTTTCACGGCCACATTCTCCTCTACATTCTCATCATTTGAGTTGGAGAAGAACCCCAACGGGATTGAATTGAACGGATATAGCCATGATGCTGCGAGTCAATGAAATACCGGAACTAGGTAAGCCCTCGTCGCCGTTGATTTAGTTGATGAAGAGGCTTTCGTGTGGGAACGACTATCCTATTCTGTGCTGGTATCTTTTCGATAGCCGCTTTACTCGGGACCTACTCAGCCCACATGAGAAAATCCACCATATTACGCAGTCTGGATTATGATTGTGTAGGATAACATAAACTTTGCTGCGTGAATATTTCTTTCTGTCAAGACTATTGAAGCCATTCAGCACTAGTCGCCATTGCCTTGCTAGGGTTTGTGGACTAGCGCAGTTTAGTTGTTTTCCTGTGTCCCACAATGCAAGAGCGAAAAGCATAGTAATTGGCTGCTAGGGAACGCCACTATAGGCCCTATCACAATCAAGGCAGTGGCTGCCTCTTCCCCTCCCAAGCCAAGAAGCTACGCCTTGAGCAGCGACGCCTTCAATCAATGGTGGCCTCCTTGATTGATCAGCAACCAGTGAAGATTTCGAAGTGGTCAACTGCAGATGGCTCAGACCCACGGAGAATGAGCCAATTTGGGAATCAGCTGGAAAGTAGCTTGGTGATTGATTGGGAGCAGTGATGTTTGCTCGACAAGAACAATAAAGCAGGCTTCAACACAAATGACTGCATTTATCGACAATTCCATTTTTGTGAAACATAAAGAGGATGCCTGTGGACTTTATGCATCAATTCCGATGCAATAATTAATCTATTTCTTCAAGTTAAATGCGCTCTAGGGTATGAACTTTCCCCAGACGATGGCTACAGCCAGCCACAAAATGTGACAATCGGCTCCCCTGATCTCCCGGGAGCGTTCGTCTCCACACGCAATGGCTAAGAATACTGACGCTATCCCCAGCTGCCGTCGGTCTCAGCGAGACAGCAGCCAGCCACGTGCCAGCCCGTTCGGCAAGGCCCATCAGCTCCCCACACTCGCCCCGGGTGCCTTGACCACATCGAGACGAGCTAGCGACGACGCTTGGGGCGGGCCGCGAGGCCTAGGCCAATCCCTTGCGCACTGTGACTGCGCCACAGAGCTCGCTGGTGGGTGCGGATGACTGAAACACAGGGCCCGCCGGGCTTGCCAATAGTTCAGCATCGGAGGCGTTGACGAATGTGGTCTGATGCCCGCACGGCGAGTTTTCTATTCGGGACATCGTGGCTTGTCACGCAGCATAGGTGCCGGCAGCTGCAATGGCGTTTGACAATGGTATCCGACAGCCTCTTGTCTATGTGTGCGCTTGGCGCCAGCCACAGGGCTTTTCTCAGCTCGTGCCTAGCAAAGACATGCAGGACACTATCGAAAAGTCATTACGGACAAAGAAACTGTATGCGAGCTGCATGGTGGATCACCACTGCGTACACAAGTGAGCCACATTCTGGGGAGGTATACAGCCGGAGACCTTGATGAATCAAGTTGCCAACTATAAAGAACTTGTCGCCGTCTCAGTATCCAACAGTCTTCATTCACTCATCACTCACTCTTCACTCCTCAGCCTCATCCGCACCTTTCCATCCATCTCTAGAACCGAACAAACTCACAACTCCAACGCATCCTGGGGATCCTCCCATTAATCCGCCACCATGTTTGTCTACACCGGAAAGCTGACATGGCACAACAACAAGATACACGATGAGACCTTTGTCATCGTTCTCCCCAACGGCCCCGTCCGTGTCGGCGACAGCGCCTATCTCTTCACCCAGTGGACGGTTGATGTCCACGGCGCCTCCAAGACCAACTGGTTCCAGAACCTGGTCGTCAGCAAGGTGACCAAGAACAAGAACGGCGAAGACGCCTTCACCTTCAAGCACCACTCCGACTCGTACGAGATCCACTCCGAGGAGGGCTACAGCAAGCTTCACGTCGCCCTCTCCAAGGGCCATGCCAAGAGCACCATGCACATGAAGCGCATCTACCAGTCCCAGGGCGACCAGTCCACCGCGACCGGCCGCATCTGGACCGGCAAGGTCAACTGGCTCAAGTTTGCCGTCAACGAGATGGCCATGTTCATTGCCCCCGAGGGCTTTGGCGAGGGCAAGCCCATCATCTCCGTCTGGCAGTTCACCCAGGACTCGGCCGGAAAGAAGAACGACCCCTCGCCCCGCGTCGCCACACAGAAAATTGAGCCTGGTGCCGCCAAGGGAACCGTCAAGTTCTCTTACCAGTCCTACTATGACATCTCCTGCACCTGGGATGAGCGCACCGAGAAGCTTGCCGTGCAGATGAGCGAGAACGGTGGACAGAAGCAGCCTCTTGGCGAGATGAGCCTCTCTGCTCGCATTGAGCGCAGCGCCCAGTAAGTTCAATCCTTGGCCTCGTGCAGAAAATTACTAACCGCCATTTGTATAGTGGCTTCCACCCCCCTGAGCCTGCCCCCAAGAAGAAGGAGCTTGAGGTCCGCCTCCCCCAGGCCCAGGACTCTCTTCCTCGCATCCTGACTCCTATGCCCTTCCCCAAGGGCCTTCTCGACACCCTCGCACACACTGCTGCTTTTGTTGACCAGGCTGGCTACCTTGCCAAGTACGCTAATGAGGTATGTGACTAATGCACTTGAGATTGAAACACAGAGCTAACATTTAGAAGAAATTTGCTGCCCTTGATGCCGACTTCCACGCCCGCGGCCGTCAGCTCGATGCCGCCAAGGCTGAGAGCAAGAGCCTCGGCGATGCTGTCAAGAAGCTGAGCGACGACCTCAACATTGAGAAGTCCAAGAATTCAGACCTTGAGGAGCAGCTCAACAAGACGCGCGAGACTGCCGACGCCGAGAAGCAGGCTCTTCTCGCCGAGATCCAGAAGCTCCAGGACTACATCAACAAGGATGCCGTGGAGGACCAGGTCAAGCTCAACATTCTCGAGGACACGCGCAAGCAGCTGGCCGAGGAGAAGGAGCGCTCCGCCACCCTCCAGAAGGACTTGGATGACACGGTCCTCGCCAGCAAGTCTCAGGAATCCGAACTCGACACCAAGTCTGCCCGCATCACCGAACTGGAGCTCCAGCTCACCGAGCTCCGATCCGACCACAAGGTGGTTGTGGACCGCGTCACCAAGCTCAAGGACGAGGTTGACGAGGTCACCAACTCCCGCGACGAGTACAAATCTAACCTGGAAACGACTACCGAACTGTTCAACGACGCCGCCGACGACCTCAAGAGAGTGGAAAAGGAACTTGCCCGCGAACTCGACACTGCCAAACACGTCAACGCCGAGCTCAGTGACCTCAAGGTGACCAACGCTTCGCTCCGGGAGAAGAAGGACAAGTACCAGCGGCTGCTCATCCAGCACAAGATCAAGATCACCGACGCCTAGGATGACGCGACGGCGCCACAAGCATCATCTCCCGCATCGTCCCTGAAAGGGTCAACGTTCGGACGGTCGGAGAAGAGGGGACCACGCGATAGGCCTGCGCGGCACTGGTCCCTGGGCAGATTTTCAGCATACTTGTGGAGTGCTGTCACCCTAGGAATGGCATCATGGATAATGAGTAAGAGGGCATGAAGAGGTGGAAGTTGTCTAATGTGAGGGGATAGGAAGAGAAAGAGAAAGGAATAAAGAGCGGATGTAATATGAACTATCTAGAACGGAATAATTTACTATGTCTCTTTTTTATTTACTTAAACACTAGTTCCTGAGTCGTCTCGTTGCATCGTGAGTGTCACCTCCACCTCCGCACATTAAGCGGCATAGAATCACCTCATACACTTGGGGAAGCAAGGGTGAAATGCCTCGGCGGATCTAGTTAGAAGCGGCAAAATCTAGACCTGATCGTAGATTGGCGGCTTGTCCCCGGACTACGAGTTGGAGGAGCTCCCAGATCGGTTATCGATCCGAAAGTCGGTGCGGTGGTGTGGAGCTCCGCAGACGAGGGGCAGCGCGGGCGGACGAGTTGGTGCGAGTGGAGCAACAAGGTGCGATTCAAAAGAGCAGCCATAGTTGTACCAAGGAGCCGGCTGCTTTTTACCAGGGACGAAAAGAAAACGATGAAAAAAAAGAACTATTTAATCAAAGCGAAAAAAAAAATAAGTGTCCATCCAAAGGATTTGGTTACTGGCCCAATAAGAAAACAAGCCTCATCTTGCCACACCACCTCACAACCATGGCGCACCCGCAGCTTGGCTGGATCGGACTCGGGTCCATGGGCATAGGCATGTCCAAGCAGCTTCAGAAACACCTTGCTGCCGTGGGCGCGCCGTGTTTACTATACACCAACCGGACCATGTCCCGAGGCCAAGCGCTGAAGGAGTGGGGTGGGATTCCCATTGACACGGTCGGCGAGGTTGCAAAAAAGTCTGACATTATTTTCTCCTGCGTATGTCTTTTTTTTTTTTTTGTGTTAATGGATCCCGTTGGTCCAAAAAATGTCTATACTAACGTCCGGGCGTAGGTGAGCAACGACCAGGTGCTTCAGGATGTGGCCAAAGACATTGTCGCGTCTGGCGACTTGGCCGGAAAAGTGTACGTGGACTGCTCGACTGTCCACCCAGACACGTCGGTCGCAGTGGGCAGGCAAATTACTGAGGCCGGCGGCGAATTTGTCGCAGGTATGAAACATCCATCCCTCCCGAATAATTATACCCAACCAGGCTAATAATTCCCTTTTTCAGCACCCGTTTTCGGCGCGTCTCCCATGGCGGCGGCCGGGAAGCTTATCTTCGTGACGGCGGGCCCGTCTTCGGCAACTAGCCGAATTGCCCCGTATCTGGAGGGCGTCATGGGCCGCTCCGTCATCTCCATGGGCGAAGACGTGTCCAAGTCGGCCCTTTTGAAGATTGCCGGCAACATCTGCGTCATCTCGTTCGTCGAGGTCATCTCGGAAGCCCACGTCTTTGCCGAGAAGACGGGCCTGGGATCCGAGGTGCTCGAGAAGATGATCTCGGACATGTTTGGCCCCGTCCTCGAGAGCTACTCCAAGAGAGTCACGACCGGCCTGTACGCGCCCGCGCCCACGGAGAAGGCTGGGTTCGACGTGCAGCTCGCCATCAAGGATGCCAAGCACGCACTGAACTGCGCCAAGGCCGCGGGCACGAAACTCGAGGTCAGTGAGCTGGCGCTGAGGCACATGGAGACGGCGAGAGCGCTCCAGCCCGACAGGCCACTGGATAGCAGTTCCATGTATGGAGCTATAAGAGACGATGCTGGGTTGGACTTTTTCTCAGACGTGTGCAAGGCCAGGGACAAGAAGCAGCAAAACTGTGGGCACTGCAACGGTGGAGCGTGAATAATTGATCATTTTTGACATCACTGACTCTCTTCTGTGGCAAGGGGAAATTTAAGGAACCAAATGCATATAATTTTAGTAGTTTTGACTATAAAGCCTGACAGAATAGATCTGCACACACGCCCGCCTCAAACAAGTTGTCTCCTAACTCTCCTTGGCATATCCCTCAAACAAGTCGCGACCGACTATATCCCTTCAATAGGATATGACTGGATGGGATAGTACAAGGATTGAAGGCGGCTCTAGAGGATCGGCCGCATGCGTCGTCGTCGCACGGAGCTAGCGCACAAGCAGATTGTTTCGTAGACTAGAGACGGGCACTAGTTGTGGGATGGCTGCGGCTCTGGGATGTCCCACATTTGCTTATAGACGTTTTCGGACGAAAAAGGAACCACGTGCAGATTAATGGTGATGCTGGATCTGTCATCTAGCACAATTTGTTGCGTCTGGCGGTCGATAGGTATCAAGGACAATGGACGCGATGAGGCCTCTGTGGGACATTTCGTCACTGGTTGCTCGGGGCGGCCATCATCCATGGGCAAGTATCCGGGCAAGTATCCTGGCATGGCTTCAGGTAGAGTGGTAGCGAGTGGTGTGAATGGAATATTGACGACAAGATTAGCGGCAGAAGGAGCGTGGCGGCGCAAGAGACGGAGGGTCAAAAGCTGACAGTAGGGATTGAATTCGCAACCGAGCAGAGTGTTGAAGTGCAAAAAGAAACAAATCAGGCGCAAGGGAAAGGGAATTAGGTTGGCATTTAAATTTTCTCTGGTCACGACCTTGGGCATGTGTACTTCCAGGTTTGCACCGTTTGCGTTTGAACCATGTGTCAGGTGGCCTCAAAGAAAGCATGCGGTTCAAAGCGCAGGTTACTGCGGCAGCAAAATAAACCAATTAGGTTTTACTGGTGCAGGGTAACTTGGGATTCATCTGATCTACTGGTACCCTCACATATACTTTGGAGTTTTTGGTTCGTTAGGTGATCATCGTCGAGAAGTTCCCTATTCTACGTCAGTGCGCCCGGTCCTCCATTTGCACCACTATTTCTCATTCGCCATTCAGAAGCATATAAAATATTTGGATATATTGGGCGTCCAAAATACTGCCAATAGAGAAACGATCAATAATAGGAAATGAGAAGGTACATAGATCGATCGGTGCCTCGCTTTACATTCTACGGTAGAGTGTTGTCCTCATGAATTTGAGTTGGAATCGAGACATCATGCATGCCAAAATGCACTACAAAATAAGTTCAAATTCACATTAATTCACTTTATTAAACCTTGACGCGATTACCTTTCATCGATGAATGAAAGCCATGCATCCCCAAAAAAGACCGTTTGCTCATCTCAGTTTCGACAGGGTCGAGCCTACAGAAGGTTGGTGCGCCAGCGCTCGAGACCCCTAAAATACAGGGCATGAGTCATGCCGAGCGGCTTTGGCTAACAGCGGCGGGCTCCTCTGAGATGCGACAAGTGCCGGCTACAGGGAGCCATGGCCGTTAATACGATCAGATTTCAGGGTTGGGCATTTAGAGCCTGATTCCAATCTCAGATTGCCGTGAGGGGCTCGGGTATGTACCGTGACGCTCGCTCGCGGGGTACCTGGCGGAGCTCCTCCAGCAGCTCCTCCCACTGTAAACGCCTCGCAACTGCGCTCGGCATTCAAAAACAGCACCCGACGATAATGAAAAGGATAAATACATCTAGAATCTATCATAAGCCATGTAAAAATACCTGCTCTTTAGACAACAATCATTTAAACCTGTTATCTTTATTCATATACCCTTTTTTTTAGAGGTTTGCATTTCCAACACATAATTTCACAATGGCCCCGTACGTGCAATTCACGAACCCCACCCGCCGCCAGTCACATTAACTTACTTTTCTAGAACCAAGTTCAAGCTTTACTGGTACCCCAAGGCCCCTCGGGCCACCATGTGCTTGTACATTGCCGAATACAACAAGTAATTGGCCTCACCCTCAAATTAACGGAAATCGTTGCTAACGGCTCCCAGGTTGGACGTAGAGTACATTGAGGCATGGCCTATCAAGGTCGACGCTAGCAAGGGTGGCGTTGGCGAGGACTATCTTTCCAAGTTCCCTACCGGCAAGGTCCCCGCCCTCGAGGGCCCAGATGGCTTCACTCTTTTCGAGTGCATCCCTGTTTCTGTTTACCGTGAGTGTTTCGCTCTCAATTGACCCGCAGAACAGTACTAAATAGAATCCAACAGTGGCCAAGCAGGACCCCAACACCAAACTACTAGGCTCGACCCTGGAGGAGGAGGCCACCATCCTCAAGTGGTCCTCGTTCGCCAACAGCGAGCTTCTCCCTCCCATTATGGCCTGGATCAACCCCGTGATCGGCAAGGCCCCATCATCACCCGAGATTCTCGCCGCCGCTGAGAAGAACAGCGAGGGCATGGTTGGCTATGTCGAGAAGGCCCTCGAGGGCAAGAAGTTCCTCGTCGGCGACAGCCTGACCATGGCCGACTTATTCGTGGTGGCTGCCATTGCCCGAGGTTACCAATTTGTAAGTGAACAGCGCTTTTATCCCACGACCGGAGGCTATTTTGAGCACCAGCCAACATATTCCAGGTGTTTAAGAAGAGCTGGGCTGCCAAGCACCCCGCCATTCACGAGTGGTACATGAGGCTAAAGAGCGACGACATCTGGAAGAAGATTGATGGCGAGCCTTACGTCCTTGATGATTAAATATAGATTATGAGTTTAAATAGAATAAATGAGATACAGGTTTAACGTCACATCTGAACATAATGTGTCAAAATGCATGTGTATGCGTTGTTTTGGTGGGCTCTTTGAATGGACCGAGCAACTAGTTTCCACGAACGAACCTTGCCGCTCATCTGCATTCTATCTCGACTAAGAATTACTTTCCCGGTGTCATCAGCAACCATCCTCACAAAAGAAAACACTGCAGGTATTTTTCTTTTAGTGCTATTTCGTTTTTTTTTCCATTGGACAACCAGTGGACGGTCGCATTAACATAATATAATTTTATTATTTAACATCGCTCATAGTGAGTTCTCAAAGTCTACCAAGCTCTTCAGAATTACATCGCGATCGCCCTCAAACTTTGCACTGCTCACAAGCCCCAACGGCCGACGGCTCCTACCGCCACCATAGCCGTAATACCTGTCCAGGGCTGCCTTCAAGCCAGCCACTCCAAGCTGCACCAGAGCCCAATCTGCCCGGCTGAGGCGAGTCTGGATCTCCTGGGCCTCCTTCAGCTTGCCCTCGTCGTAGAGCTTGAGGAGATGGACGTGCACAGCAGGAACGAGGTTCGCTGCCGCGGCGATGACACCGTTAGAGCCAGCGACGAGGCCGTGCAGGAAGAAGTCAGACTTTCCAGCAAAGGCTGCAAAGGGCTTCTTGGTCCTCGCGTCGTGGGCAACTCGCTGCAGCTTGCCCAGGTTTCCGCAGGTGAGCTTGCAGCCGACAATGTTGGGGTTGGCGGCTGATAGATCAGCAATAATGTCAGAGTCAAGGTCAATGCCAGAGGTGACGGCGGGGAAGTTGTAGAGCAGAATAGGAATGGGGGATTCCTTTGCCACGTCGTCAAAGAATTGGAAAATGACGGGCTTCTGCATGGCACCAGCTATTGTTGTTCAATTAGCACTCAAAATGGCAAAAATAGGATGTGGCTCATGACTTACTCCAGTAGCTGGGGGACAAAACCAGGGCAAAGTCGGCGCCAGACTCCTTGGCCTCTTGACATAATTGGACCGTCTCCCGTGTGCTCTGGGCACCGCAGCCGGCAATAATTACAGCACCAGGGACGCCATTCTTCTCCAAGACCTCGCGGGCTGTGGCGATAACCTGCTGTCGCTCCGCGTGCGACAGATGCGGTGCCTCGCCATTGGAGCCCTGGATGACTAGGCCAGCGACACCGGCCTTTGCAAGTCGAGTAACATGGGCCTTTAGCGCCTCGAGGTCCAGCGACTCGTCTTCATGGAAGAAGGCGACAACTGGTGCATAAACACCACGAGGAGGACAGGTTGCAACAGTCATGATTGTAATTTTCCCAATAACTAAAGAACAATCTCTTGATAGTTCGAATGGCTTTCTTTAGAATTGCTCTCTTTTGTTTCCATCTCTTTTCTATTTGCTTCGCGAGATCCACTGAGAGGAGCATCCTCTTCGACGGGTGCTAGCCGTAGCTTTTAGTGGGCCTGGAGCGCTGCCGTGAGGTGGAGGAGTGTGGAGCTCCATCGGAAGACACCCGAGGTGCTGATGCGACGATTGTATGAATCAACCAGTTCATTAGTTATTTACACATAGAGAGCGTTGATTGAGTGAATCGCCTAGTTTCCGAGTCTGTTTGGTCTTTTTTTCTTCTGATTTTTCTCACACCAATAATTCTTCACGCTACAATGGCCAGTCCACCAACCTCAGTCTTCGCCAAAGGCGAATACATCCCTCCGGACAGCATCTTTGATGTTACCAGGAGATATGTGGCCGACGAGTTCCCTGGAAAGGTGAACCTGGGCCAGGGCACCTACCGGGACGAAAACGGCCAGCCGTGGGTGCTGCCGTCGGTTCGCATGGCCAAGGACATTGTGCTGAATGCGGGACACGAATACTTGCCCATTGCTGGACTGCCAGGGTTCCGCGAGGCCGCCGCAGACCTGGTTTTCCACGGCACAAGCGCCCTTTCAGAGGGCAGGGTACGTTTATTTTAGCGGGTGTTGCGCTGGAACTCATCGCTAACCCGTGCGGCAGGTGGCGTCGTGCCAGTCAGTCTCGGGCACGGGCGCGCTGCTCCTCGCTGGGCTCACGCTGAAGAAGGCCCAGTGCGGCATCAAGAATGTGTACATTACAGACCCGACCTGGTCCAACCACGACCTGCTCTTTGCATCGCTGGGCTTCGAGGTCAAGAAGCTGCCCTACTACAAGGACGGCTCGTTCGACTTTGAGCGCTACTTCGAGGCTCTGCAGGCTGTCGAGCCCAACTCGGCGCTGGTGATGCACGCCTGTGCGCACAACCCGACGGGGTGCGATCCCTCTCGCGAGCAGTGGGAGAAGATTGCCGCCGTGGTCAAGGAAAAGGGCATTTTCCCCATCTTCGACTCCGCGTACCTGGGCTTCAACTCCGGATCCGTCGACGAGGATGCGTGGGCCATTCGATATTTTGTAGAGGACCTGAAGCTCGAGGCGTGCGTGTGCATGTCCTTTGCAAAGAGCATGGGACTGTACGGAGAGCGCGTCGGGCTGACTGTCATGATTGCCGGCTCGGCGGACGCTGCACGGACTGTGGGCTCCATCCTGGCCAATTCGCAGCGCGCGACAATTTCCAACCCCCCTGTTTACGGCGCTCGCATCGCTGCCACGGTGCTGTCCACGCCGGAAATCGCTGCCCAGTGGAAGGCTGACCTGGTGACCATGTCGTCGCGCATTGCTTCCATGCGCCAGAAGTTATTTGATGCCCTTCAGAAGCTGGAGACTCCAGGGGATTGGTCTCATTTGGTTAAGCAGACTGGCATGTTTGGATACTTGGGCATCACTTCTTCCCAAATCTCTCATCTAGAAGGTATGCCCGAAATCGCAATTATTAATGGCTCTTGGGAACCTTGTGATAGTATCGGATGCTAATCGAATTTGCAGATAAATATCACATTTACATGGCGGATACATCTCGTATCTCTATTGCAGGACTTAATGATGGAAATGTTGAATATGTAGCGAAAGCAATGAATGAAACGATTCGCACGATTTCATAGTGCAGTTTAGCTGTAATAAAAAACACTACTTTCCAAGCCTCCAATAATATCTTTGCGTATATAGGTTATATCGTTGAATGTATGATTGGCAATAGGCCACAATAAATCTAACAAACTACCCTACACTTGTGTTGCTGTGTCCACATCACTTTGGTTGATTTGGTATCTCCTGTCGATCGCATCCGTCCTCCACAGACATCAAATAGCTCATAAGCCAATCAATAAAATTCAATTAATAAATTCTTCATGTCAACTAGTTGCAAAGCTATTAGAAAAATCCCGTAACTCCAATTGGGATGCTCGCGTGTGTGCCCGCCCTGTTTCGGCTGTGTCAGGATGAGTGGAGGCGGAGCTCCATCGCCGAGTGGAGCGAGCCATGCCTGATATGCCTGGCCCTGCTTATCGAGATTCATTCACATCTGCCTCTGCCGATAACTAGATTGCGACTCGGCCTCTAACCGATTGGCCCAGAAGAGCCGGCTTCGAGGAGCAACGCCATCGAGGGAGCGTTATTGCGGAGCTCCGATTTCCCCGCCCCAAGCCACTCCTCATGGTCGCGCAGGCACCGCCATCGGCCTTGATGGCCGGGTAATGGAAATGGAGGAGCACCGGGGTCGGCACGTGTGACGTTTGGGGGCGGTCATCCAACTCCGTTGCCAGTTGCAGATATGCCACTCGCTCGCGTTATATCATCCTTGTATCGCACTGTAGTTTCCATCAACCCTGCGTCTTTTTCCCCATCTCTCCTGACCCTGGATGAACCATTGCTCCTAATCCATCCGCATCCTCAATACACATCCCGGCAACATGGGCTCTCTTCCAGATCGCACGCACGGCATTCGTATCTCTATTGATAGAGGTGGAACATTCACTGACGTAAGTATTTTCTAGACGACTTGCGCTGGCATTGCTAACCACGTTGCAGTGTGTCGCCACCGTGCCTGGCAAGGATGACATCTTGATCAAACTTCTTTCTGTAGACCCCAATAACTACTCAGATGCCCCGGTTGAAGCTATTAGGAGGGTGCTGGAGCGGGCCACAGGGAAATCTTACCCCAGGGGGCAAAAGATTTCCCTGAAGGGTGTTGGTAAGCAACTCATTGAACGCTGATGTGTGCAAATCCTGACATGCGCAGAATCCATTCGCATGGGCACAACTGTAGCCACAAATGCGCTCCTTGAGAGAAAGGGCGAGAGAACCGTTTTTGTGGTGACAAGGGGTTTAAAGGTAAGGGCGCAACGAAATCCGGGCGCGGCATGAACTAAAGTGGGTTCAGGATCTTCTCCACATTGGTAACCAATCAAGACCGAAACTCTTTGACATGACAATCAACAAGCCCGAGGCTCTTTACACCAAGGTAATTGAAGTCGACGAGCGAGTTACTCTAGAAGCCTGGACAGAGAGTAAGGTTCCGTCCGTGATTGATATTGCCTCGGACTCGGCTCTGGTTGAGGGCGTTACTGGCGAGGCTGTTAGAGTGCTGGAACCTCTAGGTAAGATTAAGCGGACGCAAGCATGGATGGTCTGGTATTCTAACACCTTCAAGATCTTGAATCGACCAGAAAATCGTTACAAGCTGCCTACGATGAAGGCTACCGCTCCGTTGCTGTCTGCCTCATGCACAGCTTCACATTTAGGGACCACGAATTGGCCGTGGGCAAACTGGCTGAATCGATTGGATTCACCCACATCTCTCTGAGCGCTGAGCTCTCTCCCGTTGTCAAGATTGTCCCCCGTGGCCACTCATCTACGGCCGACGCCTATCTTACTCCGGAAATTAAGCGATATATCAAGGGATTCGAGTCAGGATTCGAAGACCTACGGACTAGCAGCTGCCGCTGCGAGTTTATGCAGAGCGATGGAGGTCTTGTTGAGTTTTCTCGCCTGTCTGGATTGAGATCAATTCTCTCTGGTCCTGCTGGTGGTGTGGTTGGATATGCCAGAACTTGCTTTGATGAGCAGGACGGTACCCCCGTCATTGGATTTGATATGGGTGGTACAAGCACGGACGTGTCAAGGTATTTCCATCACCATAATACCAAATAATAATGGTGCTAACCTGATTCAGATACGCCGGAGAGTTCGAGCAGGTGTTCGAGACTACAACTGCTGGCATCGTTGTACAGAGCCCCCAGTTGGATATCAACACCGTTGCTGCTGGAGGTGGTAGTATCCTCTCATGGCAAAGCGGCATGTTCAAGGTTGGACCGGAGAGTGCCTCGGCTCACCCTGGTCCTGCATCATATAGAAAGGGCGGTCCTCTCACAGTTACTGATGCTAACCTGATTCTGGGTCGTCTTCGCCCCGAGTTCTTTCCCCATATTTTCGGCCCTAATGAGGACATGCCTCTCGATATTGAGGCCAGTCGCCGTCTATTCACCGAAATGACTGCCGAAATCAACAAGGAGCTGGACGATAAGTTGACCATGGAGGAGGTTGCTATTGGATTCCTGGACGTCGCCAACGAGGCCATGTGCCGCCCGATCCGCACCCTCACCGAGGCCAAGGGTTACGATGCTGGTCTTCACAACCTCGCCTCATTCGGTGGTGCTGGTGGTCAGCACGCATGTGATATTGCCAACACTCTTGGTATTTCACGCATTCTCATCCACAAATATTCCTCGCTCCTTTCGGCGCACGGCATGTCGCTCGCGGATGTCGTCCACGAAGAACGAAGTCCGTCTGCGGCTACTTACTCTTCCGAGAACCTCTCCACATTTTCCGATGAATTGAGCAAGCTTCAGGAAAAGGCCGAGGCCGTTCTTCTGGCTCAGCGAATTCCCAAGTCCCGCATTGTATCAGAGAAGTACCTCAACATGCGCTACCACGGAAGCGACACTGCCCTAATGATCCAGGATAAGCCTGGAACGGGAGGTTTCCTGGCCGAGTTCGAAAAGGCCCACCAAAGCCAATTCGGATTCTTGCCTGTTGGGCGTGATGTCATTGTTGAGGACTGCCGTGTGCGCTCAATCGGGCAGAGCAGCCACGATTTCTCCAAGCCATGGCCCGTTGAGCTGGCTTCTTCAGAGCCCATCTGGACAAGCAAGGCGCACATCACAAAGGATGTATACTTCAAGGGCCTCGGCTGGAGCAAGACCTTAGTGTATCTGCTTGGCGAGCTGAGCCCCCACTCCAAGGTCCAGGGCCCTGCGCTGGTCATCGACGATAAGCAGACGATTGTGATTGTGCCCCAAGCAACCGCCACAATTCTTTCGGACACTGTGGTGATTGACGTCCAGGTCGGCACAAAGGCCACCCTCTCCGCTACACAGGCCAACCCTATCCAGCTGTCCATTTTCGGCCACCGCTTCATGGGTGTGGCAGAACAAATGGGTCGTGCTCTCCAGAAGACCAGTGTGAGCACCAATATCAAGGAGCGCCTGGACTTTTCTTGTACCGTATTTTCGCCTGATGGTGGACTTGTAGCTAATGCCCCTCATGTTCCAGCAATGGTAGGTTGCGCACTTGTGAATATTTTGCAATGGATTGGACTAATAGATAAATAGATTGGAAGTATGGCCTTTGCTGTAAAGTGGCAAATTGACCACTGGGGAAGCAAGCTCCGACCTGGAGATGTGATTCTTTCTAACGCACCTGGTATGACGCTTGCAACATATGATCCGAGTTCAAGGCTAACATGATGTTTTAGATTGTGGTGGCACACATTTGCCAGATCTGACAGTCATCACTCCCGTATTTAATGCTGAAGGCACCAAGATTATTTTCTGGACTGCCTCTCGAGGCCACCACGCAGATGTAAGAAATCCCACACGTCATCGTCATGATTATACTAATTATTTCTAGATTGGAGGCATTCTACCGGGCAGCATGCCCCCCAACTCAAAGGAGCTCTGGGAGGAGGGCGCAGTCATCAAGTCCTTCAAGGTTGTTGAAGGCGGCAAGTTCAAGGAGGAGGAGCTGATCGAGCTCCTCATGGCACCTGCAGAGTCTCCTGGCTGCCAGGGAACGCGCTGCTTGAGAGACAACATTTCCGACATCAAGGCCCAGGCTGCAGCAAACCACCGTGGTAGCCAGCTTATCCACGGTCTTATTGAAGATTACGGCCTTGAGGTGGTCCAGTTCTACAGTAAGTTTCCTGAGGTTTCAATAGTGGAGCAATAGCTAACGTCAGTCTAGTGGATGAGATTCAGGGAGCTGCCGAGCGAGCGGTTAGGGACATGCTGAGGACCATCTACAAGACGACAGAGGGCAAGCCCCTCGAGGCAGTCGATTACATGGATGACGGCACACCAATCAAGCTGAAGGTTAGCATCAACGAGGCCACCGGCGGCGCTGTGTTCGACTTTGAGGGCACAGGACCCGAGGCTTATGGTAAGTTTCCTTACGCATTGTGATTTCAAATGACTAACAAGATTAGGAAATTGGAACGCGCCGATCGCTATTTGCAACTCATCCATCATCTTTGCGCTCCGCTGCATGGTCAACATGGAGATTCCTCTCAACCAGGGTGCTATCCGACCCATCGATGTCCGCATCCCAGAGGCCTCGCTTCTGCGCCCGTCCGAGGATGCTGCTGTATGCGCAGGCAACGTCTTGACCTCGCAGCGTATCGTGGATGTCATCTTCAAAGCCTTCAAGGCCGCAGCTGCCAGCCAGGGCTGCATGAACAACTTGACCTTTGGCACCGACGATGCCGAGAACGGGTTTGGGTACTACGAGACCATCTGCGGTGGTTCCGGTGGTGGCCCAACTTGGGATGGCACAAGCGGCGTGCATACAAACATGACAAACACGCGCATTACAGACCCCGAAGTCTTGGAAAGACGGTACCCCGTTATTCTGCGCCAGTTCTGCCTCCGAGAAGGCAGCGGTGGCGCAGGTGCTCACCCTGGTGGAGAGGGCATCATCCGCGAGCTGGAATTTTCCATCCCAACCAAGGTGTCTATTCTCAGTGAGCGGCGCACATTCGCGCCATATGGCCTTGAAGGCGGCGAGGACGGTGAGAGGGGACAGAATCTCTGGATAAAGAAGACTGGCAGAGTCATCAACCTCGGTGGCAAGAACACTGCCATGATGGGAGCCGGAGACCGAATCGTGGTCAAGTCTCCCGGTGGAGGCGGCTGGGGAGCTCCTGAGGACAGATTACCACAGGCAGCTGCTCCTAAGCACACATTTGTGGGAGTCGCTAATGGTACGGTGGATATGATTCAGTCAATGGGCGAATCTGCATAAGGAGTTTGTTTCATTGTAGACGGTAGCAGTTACTTGTTTTGGTAAAATTAGACAGCTAGTGATTTCGTCAAATCAGCATTGGATTTAATACATACTCATTTATGCAAGCTTGTAAGCCAAAAAGTACATAACACATGAGATATGGTAAATACTGGCCCAGTGGTCTGGGAGTGATCGGTGGCTCCTAGATGGCTCAGATGGCATGCGGCCAAGGGCCAGGGATTCTTCTCAGATCATGTGGCTCCTCTCGGCAATGTTTCCAAGTTGGAGCCGATACTCCGCACCATCAAAGCGGGACCGGCCGAGTTAGTATCATGCAGTCCATGTGCAGGTGCACCGCGGGCCCCCGTACACTCCATCCTTGCCTACGCCTCAGTCCAGCATCTGCGAGATCTGGAGCGGGTGATCCGAGCTCCCCATCTGTAGCGCTTGTGTGATTGCATCTTTTTCAATTCAATGAGAAATTTACCACACTGTCATTTTCTCTGGTCTCAAAGTAATCGCGCACGAGAATTGTGATGGCGTTGGGTCGCGCTGAAGGAGCTGCTCTCTTCTGTTTGACGTCATGAAAAGCAGAATCAGTAATCTGCACGAGGCTCACGTCCGTCACAAATCGTATTTCTCGTGCATGGTTAGCAGCCAATTCCGTCGTCGCGTTGGTTGCGCCTCTGTTAGAGCACATTTAGAGGAGCTCCTAGTTGCAGTTCGCCACAAGCGCCAGGAGGAGCTCCACGCTCCATGTATTAGCGCGGCCTCAATGCAATGCAGATGCTCCTCCCAATCCCAGAGCGTCCTCTGCCGCATCTGCAGATTGCACTGGTCCGACAACGACAATCCTGATCTCTGGTGTCAGCTTCGTTGACGGACATCAGCGAAGTCGGCCTCATTGTCAGATATATTTATTCCCGTGTCTGGTCTCGTTCCAAGAATTCAATCTCATCTTGCACCATCAATCAACAATCAAAATCAACAATAACAACACAATCAATTCAATCAATATTACTTTACAGCCTGAGAGCTGATCATCCTTCATCATGGTTGCCGATATCAATGTTCTCCCGGAATATACACTTCCAGCCCCGACCAAGGAGGACCGTAAGTGGCCATTCTAATCATACACCCGAGTCTTTTTCTCTAATCCAACTGTCTAGTTGATTATGTGGACCTCGTCAACATCGACCTTTCTAAGTTTGACACTCCCGAAGGCCGCAAAGAGCTCGCCAAGGATCTTTACGAGGCTGCCACAGGATATGGATTTCTCACACTAACCAACCACGGTATCTCTGATGAGACTTACCAGCGCCAGATGAGAATCTCCAATGCCATGATGACTCTGCCTCCCGAGGAGAAGGCTCCCTATGAGGGTAAGTGGGCGACGATCGAGATAGGAACTCACAGACTGACCTTTCCAGTGACACCCGAAGAAGATGCTCGCGGTCTCTACGTCGGTTACAAGCCCGCGGGCCCTCTGGGCCACAAGGGAGGTTTCCCCAAGGCTCTCGATCACTACAACATTCTGGTCCACGACCCCAGGAACCGTGCCCATCCCGAGATCATGCGCCCCTTCCTCGAGGAGACCAATGAAGTCATGCACTTTATCCGAACAAACATTCTTTCCAAGCTCCTCACGCTTGTGGCGATGATCCTCGAGGTCCCCGAGGAGGCGGTCCTCTCTACTCACGCCCCTGGTGGTTCCAAGACTGAGTACATCCGATATGCAAGTTGAACCCGCGAAATATAGGGGCAAACAAGTCTAACCGTTTGTGCAGATGATGTGTGAGCCCCGACCCAAGGAGGAGAGCGAGAAGTACCGCGATATTTTCCTGTCCGGCCACACTGGTGAGTGCTCCTCCCGCCCCTTTCTTCGCCAACTATGAGCTAATCAAAATGAATATCAGACTGGGGTACTTGGACTTTCCTCTTCAGCCAGCCCATTGCTGCTCTGCAGGTTCTGTGCCACCACACCGGTGGATACCGATGGGTGAGGCACCAGCCCAACGGCCTCGTCGTCAACTTCGGCGAGGCTCTGGAGCGTCTCACCGGCGGCCTCTTCAAGGCCACCGTCCACCGTGTCATCCAGCCCCCCGTTGACCAGCGCCATCTCCGCCGCATCGGTGTCATCTACTTCTCCCGCCCCGCCGACGAGCGCGAGCTCGTCCCCATCGAGAACTCGCCGCTCCTCCAGCGCATGGGCACCGACAAGCCCATGGACGAGCGCGTCTTCTGCATGGCCGACTACCTGGACGCCAGGAAGCATGGCTGGAAGCGCTACGAGTTTGACATTGACAAGCCCAGAGACTCTGCCAAGCACGCCGACTTCTTCGACGGCGAGTACCCTGACCCCGAGGGCCACAAGAGCTTGGGCAAGTTTGATAACGTGCCGAGACAAGTGTACGAGATTCCTCCTGTCAAGGTTTAGGCATTGTCATATTTTTCTGTTTATCATGCGTGCTCTTTTTGTCATGCGTCCCGCTTGTATCTCTCAAGATTAGCTAGCCCTTCGCTTAGGCGACCTGAAGTGTGTTGTCTGGCTGGGTGTTAAAGAATGCAATCAAACATGTTCTCAATCAAAGCTGGAATATTCCCCCCCAAAAAAATACATGCTCTCACCTGATTGTGACTCGTTAATCATCAATCACACCACGTTGGCATCCCAAAAGTGAAAATCACATGTTGTTGCTAATCTACGGTCGCGGGTGTTCTTTTTTCCCTTCTTCTCCATCTTCTTATCAAGACCATGATGCTGCATCGCGTCCGAAATATCGATTGACTCTACACCATCACATAGCCCTAACACGAGATATGGGTAAATTGGGCTCAACGGTCTGGCGATAGTGAATTTCTCAGAGTCTGACGACGCGAACCAAAGTGATTTGGTCGGGCCCAAGCTACGTAAGATGTGGATACCCGGCTAGTTCCCCGAAAGGCTGTGACGCTATCTCCAGCAGGGGTTCTCCACCGCTATCTCGTTGTGGGCGACGTGAGAGCGGGGGCACCCGTAGCCCCAGAGATATGCAGCTGGCCAGAGAGAGGAGGTTCTCGTCGGAAGTCGGGGCCTTGGTCCGAGCTAAGGAGCGAGAGAGAGAGCAAAGGCCCTCCCACACATCCCTCCCAAATGGCCCGTGTGCGGGAGGAGCGCCTCCCTCTGCTGAGCCGGGGTCGTTGCATGCCCGCTGCCCGCCAAGATGGCCCGCGTTCGCCCTGCTTGTGCTTATCACCTTTGTGCTTTCAGGCGGCTGTCGAACGCCAGCGCAGCACAGCGCGCGTCTGGACCTCTGTGGCCGCCCCCCGCACATTAAAGCCCCTGGACCTGATTAGCCCGGGGGTGCAACTTGTCAATTGGTACGGAATGCTACCTCCGCAGCGTTTCTGGGGTAATCGTGGGAGAGGAGCACCGCCGTCCCCGACTGACATGATCCTATACACGCGGTTGCACGTTGAGGAGGCCAGTTGCTAACGTCCCGAGGCAGCACAGATGCATTGAGCCTCGCCACAAAGGGCATGCGAAAGTTATAAGTACTGGGGGTATTTCAAAGTCAAATTTCTTTTTTTTCGTCTTGCAGAAGGGCAGCGTGCGTTCTCCCGGGGATTCGATTCCAAGGACCAGCCTCGCCATTTCCCCAACAGTGGATCGACGAGAACAGCGACGACAACAGAAAAGACTGGCCAAAATGTTTGAACGGCCGAAGCAGTACTTTCGCGCCAGCTATCGCTCTCCATTGGAGAAGAAGCTGGTCTTCAAGCTCGATGTTTTCATCCTGTCCTTTTGCTGCTTGGCCTACTTCATGTACGGATCGACCAATGAGCCAACACCCTGCAGGGTGCTTTACTGACCACTCACAGGAACTATCTGGATCGCTCCAACATTACCCAGGCCTATGTCTCTGGAATGAAGGAGGACCTCAACTTCAAGGGCGCCGAGCTCACCGCCATCAATTCCATCTACCAGGCCGGATATATGATGCAAGTATTGGATTGGCTGTATTTTGGCACGCGACTAACACCAGGTGCAGTGGTATTATCCCGAACAACCTATTGCTTACGCGATTCCGACCAAGAATCTTCTTCCCTATCATGATTTGCATCTGGGCCTCCTTCACCATGGTTACGTCCGCCGCAAAGACACCGCAGCACATCATGGCTATTCGATTCTTCCAGGGATATTCCGAGTCTTGCGTCTTTGCGGGCACGCATTTGATTCTCGGCTCATGGTACACCGAGGAAGAGCTTGGCAAGCGAAGTGCCATTTTTACAGGTTCCGGATTGGCTGGCGGCATGTTTGGCGGATTCCTGCAGTCTGGCATTCACAAGTCGATGAATGGACTTCGTGGGCTTGCTGGATGGCGCTGGCTGTTTATTGTGCGTGCCCTAAAATATTCATTCAGAGCGTGACAGTGGAAAACTAACTGATTAATTAGATTGATGGCATCATCACTTTCCCAGTCGCCCTTTACGGCTTCTTTCTATTCCCCGATACTCCCGCTACGACCCAAGCACCGTATCTATCTGAAGAGGAAAAGCAGCTTGCGATTGAGCGCGTTCCCATCAGCGAGGACAAGCCAATTCTGAACAAGGAATTTGCCAGGAGCGTGTTCAGCTCTTGGTACTTCTATGCATTTGGCTTCCTGTGGATTCTCGGAAACTGCTCCGAGGCTTTCAGCTCGCAGACCTTGCTCAACCTCTACATGCAGGCACACCCGACCATCACGTACAGCGTGTACCAGATGAACAACTACCCCACTGGCGTCCAGGCTGTGGGCATCGTGTCTACGCTGCTGTGGGCTACATGGACGGATATTTACGGAAAGCGATGGATTACCGGATACTACAACGCCATTACGGGAATTGCCACTTCGGTTATCATCCTTGCTCCGTCGACGAGCACTGCCGGCATTTTCGGATCGTACTACTGGGCCGGCTCCATTTACTGCTGCCAGGCAACATTCTTCGCGTGGGCGAATGACACTCTGCGAAGCAAGCCCCCGGCTTACAGGGCCGCTGTGATTGGAGTGATGAACTTTGGCGGGAACCTGTTTCAGGCATGGTGGCCGCTCATCTTCTACCGCGCCGATGCAGCACCGATGTTTACTGTAAGTATTTGTTACGTACTTGTTTGAGTATTAAGTTGGCTAACGTTTCCGCAGCGGGGCATGATTTGCATGATTGTGGTTTGCTCCTTGCTGGCCATCTGGGTCACTGTCATGGTGTGGTATGAGAGACGGGACAAGAAGCAGCAGGCTGTTCTGGAGGGGCTGGCCGTGGACGGGACGACGGCCAAGGATGTGGACGATGAGGATGTTGATGCTGGCAACGTCGCCGGGAGCAGTGCCGACGCGGACAAGAAAGTGTAGCAGCCGTTCTAGATTTCATGCACCCATGTAGTTGACTATAATAGCAGTGCGCCCCCCCTGCCGCTTCTCGATCGATTGATTCTGGGGTACTTGCGGATACACCTGTCATGTTCGCTGCCGTTGTGGTCATGAGCCCTTCCGCAACTCGTCTATTCCCAGCCACGTTGCAGGGTCCACTTGTTATCTGCACCACTGTGCTTTGGGACATGGCTCTGGGAGGAGCCCCGCCTCTCCGCATCCCATCTTATCCAAGAGGATATCGTTATCCCACCAGTTGATTGGCCTCTGCCCCGGCCGATGTGACGTTCCTCCCCGCACTAAGCACGGAGCTAACCAATGGCCTCGCCGGCATTACTCGCGACGCCCTGGGCCCCTCGTGTCACACATAGATCCGAGCTGGACGCTGATTAGATATGCCAGCTCCCCACAGAATGATAAGGTTCCGGGGACCAATTACCAGCCTGGGTGTGGTGTTGCCCTGGCTCTCTCTCCGGGCGCGCAACACCAGCCCAGCGCGTCTATCGGCACTGGGAAGGCCTTGCAAGTAGCATCCCCTCACGCACGCTTCCCAACCAAGCCTCGTGTTCCGTCATCGGGCCTGTTACGCACACAAATTTCAACCCGCGCACGCAGCACAGACGGATCTTGCACCCAGACGACGGCTTCTATAGCGACTTGACAATGTCGACCACGACCATGGAAGTCGCTTCAACTCCAGCCGCCGCATCCAGTGCCACATTGCGGCCTTTTGCGTGCCCGGCCTGTTCAAGCCGCTTCACCCGGCTGGTAAGCCCCTGCTCTCTGACATGGTGTCTCTGCCACATTCGAGTTTATCCTAACAACCGCAAAGGAAAACCTGAACCGACACACTCGATCTGGTAAATCTTATCGAGATACTGCCGTGCCGCATTGCCCACTAACAGGGCACAGTTCATAGAGAGTCAAACCAAAGACCGTTTCCATGCCCGTATTGCGACGTATCCTTCTCAAGAAGGTGAGTGCTCAGTTGCGTGACACTAATTCGCTCTTGCTTATGATGCCGGAAGCGACCTGAGGAAAAGACACATCAAAAAGTCTCACCAGAAACGATCAACGTCACCAAAGTCGCCCGTGCAGCCATTGACCCAAAATAATGTCCAAACTAATGGAGCGGCCGAAGAGGTAAGCTGGTTTGATTGAGATGCTGCTGTGCCATCACGCCTAACGCATTCCATAGCCTGCTGAGATGTTTTCGCCAAACGACATTTCCTGGCTCTTCAAGCTTCCACAATTTATTGGCGCCTACTTTGAGAAGTTTCACCCCAACTTCCCAGCTTTACACAGGCCAAGCATCGACATGGCCACCACTAAGGAACCACTGCTGCAGGCCATTGCTTGCTTGGGAGCCGTATTCCACGACCCTGCGCAGAGGTTCAGCACCGCACTTTTTGAGGCCGGATTGAAGACTCTGGACAGCTATGTAAGTCAACCCCTGTCAACTAACACAAGGCACATTCCGCGATAGGATAGAACTGATCACGTGCGCAGATTAAGGAAGACCGCTCCAGGTTCCGCGAGATCTGGGTCCTCCAGGCCTACATTCTCTTTGAGCATTTTGCAATTTACAGCTGCCAGGAAAAATTATACCCAAGAGGCGTCAGCATCCATCGAACTCTGGTGGACGTCGCACGAGAGTTCCAGATGCTCCAGGATGGCGCCGCATTGACTACAGGCAGCCCCGATGCCTCAATGGACCATGACGACTTGATGACAGAAGAGAGCAGGTGGAAGGCATTTATTGAGCATGAATCGCAGAAGAGGTGAGCGAGCCTAACCATAGGCTGCAAGAAATCTTCTTACCTGGGTGCAGGGTCATATTTTCGCTTTACTACCTCGACTCCCAACTAGCAGTCAGTTGCAATATGCGACCATTGCTATCAGCGCTTGAGCTCAAGTGGGAGCTGCCTTGCCCCGATAATTTATGGTCTTCGCCAAACGCTACCGCCTGGAGTCTACTCTCACACATTCAGAATTCCTCATTCAATATGAACGAAGAGGACGACTACGAAGCCAACCCCGACCCGAGGCCAGCTCATGGTGATCTTTACGAATGCCTTCTTCATTTAATCCACCCCACTCGCACCGTTGGAACACCCCTCGGTTTACTTTGGTATTCGCCATTCGCCTCTCTTATTCTCATTATTCAGATGCAAATGATGATTCGCGACATGACTATGGCAAGCGTATTCTTTTGCACAAATATTACTCTGGGCTCAACCAGACATAACCTGTAGCTCACACTGCCTCGCTCTATGCATCCTCTTCTGACGATTTGTATAGCTCAATAATATCCGAAGAAAATCGCGCACAAATATTTCAAGCTCTTCATAGCTTGGCTGGTACGTGTTATTCGTGGTCGTGTAACTTTATCGCAGCTAATCGACATCAGACCTAATCCCAAAGGTCGGAACGCTCAACATTTTAGATGATACCACCGGATTCGGAGTAGATGAATCTGCCCAATCTGATAGAGGGAACAAGACTCTCTGGCACTCCGTCTGGATTGCGTGGCATTACACTGCCATGACTCTGAGCCACCAAGACGCTCTACTTACGACTGGCATAGTAGAACTGGGTCTTCCTAATGCAATTTCTAGTGAGCACATAGTTTTTAGATGTCCTGGAATTATATTCTAACGTACTGGGTAGCGTGCTGGGAGTTAGGTAGACCACGATCCAAGAACTACCGGGATGTATACAATGACCGAGACTTTACTCGAATCGTGAGTCGAAGCGCTTCTTACGGTATACATATACTGACGATGTACCAGGTGGATCACTTGGAACAAATAATCGAGCTGATAAACAAGCCCACCTTCTCAGCGATCGAGCCCGGATCATCACCACAGAGCGCTGAGGATCCCTTCATGACGATGCTTGGTTTCAAGGCATGCATCATGGGGTGGCGAGTGGTTCGGTTAATGGCATTAAGTGTGGAACACATGACTTTGACCGAGGATATGCCTCTCAGATCAAGCATCTCTACAACCCTAGCTCAGGTTGTGTTGGCGCGACTGATGGAAGCAATTAATTCTGGGAGTCAGGAGTTCATAGCTGGGGCTACGTCCGATGTTCGGTATCTCAACTGGGCGGCAAAGGCGTTCTCGTTGAGGAATACATGGCCAACAGGCCCGTGGATGGTGGCAGCGTTCCAGGATACTCAAAAGGAAGTAGTGTAATAATGAAGCTAAATTGGCTTGTAAAATGACCGTAGCCTCTCAAACCTAACACCAAACAAAAATATTGTAAAGCCTGAGCCCTTCTCAACACGTAGCTTATTGTCCCAGAAATGGGGGGAGCATGGCCAAAGTCTGGCGTGATCCACCCATGCAGTGGAAACTATTGGGTTGAGTAGTTTGCCATTCATTGAAATTGACTTTTTAAGGTCCTATTATTAGAGGAATAGCTCAATGTAATTTACTGAGTTGACGATTTCTATTGATCTTGGCAATACATTTCGATGCAATCCAGCAATGAAGGCGATAGTAACGGTAATCCCTCGTACCTTAGGATACGTTAATATAATTACTAACTGAATAAGATAGGCTTTTTAAAATAAGTCCATCAGCTAAATACAATAGACAATTACTTCTATTGGATGAATAAAAAGGTTTTTTGCCGAGATCAAGGAGACAGATCATCCATAATACAAGTGTTTGCCTGGATTGTTTGTCTGATCAGGCGCACTTCAGTACTGCTTGACCCGTCCTGGTTATCAAGAAGGGCTCCAACGGACTTAATGATTACTACACACGTCTCTATTTGAATAGATTTGTGTTTGGCTGTCGGTAGGAATCTATGCGACCTCGATATTCGACGGCGCATCAAAGACTTCATTTGCATCAATAGCGCTCTTGATTTGCCTGAGTCTGGTAAGATGGGCGGGCGGGTAATAATTCTCTGCCGCGAAACCGGTGACTGGAGATGCTGCGTAAGACAAATACTTGCGTTTATCGCCGCCCTGAATGAGAAGATAGGCCAAGCTGACAAAGTCGTAAACCTCTTGTGAAGTCGTGCTGTTCGTATTGATCCACGTGTTCAGGTGGTATGCAGCGTCTCGATGGGGATATGCTGTTGCGTTGGCAGGAAGCGCATTGGACTGGCCGCCCTTCAAGTCAAACAAGAACCTCCAGCTATCGGGCCTGTAACTGGCAGTGTAGAGATGTTCCAGGAATGCATCAATGTCCTCATCGGCGGGAAGCCCTGCAGCGGGTACCACTCTATCTTCGGAGTGAAAGTAGGCCTGTTTGGGGAAGCTCGGGGCTGTGGCAAGAAAAACTTCTTCCATCCAAGTTCGCCAAGACGTGTAAGAGGTGACATTTCCGGAAGTGTGCTGAATGTTGGGAATGCGGGAGGTCAGATTAAGTGCCTCAAACTCGGCTTGATCCCCAAAGAAGATTCCGTTAAATGTGATACCATCCGGAACAAGGTCGGCGTTAAGGGTAAGGTGTTGAGGCAATGAGTTAGCCCGAACCATCTCATGGTAGGCCTTGAGGGACTCGGAGAGTATAGTGAGGTTGGTCGTGGAGAGCTTGTAAGAAAACTGAACAAATACAGGCGGCTGTGGGCTTGTCTGAAACTTGAACTTGGTGACGATGCCCATGCTAGGGCCTGCGCCTCTGATAGCCCAGAAGACGTCGCGGTTGGCGTCCTCCGAGGCGACCACCGTCTCCCCGCTGGCCAGGACAACCTCAGCTTCGACAATAACGTCAACAGCAGCACCGTACATCCGGCTACTGCTGCCAATTCCTCCAAGAGTGGCATGGCCCCCAATACCGACGTTGTAGTGCATGCCGTGAGGCATCATGCGCTTTCCGTTGTCATACAGGCCTCTGACGATGTCTTGGAGACGATTTGCAGGCCCAACTGTAGCAATTCCGGAAGCATCAACTGAGAGCTCTTGGAAATGACCCAAGTCTATGACGACGGAGCCGTCCGCTCCTCCGATACCTGGAAGCGTTAGGCGAATCTTGATCGGGGTGGGGATTAATTACATCTGTTTATGTAGTCGTGGCCGCCGCTACGCGCCTGGACCTTTCCTCCATGTTTGCCTGCGCACACAACTATGGCTGCAACCTCGGACGTGGATTCAGGATACGTTACTGTGAATGGAACCCAAGGGAAGTTTAGATTATATGGCCTCACGTCGGTTTCATAAAATCCGGTGTCATTTTTGAGCCGCACACGCGATGCATCAGGAATAGCTTCTCTGAGGCAATGCGTAAATGAGTTCTCTTGAAAGAAAGACGCCGCCTTGGCACCCAACAGGAAGAAAGAAACGAAAGAGGAGCTGAACTTCATACTTGATAGCATATTGACGGAAAGGTACTTGTACATCAAAGTTATTGAGCGGAAGAATCATCAAATATATATTCTTACTCTGTGTGTTATGCACGGACTACCTTTCTCGTTCTGATTTGCTATTCTGTCGGGCTCCCGCGGGGAGCGACTCAGGCGCGACTTGGGGCGCGACTCGGGGATTCACCGGCCCGAGCTACGATGGAATTGAGCCATGGATACAGTTGGGCGGGGCTGATTTCTTGGAAGTTGGATGAAGGTTTGCAGGAGAGCCGCAGCTTACTGCCGGGAGAGATCGCCTGTCATGGATAGTACCGGATACGAGACTTTCTTTTTCCAAGGACGATCAATCCCAGGAAGCCCGGCTGCTGTATCACGACAAATGCCATCTTCCTTTTTACAAGGATGCAATCTTCTGCGCTTTTGGCCGCAGAACCTTTAAGTCTTTTTACTTTGTCCGGACAGCTTAGCAATTTAACATTGACCCTAACTTCCAATGGTTGGATATTGCATCCGACGATATCTAGAGACAAATAGTGGATATGTCTCCTGGAAATTCTTTGTATACTCCCAATCATCAGAGGTGTAATGGCGAGAAATTAGAGATTAGAACAACACGAAATCATAATAACATATCCAGTGTTATGCTTGCATTCTGTTCTGCAAGTATTATTAACTCTAATCGCAGTAAGTTATCCCGTCAGCATGGTTCTAGCTGTGTTATTCATTGTCTACCTTGCTTGGTATTTTTATTAAAATTTATTCAATATAAAGGGCTTAGACTATTACCAAAGTTCATAGGGTAGATTAAGCGAGGAATAGACAACTATTGGGCGCGAGGTATATTCGCAGGCAGTGAGAGACTGAACGAGTGAGTCTCTCCTTCTGCTTGTGTGTGTGAATAATCCTATGTGAATCTCATCTGCAGATGTAAAGACGCCAGTCCGACTGCTGAATCTAAACAAATTTATCATCAACCACTCTTCGCATCGTTTACATCATTGTGTGCGAATTTTCACCAGCACACATGGGAGCGCCACTGTCAAGCTTCGGGGCCGCCTAAGCCCGAAGAATATTTCAAGACGACGCTAAGGAATATTCCACAGTGGATATGTGGATTAAAGGTGCCGGGAGCTTGGCTATGGCCGAGAGTCCGGGTCCAGTGGCCGAAAGTCCAGCCCCTGGGACAGAGCGCTAGGTCCCACCCATGATCAGCGCAGTGCGCCCAATTATAATGCAATTTCTAGCTTGTGGAGGGATTAGACTACACTAATGGAACGACTTCTAGATTGTGATGTTGACAGTACAAACATAAAAGCTTGTGGGGATGGAACTGCTAGATTGCATTGCTCTGGTTTTTGCGCAATAAGCAAGCAGATTAATAGGTTGGAGTTCTGAAATGCAATGATACTTGTCAATTTCGGGTTGTTTTTTTTAGCGTTTTGGCAGCGGGCTTTGTGAACTTGCTATGATGGTAAGCCATAGACCAATACCTTGAGTTGAGAAATACGCGGAGACAAAACACCGAAAAGAAATCAGCCTCAGACTAGGGTAGAAACCGAAAGAGCGCAATGGAATTTTTCATTACCGCCAGCCTGATACGGCTGAGGTAGTCGATGTTGCATTATCGGGCTACATGCATGCATTAGATCAAGCCAGTTCAACGAGACGCGCATGCTGTTGGCTCGTTTACATTACCAAACTGTCAGCACAACTCATCATATAAGCGCTAATCGAAAAGCGCTAAAGTGATAGACACACGAAGGCCTATAAGCTCGCAGAGTAAGGAGAAACACCGCATCAAAGGTGATGCTGCCTGAAATCGATGGTCTCAGCCGCACGAGGCTGTCGAGCGACAGGTATTTAGACTACGGACCGCTTGCCACGAACTCGCTGGAAATTTCGCATCTTTATTCCAACATTCATTGCAGATACACACCCGCTTTCCCCTTCTTCGGTGCAGACGCACAAGTGGACCATCAAAACTTTTGAACATGTCCTCAACTGAACACCCCCCGGAGATCTTTACCGTTGGCTGGATTTGCGTTGGCGGAGTTGAGCTTGCAGCCGCGAGATCATTTTTGGATGAGGAATATACCGACCAACCCGCCGTCTCTACAAACGATCATAACAACTATGCTACGGGGCTAATCGGAAGTCACCACGTGGTGATCGCTTCGCTGCCAGACGGAGAGCCTGGTCTGGACCCCGCTGCAACCGTGGCGAGGAGCATGCTGCATACCTTTCCAAACGTTAGAATTGGAGTCTTGGTAGGGGTCGGTGGTGGTGTACCAAGTGCGAAAAATGATATTCGCCTGGGTGATGTTGTCGTCAGTTCCCCAGGCGGGGGCAATGGTGGCGTTTTCCAGTACGATTTTGGAATTTCCACACAGGAACAAGAATTCAAAGAAACCGGCCATTTAAACAACCCTCCTCAGCTGCTCCGAACAGCCGTTTCCGGACTACAGTCTGATCATATAATGAAGGGAAATGGCATTGAAACGGCCATCAAAGCTGTCCTTGATAAGAACAAGCGACTCGCCAAACAGGGCTTGAAGAGACCAGATGCCAGTCTTGATCAGCTCTTCACGGCAGAGCCTGTGCAAAACGGGGATGTAGAAAGCTCATCCAAGAAAGAGGCCATCCAACCCAAGCCAACATTGGTGGAGCGGTCTCCTAGAGATGAGGACGACGATAACCCCGCTGTTCACTATGGCCTTATCGCGTCTGGCAATGGGCTCATTAGAGACGCCAATCTGCGCGACAATCTTGCGGGCAAGAAGGATATCATATGTTTTGACAGAGAGGCAGCAGGGCTGATGAATCACTTTCCTTGCCTTGTCATCCGGGGCATCTGCGACTATGCTGATGCCCATGCAGAGGATACGTGGAAGGGATATGCCGCGATGACAGCGGCTGCATACACAAACTCTCTGCTGCAACGAATTCCCTTGAATAAACTAGAGAAAGAGGCCAGGATTACAGATTTGCAACTCGCTTAAACTTTCGCAAGCACAGAGAGTGCGTGATGCTATTCATGATGGGCTCTAGAGAGTTTTTGCTGCTGTTCAAGATTCATGTAGCATGATGAGAGCCGAGGAAACTTCGTTGATTTACTGAATTTGGTCCTGGAGGACTGTTCTTAATCTGGTTTACGACGTGGTGCAATATCAGAACATAAAGCCAAATAAATATATCGAATTGATTCAGATTTGTCATATTTTTGACGCAGCTGTGGCTATCTTGTCTTGGTACTTGAATTTTCCGGGCCCATTCCTTTATCTTCATTTTAATTCATATTCTTGCTCCGAGGAATATCTTAAAACCATCACAATCTTGCCTTCCGTTGCTTCATGTGAAGAAATAAATCACTCACAAAACATTTCCCAGCTATGATTCCAGCAGAAGACAACCAACGGCTAATACCGGCTGTATTTTGCATTTTCTTTCACACCCCCGCCATTTCTGCTTTTTGCTTATTATCGCTTCAGGGCCTTGCGACCTTTGGCTATCGCCTCTCGCTGCACCCATATCAAGATGCATATAAGTGTGGCAATCACCGTGGCCACAAAATAGACATAAATTTGCTTCGACGTTTGTATCCCATCATAATCAAAGTTGAAGAAATTCATGCCGAAAAGACCCTGTCATCACCCCTGATAAGTATGTTCTGCAGAACAGGTAGAATGGTTGGTAAAACTCACCGAGATAAAAGACCCGGGTAGGAAGATCAAGGTGGCCGCGGAGACTATCAGATTGAGTTCCCTACCGCTCTCCTGATCTTCTGCGCCAGACAAGTTAGAAGCCTATATGGATCTTAGCATTTGATGCAGATTTAGTTCCGGTTAGAAGAAAATCGTATACCAAATTGATTTCGTTTTGCAGCCTTTTGTCAAAGGCTTGGGCGCGGAACCCGATGTTTTCTAGAAACCTGTAATAGAAATCGAACCCCGGCGAGATGGCTCCTGCTTCATCGATGCAGTTTTCATCGTTCAACTTTTCGTGATGCGTCATAATTGTTGCCACAGTTCGCGCAGCAACTTCCAGCGTCTCAACCTTGTGAATCACATGCCTCGATAGCTCATGCATGGACATGTAGCGGTCTCGCATCTTTTCGTCGTGGTTTTCTCGAGACTACGATTGTTCAGTTTCGTCCAGTCAGGAGCCCTAGTGCTCTAGGAGTCGGGCACTCACCGTCTCAATGCCCCTAATAGGGTCTCTGAATCCCCACAAGGCCTCGTCATAAGCATGGGCAATCACAGGCACAATAACCGAATAAAGACCAAGTCGACAGTGACGCCAAGACTCCACATCAGATACACGAAACGCATCTCCGATAGCAATTCTTAGGCGTTCTGGTAGGTCAAAGCACAATAGGATTTGTGTCGCATCAGATCCATCGCCGGTCTTGGAGTACCACATGGTTATGAATCCCATATAATGCCAAACGTGGCGATACTTTTTGGGGCCATTGTTAGGACTTTTTATGTCATCGTCCATCGCTTTGATGAGAAATCGCGACATGGTACCTGTCCGGCGTCCGGTTAGCAAGAAGACAGCTATATATGTGTCTCGCAGATGGATCATCAGAAAAATAGAAGAACAGCAATACCATATATGGATCCCTCAGGTCTCGACTTCGGGGGGTGATTGTGGTTAAAGAACCCGTTGGCATCGCTACCGGGTTGTTCGCTCCAGAAGAACTCGGGAACGCCAAATGTCGACGATATCACCTTTTTCATCTCCCGAAGCCTATTGAATCCCTCTTGTTGCGCTCCCGGCTGAACTGTGGGCCTGTACAGGTGGTTTCGGTATGTCTCCACAGCAGCTTCTGTATCGTCAAGCGGAGATATGAACATTACTTCTGGCCCAGCCCCTGGCTTAGTTTCCAGATCTCTCTGTCAGTCAAGGATCAGTAGGCTATTTCGTCTTCAAAATACAAGTTTGCGGCATACCGCTGTTTGAGTCACCCGCTGGGAACCTAGGTTCACTTCCTCCTTCCATGCGTCTTCGCCTTCCTTTGCTCTTCGCTATCGAGTCAACGCTACGCTCCGCAATCTTACATGGACGACTTACGCATTATTGTAGAAGTACCCGCTGATTCTAACCAAATCACCGAGGCTAGAGAAGCTGTCTGGCGTTACAGCTAACTGGCGCTGAGAGGCCATATTCGAAGCTTATTGCCGGCACACCAAGTGAGCATGCGAGGTTGCAGTGCTCCAAAACCCGACCCAAGTGTGATTATGTAATGCGTATGGTGTTGGAGTGCGAGTCGCCTTGTCTTTGGAGTGGTGGTGGTGGAAATAAACAAGCAAATAATTGAGAAAAAGAGGGGATTGATTGACAGGGGGCCATGTGCTAATTTAGAAGGCCACGGAAATCCGGCACATGCGCTAGGATGGGTGGTTGGGATTTGATCTTGGCTCGCACGTGCACTGCCATTGCTGTGGGTTGTAAAAAAAAGAGGCGCAACCACAACTCCAACCAGCCACCAGGGAAAAAGATTATTCCATAAATCAACAAGGTTTATTGCTAGTTTCTTTCATCTTTCCAGTGAGTTTTGCGTCTTGATATTAGAGTGGGTGCTATCATTCAGGAAAAGACGAGTTGAACAATCCTGGTGGGAGATCCGAACGAGCATGACAGGAAGGCCAATTTCGTAGCGGATGCCATTTCAAAAATAGGCATCTTCCTCTTCATCCTCTTTTTAGTTACTTCTTTTACGCAGAGCCGAATATGAGAGCGTGTATTAGCCTTAGTTCAACAGGTATTACCCGAAAGTTATATACAATAGAAGATTTCACAATATCTACATGTTTGGCCCCGTTACAGATCTTGATTTATACCATTCTCTCGAATTCAACCTTTCGTTTCTTGCTTACCGGCTCTTCGGAGCCCCCCCTCACGCTGACAACACGGGTATCCCCCACCGTAGCCACCACAGAGAGCAAAAGCTTCGCATATGAGGCTGCCGTGGCGGCCGCGTACTCCTGCCAAACGTCGTTCTTTTTCGCGTCGCAATAATCGCAGATGCCGCGGATCACGAGACAATTGACAGTGTTGATGACACCTGCAGCTTCCATCTCAAAACACAAAACATCGTGCTCCTGCGCCAGACGGTCGCGGAACGCTGCGTCCTTGACGACCCGGTTACCCGACGCGACAAGGCCGTAGTGAATCATAGGGGCATTCGTAGCACGTGCCACGCGCTGCAGCACGTGTGGACATTGAGCGTGGGGCACATTCTCTGATGGACAAACTGCGCACACGGCTGGGAAAAGCACGTCGAGCTCCGGGCCGGGGTGTCGATACTCGGGCAAGGACACGGCAATTTTGCGGAGGTAGGGACCAAGCGGGTCAGCTCGGAGGTCTGGGTCTGATTGCAGAAAGCTGATGGCGTTGGTCAACACGCGCGGTGGAGGCTGCAACACGCCCGTGAGCTGAAATTGGTTGCCTTCGTTTTCCTTGCCGCGGTCGTACTGGAGCACGCCGGAATTGGTCCCGGTGGGCTGGCCGATCACCACGTCGCCGAGTCGAATGTCTCTCTTCTCCGAGGGCGCCCCGCCGGCGATGCCAACCAGGAGACAGAACCGAAGGAACCTGAAGCTGCGGCTCATATTGGAGGCAACGCTCGCTGCTGAATTGGTGCCGTACTCGCCCGCTGGGAGACAGGCTGCGACAACCCAGTGCCCTGCGATGTCCCCCAGAGCATACTGGTTGCTGTCTCCCGGTTCCGTCCCAAGGCTGCTGTGCCTGTGATCAAAGAGCACTCGAACCGCCAACAGCTCCTTGGGCAGCGCGCATATGATGCCGACTGTGTACTCGTCTGGCATGTAAATCTTGCTGTCGGCAAGAACAGACGACTCCAACGTTTGGAGAGACGCAGGGAACTCGCTCGGAGATCTGATTGAGGGACCCGTGCTCCTCGTTGAGTGAGGCGAGAAGACGCCTTCAGAGCCCGACCAAGTTGAGCTATGAGAAAGGCTCCTCTCGTTGAGGAAATTTGCACGCCTTTCTGCCCCATGGGACAAGGTCTTGGCTTCTATGGGATCACCTTTGTAGGGGTCGCCGGTATCCCCCCAAGTCCATGGAAAACTCGAGCTGTGACCGAAAATAACTGCACCAGATCCTTTTGTCTCAATGAGAGCTGCATCAGTCGGCAGCTCTTCGGCCATTGTCGACGGGAATAACACTTGTACGGGCTCGCCATGGTCGTGGCCTGGCGCGCCTCGGCATTTGCAAGACACGAAGGCATCCGTGGGAGTGTGGCATATCAGATTATCCGTGAGTCGAACGCGATTGTCTCCATAATTTCCAACATCCTTCATCAGTCGGCTCATATCAGAAAGACAACTTGCAATAAGATACTGTTTCTTAGGCAGCTCAACCCAACGATTGCAAAGGTCTATGCCACTCGGCCGAATAATATCACCAAAACCGCTTCCAACCAGCGTAACGGCTTGGATCGATCTGATAAGGTCAACCCACCCTTTGCCTGAGGGCTCCAGAGTAGCTACACGTGGGTGTAAAGGGTCGCAGTCTGTTGCCAGGTCCTCAAAGTCCCATCCCTCGAGATAACCCCGCGGCTGATTGCTCAGTTTCACGCCGGAATCTCCCGAAATATCCACTTGATGGTCGATGATTTTCTCCAGTATGTTGTAAAAGTGGTCGATTTGAGTTTTGAGCAGAGTATAGCCGCCATCCTCGTCTTCTTCTTCGTAGAGCTTTAAAGACCGGTTTGCAGGATTGAGCAGGACGTCAATAGCAGAGTTGGTCGTATGGGGCTCTTTCGCTTCTTGAAGATGTTCACTTTTGAAAAGGAATGCAGATCTAAAGCTGTCTTCGCTAGCATGTGCCAGAGATGCACGTACAATGTGCAGTAGAGCGCTCGTGCCATTGATCAGCCACCCACGTTTATCGCGCTCGTCCCATAAAAGAACGAACTTGGCGGAGATCCACTTTAGCCGCCGTATTATGCCCTTTCGAGTGATATGGACGGCGGTATCCTTTGCCCCAATGTTAAACGAGGGTCCACCTGTGATTAGTTTCCCTGCTGAAACATTGATGCCAGCGAGGGCAAACCCCACAGGAGGCTTAGGGAGCTGTGAGTGGGTGACGGGATGGTGTGCCTCGGCTGAGCCTGCCAGTTACTCTGTCAGCATTTTATTCCGACAAAGGCATTGAAGGGTCAGTGCTTACCGGCATAAAATTTGGCTTCTGTGCACCATCCTAGCACATGACGGTAACGTTCCAGGTCGATACCTCCAGGAAGCTGTTCTTGATCAACATGGTCATCCAAGTAGGAGATTCGGTCTCCGTCCTGGTTGTAGATCAAATGCCAAGAAATAATATCTTCGTCCCTTTTTGTCGGAACCAGCATTGTTGAAAACCCCTTGATATAAACTTTGTCTTTGAATCGGTCAATTTGCTGAGTATCAGCTAGTCCTGCCATAATGTTGAGTGATAATTCCAGACCAGTGTTCCACTCGGATCTTTGGGGAATAGGATATCCCTTTACAATCACCGGGTTCCTGAAAATACCGTGCCAGCACTGCCCATTCATCAAAGGCTGCGGATCCGGGACTTCTTCTATTATGAAACCAATCTCACAAATAACATTGTTTGGTGGTTGCTCAAGCCCAGACTGCTGTCGCATGATATCACCATGTGGAAGATAGCCGATGATTGGTGTGCAGTGGACAAGCCCGTTCTCTCGTGGCGATGGTCTTAGCGCAGCCCCAAGCCACGCAAGCTGCTCTCCAACCTCTGCTACAGAAGACGCGACCCCGTGAGCCTCTACCTTTAGTTTTGGCCCGTTCACCTTTGCGTTCAGTGTCGTTCCATCCGACAATTTTCCTAGACTCATTAACTGCTAAAGAACTTGCAAAGGCAGGCGAGATCTAAAACTTACGTTGGTGCGACTCGCCGCTGTTTTGCTGAAGGGCCCCTTTGATCAATTCCAGCATGTCCTCTCCTGTGAAGGGCCAAGTCTGCTGTAAATATTGGGCGCAGGTTGCGGCTTGCGCGTCGTTGTATGATCCGGTCAAGGTAATGACACCTTCGAGTGCCTCGCTTGGCGGCTTGAAATACTGCTGCCTCTCGAAAAATGCAAGAATATCCCACTCAACCTCAAAACAGATGCTGTAAGTCTGCGAAGATTCCTTTCGGCTGACTTTATGAACTGGTGGTAGTATGGCCATGATGTTATCTCGGATCGTTTGTATCGCGTTTGGTTCTGTTGGAACAAGGCGAAACTCCCTCCGTAGCTGACCGAGTAACCATTGATAGGCCTCGCAGTTGGAGACAAATCCTCGATATGCCACAAGCCAACCGTCGGAGTCTTCTTCATCTTCAGCGTCACCAACCTCTGAAAGAGTCTCACTTGTCGGCTGACCAGGGCTATGATCATCCAAGTCAAGATCTTCCAGGTCTTCCTCGAGTCTGTCCTCTTCCACGTTCTCTTTCTCGTACCAAAGGCTCATCAAGTCTGTCAAATCCATACCACCCGAGTGATTCGTGCTTCCATAGGAGTTTTCGTCTTCTTGTTTAAAGCCGATCTTCGTGAAGGCTGTCGCGATCTCACTAAACAAGAGGTTGGGTTAGTACAAGACGAAACAACTGTAGTTATTCTGGTGGGGCCACGGGACATCTCGTAATGTACTTACCGCCTATTCTTATGCACAAACGCCATAACATCTCGATGCATTTGTGTCGGGGCATCATATCCAACTTTCAAGGCAAAAGCCTTCAACAGATCAGGCAGGATTTCAGAGATCCTTGTCCGGTCTTTTTCATCCACATTCAATGAGCTGAGCTGAACGAACAAGTCTTCTGCTAGCTCCCATATGTAACCCTTTTTTCTTGACGTGGTCGCACTCGATGCCATTGAATACTCCGTTGTTGTATCACTGATATCATGCTCCTCCAGGTTCTGGGATTCTGTGCCAGCTTGGCCGCTCTGCTTCCTTGGCTCCTCTAGTTTACCCTCCATTGTAGGCACAGATGCATACCCCGAGTCTGTTGGAGGTGTTGCTGGTGCTGGCCCTGCACCATACTCTATGTCTGGTAGTTTCTCTGTCTCCTGTGTGTGTGCGAGCGGCGAGTGGAGGCCATGAATATTCGAGCTTTCTTCTGCCGCCAATCTCTCCTCCTTAACATGAACTTTATGTTCTTCCTCACGACCAACGGTCCTATTTAGGGTGCCTCGGAAGCTCGACGAGACATCCTTCAGAAGGGCAGCCAGTGCGTCGTCCAAGGATGTTTCTGCTCCCCGGTGGGGCGCAGCCAGTTGCTGTAGAAGTTCCTCCATTGTGATACGTTGATAAGAGTTCGCTTCTATCATCTTAGACACTATACGCTCGAGTAATTCAGTCTCGTCCAAAGCGCTTTTGACTTCGTGGATCTCCGAAAGCCATTGATGCATTTGCTTAATAGCCGGTTCCCCATTTCCAAATTGACTATGCGGTACAGCTGAGTTGTTGACGCCAGAAATTTGCCAATATAGTGGCTGAGGGTGTTGACGTTTTGACCTCGAGTCAGGCAAAGGTATTTTGCGTAAGACATATAACATTGTAATACCAAAGGCCCAAACATCAGACGGGGAGCCGCGACGCTTCTTTCCAATAAACTCTGGGGGGATGTAATATGGCGTTCCGCCAGTTTTTGGTGGATCGCGTATAGAGGCGGAGAGACCAAAATCGCAGAGCACTGCGCCACGCTCTGGAGAGTAAAGAATATTGGCTGGCTTGACATCATTGTGAACCAAGTCTTTCCCATGAATATACCTTAGTGCGCCGGCAATATCGATTAAAATTCTCATTGCATCATATCCATCTCCCTGAAATTCGTCATTCACCTTCATCCTCCACCGACCTGAAGCCATCAAGTCGCTGGCATCTATAAACTCCATGTATAGAGATAAGAAGCGAGCATCACTACCATAATATTGGACGATTGATTTATGCTGTAGGTTCTTGAGAGTTTGGCACTCTCGCATCCAGATGTCTGCTTGTCGTACTATGTTTCGTTCATTCCCATGAGGTTTCTCATTTCCGTTTGCAATTCGAGTCTTAAGCACCTTAACAGCTATAAGATCCGAAACTTTAGAATGCCGCGCAGCATAGACAAACGATAGGGAAGTTGATGAAATAGGAGGACCCGACTTCTCGAGCTTATATTCGTCAAATTCACCAATTCCCGGGATTGCAACAGTTTGGCCCATATCAGCATCAAGAAGTGGGTTAATTTCTGTATTGGGGGGCTTTTTGTCTCCATGAGTAGTAAGAAAGACGAGCGGGTCGCCTTGTTGTACCACAGGCTTGGCGTCTTCATTATGGTGCCTATCTAAGACAGAAGGGGCATAGCGAAGAACTTGCTTGTCGTTTGGCCCCAGGGTCCTTTTTTTGTCTCTGGAGCCCCTTCCAAGAGCATCGCTCGATAAAGGTGGATCCTCCGGAATGGCTTGTGGTTGGTGTTCATAGACCATGACGGGATACTTCTCCAGGATCCTGAAATCAAGAACAGAAACACCCCCGACAGAAATACGCCAGGTTCCTGGTTTCAAGGATTTTGTCAGGTTTGGATTTATGATGATACCATGGCGAGAAGAATGAGAAACATCACAGAGAGAGACAGAAACGTCTGATTTGTTGACTATGATTACATTGTCGCTCATAGGATCGTAAAATAGTTCGCACCATAATGGAGGCCGAACAGATTTATCCTGGGTTGTCCCTGGAAGCCTAAATGAGAATTTGACGTCTTTCGACGTCTGAGTTACAGCGAGGACCCTATGCTCAGGTTTTTGGTACAAGGACGGGAAATGGGTACGGAGAGCAAGCCATTGGCAACTGTCACTCCCCACCTGGAATTTATCCGAACCGTTCAGGCTTATGTCGAAGGGACGGACGAGGATACGAATACCCTGCTCCTGGTGGCCATGCTCCACCCAAAGCTCATCAAGAGGAACGGCGTCGGGATCAGCTTGCGGGAGGGTGCCTTCGGTGAGATGATTTTCAACAGAGACAATAATATCAGCCTGGGAAAATGGACTGGTACGGGCCTCAGAGCCCTCTTCCGAAGGCTTTGCCCCGGTGCTCGTCATTTGCGCAGACCACCTAACGAACGGCCTTTGCAGCAGATGGTTGAAACGATGGGTAAAAAGTGAAATAAATGGTTCCTCATGGTGCAAGCCGTAGCGGCGTTAAAGAATTCGCATATCCATCACACCGTTGGCTCTACTAATTGAGAAGAAAGATGATGATGATGAGGGAATTGGACTCCGCTTACAATTGGCTGCAGCCTAGCAAGATGATGTCGCTGCGGCGGTGCACAAGGATCATGTGATTGATATTAGGTAAGCATGATCAGAAGGATTCAGACACCACCTTCAAGGCTCGGCACGTGGTAGACGAGTTTCATCGCAAAAGACATAGGTTGGTGAAAAGCGAAACTCTCCCAAGCAGGGTCCGGTCGCAACCGCCTCAACTAAAAGAAAATGGGACTAGGTATCGGAAAAGATGCAGCATGAGGTATCATCGAAATCATGTGCAATTGAGAAGGCTTGAGCTAAGAAAAAAAAGAAGTCCAAAAAAACATACAACACTCGGCATTCGCTGGTCGTCACCGACCCAACTACTACTCAAGCGCTCCTCAGCTTGACGCTCGGAGAGCAGACGGGATCCAGTATTTTCTGAGGGCTGTGGTCGTATGTGGGGGTTTCGGGTGGCTCGGAGGCCTTTCAATCTTGGTGGGGAAGCTCTAGGTTAGCTCACTTTGAACGTCACATCTCCTACCTTGATGTCAATATTCATAGCCGTGTATTTTTCTTTTCTTCTTTTCGAAAGTAAATGACTTTCTAGATAGACCTAATATCTCAATGTCATAAAGTTGAATTCAGAACAAAAATAGCTTCGTGGTCACATTTATCACTTACACAAAGGCCAGGCTGGTCTAGACATTGAGACGAAATCCCAAATAACTCCACCAAAAAACAGAACAAAAAAAAATAAAAACAAATAGGCAAAACAAGTGGTTTTGAGTGTTCCGTCCTAATAGTTATGTTTTTCTTCTTCCATCTTCAAAAAATACCAAAGCAAAGCCATCACATTTTAGCAATCATGGTAGTACAGGATGTTGCAACTGAGGAACAACTAGTGACGGAGCAATGCCAAGATTCCAAAGGTTCAACCTATCGGTATGAACCTGATTATTTATTGTTTGAGTGGTTCTGATTAATATTTATTATGATATCGCTCATATCCGAAATCCCGCTAATGTGTAATCCAGTTCTAAAAGCCCATGTTTTAGTTCTCCCACCATCTACCCCAGACTTTCATCCCTCATTCTGACACAATACCACTATGTGTCTCGATACCAGGCTTTGTTCCGTCAAAGATGGCACCATCTTTCAAATAGCAGTTTCCAGGAGCACTGTTTCCGACCCATGACAAGGTGATGTTGGTCCAGGCGGGGACGTAGTTGACGCTTGTGCAGGTTTGTCCATTATTGTAGTTGCTGTTCCAGATGCTGCATGCTTCCATGCAGCTGTTGAAGTTTGTGGCAAACAGCGAGTAGAATGGGCCGACGGCGAGATTGGCGTTACATCGGACGGTGAATGACGTGCGGTTGGCAGGGTCTAATTCTTTTTGTCAGCATTTCGTAACCAGATTCGATAGGTGGGTTGATTTACTCTGTGTTGTGTAGGATGTACCAGTGGTGTTCAATTCCTGATCTGAGCAGCCGTTGCTGAGGTAGTTGAAGCTTGCCGTGTTGTTGAGCGATTTCAGTTGTTGGTTCGCCTGATCAAGCTGCGAGTTCAAGTCGCTCAGTTGATTGTTCGCGTTTTGGTATTTGTTGACAGCAACGCCGGTGCCTGCCGCCAATCCAATGACAGCAATGGCCAAAAATGCGATAATCACAGGAATCAGAATAGAACCACCAAATCCCATTCCCTTCTTTTGCTGCTCCGGGATAGGCTCTTGTTGGGCCGGCTGCTGCGGCGCTAAGTGTTGCGCGTGATCGCTATAGGGCGACGTAACCGGTGTTGAGTTGTATGCTGAGTTGTAACCTCCTTGCCCGTAGTACTGCTGATCCATAGGCTTTGAGTCTAGCGGTTTCGGTTCGGGGTGATAAACCTCGGGTGCGGTTGACCCAGGCGCGAGTTCGGGCGCATCTTCATACTTTAATGGGTTGGTTGTTAGAGTCCAAGCTTTGGGTTGATCGATGCACTGGATTCAACTTCAACACACTTACTGGTGGAGCCATTGTATGTACAGTGAGGCTATCTGCAGTCGTCGTCTAGGAATGATCTCCAAGATTTGCGATGGAAGCAAAAAAACTGGAACTGAAGATGATTGCAGGGCGTAATGGGGGTTTTGTTCGTTGGGCACGTCGCCGTGCGCCGCGGCCAGAACGAAGTGGATATACAGCCGTGCACCCACAGCTAGCTCATTCTGAGCTAGATCAGCGGGCAGGGCAACCAAAGGTCCAAAATATATGACCATTTGGTATGGGCCTCAGCGCTAATGAAGCGGGAAGCCGTCAATCAACCAGGGTTCCCCGGCGTTGGGATCATCGCCGACAGCTCACCCTAAGTGCCGTACAGCCGGTAGGTATCGGATCTCCGGTAGATGTGCCAACGTCGTGTGATTCTGTCTGATGTTATTCTTGGATGCGTAAATTTCGACGAGAAAAAGCCTAATTCTATCTAGTACATCACGAGAATTCTCACCGAGCCCACCAGGAACATGTTGGCATGCGCAGAAACGGACATTGAGCCCAGTTACACCTCAACGATTCGTGAAACGTGATTGAAGTACCAGTTGAGGTGTCAGGTGCCAACCTTGGTGCCCCTTGTAAGCAAAAGTCCCAAAAAGCAACACTTGCCGTGGGCCACTGCCGAGCAACCAATTGCGAGGGCTCAACACGGTCGGCCCTACCGTAAATTGCAGACTCGGAGGCCCACCGCGGAAGCTTGAAAGAGACTAGATTATATAATATGTCCGTGATTTGTGGGATTGGCAAACGAATTTCCTTTCTTGGAGTTTGTGCGTAGCTAAGGCTGAGGCTAGCCGCGAGTCGCACCATCAGCTAGCGTGTTATCCTGACTCGGCTGCAGGCGAGAACCCATGTCTCGAGGGCATTTAAACAACGAATGCAGCTTAATAAACATGCATGTTCCATGTCGAGGTTAACAGGGCTCTAATCGTACTAGAAGTTCAGATATTACGGCGAAAAATCCATCACGATACCCCCAATTCATCTGAACCTTGAGCCATTCTCGGATCTGCATGGTCCCCACAAATTCGCCCTATCGCTTAACAGCCGAGGCCATTTTCCGCGGCTGATTGGTCCTCCACCCGCTGATCCGCGATTCATAAGCACTAAGTATTAATAGCCACGAATCTAATGTGACGGCCCATATTTCCGAGCGACCCCTTTTCTTGACTCCAGGACAAAATGTGGCGAGAAATTGCCAAGCCCAAATTCGGTAGCCAAGACGTTGCGTTCCATGCCGGCTTGGGAAGAAAATGTATTCCAGATTTCGTATTGTAAATCCATTAGCCATAGAACTAGCTTCCAGGTGTGAATAAGGCAGACCGGTGCTCTCTAACGTCTATCATAAGCAATCTACACTTTCCAATGAGAAAGGAGATCCTGATGAGGTATTCTGTGCATCGCGAATTTGGACGGTGAGGTATCCCACATGGGTAATTAAGATTTCAGATAAAAGTGAAGGTTACGGTTGGTAGGGCCAGGCGGGGGGCTAAGAGACTGTGAGACAAGAAAAGAAGGTTTTGCAGAATGATCATCTAACCGAGAGATTTAAAACCCAATTGTCACATTGACGGCTACGGCAAAAGTGAAGTGACACTCCGCTAATGCGTAGTGTAATGATGGCCTATATCCCGTTTGACACCAATATGAATAGTTAGATCTCTTACTAGGCGATGCGAATATGAGAAGGTGATGCAAGACGGACTCCGAGCGAAATAATGATGTTGACATCTGCAAGATGAAATATGAATATTACCCGTGCTTCCCAAAAGGGGAGTTTCTAAGAACAGGAGTATGCTAGGATGTTATGTACAAGTATTTTGGAACAAAATGTTCAACCCAGCAAAAAGCCATGTGTGCGTGCGTTGGGTACTCAAATTTTTAAGCCTACTTTCTTTCGTAATGGTCATCGTCACGAAAAAAAAATACAATTGCTCTTCTCATACAAAAAAAAAACAACTGAATCCCCGAAACCTGGTTCGAACAGGTGACCTTCAGGTGGCATTCCATCAATTACAGCCCAACGCTCTTCCAACTGAGCTATTCGGGGTTCGCTATGAAAATGGTGTGCCGCTAGGCAACCCTGTACATTGTTCAGCAGGTGGAAACGGTCGCACTTTGAGTATTTTCAGTCCGTCGAATTATATAGCATGTGGCAATGGGCAGTGAAAATTTTGAAGGGTATGGAGCATGCTTTGTGAATGCTAGGAAAGTGGGGGCAAACATCAAATACAAACAAATGCATTCCAGCATACCTAGGTTCTCGCTCCTTTACCCAGACCGGCTATCTTTTGATCCCTTCTAAAAGGGCTACGAAGTCGCTGCAGTTGCATAGAATTTATATCATGAGTGGGATGTGCTTCCTGACCTATGTATGCAAAAGCGAAAGGAGAAATAAACATCATTGAACCCTGTACACTGGAACAAACCTCCCTTTGATTGTATTTTATTTACCCCAGTATCTCAACTGGACAATCACGCCGAAAAGAAAAACAAAAAAAGGAACAACAAAAAACACAGAAGTGCGAAGAGATGGGCCGTTGCCCACAAAAAAAGAATTGATGAGACTGGGACTCGAACCCAGGAGGATTGCTCCATCAGGAATCTTAGGTTGTTAAGGTGACCTTAACCTGACGCCATAACCAACTCGGCCATCTCACCACGGGTTGATGTTCAGCGCATCGTAAGATGGGAAGAAGGACGAATGCCCTTCTCAACACAACGTCAAATCCACCCTGAAATGCAACTAATTGACTCATTTAGGACTCTAATGAAGGGGAATCAGGCTAGGATCTGAATGATTATTCTGTAGGGTAGGTGGGTGGAAGCGAACCAGCGACCAGGAAAACGAAACAAGGTGGGAAATATCAAGGAGATATCGTATCAAGGAATAAATTAACTTAGAAACGTGGAAAGAATAAAGCATGCGCCTTCTTAAGTAATCGGGACACTATTTCTGCTATGGATGACCTCGCTTCGCTTAGCCACCCTGAACTCCCTGTTACCGTGTTGCTACGTGATGAGGCCGCCAAAAGTCAGTCAGCAGTGGAGGTACGTTACATGAACTGAGGTAGCTGTGGCGATATAACGCAGCTGCCGTGTCTAATTGAACTTTTGGCGCCCCGTGTGCGCCCATTTGCAGTGGTTGGCTCGCTTCGTGCATGCCGTCTCTGGTCCAGGCATGGCCACTGTTTACCAATTGAACCTCCCGACGTCTAGGCTAGCCAGTAACACCACTTGAGGGAATCATTGGCCGCTGGTTCGTCCAATGCAGCGCCCGGTCTGCCAGCTCAGCGCTCCTGGCGACTCATCTACAGGGGTTGATAGAAGAGTGCTTCGCATGCTGCTCCGGAGGCCCTTACTGAAGCCGCACACTTGAGCTAATTTCGTGTATCATTCACTGAGAATTGTTTGCACTGCATCCCACAAGCCTGTCGAAGCATTTGGTTCGCAACCGGAACATCATGCGTATATTGATGAACAAAACTAATGCAAATACCTTACCCGTGTCAACCAATCTTCCAATGTGTCAATCTGCCAATATCAAACGCACGCCATGCTGATCTAGTATCGTATGAAATCTAACAACAACAAAAAGGAAAGAAGGACAAGCAAGCCGGAAACAAGAAGGATGTACAGGAAATATTAGCGAGCGAAATGAGACAAGATGGAGAAGAGAAGAACAAAGAAAAGCGAGTGCGAGCTCGCGTTGCAAGCAGCTCCCCTGAGGGAGAAGGGCCAAATCTCAAGAGAACAGGCGGTCGTGCATGTCAATGGGTGAGTTTGAGGTCCCTTCCGGGCAACTCTGGCTCACGAGACCTGTTCCTCCAAACAGCTCGATCAGGACATCTGCGGCCGATGAGCGTTGGTTGGGGTCAGGGTGCCCCATGCGTGCGAGCGAGTTGCAGCAGGCCCTCTCGGCTGCCCTCGACACCAAATCCACGGCCGACTCCCCTTTGAACGTGTATCGGTAGAAAAACATGTCAACATCCATAGCTCTCAGGAGCGTGACAAACACGGCCCATACGTCCGCGGCATATCCAGGATTGGCTGCGGGGCTGGTGGTCAGACGTTCTGGGGCCATGAACATCAAGGATCCTGAGCGAGAGTCGGGATCACGAGAAAACTGCGCGAGTCCAAAGTCTGCCAACTGGAACACGCATTCTTCATCTTTCATCATGGTGAACAAAATGTTTGAGGGCTTGATGTCTCGGTGAGTCACCTCCTCGCGCCTCAAGTAATCAACACCTTGCAGCGCATGATGAAGCAGGGTCCTGGAAAGAGGTTCATTGTTGCGAAAGGCGTGGAACTTGATTAGATCTGCAACACTACCCTGTTGCCGAATCATGAAGATTTCGTAATCTTCACGGCAGATGGACCACTTGCCGGCCTTGAACGCAACAATGTGATCCTGGCGTGTTTGTTAATTGACGAGCAATGCATTAGGAGACATGGTATCTTACGTGTTCAAGCCGGGAGAGGGCTTCTACCTCATTCTTGATCCGCCTGAAGCCGAAGTGTTGAATATCAGGCACACGTAGCCGCTTCATGGCGAAGAAGTCACCTGTCTTCTTCTCCCGGACCTCCCAAACGTTGCCATGATCCCCTATCCGCCCAAGTATGTCGCACTCTCCCACAGAACCAATGTTCTGGAGTCGCGTGACGGCCCCAACTTGCTCAACCCCCGGCGCTATGTTCTGTGTGCGATCAATGCTGTCATCGTACTGCCTTCGAAAGAGTTGCTCGCGGGCTCGGTCTAGATTGGCAGGGTGCCAACAAATTTGAAAGGACAAGCCCTTGCGCGGGGCAGTATCGATGGTGAGGATTGCTGGTACGTTCTCTTGTAGGCGCACCTCTTGGTACCCATTGAGAGCTTGGGTGAGGGGCACATCCACTGGCACGCCGTTCTGCATGACAAGATACCTGGTACTTCCACTGCGGCTTTCATGGACCAAGTAGACCGACCCTTGAGCGATTCGGAACCTACAGTGTACTTCCGACAAGGAAGGATGCGTGCCCAGAGTAATGCTTGCATGCCTTCCAAGCGTCGCCAGTGTCAGAGAAGTAGCCATGGTTTGGGCGCCGATTTCCAAACCAACAACCTTGGCGTTGTCATGGTCATTGGGGGGGAGATGGAAAGCCGATACGTGTTGTTCATTGTCGGGTATGTTCACCACTTCTTCAGCGGCATCGGTGGTTGGGACAAGTGAGAAAATGGTCAGGGAGTTCAGATTTGGCGCCATGCCGCCAGATGGGGGAAAAGAAGATAATATATGCAGGTGAGGAGCTTTGTCGTGCAAGGTAGGACGACAACAGGATACCAAAAGAATGGAGGTGGGCTTGGGGGGGAAGAGGAATGTAAAGCTGGCCCGCAGCAGAAATTATGGAATAGAAATAAGAAGGGAAGGGGGTAGCAGGTCAAGGAACGGCTTAATATATACCTGGTACACTTGTAAGGCATCCAGGTTTCGTTGGACTCCGGTGGCCTGCAGCGTGCCCACCTCCTATTTCCTATCAACAGTCACGCATGGGAGCAGAGTGGCTTGCGCTAGTCTCCAAGCCTTGTTTGACGTTTTGCGTGGGCAAGGCACATGGGCGGACATTTGGCTAATGCCGATGTGCTGCGGGGATTGTTGGGAAATGCTTCATGGGACATCTGGCACCGGCGTGTGTATTCGTCAACTGGCTTTCCGTTCTTAGCCAGGACCAAAATAAAAGGTTTCCAGTAGTCACATGCTATGAGTCTGGAGTGAGATGAGGCTACTTGCTGCCAGACTTTGCTGTCGTCGCTTGGCCGTGCCGTGAGTGGCCTCGTTGTTAGATGCTTCATGCCCCTCCATTCAGGGCATCCAGAATTGCGGCGAGGCGAAACAGACCAGTGGCCGCTACCCTAGTCCTCAGCTGAGTAAGTTCCGGCTGCAGCAACGAAATTATTGGTTGGGGCTGAGAGTAGACGGCCTAGAACGGATTGTTTGTTCTTGTGCGGCCTTGCTCCATGATGAGTAAGTGTGTGCAACAACACCAGCACCCAGCCCCTCCGGCCCCTAACTCATTTCCCAATCTCCTCTTTTTCATCATCTACTGTGGAGGGCGAAAAGGGCATCAAAACGGGCCCTAAACATTCGCTTGGGACGCCCACCCAGTGCCCGATATTGATGATTCAGAGCGAGGGGGGAATTTAACCGCCAGCCTCTCCCTCCATGTCTGAGCCACTTGCTTCTCGAAATTCCATGCTCATGAACATGAGGGGCGGCCGAAGTAGAGTAGAGAACGCCCTAAGTACCTCTTCCGCCAAGCCCTCTGGCCACCATCTGGAAACCGCCGCGGCCCTATCACTGATTCTTATCCCGGTTGTTAGAGGAGCAACATTAACCCGAGTCCCAAACCAATCTCCAGACTTCAACTCAGCTGTCTTATCTAGGTTGCGTGGCCTGAATATCGTAGCGTGCGGGACAAAACGACTTCAATAAATGGACGAGGAACTGGATGGATGACGGAGTCCAGGACACGAATGAGGGCGACTTCTCGCTCAGTTTGAGGTGAAGGTTGAGAGAATGTATGGCTTTAGATATCGTATGCACATGCATGCGCTATGATTTCCCTCCATCCATTCTAGTCGGATCTTTCCGGTCCCGAACCTGCAACGACGACGGTGAGGATGGCGCCCTCAGCCCTCAGCGCTCGTAGCCTGACCAAGATTCAGGTTGAGGGAAACCTCCAACAGCCTTGATCTTGGATTTGATGGCGGCAAACTAATTCACTGCACTGCGGGGCCCAAAATAAGAGCAAGAGCTAACGATGACATCTTCCACCAAAGACCCACCGATCACATGCCGTCATTCGTTCCGATTTGTCGCGCGAGACCTAGACACTACGATTTCCACACGATTAGCTTAGGGTCAGCTAGTTTGTGATGAGCTGCGTTAGTGGCGGACGGCCTACGAAGGGTCGTTTACATGCCGGTAGCAGGACCCAAATGCTAGCTGTCATCAACAGGGTAATTACCGCTCTGCTGTAGCTCTACTCCGTGCCCCGGCTGATATGCAAACAAAACGTGACGATGGCGCGCACTAGTCTCAGAGCTGTGCCAGTAGCGCTCACTGTGGGGTCAGTGGATGGGCAGATAATCCAAGAAGGGGGCGTGTGACAAGGTGCTTCAGATCCCGTGTGGAGGGGGGTTGTGGAGGAGGAACTGGCTGTCTTGTCGGCTGTTGAATTCCCGTCATCGCAGTTCCTTGTGACTCTGTACAAGACCGGGCATTAATTTCTATCCATGCCTGGTTTACTTTGGGATTGGCTTGTTGTCTCATGTTATAAATGCTCGTTAGGCTCTCCGTGAAAAACCTGGCATCGGATGCTCCCCCTCCCCTCCCTCAATTCCACCAGCATCCAGGACTGGTGGTGGACAAAAATAGCACATTCCGGCATTCAGCTTGACAGAGGCCGCCTGGTGGCTGTGAAATAATTGGGTAGAGTTGGCCAGGAATGGTACAGAGCATTTTCTTTGTCCCTGGTGGGAGGCTAATGAGTAAGTCTGTGTAACAAAGCTGACACCCAGCCCCTCACCCCTTGAGACTCTTCTCCCTACGCTCTTCTTTCATCATCATCAGGCTCCCCTCACAAAAAAACACCATGTCCGTGTCTCGAGACTTTTCAGTTCTGAGTCAAGTGGTCCCCCCATATGATGGCAAATCGTTGTCTGACGCGAACTTTTTATGGCTCCGAAGCAAGCTTGAGCGTTACGAGTATCGTCCCGAACAGCTAGAGAGGCTGCTGGAACGACGATTTGAGGAACCAGGACCAGACCAAAGGACCTACCCAGTCATGCCTGACCCACTTGAGCCACCCCCCGAGACGGCACACCTCTATCGACCAAAAGAAGCCCATTTCCTTGACACTCGTATCGATTGCGCACCCTGTTTTCAATTTTCCAGCCAAAGGGTACGAGAGAGCGAGCGTCTTGCTCACCAGCGGGCACACGGTCCCTTCGGCCGTCGTCAAACGCTCCCATGGGATGACACGGTCGATCTTGATACCAACAGTTTCAACAACGTCCGCAACAGATGGATAGCTCAAGGCATATGGTGTGAACAGGATTTATTGTTCAACAGAAAGAAATTTTGTTCCGACCGAGAACTCAACTTGGCTTACAAATATTACAATAAATGGGGCTTTGAGAGTTTCTGCGCCGAGCCACAGGTGACATTTGTCATCGACCCGATTCTTCCTGTACCAAAGGAGCTCATCCCATCCCAGCAGGGTGGAGAGACAAGCCTGGGGGGCGCTTCTCCTCAGCGCCCCCTTAATCGCACCGGCCGCGATCCGCTTGGCTGTCGCCCCTTCAACCAGTTTATATGCCAGCTATCTGACGAGGTCCGCTGGCTTCAGGACGAGATGAGCTACAGGGCGCCGGGAGTAGCTGTGGACGTGCAGCGCATGGCTTATCTCGACCTGAGGATGCGCTGGATGGAGGAGGGGCTGTGGAACGAGAACTGGGGTCATTTCTTCCCCGGGCTCTTGTGGTCTAGCGAGGAGCCCGAAGTCGAGGGAGGAGTACCAGCTCCATCCGTCACTTCATCGCCCCCGCGGAGTCCATTGCCGAAGAGTCCGTCGCCCGTCAGTGCTCCTGCGGCTGTTGTTGAGACCAACAGCCTCGACCCTGCGGGAAACTTGGCTTGGTGGAAGAAGGCAATCTCTACCTACATCGACGGACCGGCATCTCCAGCTGGCGACGCGGGCTCTGCCGCCCCCGTTCATGCAAATGACGACACAGATGCGTTGGCCAAAGTAATGGAAGCGGCTGTTATGTACGGGCGTCTACCAGAACATCGAGAAAGCGACTCCGCCTCTTTGCTCAAGCGCCCACGATGCGACGAAGACGACCAAGATGATCAAGACGGCCGACCTGCTCAGCGCCCGAAACTACACCGAGACCCCGAGCCGCACGATTCCGTTGCGGCTGCTGACGAGCGCACCACCCCAGAGCCTCAGGTCACGCCCATCTGCGAACCCCAACCGACCGGCGAGGCACAAACATCACCGAAGCCGCCTTGCAGCCACTAGCTCCGGCTGAGATGCGGCAGGACAAGGTTGCCTGTTCCACTGGCTTGGATTGCGAATTACTAATCCATCCAACATGTCGCTTGTTCGGAGGCAGAAGATCCCTCAGGGGGTGAGAAGATGACTGATTGGGCCGCTGGAACCAGTGATATGTTGCTCGTTATGTTGCGGAGGGGTTAGATTTATTTTTCTTGCTCAGCTATTAATTTTACCATCACTTTTGACATCCTTTGTTGTATCGCGGTTCCTTTGTCGTTGGTCATCCTAGCCAGTCAACTCCAGCCCCGCCTCCAGTCTTTTCAATTATGCCAGCGAATTATAAAATCTTGCTTCAGAAATAATGTCCTTCTGGGTTTGGGGTTTTTATATCTATTCATGTAATTGGACAGGTACCTGGAGACAGTCTTATGACAAAGGGATGGGTTCAGATTGGGAATTCGTTGACGGACCGATAGCTATTCCAGGTAATCGCTGCACCGCCACATGATCCGCCACGGCTTTGGCCACAATATTTGTCAGCCATTCTGAGATCCGTGTTGCGCGTGAATATTGTTGAAATGACAGTTGCACCCGTGGAATAAAATTGGAATCCTGGTGAATATTGCATGGCCAATACCCGGCTATGATCCAACAATTGCTCGACCCACACATGGGAGTTTTTCGCATCAGAGGCCGGTTTACAGGTAATCAAAAGTGGTGCTCAAATTCACGTGACCAGACTCTTGTGGCATCAGACCCACAAGCCAAGTACAAGCCACAATTTACCAGCCACAGCATTATATGTGCTCCTGTCGCCAGGTACTCACCCTAGAGGCATCGTCAAACACGCTGAGAAATTTGTCAACAATCTTCGACTGCCTTATTATGCTTCAATTGGATTTTCTATATAATCGAGGGAATAGGTCAATAGTGTAAGAATGTATTTTGGGATGCATATAAAAAATCTGACTTATCATTACTTATTTAGAATATTTGTGTATCGGGTTTTGTTCATCTTGCATCCACTTAGCAAATACTGCCAGCCAAAATTCACTCTCAAATACCGCTATGTCCTTGGCTTGCCTAAAATATACAACCTGATCCAATTATTCACGAGCCAATCATGAAGTGATCCTGGTTCTCAATCAAGAAAACCAAAACACATTCGTTCAGACGCCTATCCTCGAGGGCTGCCGGATGCGCTAGTATTGACATCTGGAAGAGAGAGGCAAGGTTTTGCGCCGGCATCTGGTTGTAGTCCGACTTTGCGGCGAAAACTGCCAACAGATCGAGCACGTAGATGAGCAATTGCCTGTTGAGCGGAGGGAGCTCGGTGAAGTGCCGCTTGTACTCGGCGATGGCTTCGGTGTGACTGAAATCGTCCACGAATTGAGGGAGGTCGTTGTCGCCCACAGCGTCCCTGGTGGCTCCGCGCAGCGGATCGCAGAACTTGAAGTACAGGTCCAGAGGGACAACGGGCTCAGGAAGATCGTTGAGGTATTTGCGGAAAACATTCGCGGCATCGTGGACGGTGTAGCCATCCCACGAGATGCCCTTTCCGTACCTGTCGGGGCTGTCGAAGGCGGTGCGAAGCTCTCTAATTCTTCTCGCCGAACCGCTCTGGGCAAATATCTTTTTAACATCGGTTCCTGGGAGGAGGAGGAGAAAAGTCAGTAGGCACTAAAGCACTTTGAAGTCAGGCGCGCACGTACCCTTTTCTTTGAGGAAAACACCGCACTTTGCAATCACTATGGGAACATAGCCGTAGACGTAGGTGTTCCCTTCTTCATCCGTGAGTGAAATGGCCACGTTTGCATATCTTATGCTTTCTCGAAGCGCCACGCCGAAGATGGCAGGGTGTGTTTGGGCTTCTTGCGGTTTGGAAGGCTGCCTGAAAGACTTCCACCACGTCTTGAGATCACGCTTACTATTACTAGGCATCAGAGTCGCGTCCGCCTGAGGAATAATGCGTGTGTCCAATTGCTCCTGTCTCTGCGGTGTGACTGTTGTCTCAGTACTGGTGCTCGTCAACACCTGGGGTCTACCTTCCCAGGAATATGATCTCCTCGGGGAGGATTGATTGTCTGAACTCTCCGGCGGAAACGATGTCGTTTCTCTTGCAAAGTCCGTCTTTACGTGAGTGGGGGGTTGATTGACAAACGTTGTCTCCGGAACCGGGGACACCACTCGCGGATAGTGATTCGGGTTGCTGGGAAGATCCGGTGCTTGAGGAGTAGGGTCGATGCAGGTGGTGAAAGGATCCACCACTGTAGGAGCAGAGTTGATATGATCAGTAGCATGATACTCTGCTGGATGAGTAGAGTCAATACTCGCAAAAATGGCATCCCAGTCGCGCTCGTCATCTGCTTTTTGCTGGCTAGTCCTGGTATGATTGTTGTCAAATGATGTCTTCGGAGCATTCTGGGAGGACAGAATTGCCGTTTCAGTGGGTAAATCTGTTTCTGCGTATTGATCATGCTCCAGCGGTAATAGACCCTCTGGGGCTGATGATTTTACTGGTGGACCGTGATCGGTAAAAGGATCCGGATTAGGAGTTGACTCAACGTAATCGGTGAAAGGGTCCACAGCTACAGGGGCTGCAGGCGGAGAGTCAATCTGCGAGAAGATGATATCCCAATCATTGGGATCGCCCTGATCTTGCTTGCTGGTTCTGGCTGGAGGTTCCTGGGGAAATGGTGTCTTTGGTGATGGGGGTTTTGCTGGTTGGAAATCCGAGACAGTAACAGTTGTTTCTCCAACCTTGACAATGGTCCCCGGATCATTAATTATGGTGGTCTCAGATTGGCTTTCTCTTAGTGTCAGAGCCTCAAGTTCCGTCTCTGGAGGTATTTCTTCAGATGCAGTAACCAAGGGTTCTTTACTGGGCTTTGCGGTCTCTTCGATTATCTGTGCTTGGATGGTTGCGGCAGGAGCAGACTCGGTAACATTCTCCTCAATACGCTCTGAGTAATGTTCTGTAGCGGTCCATTGCGCAGATGGTTCGTCGTCCAGTACGGTCATGCCAGTGGGGCCTAACTCTCGAGCACTGGGGTCATGGTCAGATGTTGTACGATCCGATTATTTTTGAACAAAAGGATTTACCTTTCAGTACTAGAGCGACTACGCGTCTCATCAATAAACTCGTGACCTTCTAGCCACTCATGATTGATGGCGGCTTCTGCAGTAAATCTCTTTTTGGCTGATGCGGTCATGGCTTTTTGGATGAATTCGATTCCTTGTGCACTTGTCCCAGCACCCTGCAACTCATTCGTTGGAAAAGGTGTACCCTTAGTGACATAACTCCACAACCGTTTGTTTGCTACAAATACGGGCTTCTGTGTCAGCATTCTATGCGTAATCTCGCCCAAGGCCCACAGGTCGATGGCAGGTGTGTATGCCAAAGCGTCGGATTCAGCTTCATCAGTCTCATCATCGGCGTCGAGATCGTCATCATCAAAGTCATCAGGACAATACAAGCCGAGGATTTCTGGGGCCATGAAACCTCTGGTGCCAATCTCCATTGTTCTTAGGATAGTAGAGGCCTCGACGCGTTTGCTGATGCCAAAGTCGGCAATTTTAACCCACCACGCGGGGCCCTTTTGAAGGACTAAAATGTTGCCTGGTTTTAGGTCTCTATGCGCAAAGCCGCTTTCATGCATCAATTGCAGGGCTTCGGCTATTTGAAGAGTAATCTGTTTCGCTTCCGGTTCGGGAAAGGGCTTGGTGAGGTATTGCTGTAGATCTCCATACTTGAGGTATTCCATGGTGATGAACAAGCTTTCCTCGCTTTCGAACCAGCCCAGCGAGCGGACAAAACAGTGCACAAACCTTTCGTGGGAAAACTTGGCCATGGCCTCAAGTTCCCTGTGGAATTCGTACGCCGAGACGTTGGCGCGCTTGCGGATTTCCTTGATGGCGCGGAGACTCGACTCGCCGTGACTCGGGCCGGAGCTGGCGATGCGTTCCTCGAGCCAGACGGTCCCATAGGCCCCGCGGCCAAGGATGCGCTTCCTCTTCCATGTTTCCTCCGTCTTCAACCTCCGTCGGCGAGCCGACACGCCAACGGCGGTGCGGATGTGCGTGGTTTGCTCGGTTGCCGGATCCCATGTCGCCTCAATCTTGGACTCGATAACGAGGTCCGAGACGCGCGTGTCATGGGCAACTGGCTTGTTGGGCATCGTGGGGACGCATGCGAGGTGTTTTGCGGCCTCACTGGTCGTCGAAGAAGCGCAAGAGGGGGATAAAGCAGCGAAGCACAGCCTATTTGGGATGCCCAGTTGTCATTTTGGTGAGATTCTTCCCAGGATGGTTAGGGCGGAGTAGGATCGCTCACGTGCCCCATAGTTACTAGCCACGTCTATTAGCATGGCGCCACTAGGATTAGCGCTTTGGTTGATGTTTGCGTCTTGTTGAAAATCATAGAAATTTGGGACATCGCATGGTCAGAAGGAGAGAACCGGTTCTTCGAGCATTCGAAGCCGACGCAAGATGTCAAGGTTCCCTTTCGCGTTGAGTAGGTTACGAATGGGGGCATCTCATTGAGCCAGATTAATACATGCATCTAGAAGCTTTGGATATAATCCAACTTTCACCAAAATAGCCTCTACAAGAACCACTGCGTCAAAATAACACCTGAAATTGACTGCCCCAGTCATCTTGGCAGGGTAGGATAAGCTTAATTGTTTGTTTGGTCAGCGCACTGACCAGGCATGCTAACGCGAACCTTAAAACTGTCTTGCCTCATCGCATTTTTTAGTTTATTCAAGGTTAAGTAACTTATCGTGAGGCTTGGTAAGGGATGGTTGTGTGGTTAGGATCCGTGGGAATGGATTACCGGGCTGTTGGGTAACTCATCGACATTTTCACGACCCCGCTGCAAGCTGATAGGCGGGACCTGCTTCATTCTGAGACAAGGCGGAAATGAGATCGAATGGCTAGCCAACCATAGACGGAAGAGCAAGTGAATTTCTGAGACATACATAAATAGCGCTCCCCATCATGAGCTTTGCAACACGTAAATACGCCTCATAGGTGATGGTGGCTCCACACCTTTTTGGCACCAAGATGGAACAATTTTCAGCTCAACGTGAATATTGACGATGACCTCAGCATCATTAGCAATCTTGACTATCCTCAGCAACTGACTACGAGATTAATGGCAAACCCAATGGCAAGCGGACCGTATCTGTTGTATTTGGGCCAAGCGGCCGATGCCATTGCGGCAAAGACGGCGCGGGGCCTGGCGGTGTGGAGACGCGAGCAATGCGTCGGCCAGCTACGGACCGAACCCAACGGCATTTCGGTCGGATTGCCTGACATGACGGTGGCCGAGGCGGCGGCAGCAGGGGCCAAGACGCTGGTTGTTGGTGTCGTCAACGCCGGCGGCGTCATGGCCGAACGCACCGTTGCCGACATACTCGACGCGCTCGACGCTGGGCTCGACATTGCGAGCGGTCTGCATCAGCGCCTGAGCCAGGAACCTGCCCTCCGCGACCGAGCTGCCGTACTCGGCCGCAAATTGTGGGATGTGCGTGAGCCGCCCTCGGGCCTGAAGGTTGGCAACGGGCGCCCTCGCGCGGGCAGACGCCTGCTCACTATCGGCACCGACTGCTCCGTGGGCAAGATGTACACGACGCTCGCGCTGGAAAAGGAGATGAAGGAGAGGGGCGTGTTGTGCGACTTCCGTGCCACGGGCCAGACGGGTATCCTCATTGCCGGCGGAGGGATGCCCATCGATGCCGTCGTCAGCGACTTCATTTCGGGAGCCGTCGAACAATTGTCGCCCGCCCGCAAAGACGGCGGCTGGGACCTGATTGAGGGCCAGGCGTCGCTGTTTCACCCATCGTACGCTGCCGTCTCGCTGGGCCTGCTCCACGGCGCGCAGCCTGATGCCCTGGTTTTGTGCCACGACATCTCGCGCGAGACGATGCGCCATGCGGATCACCTCCCCGTGCCCGATCTGGAAAAATGCATTAAACGCAACCTAGAAGCTGCGAGGCTGACAAACCCACATGTCGTGGCTGTCGGCGTCTCGATCAACACCAGCTCTTTGGACGATGATGCCGCACGTGTCGCCTGTGAGCGTGTGAAATCGAGCTTGAACCTGCCCTGTGTCGATCCGATGCGTCACGGCGTAGGACCTATCGTGGATCGATGGGCTCTGTACTTCAGCGATGAACCTCAAATATAAGTGAATTAAATTTGGCCTAAATTTCTGGAGGCCCCGTTTCGCCTATTCAATCGCTACTTTCCAATTTATTGCCGAGCGAACCGGCCTTTGATGACATACCTGAACTGCCCTACGTTGTCTAGGGCTTCTTAGGCTTCGTGCCCATTGTTAGAATTGAATAGAAATCCTAGTATGATTTACTCATTTTCCTGCCATACCAACCCCTTGCTCTGTTCTCAAAGGCATAACCCCCAGAGGTTACCAGTGATTCTGCACACATATCCTAGGTTGATCACATTGTTAACGGATGGTTGATAATTGGGTGCCATGTTGGAAGAGTAAGTTCACAACGTTCAAATAGATGCTGTATTGCCTAAACTGTTGATAAAGAACATCAAATACAGACCAATAATATATTTGGGATACTCAGGTAGCAATCGATTCCATGCTCAATCAAAAACCATATCTATAATCATTTGAAGGCTAGGATCTAGTATGGCATTTTCTTGTGGCCAGTTCTACCAGAGAGAGATGAGCAGTTTGAACTCATGGAAAAGCATTGATTAATTTACTTACCACATCATTGAATGATTGGGTCTGAAAAGGAACCGCATCACTTGTCATCGGCTCACCTTCAACTGGCATCGTGCCCCCATCGGTAGGCTGCATTGATGGTATGGTTGGGTACTGTTCCGTTCCGCTAGCATGCCCCTGAGAACACATACTTTGGAGGGTTTGCAATAAGGCGGTAACATCTGTCGGGTTGCAGTCTAGGCTATCGCCTGGATTCGAGTTGCCAACGGCCGTTTTCGCCATTGATCTTGATTCCTATTGAAGAGTGTTGGAAGATTGATGAGCTACACGACCGAGAAGATCTTACTCACTTCGAGCAGAGTTTGTCTATGCCGACTGCTGATCAGAACGTGAGCCTTCATGCCCTCCTCGATAGCAGCGTCAATCCTTGACCGGTCTTCGTATATAAGATACGAGACAACCAGAATCGCAATCGCACAAAATAAGAAGTGAGATGTTCCCTTCAGTCGTTGTTAGAAAGACTCGCACTGAAGTCTGAGAAGAAAGGAAGAATACCCAGAAAACTTGATTGTACGTTTGGTCCTTGGCAAACTCACTCCCGAGACCGGCCATGCCTATCGCAGCTTCGCAGCATTTATGACTCAGCTCACTCCATGCCGCCGTGCCTATGCCCCTAGGAAATCTATCCATCAAGTCTTGCAGTAGAAAGCCTCGGTATAGAAGCATCTCGGTAAAGAAGTATGCGGACCGAATTGTTCTCTGCTGTCTCTTGAAGAGCCACGGAACGCTATAATAATTGCTTTCATGACGGGTACTGTCTTGGTTAGGCGGGTGTATCTGCGACCCATTGTCGAAGCTTGCTTTCAATATCATGCACTACGCTTTTCCTATCCTCCTCAATCTGCACGGCACTGTAAAGTCGGGTTCGAACTTCAGTGGCTATTTTAAGGATCCTACTCTTGTCTTGAGATGATTTCCTTCTTCGGAGTTTGATATGCGAGCTAGCTTACCTGATGTGGGCGATCGTACCAGCAGCCAGCTTGGGTTCATCCGTTGCAAGATCTTCATATAATGCTGCGCTTGGCTCTTCTGGGAGCGATATGGAAATGTCGTTCATGTGAATAGCAAATGGGCGCCCGAGAATGAGGGCAAGATAGCTGAGGACAATCGAGGAAGTCAGCCGTCTGAAGATCTTGAGAGAAAATAGCCTTGGGCCTTACCGATCTGCCATAAAGATGGACCAGAATAAACCCCGTCTCGACCATTCATCCAACATGTCAAGACCTTTGTGGGCCTTCTCGAGACCCGCAATTTGGGACAAACGTATAGTTTTGCCCAGCATAACCCAGGCAGAGTCATATTTTTGAATCGAGATCAATGCTTGACACTGGGAGTGAAAATAAGAATTGGCTGAAAACCGTCCTGTCTTTGGCATTCGTTACTCACATAGGCAAAATGCGCTTGGAGAATAGTCATGGTTGGTGGAAGACATTTTCTAGACTTTCTGAGTCTTTGCTCAGCACCTCCCAGTAAGCTCTTGCTTGAAAGATTCGTTAGCCGCGTTTAAATATCGAACCGGGTCTATCCTACGTTCTGGATTTGTAGATGTTCCAATCCTGTGATTTCCACGAAGTCATCCAAACACAACTGGCTCCTTGTCAGTTCAACAGATATGGGGAACTGGGGCAAAGCATGAACAAGTCCCTACCCACTGCCCATGACTGATAAAATCAAGGCCATGCTAGCATTGTCGTTGAGGGTGCTGTCATCGCTACCATAGATGGAATCTAGGATTTGTGAAATTTTACGACGTGGAAGATATCGATATGTCCCGTTCAGGTGATTGAAGAAACAGTCAATATATTCATTGGCCAAATTCCGATCCGGCAATAACAAAACCGCACTTTCTGGTAACTCGTCTTCTTCTTCTCTTTCCTGAACGACTTTCCGCGGAACAGCCCGTCCCAAGAGGGCCAGGTAGTCCCCAACACGATTCAAGAACTCGTGGGTGTTGATCTCGTTTGTGGCTAGGTAAGTTAGACAATCGCAATTAACAACCCAGGGTGCCGAATGGACATCATTACCAGGATTCTGATCTGTATTAGGTCCAGAAAAGTTGGACTGCGCTGCGTCCGATTGTCCCACGCTGAGAGTGGTTTGTTCTGAAAGCAACTCACTAACTGATTGAGTTATAGAGAATGGGGATTCTGGTAAACGGATGGGGGATTCAACTGAGCCATTTTGCCATGGCAACCTGATAGCCTCTTCCTCATGACTAGTGACAGGTTCTTCTGACGATTGTATAGATTTTGCCAATATTTTTAGTTGGGATCGCCTCTGAGCTCGGCCATCAGAAGACTTGTACTCGCACTCTGTATGGCAAGGCCAGGATCAGCAAAGAGATTAAATAATATTACTGATGAGAACATCATTTATGCACACGAGGCGGGGTAGTTGTACTTGATTTCAATTCGCTACATCTTCCACAGGGCTAAATAATATAACGGTAAGTTCATATTCTGTACGCGCAATGCTCGACACGAAGTAATTTTCAGAATGCAAAAATACCTGATTACCATCACAGCGAGATTTTCTTCTTTTGCACGTATCGCAAGCCTGGGTAACATGCTTTCTGCGTGGAGAGGTTGGTTTGGGTGGCATCCTGATGGACGTGAGAGCGGAAATGTGGATTCAGTTGTGTAATTCCGAGGATTCGACGAAAATTAAAGAACGGAAATTGCCAGGAATTATGAAATGCGCAAGACGAATGAAAATGCGGGGAAAACAGCACTAAGCTAATGGTCATCCTCCGGAATTGCTCCCATTGGTTCAGAATAGCCGAGGAGGCAATTCGACGCGATGAAGAAGTGATTAGCGCGGGGAATAAGGTGTTGTAATTCCGGTGATGGAAAGTTACCCCTATCTGGCCCTGGTTTTGCCCACAAAACTGCTGTTGAGATTTTTGATCAGCAGATAGATCATCTTGAGCAGCGGGGTCTCCACTCCTTTCTCATCAGCGTGCCTGACTACATTTCCGGCAATTGCGTCAAGCTCCATGGCCTTTCCAGCTGTCGCATCTAACACCACGCAATAATGAATCCCTGGAGATTTCCGGTTGGTTGACTTCGTAAGTTGACAATGTACTAAAGCTGAATCAATATCTGAGTAACCACATGCCTAATCTAGGTGCGAAAAAAGTCACGCAAGTTACTTTGGATCGCAATCTAAGCCCAACAGAAACGAAGTAATTATTCTATAATAGAAAAAAGTTGAACCAATGCAGTCCGCCTCTTGGGATTTGTAATGGACCAAGCGGTCTGGATTTAAGCAGTTAAACCGTTATAGAAGTTAGTTACAGATTGTGATGTTGTCAGATTAACCGTCAAAATCTTCTGCCTGCGGGGTCCCTTTAAGGTTGGTTGCTGCTATCTAACCTTTCCTCTTTCACAGCCTCTTCACGTGCTTGGCATTGGTAAGAGAAATTACCGAGATGATGAACGGATGGCAATCGTATGGCCCATATCATGTGTTTGTCAGATGTGCTAGATTACTCCTACATCCAGTTGCAAATGGTGGGTTAAAAATACGGATGAAAAGAGGCCGTACTGTTGGCAATCTCTTGCATGCAGTCCCAGTGCTCAACTATGCAGGACCCCTTGGTCCTGTAAACATCAAAGACATTATACGACGGTCCACCCTCGTTCGTCGCTTTAATATGGATTGTAGTATACTCATATCCAACCATGACTCGAGCAATCTGACGTTCAAATGTTAGCAAACGCTTCGATTGGCCTCCCAGGTATCTGTATTTACTTACTTCAAAGCCTTGTGCACTGCTTCCAAATAAGGGCTCAAGAGCTGTAATTGCTGCAGCCCTTCCGTCAGCTATATCAGGATTATGCTGCACATAATTGCTGGCGACGTATTTCTCAAATGCAGCCTTGACCTGTCTCTCGGTATAAAAGAGATAAGCAAAATCGTCCATTGCTGCTTGGAGCAGATGGCGGCTGATACTCGAACGCGTGCTTGATGGGCAGTCGAAAACGGTTATGTTGTTTGTATCTATTCCTTTGATTTGAGATCCTGCATGGTGGGGAGCATATTCGGATGCATCAACTGCTGAGGCATAGTGCCTAAGCAAAACGCTCACAATGCCAACACGTTTGGCAACGCTGAAAATCATTGTCCCAAAAGTTCAACTAATTGTTAAAAGTTATTCGTTTTTATAAAATAATCTGATTATGATCAAAGGAGTCAATCAATTGTCGCCCTATTTATTAACGCGCAACTGAATTTCCCAGGTGACTAGTGGGTTTGGATTCCCGAACCGAGCCGAGCCGAGCAGCTCTTTGATGTTTTAAACCTTTGGAATATTATTGGAAATTCCTTGAACTCCAATTTGAACTACCTTCTTTCCATTTCCAATGGATATTATGTTATCTTCCGTAGCATCTGCGGGGCTGACTCCCACGAGTGTTTCCTCATTAGTATCACTGTATGAGCCATCGTTATTACTGTCATATTCCTTGCCAAAATTATCATTTTCATTGTATTCGATAGATGTTCTGTTCTAACACACAGCTTGGACGCGTTTTAGATAGTCTGCTTGAAGGTCTGGTATGGAAGGTGGCCCATGTGGCTTCTGACATATAACTAGAAATTGGCTCAGTTTACACTCTGTCAGGCGTTTGCGGTTTTGGTCGAACGCCATTTCCATGAAGACGCTTTCTGAGAAAGGCAGATTCGAGGTATAAATAGATGCCCCTGGTGTGAGAAAACCGGAGGATTTCTTCAAAATAGAAAAATTAGGTTCTCAAATGAGAATTCGTCATTTGGACTCTTGCATTGATGCAGCCTCAATCGTTTCACAACCAGCACCAGCCGCGCGAGGCTCATCAGGAACCCAGCATCAGCCAATGGGACAGCTGAATGCGGGGTGGTTTCATTTCTCTTCCAAGCTGGGAAGCGGGGCTGAAAACAAGAAGCGCACTTACGTGGGAGTCCTGTAATGCGAGGAATTGTCAATAACTCGGAAAAAAACTCCTGGTAACTCTTACAAGCCGTTGTAGGTGTGTTTATGCGCGTGCAAGCCTTGCAAAACACTCATGGCAGGCGTCTTCTACTGACTCCCTACCATCGAGCTCGGGTGCTCAGCCACAGGGTGCCTGCTGGTGGGACCCTGCGGAACCGTCACTCACTGCAAGTTCTGCCTTATTTCTGCCTATTCATCCGTTGATGCGTTTTCCCAGAGGCAGCAAGGATAAAAATGGCAGAGGAGCTCATCGCCGTGACTTAGACAGTATATTCCAAATAAATATGCTACGGGCAAGAACGTGTGCCAAGATGTGATCCCTATTTATCTAGCTTGGTGCGTCAGCGTTAAGTTGGGCGTGAACGGCATGGATTACTTTCGGAGAGTTGTACCCCGCATTCCGCGAGCGTCAGTTGATCGGCATCCAAGCCGGATGTATACCTATGCCATGGCGGTTCATATACTGTATCGAATATTCATGATAGTTAAATATTTAACTTTAAAAGCTTCTTCGAGAGGTTTATTTTTGGAGCGCGTGGCTTCAGTCACATGACTAGCCAATAAAAGCTGACTTCTGACATAATGCCCGCACTTGACCTCATCTACGCGCCAAGGGGTTATGTTTCTCAGCTGAATACACGAGATACCCCGTACTGAGAAGTCATTCATCATGGCGTATTGCCAGCGCTGCGCAGACCTCAGCATGTCTGAGTTGTGGGACAATGATGTTCCCTTCCATGCTAACCTTGATGCTTTACGACTGAGCTCTGTGGAGGGTTGCCCCCTGTGCACTCTTTTCTACACTCGAATCGAAAATGAATGGGCGTCGAAAACCGTCGAAGACCTTCTCAACAACAGAGTACCTGAAGGATATCAGGGGGACTTTTGGCACCCCAGGCTGTGGCTGCGGGGCGACAATATGCAAGGGCGGCCCGAATATGGCGCCTGGACAATAGACGGCGGCCATTCAGTATGGCTCAGTTGTGGCAGGTTGTATAACGACGGGGTTTTGACTGACTGGGAACATGGCGAGGTCAACAAGGCCGCATCAGAGTATACCATACAATTCGACATTTATGCGTAAGTCTTCACAGCTTGTTTCCTTTCACGATCACACCGTCCCCTAACTGGAATAGCACCGAAGGCTCGCTGGCAGCCTCGCAGTTCCGAGGTCGCCTTTCAAATGCCAGCCACGACCCCGAGTTACATGTATCTCTGGTGCGCTCTTGTTTGAAGAATTGCCGGGCATCACACAAGCTTTGCTCAGCTGAAGGATCCGGCAAGATGCCCACTCGAGTCATTGATGTTGGCAATCCAGATCAAGGCCAACCCCCCCGCTTGATCGTGACAGATGGTCTTTGTGAGCCATACCTTGCCTTGTCCTATTGCTGGGGTCCTGGAAGAGATACCTTCAAACTCACCAGAGACACCAAAGACGAAATGCTCAGTGGTGTGAGCGAATCAAAGCTGGTAAAGACTCACCAGGAGGTGATTCGCCTGTCTCGGTCATTAGGGATGAAGTACGTCTGGATTGATGCCTTGTGCATCATACAAGGCGACGCACCTGATTGGGAGTTTGAATCGCAGCGAATGGCACAGGTCTATGGAAACGCGGCCTTAACTGTGATAGCTGGGCGGTCCGATGACGCCAGGATTGGATTCATCACACCGCCTGATATCCAGGATTCGGTGGGCCCGTGCCTCATTCCACTTGAGAAGGCTTCAAGGGATGGTGCCTATATCAGAAACCCGCGACGGAAAGATGTCGGCCCACTTGAAACTCGTGGCTGGTGTCTGCAGGAGAAGATGCTTTCTTGTCGAGCTATAACTTTCGGTCAGCAACAACTCAGCTTTCGCTGTCGCACCCATCAAATATTTGAAGATGGATTATTGAACAAGAACGACCGTTCGCCATTCCTGACCTTGGGCTTGCCCTTCCCTGGGGAAGATTTCGAGGCAAGGAGGAAGAGGATGATCACAACATGGTACAGGATCATATACGACCTGACGCAAAGAGACTTTTCCAATCCGCATGACATTTTTGCCGGTATCGCATCCTTGGCGAAACGGGTTCAAGACGGGCTTGATTCACGATACCTTGCTGGTATCTGGGAGAAGGACATGGTTCGTGGCTTGCTCTGGAAACCGGGTTACCATATCCAGACCAACTTCAACACTCCCGTCACGAGACCAAAGCCTACCCCGTTCGCTCCTGCACCGGTGATTAGAGCACCCTCTTGGTCATGGGCATCCATTGAAGGGCCTTTGGCCTTTCAGGCTACTAATCCAGCGTCTTGGGCACGTTTTGACCAAGTTGGTCATGCGCAGATTCGCCCAAAGGTTGATGGACAGTGGACAGCTGAAGGGAATGATGCGACCTCTTTGCTGCGGATGGCATCTTGTGAATTGCAGCTCCTCGGTCGCTTAGTCACCGCTGCGGTTTTGGAAAGTCCTTCCGAGAGTTACTTGAAAGCTAGAAAATATCAGCGCACGGGTAAATTGACTCGATATGGAAGGCTCCTCGCCACGAGCGACCATGTTGAGACTACTGCCGACGGATCTGAAGAACGAATTTTCGGGGTTGGTCTGTTTGACGTCCCATACGAGGTGTGCGATGAGGTCTCTTGTTTCTTAGTAGTACCAACTGAAGGATTAATGGTTGTTTCGGAAGGAGATGGATGGAAACGGGTGGGCTGGTTTGTCTTGGGAGCAGGAAAGGGAGCAGGGCTACAAGAGAAGCAGGAAGTTGAGATCAAACTAAAATGAAAAGGTTTTGGATGTTCAGGCATTGTAGCCTCGTTCCAAACGAATGTCAAGAAATCATCATATCGTGTATTATTCCTAAATCTGACCCAAGCCTTGAACTGCTTATTGCAAGAATGATCCGTTCGTCTTGGCAACCTGCTCATCATAATAAGGCTGGAAGGCAAGCCAACCCTTGTCCGGACCTCCCACATTCTTTCTGGAGTATTCTGCCTCCTCTTCATCGATCAAAATCTTCTTATAACCACCGGCAGCCGCCGCATCTGCAAGCAGTTGTACCTGGCAGGTCTTGTCCAGGCTTATGAACTGCAGTGACATTAGTCTATTGCCTACGCAAGGAGAGTTATCGCTATTAACTTACCCAGAAGGCAGCCTCATCAACTGATCTTCCGACTGTAAGAAGGCCGTGGTTCTGGAGGATAATGGCCTTGTTGTCTCCCAAGTGTTCAGCAATGCGCTGGCCCTCCTCGGCATCAAGGACAACGCCCCCAAAGTTGGGATAGACGGAATGACCCTTGTAAAACCGAAGCGAGTCTTGAGTAAGCATTTCTAGCTCGCGACCGAAGCAAGCAAAAGCTTTGCCGTGAACACTGTGCGCGTGACAGGCAGCGTTGACTTCGGGCCGGCTTCTGTGGATGGCGGAGTGAATCGTAAAAGCCGCCGTGTTGATGGGCTCATCACCCTCAACAACATATCCCTGCTCGTCTACGAGAATAAGATCAGAGACCTTGATCAGGGAAAAATGCATTGACAGGGGATTCAGCCCTAATTACGGTTAGGTAAAGGCGGGTTTACAATAGTGCAGGCAGAATGCTTACAGAAATGGTCCGTCAGAATTGGGTCGCGAACGGAAATGTGGCCAGCGATGCCCTCATCAAAGCCGCGGTCCGCAAATACCCTAAAGGCGGCAGCCAGATGCTGCTTTCGGTATAGGCGCTCCTCTTCTAGTGTATCAAATTTGGGGTATGTCCGAATCTTGAGTTCTCGCCCGTCTTTGGACCGGCCCATTGACTGGACCTCCTTGGCCTCGGGCCGCAAGCTAATTTCAGCAGCACGGTGAGGGTTGGGTGCCGCCTTGGTAGGAATGACGGAGCTGGTTTGCTCTTCGGTGTGAGAAACAGATGGAGCCATTGTGAAAGAGCTTGGTTATCTCTAGTCTTGAGAAATAAAAGTTGAAAATTGTTCCTGGAGCTAGGTGATTTGGCTTATGCCTTGAAGTAAACGATTCAAGGATAAGATGGCCATGATCCTTGAACCCCGCCTCGTTAACATACAGGTCATAATATGGAGTCGTGACGCAAGTGAGATATTCGGAAATGCGTGTCGAAAGTATGCTGCTACGATTTAGGCTAATGATTTCCGTCCGTCCTGTCATATTTCCGCCTCATCATATTTCCGACCCTAGGTAGTGCGCAGAGCTCATAGGCTTTCCCCCTTAAGGATGTGAGCCTGTTATTTGAGGAGATGACCATTGTCAACCCAATTAGCTGTTTGGTCGATCAATGCCCACATGGATACCTGTGCAGTGACACATTCTGGTAGTGGCACTAAGGTTAGGTATCTATTCAAAAGGAGTTGCAGCCATCTTTCACTTTTATCAACACCAATAGCTAATGTCCCAATTAAAAAAATATTGATTTTACGATTTAATATTTTTTGATGGATTTGAGCTAGATTGCAGTACTTGGCTGCAACCCACAGTGCCTGTACGCAATTGCTTTCTTTGCCTACAATCCATCCTGCATTTCACATCTACTTCGTCAATTAGGCAAAGCCCAGTGGAAGTAAGTATAATAATGCATGGCTAAAAGTCTAAAATGAGAAAGAATTTGTTCTGACATGGGCTGTTCATGATATTGATTCAAAAGCGCAATGTCCTCATCGGCCAAAAGTCGTCGGCTTGTCTTGAGATCCGCAGCGCGTCCGGGCGGACAAAGTCGCTCTTGTAGAAGCCTTTGTAATCGACATGGGTAAATAGTATAAGAAGAAGGTCAATGCATGTTGGGAAAAAGTTTTACGTAGACGCTCTATCGTCGATTAGGCTTGTGGATACCTAGGCTGTGAAGCAAAGCGCAGCAAAAAGCCTCCCCAGTGGACCTCTACCGCAAGACGCTCTCAGGAAAAAATGATGGTAGTGTCGTCATTGCACCAATTAGACTTTTCGAGTATGTACGTTTTGTTGCTGTTCTGCGACGAGTCTGTCTGTGTGCTAACGAGAACGCTCGATCGTCTTCGCACAACTGTCTGCCTTGCTCAACTCCACTGCCGATTCCTACTCTCCGTTGTCAGGGCCCGGTCTCATCAAGGCCAAGGTCTCAACACTTGTGGTGATTGGTGGAGAATATTCTACCGGTCGTGAGTTCAGCTTTTGCGTGCACAGACGCGAGTACGCATTTCACGTAGCCCAGAGTTGGCCAGGCAGCATCACCTGGTGTGGCTTCGAGGTTAGGCGGCACGTCAAAAGCGGAGGGACCCTGGGTGTCACAGGACCTTCGAAATATCCAGTCGCTGCTACCTATAGATGGTATGCCAGGTACAACAACTCAAGGGGTTCTGGGGACCCTATTCTGATTTTATGGTAGTACTACAGGGTACGATGTAGTCTCCATTGATGGGTCTAACAGATGGGTTTCAGACGGAAAGGAACACAATCAAAGATATCTGAACTTAAAGGTTGATACGGAAACCGCTACAAAGTACCTGGATGAATTATATCTCCAATGCGCTCTCCACGCACAGTAGATCACTCACAAGGATCGACCCCAGAAGGAATTGTGATTCAACGGTGTGGGCGATTGCAAGGTTCTACCCAGAATAAGGGTGGGTGGTGCGGGTCACAGTATGCAGGTTCTGAAACGGCTTCAGCTCATCATGGATTGTCACGCAGCCGCACAATGAGTCGACTTGAACTCCAACTTTTTCACCTCTATTATGTCTCATACTTTGCCCTGGCACTCATCGAAACTACGATCTGAATGAACCCAATTTCTTTCCATATTGACTCACTTGTTAATTGGAAGCCTGATTGTTTGATAGAGGGTCGTAGGTCTGCCTTGTCCTGCACCTCAGCCGCACTCCACTCTGCTGGTTCTATGCTTACCGCCAAGAACTTGGCATCGTAAAACGCCCGACCGCGCCATATGGCCCCGACTTATTGGCTGGCCTTAAAAAATGGCCCGTGAGTTCTAATTTTAACACCAGGTACTGTCGTATAAGATACTGCGGCGACCTGACTCGATTTGCTAGTCTGATTTTGACCCAGGTCATTCATTGAAGAAAAGTAAGGAGAAAAGTCGGCGCGTTGTCACATTGGCATTCGAAGCCTTCATATCGGCAAATTCAAGCTAGGATGCAAGAAGAAACCACCACAAGGAGTTTGCAATCTTCTTCCCCGGCACCCACGCTACGTGACCGAGCAGATCCAGCACAATCGCAGCCTCATCCTACTAAAGATAACGCTGCCCCGCTCTTGGAGAAGGCTTCCAGCCAGGAGAAAAGTAAGAGGCCAGAAAGTTTTTTGGACGGATCCGGAGGGGTAGGGGGTCCTTGGTTGCTTGAGTGGTGTGCATTAATATGCTGCATCGCATCTTTTGGTGGCTTGATCGCACTCCTTGCGCAGTACAACAACAAGCGCCTGTCTGATTGGAAATGGGCCGTCTCCATCAACACCGTCATCTCAATTCTCGCAGCGATATCTAAGGCATCATTAGCGTTTTCTGTGAGCGCTTGCATTGCGCAATTTAAATGGAACTGGTTCAACAAAAAGGAAGAGCCGCTCATTGACTTTGATCGTTTTGATGCGGCAAGTCGGGGCTTGTGGGGTAGTCTTCGCCTTATCCATACAATTACCCGTCGCCCGTAAGTCTCTCTAAACATCTTGGTTCTACGAGACTGACTTTACTCTCGGACATGCTTAAAGACACTGGATTGCTTTAGGCGCCCTCGCAACGATCATTCTCCCTGGCTTCGGTCCCTTCCTACAGGCACTCGTTACTCTAGAGGATGAGAATTTTGTGCAGATTCAAAACGGCCAATGGTTGCCAGAAAGCTCAATAAAACAAGGCAACAAGTATATGAACGATTCATACACCTCAGGCACGACGCTTGGGAAATGCACAAATTTGCGGGTCGGAAGTTACACACAGTCCCCAGCAGGTATGGCCGCTGTTCCATTCAATGACTCAAATGGGGAAAGTCTAGATTTTACTCAACTACAATATGAGCTGGGAGAGCTCGACTTCGGAATGAAAGCGGCGATTTGGAACGGGCTGTCAGAGCTCATCCGCCCGAGCGACCTTTGGCCGAAATATACCTGTGCATCCGGAAACTGCACGTGGGATCCGTATCCATCCATTGCGGTATGCTCAAAATGCAACGATATCTCTCAGCACCTGAGAAGAACTACTGGAAGAGTAACGTTGCCCGAAAACTATACGACAGCGAATGGCGAGAGTGCACATCTGCCAGAGATCAGCTATCCAGGGGGGAACGAGATGAATTCTACTTGGACCGCATGGACTATCCCAAGTACTGGTGCCAACATATCTAATTACGATGGGCCATTTTCATGTGTGGCACCCTGCACCATACCTTACAAAACGGAAATGACGACCAAGATTATAAACAATCCTGGGCGAACCATAACATTCCAGGACCTTCGCACTATGCTCCTGGCCGTTCAAACACTGAAGCCTGACGACAGCTGGACTAAAAATGAGACGTTGTGGGAGGATTCCAAGGTCATAGCGCATGAGTGCAGCCTCTCACTCTGCGTAAATGTCTATGAGTCAAACGTTACCGAAGGCCTACTCTATGAAACCCACAGCTCCTGGAATAACAGGTCGCCAAATTCGTTTGAATCATCGGCAAGGAATAACCACGAATACACTCTGTATCAAAACTACTCGTTGGACCTGGGAAACATGGGGAGATCCGATCTACAACTTGACATCCCTCGCGACGCCAAGGTAGTCAACCCTGAATTCCAAGGCGAAACATTTAATATTTCGCAGAGCACCATTGTTGGATTGATTCAGGAACTGCTCCGTGGCTTCGGCGATCCCCCAAGCCGGTGGACCACCAACGAGCGAAACATCCCACTCATTATATACCCGGGTCTGGGACCCAACGCGAGCTTCGATTATTCCGTCGCATTGGCAAAGTCGACTGACCTGAGCGGTACGTTTGCAAACTTGGCCTCAAGCTTGTCCAAATGGATCCGCGATCGCGCATCCGAGGAGCTACCTGCGCAGGGGCGCACGACACAAAACGTGGTGATGATTAAAATCAACTGGCACTTTATCATTTTACCAACAACAGCGCTTGTTATGGGGCTAGTCGTGGTTTTCCTGGCCATAATTGACACGACGCGAAAGGGACTGCCGGTTTGGAAGGATGACGTCTTCATGGCCCTTGGCTATGGGACGGATGGGGCCCTGCATGATAGACTTGGGGAAGCCGTCACGGAAAAGGTGCTTTATCAAACGGCCAGAGAGACGAAGATTTCGATGAAGACCGAAAGTGGACGACGAAAGCTGACGATTAATGATCATTATGACTGAATACGACGCAAGACAATGGTGGTAGTTGGGAAGTGTTTGACATTACCATATTTTGGCATTTTGCCTGCTTCATGCTACATTTGCAAAGAGTTTGTTTTTAGATCTGTATAAAAAGAATCATGACTCGTAATTGTGTTTTAATGCTAGAATGGCTCTCGAAACGCGGCGTGGTGACGAGTCGAGACTGCCTTGTACTTAAATATCGAGTGGACACATGCCCCATCCACTGAGCCACCACGGGCTGGATTTCGCTTTGATCGCCACTTTTTCTACACTGCGTCCGTTCAAAGCATCAAACATCTCCTTTCCAAGCTCATCATGCAGCGAATCGATCCATAAAAATTCTTTCAACTTCTCCCGTGTCTCGTGCCATGTCGTAGCGGTTGGTACCGCCGTTTTCCAGCTTTCACGCAGCCAGCCCTCGCCTATGCCGTACAATGACATGCCGCCAATGATCAATAGCCATATAGTAAAATTCTTATAGGTTTCTGACGTTGAGCCTTTGACCAAGATCTTGCAGCAGCTATTGCGGAACTTTTGCGCTAGATACGGATAGCGCCTCCCAGCACTCTCAGGGATTTCAAATGTGGTGGTGAGGAAGGCAAGCATCGCCAGGCGGAAGCACGTAGACATGGTGTCGTGAGAGATATTTTCGAGTTGGAGTAGGCGGTATTGCATCGAAAAAATGCTCATCTTGAATTCAGCTTGCTGAAAGCGGCGGCGGCGATTGATGCCCCACACGAGGCGTCGCATATCAGAGAACACAGCAGCAACTTTTCTATCGCCGATCAACGTTTCTAGACCCGCGGGGATATGAGGGTAAGAATTTGCAAAAGCAGGACAAACGGGGCTTGAATCTAATAACGGATCACAGCTGCAAGTGGCATCCGGCTTCCCATCATGGGCATGCTGATGAGCTACTTTGGCGGATGCTTGCATCTTGGAAAAGAATCCCTCGTCAACAAAAGGTGGGGACTCTCCTGTGTGGAGAGTGTATGCAAGACCAACCCTTTCCGGTATAAGTTAGTGAACTCGAACTTGCGTTGATATGGGTTGTGATGGGATGGGGCATGCTTCATGACGAAAACCTACCGAGCTAACTTGACACAGAGTCCGAAATTATGGTCAAAAGCCTCGAGGCCTCCGCGTAGCCGAATCATTTGTTGCAAGCCTGTGAAGTGGGCTTTAGCAGCGTGGTAGTCGGTCAAAATAGCGGATATAAGGACCAATGAACTAACGACGGCGATGGTCGAATCTTGTAGCCTGGGGCGTGCTAGGTCTTGACTTAGGGAGGCAATGGTCTGCACCATGTGGTAATATGTAGTTCTACTGTACGGCTGTCTCACAAATGCGTCGTTAATCGCGGAGCTAAAGAACAGCGTGTAGTGAAGAAACGTCGTGTCCTCAAATATCCAGCGCATTCCATTGCTCTGACCCAGATCGAATTCTATGCAAAGCTCGGCAGGGTAAATAAGGTGGCTTGCATGGGTTATAACTGCGCATGTAGGGTTAGCCGAGGCGACAAAGCGGTAAGAATAGCTTGAAATTTAGCCTCCGGTAGATACAGGCCACTCACAATGGACCAGATGCAACCGTGCACGTTCATCCGCGCTATCCGTCAGGATTGAGAGATCGGAGCGTGGTGAACGTGGCACACCAAGATCGATTGGGCGCTGCCCAACACCCGTCTGATCCTTGTTGGCGCGGTGCGTTTGGCGCGTGGCTTGCTGCTGAGATGGGCTCCTGCTCCGTTCCTGGCCAGGAGGACACCCATATGTGATAAACTTCAGATCGCTAGACGTCTGGACCCCTATTCGGAGATTCCTTCCATGCATGCATTGGCTGCGTATAAGCTTGCGATCGTGCCGTTTGGTTTTACCGCTGGTGTCTGTTGCGATGAAGACAAATTTGCGGGCCTCCATTGTCAGTTGATTAGAGATGTTTCCTAACCTGATTGACTGCTGATTCAGAATTAAATCACGATAATACCAAAAAGTTTCAGGAATAGTAAAAGAAGAGAAACTGGTATGCGACGAAATCAAGGCAAAGATGAAGACGTGATGATCAATCATCCAAGCCAACATCCCCAGTGAGACGGACGTGGAGTCAAAGGGTCATTGGCTATCTGCTAATTTCATGCTTACCCTCTGACCCACCGTACTGTTGCCTCTTTTTGGGATAGCGTCTTGCCAGGGTTGCATCGGGTTGGGGTGGTGAGCTATGTCAGAGCACGGAATGAATTCGGCCAAAAGGCAAGCTGGGTAAAGATACCGGAAGCAGAGTCGACACTTCGCGTCGCTTTACTTATCTTGTGCAGCGATCGTATAATTGAAACTTGGAAATCTTTGCAGAATTTATAGTCATAAAATTATCTCAAGGTTTAGTTTCGCCAAACTGATGGATACAGACGAACGAAGGATGGTTACAGGTATGTTATGGAACGGGATATTGGAAGGTTCCAGATATGGGGAGCTATTAAATGTATTTGATTGTGTGTTCCTGACTAAATGACCCGAGAAAGTCAAGGAGGGAAATAAAGCAGCCAGGGATTTCAAAATAAACACCTACAAGTTCGAAAATGTCTGGCATGTTTAAAGCACTATTCCAGCAAATCGTCGACCACGGTACCTACAAAGTGAAGTGAACAGATCGTAGCGCTCATTGGAGAATTTAGAAAAAGAAAGGAAAAAGAAAGATGAAAACAGTATCGATGCGGACTCGCACTTGGAGTGATGTGACACTTTCAGCTCTGGGATTGGCTGTTGACAGTCAAGCATACAGTAAGATGTCAGGTACATCTACCAATCCCAGTATCTCATCAATATTCAGTCTGAGGTCATCCTACCGCTGAAATATTCGCACGATGCGACCCCGCTCGACAATCCGACGTCACATCTTGATGACGCCGGATGGAAATCTCATCCGATCGTGCCCATACTTGACAAAGAAATTGTCCACTGCTCAGAGGACTATCTCGAGTGGCAAATATCTATTCAGGCTGAGATCGAATGGCCAAAAAGAAATCCAAGACTACCAGTCCATCGAAATCTGATGGCGGCAGCTGTGATGCCTGTCAACTGCTACCGGTGCCGCCCGAAATTAACAAGCTCGTTACAGTTTGGATAACGATCAAAGAGGCTAAACATATCTACCAGCAGATTTCAACCGCCTGTATCCGCAACCAACAAGTTCTATGGAGTGGTATGCTGCGTGAAGACGCCCAAAAATGGGCCGACGCGCATAATCTGCAGACATTGACCACAGCCTTGGGGCCTCTACTGAACCCTTCTCACCCAAATTGCCCACATGGAAAGAAATCGCCTTCGGGATGGAGCAAGTATATGCACGGGGCGTCGGTTATCTTTGCATGGTACATCTCTCAAGGAGATTTGGTGACGGTTCTGTCGCAGCCACCGCCGCAGAGATTTCACCCTTCCGGGAACACGTACTACCAGACAATTGAGGAGCCGATTGTAAAAGGTCTCATGGGCAACAAATGCGTCAACAAAATGATTGTGGTTCACCCAAGCATAACGAAAGCGAAAGATTTTAGGTATGAGATTTGGCCACACGATGAACTCTTAACGTGGACGAATGCCTTTGGGATACCAAACATCGTGATCCACTGGAGGAAGACCAAGGGGGAACCCCCGAAACCTACTCCTAATGAGAAGGTACACTGATAGAATTATCAGATATAAGAGTAAGTGGTCTCACCTATGTATAGACACCGGTCCCAAATACGAAGGCAAAGCCAAAGCCGAACTTGGTTCCCGCGCAACGAACACCTAGCCAAATTATAAAACGCAGAGAGAAGCAAAGGCGATATCGACAACGGAAGCGAGCAAGAAAACTGGCAAACGAAAGGTCTACCACGTCCGCAACCCCCTGAAATAAAAAAGCGGGACAAGAATCCTTAAAGCGTAACCGAGGCTAGGATGATAACCAAGCTGGGCGGTAAAAAGACATGACTGAGACCTCTTGAATAGGCTTTCAAGCAAAGAATGAATAGGGAATGCGGGAATATAGATTAAATCTTCAATTGTCTGATGGATTATCTCATGTGTAACTTTATTTCATTAATCAGAAGGCAAAGCTCCCCGTCTAATCTACTCCAAACCATCATAGTCCGGGTATGTGCCGCCAGGCTCATCGCGAATTACATTCTCGCCCAAGTACTTTGTAAAAATAGGATCCGACCTAAACTTCATGTAATATTCGTGGACGATAGGATGCTTGGCAGCCCATGCCTTTGTGAAGACCTAAAAGACAAAAGTTAGCGAACGAAGTTGTGCAACGAACGTGATGACGGACATATTGATAACCTCTCGCCAATCCGGAAATCACAAACAGGTCGGCAATTGTCAGCTTATCGCCGACAAGATACTGCTTGCCGGCAATTTCCTTTTCAATCGCACGGACAGTCAGTTCGCAATTTTCTTCTAGCTGGACCAGCTGCTCTGGCGTTGCAGTTGAGCGTCCGATGATGGGGTTGATCCAAGCCATGATGGGTGGCAGGAGTTCATAATCAGTAAAAGATGCCCATCGCAAGCAGGTGGTTTCCTCAAACAAGTTTGAACCCAGAAGACCAGCCTCTGGCTTCTGCTTGGCGACTACAGGTGTGAGAACATTAATTTTGAGCTCAGGCTTTCTCGGTAGGGTTGCTCGTGACTTACGGAACCAAGACACAGCAATGTTTTCGTACACACAAAATCCGTCGGCGGTTTCCAGCGCAGGGACCTTGCCAACGTGGAACTTTGAGAAATACACGTCACCTACACCGCCCTTCTCAGGGTAAATCTTGATAGGAAATGCGTTGATAATTTCAAAGTCGATTTTCAGGAGCTCCGCGATGTACAAGACCATTGTAGATCGCGGGGCCTTAGGGTAGGTGTAAATCTTGTATTGGGCCATGGTGGGGCGGTTATGTGGGGCCGGTTATTGAACTTGATGGGTGAAGCAAATGCTCTATAACTCAAATTGCGAGGAGAAAATGGCCAAATATAGGAAACTTCAAAGATTCCGTTTATTTCGTTGATAAGATTATCCGTAGATGGTGAGGAGCTCGCCCGACTAGCGCTTGATGACACTGGCTTATCGTGATCAGTCCGGCGGGGCTCCTCCCAGGAGCTCCGCCACCGGCTTCGGATGAGAGCCGAGCACGCTTGGTTCATAAGCACCAATAATGCATGATGACAAAAGATTAAGAACGAGTGGGTGGAATCTTTTATTTGAATTTTAATTTTATTTCCCTCCTCCGGCTTGAAGATCATTCGCCCGATCTGACGAAATTTACATAATACCTCATTGCGCGCCGAATATGTCCATTCAGTAAGCATCCGCGAAATAAGCCCTCACAAGCAAAAAAGGTGTAACGTGACTAATTTAAATACTAGGAAGGTACTTGTTACTGGCGCCACTGGACTAGTTGGAGGCCATGTTGTAGATTGTCTGCTTAGAAAGGGCTTCAAAGTTCGGGCCGTGGTGCGATCTAAGCCAAAAGCCGAGAAGCTATTGAATCAACACAAAGAGCATGCAGATCACATAGAATTTCACTACATTGATGATCTCGCTACACCTGGAGTATTTCAAGATACCCTCAAGGAAATTGATGGAGTCATACACCTTGCTAGTGTGAGTCTTCCCACTTCTAGAGAGACAACCTTGCTAACCTCTTTCGAAGCCCTTGAACTATCAAGTCGCGGATAAGGAGAAAGAACTTATTGTCCCGGCAATTCAGGGTGTGCGATCGCTATTAGAAGCCAGTAATGGCACCAATGTGCAACGGATCGTGATGACATCGTCATTTGGTGCCGTCCTCGACATGGGGCGACCTGAAGACACACCATACACATACAGTTCAGCTGACTGGAACCCAATAACATATAACGAAGCCGCAGATCCAGCAGCTACTCCCCAAGATGCATATAGAGGATCAAAGGTATTTGCGGAACAAGAAGCATGGAATTTTGTCGAGAAGAAAAAGCCTCAGTTTGATCTCGTCACTTTCTGCCCATCCATGATCTTTGGTCCAGTCGCTGCCAATATCAATTCGTCAAAAGACCTCAATGAGTCGAACATGTTGCTATGGAAGGTCGCCACAAGTGGCCATTCAGCTCCTCTACCGCCTGCACGATTTAACTTCTGGATTGACGTCCGAGATTTGGCGGAGATTCATGTACAGGCCCTCATCAACCCGAAAGCCGGAGGGAAGCGTTACTTCCCAGTTGCCCCAGAAAAGTTCAACTATCAACTTGTATCACAGATCATGACGGAAGCACCCGGTTGGCCAAAGGAGAAGGTTTCAGTGGGAATACAGGAGATTAAGCATCATGTGAACGAGGATACAACTATGATGGACGAGGATTTTCCAGATTTCAAGTATAGAAGGTTGGAGGAGACGGTGATTGACTTTCTCTCTCAAGTCTCCGATTTTAGTTCATGAGCCAGATGAGTAGAGAGAACTGCTAAATGTGACCTGTCATTTCGTTAAATGTTGAGTTCCGTCTCTGATCGGCAAATCAAAGCGTCTTTATGTGATTGTTGAACGACTTGCATCTTGCATCACCTCGTACGACCTAGCCGGTGTAATTCACGGCTGTTGACCCTTGTAGTTGTTGTCGACTGCATATGAATTTTTGGTTCTCCACTTTGTCGACTGATGAGGAAATTCGCTGTAACCTCAACCAGCGCCTTGTTACAGCTACCCCCAGACCGTTTCCATAAACGGAAATGGCCGTGCAGAATATCTATTTGAGATGGCTTCGTGTTCAGTCCCATCTCCAGTTCTTTGTATCCTACCTCAGTCCATAATCGGTATGCAAGCCGGTGATTCTTGGCCAAGCCGGCGATTCTGCCGTGCCATGCCTTGGGCCACAAAGCTGCATGAGCCAGGATACATTATCCTCGCAACACGGAGCCCGCGCGTTCCGTATTGTTCACTGTATTACATCTCAAAGCAACAAGACTCTAGTCAGATAGACCTTAAAGGACGGTAATCTATCCAGATGCTTCAGGCTATGACTTAGGAAAGGGAATCTAAATAGAAGTTGGAAGGGTCAGACTTTAGTTCCATATTCCAATGGCCCACAATTAGCGAACCCCTTGTTTTGCCACCTACTGTTAAAAATCCGTTGCGGGAAAAATCCGACTTGGATATTAGCCGGGAGACAGCCCATGCGCCATGTTTTACAAGGACTCCAGTGACTAGATATTTTTCTCTGCGATAAAGACAACTCAGCCGTTCACATTCCTAAACTTGACCAGATTCACCAAACATACCAAACCTCATCAAGATGACACCAGACGCCAAAGCAGTGGAAATTATCACCCAGAAGAAGATGCAGTACTGCAGATTCGCGGACTCCAACCAATGGGATAAATTCGACGACATCATGGTGCCGGATATCAAGTGCGAATTCTTCAACGCCGAGGGCAACATACACGTCGAGAACGGAGTCGAGTACCGCTGGCTATCGCGAGAAGCCTTTGTTGCCTACTTCCGAGCGGCTTTTGAACAGATGCAGACCATACACATGGTTAGCCCAGCGGACTTTGAGCAGGTCAACCCGGACGAAGTGAAGGCTATCTGGAATCTCATATATCATGCTGGCTCGAAGGGGGACCTGGACGGATATCATGCGACAGGTGGTGGCCATTACTACGAGGTGTGGAAGCGTGTGGGAGATGACTGGTTCATGAAGAGTCTAAGAATGGAACGTTTGTATTGGAAGGTGCAACTTTTGTAGTCTATTCCACCTTAGCGATTTTAGTCAAGTCCTTTTGACACATCATTTCCAAATACAACCAAAGAATTTGGTGAACTGAACAGCATCACAAGGTCTTTTAGCTATGTAAATCTATACACGGATCCTCGTACCTAGGTTGCCACAGCGTTCTCAGCATCAATACCCCTATACTCAAAATATTTGGCGAATTCGGCATCATCAATAAGTGTCTGTGCCAAGTCCTTTTCGTAGAAGATTGCAAATTCAGGCCCCTCATCGGATTCGAGAGACGGATTGCGTGGAGGGTAGATGACAATCACCCCGACCGTCACACAATCCAGCACGTGGCGGTAGGCAATGGGGCTGCCAAAGCCAAAGTCAGCTTCCACAATGTTCGCGTCGCGGTGGTCGGTCTGGAGGAGGGACATGGGTGGTTTCGAGTCGATTCGGATATTGAGAGTCGCCTTGTCACGGACGCGTGCGACCATGTCGAGCATGGAGTGCAAGCTCTCTTCGGTCACGCAATCGGTCAGCTTGCGGATGTAAGACGCCAATTGCGGGAGTGGCCATTCAGAGATCACCTCGGCGACGGATGGAGGTTCCATTGGAGCTGTCTCGCTCATGACAGCTGACATGACGTTCCCGCGGATACGCGCAGGAGGCTTTGGTCTGTAGCATCGGCGTCGCATATCGACGGCCTCGCTCCAAAAGGGCTTGGAGGTCAATTCGGGTTGGAAGACAGGTGTGCGCACCCTGGTCAGAGTTCGCCAAATGAAGGCCGAAAATGCGTCATAGGTCGAGATCCAAGAGCCATCCGTGGGCTTTGCGAGCTTCTTCAGCTCGGCCGCCTTGCTTTTGGGCAGGTGGAACAACAATGAAACGCCCGGCATCTGATCAGGATGCCGTTCGGGAATGGGAGGCCCATCAACCTGCTCGTCTTCGGGAGGCGACTGCTTGACTAGATGAGATACATCGAGGCATGCCGGATCCCAAGGAGGAAATTCGGTGCCCTTGGAGATTGCGAGACAGTTCTCAGCTAGCTGGCGAGTCAGACCAATCCATCCCATGACATCTTGGGAGTAGTGGTGGTGGTGCATATTGAAAACCAGACCACCACGAACAAAGTTCGCCTGGTACGCCGCAACGATAGGTTCGTTGTCAGGCTGCGCCTCAGGCTTCTCACCATATGTCATGGGTGGCACACTCCAGAGTTTCAGATCGCCCAGCGTGACTGCACTGAAATTGGCATTTTCGATATCATCTATGCTTGGATAATTGTCCTCAGGCGAATCTAGCCATTGGACAACAAACTGCACAGTGCTATCCCGCTTCTTAACAAACGCATGCCCGCCATTTCGTTGTTTTTCGATTCTGCAGGCCATGTGGCGCTCCTGGCTAAGAGTCTTTTCGAGACCGGCCTTGAGAAGCTCAACGGCTTTTGGCTTATCCGCATCGTCTAGTCTGAAAAAGATGGCATAATTGTTGTACGACTGGACGGACAGATAATCGAGAGTGGAAATGTCAAACTTCTCCTCATCTGGGTCGCTCTCCCAACCAACAGGGTGGAGATGATAGACTTGTTTTTTGGGCATGGTAGTAAAAAAAGGTGCTAGCAGTGAAAATGGTGTCACAAGCTTCAGCGGAAACTTAAATCTTACTGCATATTTGCGGATGCAACCCCGGATTCTTATGGGCAAAGAGGAATGCGCCGTGGTACAGCGAATCGTGGGGAATGGGCCAAGTCTCGGGTTCGCGCCTCCATCCTGCAGTGCATTATCTCAAGGCCTGCCTGAGTTCAAAACATGCGAGCTTACGACAGCTCGAGGAACGAGATTGACTGGATGGCATTCAACGCAACCAACACGTATCATTTGGAATAGATTTCTTTAATATTAGCCGCTAGAATGGAACAGCGCAAGGGCACCAGTGGACTGATGCTGCAAGTTTGCGCCGCAGGAAGGAGGCGAGAAGTTGGTTATCAAGACCAACACACTATGATCTTGCCCAATCAAGTAATCCATAACGACCACCCTGGCTGGGATAATTGCCCCATAAAACAGACCCCGGTCTCCGGTTCATCCTCATCTCGCCTTCCGAGGCACTTTCGTATTGTCTAGCGAGCCGGAAACGTAACCGGCAAGTGGCAAAAGCGATGATCATATACGAAATACAGAGATTTCACCACTTGAAGCCGGAAACCATTTTCTCCGTTATTACTTGAGTGAATCTGCTCCTACTTTAGGGCAAGTGGGTCGCCTCGAACTGATCGACGCTAAAGGCCGAGAGGAACTTTTTCCGCGGCAAAGCATAAGGCTGAATCTTTACCCACTATAGCCATCAACGAAGTCACAATGGAGCGACTCAGCCTAGACAATTTCAGTGGGCTAATTTCATCTATGAGGTGGGAAGGTAAAGGGTACATATTTCCCTGCAATGTCGTTCGCGCGTGACGGCATCCCATTGTGACGGTCAGGCGAAGATCCCGAATTCGAATCCAACCGACACAAACGCCGAGTCGCCAAGTTGCTCCTAACCATTTCGGGGGAGTCCTGCGCATGGGAGGGTTGCCATCCTTTTTACCCGGACTCGTGTGAGCGGGTAGACGGCAGAGGCGTTCCTGAATAGTTGAGAAATATGGGGCGACTAGACGCATCACTCGTGGTGGTATTGTTGGCTCGCAGTGGGCATCTGTGGTGTGTACTCTTAAAAATTTCGACCCCAGCTTTTCGAGAGTTGCAAGGTTCCATCTCGTGATGGGGGCTAGATCTACGTGGCGGGAATTGTACCGTTTGCAGTCTTTTTCTCGAGTGATAATCAAGGTCCAATATTGTTTCAGGGTCGAATTAGTATTAGCCACCCTGTATGATGCAGGGAAATGGCAAAGACCAAGCCAAGGGTAGCAAAAGGTGTGCCAACCATCTACTCGACGGATAATGTTCCAAATCATGCGGAAAGCCCAATAGCTAATTTGGCCATGAAGGGGAAATAATTAAAAGTCAGCCGCTCTCTGTCCTCGTAAATGAGCCAGTCAGCTCGAACCTTTGCACAAGCTAACCGCAGCACACCAAAATCATTGAAAGTTGAAGAAACGACGATTTAACGACATCATGGACCTTGACGGACCTGCTTTGGCGGCGCCGGAAGGCGAAACATCCAATCTTGATAATCCAGATAACCGTAACACGTTGGCTTGGTGCGTGCTCATCGCATGTGTCACGATTACTACTGTCTGCTTTTTGGTTCGCGCCTATGGCAGACTTTTGCTGGCCAGGAAGTTTCAACTTGAAGAAGGTACGTGATCCTACAATTCTTTCGGGGAGAATGTGCCACTTTTATCTTCTGGTTCGTGGCTTGCTTTCGGGGTAGATTTGCTAATAATATCGTTGCTCTGGTATAGTCCTAGTAACTCTAGCATATGTAAGCGCTACTCTGATATACCATCCATATGGACACTAGTCGACTAACTTTGGTTCAAAGGGTTGCTTCTGGGGGAGTGCTTACGCTACCTTCAAGCTCATCGAGGCGCCAGGCTACTTTGTGCACCAGTGGAACGTTCGACTGCGAGATTTAATACCGACGCAATACGTAAGATATCCAAAATCCTTAGAGAAATGGAAAGGGCTGACCGGTATCAGTGGGTGTTGGTGTTTGGGGTCTGCTACTCGTTTGTGCTGCCATTCCTCAAAGTCTCCATCTTGGTGGAATGGTGCCGGGTATTCGTTGTGGCGGGATCTGAACGGAGAAGCATCTTCTGGTGGGGCTGTTGCTTTGTGATATTTGTTCAAGTCTGCGCAAACATTGCCATCATAGTGGCTTTGAACTTGCAATGCACACCGCACGAAGCCATCTGGGACTTCACCATCACCACCAGGAAGTGCTGGAACCTTTACCATTTGCAAGTAGCCTCGGCTAGCATTCATCTAGGATGCGATGTCATCATCTTTTTGCTACCCCAGCACAAGATCTGGACCCTCAAAATGTCTTGGAAGAAGAGACTGGGTGTTTCCGTCATCTTCGGCCTCGGCCTTGTGTGAGTTCACCCCGATCCCCAGTCCTTTTATGCGGAGACTGACAAGATGCTACGTTCCAGTGCATGTGTGTCTGCAGCATTCAGACTGGCCGTCACAGTCACACACGGCGAGTCTTCTGATGCAGTGTACACGCTGGGCCCACTGGTTTTCTGGGCTACGGCCGAGATGGCGTGTGGATTCTTCATCGTCTGCATGCCCTGTATCCCCAGAATCCTCAAGGAGACGGGCGTGATTGCGGCATTCAAGCGTCGCCTTGGTATGAGAAGCCATACCCCTGCATCCCGGCCCACGTTAGAGACTTATGGTGGGACTGGCGGGTCCAAGAACACCAAATTGACTACGACCAGCAACAGTGGCTACTACAAAATGGAAGAAGACGGAATCCCGTTGAAAACATTGGGTGATTCCGGGTCGCAGGAGCAGCTTCGCGATACGACGCGTGGAGCAGAGTCAGAGGACCAGGCATACAGGCAGGGGGTAACAGTTACGCGCACGACTCACATTTCAGTAACAGGGGATAGCCAGTCATATGACGAGGAACGAGCAAGGAAATTGTACCTGAAGTCTCAGCAGACTGCGTGGAACCAGAGCGGTTAGGTGGTACTCCGGAGATGTCAGGTAGAAGTGGCGGAATGGATATGAGTATAGAAATTCCGGACTCCGGTGGGGAAGATTCTTGGCCACGCAAACGGTGCTTGGACGGAGGAGAGGCTCGTGTGGACATGTGCTAGGACACTATTTCCACTATTAAGAATGATCCAGTATTCTATATTTTAACCGTAGCCTCGAATTGCATCTGCCTAGTGATGAATAGTGATATTATAGCAAAGCGTTTGAGCCTCATTTTTTTTAAATCTCCGCCGGGATGTGGGAGGATCGGCCACCCCGCCGGGAAAATAACCCCCTGTCCGCATGGACAATGTTGGTTACACGTAAGTTACATTTTTATCGATCTGGCACTACCGGGCGTCGTTCCGATGTTTCATTGCTCCCATGCATGAACAGCCCTTTTTTGAATACTTCTTCATCAACACAACTCTTCTAGGACAATTAATCGACCTCTCGGCCTCTTCGCCTGGAAAGGCCACAACAGCGAGGAAAGTGGCATCACTGTGGGCCATGGCCATACTGATTCCGTAGTTTATAGGCGCGATTTGCATAGCCTTTTCGACTTGTCCGAAAAAGGGCCCAAGACCGACGAGATACACTACGCAAATCGCATGGCTAAATATCTCGCCGACACGACTTGGAGTGGATACGGCGTCGTTGCGCGGAGGCCTCGGCCGATGACTGACACGATCCTTCACGGTACTCTAACTGTCTTAGAATCAAGATGCAGCGGCTTTTGGCGGATTATGAGGGAGTTTACGGCGAGAACTCCATAAGGTTCTCTCGGGGGTACGATTCTATAAATCTGCACCTGTTTCATGCTCTGCTTAGCTATCGTGGCACGAATTGTATTTGTTTAATTCGTAATTGTCAAGCCAGGCGGCCTGGGGTAAATCATGAACTCGAATCAACCAAATGGCCGTGCGGAGATGTCGACAGTAAGCGATATTGCCATCGTGGGCTACTCGTTCAAACTGCCCCAAAATGTGAATGACGACTCTACTTTTTGGGAAGTCCTTGAAAATCGAAAGAATTCAAGTACTTCTTGGCCTGAGTCTCGGTTCACGTATGAGAGCTTCATGACCAATGGAATTCATAAGGTAGGCACGTTGTCTTATACACCATTTGCTATACTAAGGATCCAAAAATGCAGGTACCGGGACGCGGGGGCCACTTTTTGGCAGAGGATTTGGGTGCTTTTGATGCACCCTTCTTCTCCGTCACTGCAGCAGAGGCCGCTGGAATGGATCCAATGCAGCGATGGAGTTTAGAGGCATCGTACCATGCATTCGAGAAAGGTAAGATTTATTCCCCAAACCAGTAAGAATAGTAGTGTTAAACCATCTAATCAGCCGGTATACCCGTTGAAACACTGAGAGGCTCTAAGACGGCAGTCTTTTCTGCATCCATGTTGGAAGACTATTCCAGAGTAATGGCTCTAGATCCTGACAGCTCAGACCGTACCGCTGTAACTGGTAGTACAGTTGCCTGTATTATTCCTAACCGCATCAGCTGGTATTTCGACTTGCGGGGTCCTAGCATTCATGTAAATACAGCTTGTTCAAGCAGCTTGTCAGCTGTTGATATGGCTTGTAAAACGCTTCATTGTGGCGATGCTGATTGTGTAAGTAATTTGACCCTTCGTGCCTGAAACAGTTTTAACGTGAGAAGGCACTTGTTACGGGAGCCAATCTTCTCCTCGACCCTTCAATCTTCCAACTGTTAAACATGCAAAAGTTTCTTTCACCAGACTCTGTCTGCTATAGTTTCGATCATCGTGCCAACGGCTATGCGAGGGGTGAAGGAATAATCGCCATTGTACTCAAACCTCTTACCAAGGCCATTCAAGATGGGGACATGATAAGGGCAGTGATTCGCGCAACAGCCTCAAACCAAGATGGAAATAGTCCCGTCCTCACCCAGCCCAGCGCCAAGTCCCAAGAGGCTCTTATCAGACACGTTTACAACCAAGCGAATCTTTCCTTTGACGAAACCCGCTACGTCGAAGCCCATGGTAAGTGATCCCACCTCATCTACCCACATCCTTCTAAATGAACATAGGTACGGGTACCCCCGTCGGAGATCCTATCGAGATTTCTGCCATTGGCAATGTGTTCCGAGGGTATAGGTCAAGCCAAGAACCACTTTTCGTGTAAGTCTCGACCGACCTGGAAGTTGTCATCTCGCGCTTAAAGGACCGGATTGGTGCTAAATCTTCACTATTATAGCGGCTCTCTGAAGGCCAACATCGGCCACCTCGAAGGAGCAAGTGCTCTTGCAAGTCTTGTTAAATGCATCAGTAAGGATTAAACTTCCTTCCTAAAAGATATTGGTAGTAATGATTTCGTCAGTGATTCTTGAGAATGGCGTGATTCTGCCAAACGCACTCTTCGAGAAGGTTAACCCTGCCATCGACCTCGACCATCATTGTATCACGGTCCGTGAAGGCAATTTCTTTCGTGATAAGTTTCCATTCGCTAATTTCTCAAAGATTCCCACTCAGTCTACCCTCTGGCCAAGCCCAGGCTTACGGAGAGTATCCGTAAATTCTTTTGGATTTGGCGGTTCTAATACTCATGTGGTTCTTGATGATGCACTTCACTATCTAGAGCATCGTGGCTTACGTGGAAACCACTGTACAAAGTACAGCCACATGCCGACTTCTAATGGGATCTCTCACAGTAACGGAGTTTGTTGGTCGCCTGGCTTCCCCAAACTTCTCGTCTTGAGTGCAGCTGATGCCAAGGCCACAGAACGCTTGGTAGAGAGCTACAACGAGTTTTATCACAACGGCGTGTCGGGTAACCCTAGCAAACTAAATCAACTATCCTATACGCTAGCCAAAAGGAGAAGCCATATGCTTTGGAGAACATTTTCTGTTGCGCTGAGCGGCAATGGAGATGAAGCGAAAGAAGGCTTGTCGATGATGAAAGTCGCCAGAAGTTCAACAAACCCTGGGCTTGCCTATGTGTTCACTGGCCAAGGGGCACAGTATGCCCGCATGGGACGAGACTTAACTATTTATCCAGTGTTCTGCGAGACATTGAAAAGGATAGATGAGATTTACAAGAGTTTATCTTGTGAATGGTCACTATTTGGTGAGAAGAGATTCAGAATCATACTCGCAAAATAGCAATTAACTTTGTGGTTTGCTTAGAAAAGCTGGATGAGGATGAAAATATCAATTTGCCACAATATAGCCAACCTCTGGCTACTGCAATCCAAATTGCATTGGTTGAGCTACTGAAGAGCTTCGGAATCTCTCCTAAAGCCGTTGTTGGTCACTCATCAGGCGAAATTGCCGCTGCGTAAGTGGTCGATGACTTGATTATGTATCTGCTGACCGCTGACCTGCTTTGACAGCTACACCATTGGCGCCTTGTCTCTCTCCTCTGCCTGTCGAGTGTCGTATTATAGAGGGCATTTGGCAGGAAAGCTTCAAGCTGAAATAGCTGCGTCACCAGGTGCCATGATTTCAGTAAACATCTCGGAGGATGAAGTTTACACATATCTCAGAAGGATAGGATCCGAAATCAGTTCTGCGGTTTGCGTTGGCTGCATCAACAGTCCTACAAATCTGACACTATCGGGGCCAGAAAAAGTGATTGACCTCATCAAGTTGCAGGCTGACAAGGACGGAATCTTTGTCCAAAAACTGAAAACCGGTGTCGCTTACCATTCACCCGTGATGGAAAGACTCTCCAATGACTACAAGTCATTGATGGGAAATCTGGATGGTGCAGAGGTTTCAGATCCCAAAATTACAAGTACCATCCCGATGGTCTCATCAGTGTCTGCCCAAGTCGTCAACCCCGCCACGTTAGCGACTGGTCAATACTGGGTCCATAATATGGTCTCCCCAGTACGTTTTTCGGAGGCCTTACGGTGCCTAGCGCAAGAAGTGCCAAAAGCCAAGGGTATTATCACGGATATCGTTGAAATCGGTCCACATCCGGCCCTTCGCAGGCCATTTCATGATACAATGAGCCGGTTAAGTGGTCTCAACAATGAAATCAATTACCTGTTTGCACTACACCGCAATATTCCAGCAGTTCAATCAGTATTAGAGCTGGCTGGGTCGCTTTTCTGTCGGGGACACATGGTCAACATAGCAGCCGCGAACCAACAGACAACCAATGACCTTCCAACGTTTCTTGTTGACTGTCCCGAGTATCCTTTTGACAGGACAATTTATTGGAACCAATCTCGCATGAGTCGAAGTTTCAAATCGCGTGGGAACGTCAATGGTGAAATGCTCGGAATGCGAGTCGTTGATTGGAATCCCTTTGAGCCACGCTGGCGAAACTTTCTAAGCGCTGAATCTGTTCCCTGGATCAAAGATCATAAGGTAGGGAAATCCGATGTCCGTCTGGAAGATTTGCTAACTTCCAGAATCAGATCACCGATGCAGTGCTCTATCCTGCAGCAGGTATGCTTTTGATGGCCATAGAGGCTGTTCAAGAATCACAGGACTCATCGCATGCTATTACCGGCTACCTTGTGAAGAAGGCCACCTTCATCAGCCCAATTCGAGTTCAGGAGGCCTGGGAAGACAGAACTGAGATTTGCCTACATCTAAGATCGATAAAGAAAAGCGGGGAAGAGGTGGTACCAAAAAGATTCGAAGCTCTCATCTTCGCCTACTTGCACAATGAGTGGGTTGAGTGTTTTCGTGCTGAGATCAATACCGACCACCAGAATGGCAACAAAGGCGATGCAATCTACGAGCGCCACCTCGCCGATCTCTATTGGAGAAATCGCTACAGCGAGGCTAGTGAAGTCTGCAAAAAGCCAATAGACTCTCGGGTGTTTTATACCGAAGCAACGGAACACGGGCTTCAGTATGGTGATTGTTTTCGAATGCTACAGGACATTAACTGGGATGGATCTTGCCAAGCCGTGGCACGTATAGATGTCTCCAAGCCGAGATACCAGACTCGGAGCTTGGTACACCCCGCGATCCTAGACCAGGCTTTCCACATACTCAGGGTAAGCGCAGGTCGCCAAAGAGCGGCCAATGTCCCCGTTAGTATAAAAGATGCTTGGTTTTCCTCTTCCGGTTGGAAGCACCCTCACACAAGTTCAATCCGATGGTTTGCAACTGCCAAAAGCTCGGTATCGGATTTTAATCTACACAGTAACGGAGAACGTGGCTCTGTGGTCGCGGTCGCGGACGACGGCAGCCTTCTTTGCAGTATTGAGATGGTTGCAACTGCAGCAGTTTCAAAAACCACTAACCAACAGGAAAAGAAGCTGCTCTATGGCGTCGAATGGAAACCAGCTCTCAGCTTTCTGGATGAGTACCAATTCAAACAGGCCTGTACAACAAATAGTCCTGCTCCGGATGAGAATGATATTGTTGAAAATCATCGCAGGATGTGCTCGACGCTGAGTATTGTTGCTTCCCGCACTTTGCAAACATTAGACCTCAGGCGGGTTCCAAAGAGTCTGCGCCGCCATGTTGATTGGATGAGGTTGCATGTTAGCCACATGTCTCTATCACTAAAAGAGGAGGCCAACAACATCAACGCCGAGCAAATCGAAGCCCAGCTTGCACGGTTGGATGACCTGTTACCAGCCTGGAAGATCTACACCACTTGTGCAAGGAAACTACCAGAAATTCTCGCTGGCGAGATTGATCCTCTGCAGATCGTCTTTGAGTCCGATCAGGCTGATGTCTTTTATGCAGACCTTTTCAAAAGGATGTGCGCGAATGGTCAGCTGAGACATCTTGTTAACCTACTCTCACATGAGAATCCAGCGCTTCGTGTTCTGGAGGTTGGTGCAGGAACTGGTGGAATGACAGGCCATCTTATCGCCTCGCTTCTAGATCGCGAGGAACGGATAGGTGCATCCAGTTTTGCGGAGTACACATACACAGATATTTCACCAGCCTTCTTCGAGAAGGCCAGAGAGCGTTGGCCCGAGCTCAACCAGCAAGGCCGGATGAATTTCAAGACACTAGATCTGGACCGGTCCATTGAAGCGCAGGGATTCAAGCCTGCATCATATGATGTCATTGTTGCCGCCAGCGTTCTCCATGCGACACCTGATCTCGAGGCTACTATTCGCAATGTTCGCAGCGCGTTGAAACCTGGAGGACGCTTGATCCTTCTTGAGACGATCAATCCCAGCGACATTGCAACCAACTTTATGGCTGGCCTCGTGCCCGGGTGGTGGGTTGCTCGTGAGGAATGGCGGCCTCATTCGGCTGCTATACCGGAGGGTCTTTGGGATTCATGCCTGAAGCGCAATGGGTTCTCGGGCAATGACCTCGTCCTTCGTGACTATGAAAGCAACGAGTGCCATATCATGAGCGTCATCATTAGCACTGCTGTCGTCGATGCGAAACAATATTCAGATGATGTGACAGGCAAACGGAATCGGATTATTCTAATCATCGACGAGAAAGAGTCACCACAGCAACTTGAACTAGCAGCGATATTGCAGGGTCAATTGGATCGAACAGGAGAATTTACCGTTGAAATTTGTCCTTTCGCGGTAGATTATATCCGAGAACACCTGACAGATCTAGAAGAGGGCGCCAGGGTTGTTTGCCTTGTTGAGGCTTTAAATAAGCCCTTGCTCACGAATTTATCAGAAGGCAGCTTCAAATCACTTCAGGAACTTATCGGGTTGGCGCCCAATCTTCTCTGGGTAACTGCAACTGAAGAATATGAAGCGCAGCTTGCCATGTATGGATCCGTTCAGGGATTCTTGCGATCCATCCGGGCGGAGCAACCAGACAGCCGGATTGTATCCCTCGCCATGGAAGGAGAGAATAATATGGCTAGGTGTTTAAACTTCATTACTACCATCCTGAGGAAGGCATTTGACACAGAATATTTCAAGGATGTTGAGTACATTGTCCGCGATGGTCTCATCATGACTGGCAGAGCCGTCGAGGATGTAGTTGGCAACAACATGCTCCGATCTCTGCTCTCTCCCCAGTTGCAACAAAAGGCTTGGATCGAATGTCCAGCAGTGCAGTTATGTTTCGCGGATGACGGAAATTTAGATTCACTGCGGTTTATAAGCGACGCAGGATATGACGCGGTCCTTGGGCCAGACGAGATTGAAATCGAGGCGGCAGCATGGGGTTTGAGCAATCTTGATGTTCAAATTGCCTTGGGTCGAGCCGACTTGAAACAACAATTCCTTGGGAGCGATTGCGCTGGAATCGTTACCCGCGTCGGCTCTAACTGCAGTGGGAAATTCGAATTGGGCGACAGTGTTGTAATGATAGCACAAGGGTGCATGAGAAAGTATCCTCGTGCTCATGAGTTGGTCGTGCATAAAATTCCCGACTCGCTGTCTACGGAAGCTGCTGTTTCAATGATCTTTCCTAGCATGATTGCACATCATGCCTTGTCCAATATTGCTCGATTGGCCACGAATCAAAGCGTGTTGATTCGCCTTGCAGCTGATGGTATTGGACTGGCAGCCATCAGCATCGCGCAAGAGCAGGGCGCCAACATCTTTGTTACCGTTTCTTCTCCCAAGCAAAGAGATTTCCTTTTGGAAACCTTCAAAATTCCCGAAAATAATATTTTCCAAGAGGACAACGCCACATTTGGTCGCCGAATTGCAGGAGTCACAAAGGGACCCGGTGTGGAGGTTGTGCTCAACTCTGTCCCAGGAGAGAAGGGTATGCAGCAGTCGTGCGAGTGCCTGGTTCCAGGAGGACGTCTAATACAGATGAATCTCGCTGGTTTAGGCGACCAAGTTTGTATCCCGTCGGCAGTCCTGAAGAAGAATATTATGTTCACTACCCTAAATCTCTCTACCGTGGATCCAAACGAGATTAGCAAATTGCTCAAGAACACTATGCAGTTTTTGGGCCAGCGCAAATTTAAAAACGCTGTACCAATGCGCAAATTTAGAGCATCCGAAATTACAGAAGCTTTTCGCCAATTCGACAACGCCGACAGAATTGGACGCATCGTGATATCACCAAAACCCGAAGATGTGGTACCCGTAAGTCACCTCGCAACTATTGAACTGACTGAAGAAAATCATTTATTGACATCTTGCCTCTAGCAATTTATTCAAGAACGTCGCGAATGGACTTTCGACGAAAACGCATCCTATCTGATAGTTGGTGGATCAGGTGGTTTGGGTCGAGCGATTGTGCGATGGATGGTTAGTAGGGGCGCAAAGCACCTCATTCTTCCATCTCGATCTGGCGCTAAGTCTAAAGATGCCGTCGAAATGGTTACGGAACTCAATTCTCATGGCATCGATTTGATAGCTCCCAAGTGCGATGTGTCCTCGGAAAACAGTCTCGCCAGGATTCTTGACGAGTGTTCCAAAAACATGCCACCCATCAAAGGCTGCATCAATGCGGCCATGGTCCTTCAAGACGCAATCTTTACAAGTAGCATGACATTTGCGCAGTGGGATCTCACCATGCGCTCAAAAGTGCAAACCTCGTGGAATTTGCATCGACTTCTCCCACAAAACCTCGATTTCTTCTTCTTCTTGTCTTCTTTGGCTGGCGTTGTGGGTCAGATGGCTAGCGCCAATTATGCCGCTGGCTGCTCATTCCAGGATGCCCTTGCTCGGTATCGACTGTCTCAAGGCAGCACTGCGCTGTCAATTGACATTGGCTGGATGCGCAATATCGGCATCATTGCAGAAACCAGCGCGTATCAACGCCAGAGAGACACGACGGACGATATGCAGCCGATTGAGGATACGGAGTTGCTTGGCGTGTTGAGTCTGTGCTGCGATGCTACGTTTACTGGACCCTGGCCAGCTCGCGACCAAGGCCAGATGTTGGTTGGGCTTCGAACACCAATTGACAGCCTGCGCCAGGGCAAGTCACCCTCAACACTTCTAGATAAACCTTTATTTGCCGCATTTTCTTTTCTTGTCGATTCAGGTGCCGCAGAGACGGGCAGCGGCAGCAAGGGCCAGAACGGTCAAGTTGACTTTGTGGCCGAGGCTGGCGCTCTGTTCCATCAAACGACAGACGCTGGAGAACGAGCCCAAATTGTGCTGCGTGCGCTAGCGGCTAAATTGGCCCGCGCCATGTCCATCTCGGCTGACGATGTCGAACCAAGCAAACCATTGTCGGCGTATGGTGTCGATTCACTCATGTCGGTTGAGCTAAGGAATTGGTTTTCCCGAACCTTTGGCGCCGTCGTGTCTGTATTTGACATTATGGGCGTACCCATTGCAAGCATTCCCGAGGTGGTTGTTGCGAGGAGCAAAGCAGCAAAAGATTAAATTTGGCATTATTTCCGCAGATATATTAGATCAAGATTTTGGATAGTTATTGACCGAACCCACCCTGCTGTGAATAAGTCCAATTGAGCACCGTGAAATTGCGCAGCACAAAGTTATGCCAGCGCCTCATGTCCGTCGTGAAGCCTGTAGTAGCGCTAAAAGTCTAGGCTAGGCAGCCACTGGAGCCTTGCCTAAAAAGCGGCAGAATTTAGCACCGACCACGACCTAAACCAGCTATAAAAAGCAACTGACGATGAGCAGCATAGAAAAAAAAAACATCCAACTTTATCCTTTATCAGACTGTCAACATGGCTTCTTCTCCGTTAAGCTTTAGTACGTTCTCTGTAACGTCTGGCTCCCTTTGCTTTGGAGCCATGCACAATATCTGGACCGGCGCGATAGCTCCGCCGTCCGAGGGCTTCCCTAGTCCACCTCCACAAATATCTGGCACAGTCATGATCCATCAAATGGAATACAATATCCCAGCTGAGATTGGGACATGGGTTGCCTATAAGCTTGTGCGAATTGGATCGCAGCATGCATGTGGGTGGTTTGTGTGCCACTCAGAAACAGACCCAGAAGAAGAAATTGCCAAGATTCTTCGAGTATCCGGCTCGCCATATGAAGAAGACTCCGGTAGCACTTTCAACAATGAAAGCACAAAGGCAGAGGGCGTTTTTGTCATCAACAGATACGATTGGGGATACTACAACAAGCAGTCTGCGGAGATCAACGAGGAGAACTCTGACGATGAATACGACTCAGGAGGTTTCTGCGAGGAAGTTGGGCTTGTGGACTACCAACAAGCCAAGGCTCAAGTTGGTGCGTGGAAGAAGCAAAAGTGGGAGAGGAGAGGAAAAGCAGATGCCGGAGTCTGGATGAGGGTCCCCGACGGCGAATACATGTTTGGGCGATTTGGGTTCAATGACGAACGAACAGCGGCTCGCTCATTTCTCTTTTTCACGACAAACACGTCCTTTGTCCACACCACCCTGGCAGGCCTTGACACAACTTTAAAGGTAGACGAGACCCACGAAGAGCGATTTGAGCGCAGGCTTGCCGAAGGGTACGATTTCTCTGGCATTGGCACGTTGACTAATCTCAACCGGGCGCCCGAGGATCCCAAGCTCTTTGGCCCATACGATCACAGCGAACACATATTTCGAGAGCAGGACATCGAATGCTTACGGCAAGAAGTTTGCCGACTGCTCGAAAAGAAGAAATTTGGATATACTGTACCTGATTTTGCGGATGCTTGGAGAGAGCACTCGGTGGATCTCCTGAACGAGGTGGTCCTGTCCTACTTGGAGCGGACTGTTGTTCCTAAACTAGCCAGCGAAAATCTCGCGACGGTAGCGAGAGGTCTGTTCCCAGAGGATAGGCCAGATATCGATCGACCGTATCCAGATGGATTCGATGGAGGCTTTTGTGAAGCTCGCATCAAGGAATTCTTCGCCGCGCGGGCGACTACTGATTCTGCCAACGCTGCATCCTACTCTGCAGTTGGAATGTGTCAAGTTCTTGTTTTCATCATCATGGACAGTCTCCAGAAGACGGGACAGACTACTTCACATGAGAAACCTAGTAAAACAGTGCCATGCGCGATCCGAATAGGTATACTTTGGTGCGAGCATCTGGGATTCTCAAGGGTGTACTGGAAAGGGCGAGACGGAGGAGCAAGGAAAACGACATCATAAACCATCAAGTTGATGCATATTTCCAAGTGTTTTGAGGTTCCTATTTTAGTAATGACATTATGCAGTGAGAGCTTTACAGTTTACTGGCACCTGGTGTAGAAGCTAGTCACTTGCAATGCTTCGGTTGGCATATGTTCCTTCAACCAATAAACACGTTTAATATGAACATGCAGTGAGTTAACTACAGTGATTTGCATGGTTGCATAGATACATGTTCGAGAATGATACCCCTATCTGGTGAACCGAGTCGCAGCACGATACAAGTACGTATCGTGGGTATGTCATCGTCTCCTGCAAATGTGGAGTTGACCTAAGATTGAGGACTAAGTGATTCCAGGAACAAATTACGGTACTGGAACAAAGGTTTCCTGGCAAAGAAAAGGTCAAAAATCACACAACACGTTTGAGAATACCGCACTCATCATATGAATGAGGATATAGACAAAAGACCCAATATATACAAATAAAGCACTCAATAAATCATTCGGCAAATATAGCAGACCAGGTGATCGATTCAGCAGTTAGTGCTGGCCCCGGTAACCTTGCAGTAGGTGCCATCCGGACCAGAACCAATCTTTGATGGTTCGGCACCGCTAGAGTTACCCGTGTATCGATCACAACTCTTACCGTCGTCTTGGCAGCAATTTGTCATGACACAGGTATCTCCATAATTAGTATTGATGCCACACAAGACACCTCCATCAACCGCAACGACATTCTCTAGGATGATATTTCGCGGTCCGCCATTGCCGGAGCAGTTTCCGCAGCTTCGAACCACCTTTCCATAATCATTGGCATAGAAATTCTTGATTTGGACAGTGCCTCGGCCGTTAAACTGGACGATCTTGTCTGAAGCATGGAAGGCACCTCCGCCATTGATGTACGAGGTTCCGCTGGACTGCTTTAGAGTACTGGTATAAAAGTGTCAGATGCAATAATGAATCAGTTGGCGTCACAGAGCGGCTTACATGGCGTCCTCGCAAACATCAGACCACCAAACATTGTTCAGTGTGCTGCAAGGAAAGCTTAGCATAGTTTCATGAGAGTTCAAGTTCGGAGCTCACCAGGTTCCGCGGCAATGAACACCTTCTGCTTGATTAGGACCGATGATAACATTTGACAATGTGGCCCCGTCTTCCAGGATAAAGATCGTATCAGCCTCTCCGGTCTCTGTTTGCTCTTGGCAAACCTTGGCTAGAATTTTGTCTTAGTAAAACCCCCGGAAGTATTCGTCAGGATAGCTCACGATAGCGATCATATCTCTTCATGCCTCCGTCAAGTGAACCGGTGACAGTAATAGGCACGGATGTTGTAACTACCCCCGAAGAAGAAGGGAGCGTAGTGGTCACACCCGTGGGCACCGTTCCAGAGCCCCCACCGCTCGAGCTGGTAGGTGCCGGATTACTGCCAGTGTAGTAGCATGAACACTCCTTTGATATCAAACTGGGTTTATTGTCACAGTTTGTAGCCCAGGAAGGAAGACCGGTGGTGGCGGTGACCACGCTCTGGGTAAATGTAGCGCAGTAGGTTGAGGCAGTCGCCGATTGAGATTTGATGAAACTGGCGCAGCTGTTGGTGTCTGCATTCAAGCAGGCAAACGCCACAGGAACCAGGCATAAGAGATTGAAGAAACGAGACATTGTGAATTGAATGCTTGAATGATTTGTTTATGGAACACCAACCTTAGCTGAGGAGAAGCTAGAACTTGTATCGAAGGCATCTTGACACTTTATATACTTTTCGGTTCTAAGACGGCTCGTTTGATAATTTGAACTTCATATTCAGCCACTGAACCCCAAACTGGTGCTGGAATTTCCACCGCAGCCGGATTCGGAAACTCTGCTGATAATCACCGACCGGGAAATGGCAACCAATCTTCCACCAATAACGAAACACTCCTTCACAGACTGGGGGACAATTAAGACAGGTTCGCAGCCAATAAGAACCTGCGCAGATCAATAATCAATCGAATTCGGTCATCGTCGTCCATATTTTCCGGCAACTTGCCACGCCTAATCTTTCCCTGGCAACATCAGACGGAGGGAAGAATGTGTACCTTGCAGGGACACCCTTCTTATTCGGCCTTTTTCGAATGCACCAATACGCTGTCTTTTCCGTCTCGATAAGCTATTAAGCATACAGACGAAGCTTTAATCAAAGCCGGCGATTATCCAGACAGAAGGTCTCTTGTAGTGGAGAGTCTCGGACATTGTCACCAGTAGAATTGGATGGATGCTCAAAGTTTTGTCTTATTAATTGAAAACATTTGCAAACCACACATCATTGAAAAGGTCTTGTTTTTCTTTCATCCATGATCGCGCGCTTCTAATCTTTTGTGGAACTGGAGCAGTGGTTAAACATTCATAAAATATTGAAATCTACTACGGTTTTGTGGCTTGGAACCCCCTCTTCATCTGCTCGATAATGTCGGGTAGTTGATACAAGGAAACCTTCCGACTATGGTTTTTGAACAGGCAATTTTGCGCAAGCTTCAATACCGAGTTTGTGTCCTGTCTTGTATGCGGACGGTGCCATGACAAACACGCCGTGCGACCCACCGCCTGTCAACAGCATGACTTCAACCACTGCATCTCCGATCTCCAGATCTACGAACGCATCGGCCCCCATATCTAGGGAGATTTGAAGATAGTGCGCATATCACGAAACATGATCTCAGTTAATAGTTCGGTGAGAGAGCAATGGTACCAAGGTAGTGAAAATTCTACTTATTCCGCGGGCGGCCGTGTTAAGCTCTTCCTACAAGAATAGAAACTTCAAAAAATTGATTCCAGTGTAACAAAAAAAATAAATGAATTCTATTTAAATTCCTGCCCCCGTTTGGCATAGCATCGACAAGCTCGTCGATTGTTCCGTGTTTACAATACGTGCAGGAGCCACATTCACACAAAGGCTCTTTATCGATAGTATCCAACGTGCTTATCAATGACTCGATTAATCACCACCCGGTTGCGTCATCAGTCAGTGCAAATGACCTCGTCATATTGACCGGTTGGAACATGCGAATTTATTGAAAGGCTTGGCATTTTTTGTGTGGCGATATCTTATCTTGAGCTAGGTAGGGTAGTTCCGATCTTGCTCACAAACAAACTAACCACTCAGATATGCAAGACTGTAGTTTTAACCTGAGCATATATCCCCTCATGAATCGACATTCTGGATCAGAAAATCAAGTGCACTGCGCACACAAGCCCAGTCATGGTCCTCCCGTGATATCCCAGCATCGGTTGCATAATACCGGTCTCGAAGCAAAGACCTTGTGGTTTCAACACTAAGCAAGGCAGAGAGGCCCATATTCGATTCGTATGTTGACATTATTCATTGATTACATTTAAACATCACCAAAAGAATGCAGCGTTGTGATATCACGTATCGAGTGACCAGGGCGATGGCAGTACAATGCTGGCCTTTATTAATCTCGACAATTCGTTGCCAACAGCTGTTCAAGACATAAAATACGCCATCGCCGAAGCCAAGAAAGGACCGCTCACGCATGCTCTTGATGCTGTTTTACTAGTGCTTGATGCAGAAGTTAGTTGATTGCAATACTGTAGTTGGTGTATCTTCCTGTAGCAAACTACAAGTGCTTGGAGAAAAACCGTGCTGCTTGACTATATCCCCGCTCATACTCCTTGATATTGGCCTCATCTTTGAGATTCGCCCTAGCCCCCATCCAGCCATGAAACATGGTCGAATACGTCTCGACTTCGCCAATTTTGCCAGGCTTGGATAGAATTTCCTTAATTTCAGCCACCAGATCAGCTGGTTCGCCAGGAGAGGCGAGCAAAATGTGCGGCACGTTTGTTGCTTCTGCATCCTTGGTCTCCAGGGCACTGTTTTGACTCATCAGCATTATTCATCGCCAGATTAGCTCCTCCAGTAGTCCTTACCCAGGATGGGCTGTTCCGCTGACGGTGAACTTCCTGCCTTTGCCAGTATTGCCCTGACCACAGGCAAGAATTCCAATTTTGCCCTTAATCATTGTCAGCATCCAATATATAAGCCTAAATGAGATGAGAAAAGGAAATTAGACCTACACCCCAGCAAAGACCAAAGATGCCAACATGGTCCTCCACCGTCGGCCATCGAGATCCAACTTCTGCTCGGAGTTTGTAAAGCCGTTCTAGATTAGGCTCATAGGCAGCGGTGGTAGCTCTGAAGTCCGCCAGTATCTTTTTCTTTTCCTCCGTGTCTGGTGGAATCGCTGTCGGATCAATAGGGCTGCCATCAAACAAGTCCGGCATCAAGACCAACGCTGACGTGAGGCTCGCCAGGCGGTCAGCACCCTGGAGCGCTTGAGCAGAGGGACCAAAGACATCGTAAATGTCAAAAATGGCCCGGGATGCTGTTTCGGAGCCAACGATGTCTGGATGGATCAGCATACACCTCTATCAGACTAAGGACCAAAATTAACTCACACGTATTCACGCCGGCGATGACCTCCCACCGACCCTTGGTCTCGTAGTCGGCCGAAACCGGTGCGAGGGCGCAGCAAGCCTCATTCATTTTTGAGGGTGAGTGATGCTAGTTGGCGATATGTTTTGTCTAGAAATTGAGCCTACAATTGGTATTTGAGGAATGCGATTGAGACGTCATCGTATCACGACATTGGGTACCGACACCACCAATCTGAGCATGGTTTCGCTAACCGAGAGGCTCGGACATAAGGTGCTTATTCGGACTTTGGTCCAATTCTTATTATTATTAGCCCTAAGCTTACGAGGACGCCCGGCTCTTGACTCGGGACCACAGAGGATAATCGGGACCACACAGGATAAGCCGGCAACTGCAGGTGACCGCCAGTCGATGCTCATTGCTCCATATCGGGGCAACATCGGCATTTGCGGCACGGCCAATGAAACCCCGCACCGGTCCCGGATCGGCCGTGATCAAGTTATCTCCTCCAAATAGGAATCGGAAGCGGGAAGCTTAATTGGATGACTTGGAGGAACATTTTGCTGCGAGCTTTTGGGGTCAGTCCTTTATAATTCCGATCCCAACTCGTCGCAGGACGCGATTTGGCCACCCGCTCTGACCGCCTGTTTACTCTTATGGTTTGGACGAAGCGAGACGATGTTTGAGACACTAGTCAACGTGGCGCGCCAAAACGCGAAAACGCCATGGCGGTCCGGAAAAATGTGAATTTGGACGAAAGCAGACAATCATTAGAGACCATTCCTTTCAGTAAAGATGCCGATTTAGGTCTGCCAGTTGAATTACCCTGCCGGCACACGAATATCGGATTGCGTCTTGATGGGCGAGGATAAGAACAGTATGGATCCCCAAGGTAGCGCCAACGACAACGCGACACCGCCCCTACTGAGCTTGCCCAGCGAAATTGTGACGTCCATCCTCGAACTCGTGTTCGAAACAGTAAGTGGACGGACAGTGCTAGAATCTCTCTTCCCAGTCGCATATACGTGCAAGCACTTGTACCATCATGCCATGCCTCTCGTCTACAACGAGATTGAGTTGAAGCAGGGGCCAGAGCAGATTGCGCGGTTGCATGCAATTTTCCAAACGAACCCAGCTCTTGGCCGTCATTGTCGAAATTTGACTGTTTGGACCCAACAGTATGGCAACAAATGTCAAGATGCCTTCACCGCTCTTCAGGATGTGGCATGGCATCTGGACAAGGTCGTATTTCTCAAAATGTATGGAGAAGGTCTCTACGGCCAGGGGGATACTTGGAGATTGATCACGCCTTCTTTGCAACGCATGACAAGCCTTCGACATTTGTGTCTGGATTGGGAGGGATACGGCAGCTTACCAAATATGTCCATGCTCTTCAAATTAATCGGTTCAGTACCATTGGACATATTGGAGCTCAAGCATGTCGATTGTCGAGGGTTTGATCCAGAATTGGATGTTAACGTAGGTACACAATCCGTCCTTCTCTGTGGCGGACGCGCTGACTCGACCGCCCACCAGGAGTACGAAGGCGGAGACTTCCGTGAGCTGAGACTGGCATTCTGGAGGAGCTCGGCAAAAACAACGGCGCCGCTCCTGCACTGGGCCAAGCGGCTGACAAGCTTTCAACTGCGAGACTCCTTCTCCTCCCGCTGGCTCGGCGTCAACATGATGCCCGGGATTCTTTCCAGGCATAAAGGGACACTGGCCAAGATCGACATTGGCTATGTGGTAGGCCGTGACGAACCCGGCCTGTTTGACTTGAGAGACTTCACGGCCCTCGAGGAGCTTCGTCTATCAAGGTGGCAGGGCCTGGGGCCGCAGGCCCCGGTGAGCCTGCTTGTTGCACCCAATTTGAAGCGTTTCGTGTGGAACTTTGAGATCCCCGGATACCAGGTTGCCTGGTCTGATTTCTTTGGCGACTGGGAAGAGCAGTGGGTGCGTGACTTTGCAGAGGCAGCTGCGGAGCGACTACGCCCTGAGTGCAATATTCACCTAGCCTACGACGATCCTGGACATCCAACCAAGAAAAGCGAAGGTTACCCTTGGGATCGGATCCAACGGCTCAATACAGAGTTCAAATCCAAGGGAGTCACCATTACTTTTCCAAAGCCTAGCATGACGAAAGACGAGTGGGTGAAGTGGACAGAATCATTTGAAGGAGATGTAGACGAGAGCTAAGAGTCTCAAACAGCTTGGAGACTAGCTTCATTATAGCGGCAAAGTGACTGAGCATTGTCACTTCCATCATGCTTGACATTCATCTACATAACTGTCTTCCACCGCCGCTCCAACTGCGCCATTGTATCCCACACATTCCCGCTTCCAGCCTGGGCGAAGCTGTTGATCATGTCCTGATTATACTGTGCCCCGGTCGCCCCGTACTGCGTGTCGTGCCAACCTATCGAGCTGTTTCCGTATAGGTGGTCGCTACGGTGACTGCTTGAGGCCGTAACAACGTTCTCCATGCCCTGGTACATTACACCAGCCAAAGCAGCTGTCATTCCTTGTTGTGCTGCTAGCTTCTGTTTTGTGAGCAGCACTTCCCATACTGGTACCGTCTCGCACCAAATCTTGATTCTTGCCTTTGCATATGCCATGAATCCAGCAAAATCGTTGTTGTCGCAGGCAATCTTCCAGCGGGTTCGCATATTTGGCGAGAAGAAGCTGCAAAGAGCTTTCAGGGGTTTCCCATTGAACTCGGTTTGCTCTCGTCGTACTACCAGGGAGTTAAACCTGGAGGGCATGATGACTTCCTCGTAGCATTTCTTGCAGGCGGCAATGTCCGGGAAACCATCCGCAAACCCGTAAAAAACACCCGGATTAAGCTTGTCTTTTGAGCAGAGCGGAACAGAAGCCCATTTCTCGACATAATTAGAGAACTGTGACCATACACCAACATCAAGGGCGGCTCCTAGCCGCAGAAGGTACTCCACAGCCCGTGGTCCTCCTGGAGTAAAGTCACACATCATGCCGTGGTTCGCATCAATGGTCCTGGTTTCAAAGTATCTGCCTGCCTTCATATGCTCGACCACTCCAGTATAGCAGACTGGGCATACGGCAAAGTCGGCTGATGATCCTCTGATATGGTACCAAGTTCCTCCCTTTGCTCCATTCGTTGAGCAGGCACCATGTGTTGTCAGAGCGGCTGCCGTTCGCCAGAAAGGGCCAATATTCCGTTCCGTGTGCGATACATGCATGGCGACCATGATGGGAATAACCTTCATGTCGCAGCCAAATTGGGCTCCAGCTGGAATGGCAGCAGTGTAGGGCTCGAAATAATTCGCAAACGGCGTCAACGCTGCATCATCGAGGAAGCAGGCTTCGCAAGCTACGAATGTTTGTGGCCCACCACGCAGCTTGAACCATTTCCTACTCGTTGCCACGCAGGGCTTGCCGTCGCATACTGGCAGGTGTATGCGCCTGTTGGTTTCCTGTGCCCAGAGATTCCACCCATACTGCTGCTTTCTGTAATTTCTCAGCGCGCGTCCAACGAATGGCCCAGCAAAGGCACAACGCCACACATCTTTGGGTCCCATGACGAGCTTAGTCGGCATAAGGTTGTCAGCAAAGGGAGATCCCAAGACGTGGTCCTCATAACACGCCTCGCACAGTACCGAGTCTTTAAGTGGTTCCGTCTTTGGCGAATAAAATTTGATTCCCTCTCCATAACGGACATTATCGTATCCTTTGCACTTCGGGATGCGCAGTCGTTTGTTCATGAAGGCTATAAGTGGATCCAAGTTTTGCGTCCGTTGAGCTTCTGGCCAGAGGTGAAGCAGAATCCGATTAATATTGAACCAACACGATCCAGTCGAAGGTTCGACCTTCTCAAATGATTGTCGAAGAGGACTGGATTCAATGTGTCTGTGATAACATGACATACAGATGAGCGCATTTGGTGCTCTTGGCAGGCGATACCAGCTCATCTTGTAATCAATCAGGCGGAATCCTGGGCACTCTTGCTGGATCATGTTGGGCTGGCCGCTAGGTCGAGGCTCAGAGAATACCAGTCGCGGAAATTCAACATCTTCGTCTTGGGGCACTATAATCGAGGCTTGAGTAGGAGTGCGAACGTTGAGGTCACCCAATTGTGTTGTAAGATCATCTACAAGGCTGGGCGCAACTCCAGAGATTGGGATATTCGGAGAAGTGTAACTGTGCGATGTTTGAGGTACAGATGACATCGGCACCCTGCTCGTCTCAAATCCAGCTGGTCGCGGCGGTATAGGTGGTGGCTGCGCGTCCGAGTAACCAGGTTGAGGGTATGTAACTGGGACGCCCGAGGTATGGGGTGTAGATGAATAGTACATTGGACCTTGTGATGGGTAGCCTGGATAAGGAGCGACTTGGGTTGGGGCGCCGTACGCAGTGTTGTAGGCAGCTGCACTAGAATTTCCTTGTGGTGACTGCGGTTGGTACACGGGCTGTGCGTGAGAACTTGCAACGGGTTTCCTTGGGGGCGCTCCTGCTGGTGTGTGTTGATTCTGAGGGTTCGGATGTGGATGATTTGTAATATTCGCAGGCGGATACTGGCCGGTTGCAGTAGACGGAGGTGGCGGATATTGTGAATAAGGTGATGGCGCAGGCGGCAACTGTTGCTGGGGATTCACAGGGTATTGGTATACCCCATGGCCTTTTTGGCCGGGTTGTGCATTATACTGAGGAACTTGAGTAGAATGGTACGGATATGTTGCCTGACTGTGTGAAGCTGGTGGTAATGGTGAGGCTGAAGCGCCATTCACCGGAGCCGCAGGCGCCATCGGATGTTGCTGTTGCGGCTGAGAGGTATAGCCGTTCTGGCCACCGTACAGACTACCTGTGCTATAATAAGGCGATTGAGATGCCATTCTGTGACGATTTTGCGCTGGTTTTGATGGTTGAGGGAATCAAGTGCGCACGGCACAGCATCTCTTCAGCTCGACGCAGTCCTCATTACTTGGTCCCATTTAGGCTACCTTCACGACGACCGCTGCTCACTGTAATGGGGCGCGCGGAAAGCCGAATTCCGCACTCACTGGGAATGCTGACTTTTCGCCGTCTGATTGGACAAGAGCGGCGGGACTTTTGTCGGATTTAGGGCGTGGTCTAGTATCCCCGTTGCGGGAGAGCTAGCTTGCCGTCCGATCCGGGACTGGGGCTGAATGAGCCAGAAGTCTGCCTCGTATATGCACAAGATAGCAAGCACGGAACAAGATTTTGGCGGTGCAAGACATTTGCGTATTGAGTCGGGTCAACAGGGCCTTTCAAGTAAACACCAAGGATATCCTCATGAGATCTCCAGACAGACTGTTTTTCACAAAAAGATTAGACGGGGAAGAGAACAAAGAAAGCAGAGGTGAATATTTGCAGTAACAAAAGACTCTAGTGCCAATCTATAAAGATGCAATACATTTTACAAAACTTTTACATGATAAAAACCTGTGGCTCAGGTAGTAGCGCCGGCCAGTCAGCATTAGATTCGCGAGCCCAAATTTTCTTGAGAAACTCCAGCGCTCTCAGAATATTGACAAAACCATTGCGATGGTATTGGTTCTGGAGAAATTCTTCAAAGACCGCCTGGTGTTCCCGTTTACAGCTCTCTGATGCCACGATAAACACAGGCCAAACAAGTACATGCAGTCCAGGCGATCCCACTTCAAGCGACTGGACCGCCGTGATAAAGTGTTCAATCATATGCCTTGATGAGGTTCTGGAGCCGCCCGCCAATACTCGGTCCAGATATATGTCAAAGGCCTGTTGCCTCAGATCGCCCAGTAGTTTCAGTGTTTGTGACTGAGTCGGGTGAAGTTTGTCATAGAATCGCAAGCATTCAAAGCTTGTGTGAGCATGGTGCATCATGGCATGTAATCCTGCGTCCTGGCTTAACAAAGGCGCGGCGTATACACGCATTCTAAAAACTGTTAGGAAAATCGTGGTGAGACGGTGCAACATGGGCGCACTTACTTCCGGATTTGCCGGACAAAGAATTCGCCCACTTCCCCTCGATCAAGAAAGCCGCTCTCGCCTCCAACAGCATCCAGGGCGGACTCCAGCATGCCAAACATGATTGGAAAATCTGAGCAGCCATTCACCATGACGGAAACCAACAAGATCATAATTGACAAAACGACGGCCTGTCTTGTTTGGAAGTCGCACTCAATCAGATTTCGCCGCCGTTGTAATTCACAGATTGCTTGCCCATATAGCTTCTGTGGATTGGGCACACATTGAGCGCCGGCCTTGATCCCCAGGTGGAAGGCTGATGCGGAAAGCACAGAATTCATAATCAGCTCATCCGTCCACGCCATGGGCAGAATCAGGTTACGCCAACCATTGTGGCTGTCGTCCAACACGACCATCTCGGGGGCAATATGGTTGGAGACTGGGTATATCCATTAGAAAAAAAATTGGAAGCCTCCCCAAGGGCAAAAGAACTCACAATATGTCAGCAAAAAGGCTTGCCATGGCTTCAGTTGGACAAGGCCGAGCGTAGGCGGTGAGTCAGTTCGGACAATTTGGCACTCGTCAACCAGTTCTCTAGTCTCTTGATCTTGGTGACCTTCTGGGACATTAATGCATGTTCCGGTGAGGCCAACATAATCGGAATCTTGGATGTCAGGAATAAGATCCGGAACCACATCCAAGCTTAACAGCGTGGCGTCATCGATCAAGCACGGTGGCTGAAACTCAGACGCTTCGGTTCCCTCAACGTCATCAGTAGTAGATCCAGAATCAACTGAACTCTCGTCAATCACGACGCCTTCGCTCGCAAGTGTTGCCAGAGAATCCAGTCTTGTCTTTTTAGATGCACGAGACCCTTGCGGGAGCCCCTGTCGAAATCGGTACTTCACATCGAATCCCGTGCAGGGTATACCTTTGGACGCGCATTTCTGGCAGCTTGGGCGCGTTCCGTCACAGTTGATTCGGCGCTGGGAACACTCGTAGCATCCTGCGAGTTTGTTTAGCATTTTTCATTTACATTCGCAAGACCAGACTACGCGGTCTGATAGCAAGACCGGGTCAGCCAATCTCGTGGACGAACGCGAACGCACCTTTGACCTTTGGGATGTAGGGACGCTTTCTCCGGACCATGGTGAATCAGCAATAATATGGCCATCCTAAAGCTAAGTAGCACTACCCTTCATGCATCTGTTGCGCCATTAGGGATTGCCTGATAGATTTTGATTCCACGCAACCATTCTCAACTCTGGCTGTCACGAGGACGAGATAGCGCCCGATGCTTAGTGACCACAACCCCGCATAATTTTCCGCCCGTTCCTTGACACTATTCCTATTGAGGACATTTTGATGAGAGCACTAGACCAATCATAAGGCTATGCCATATCATTGAGGCTCCACAACGAACTGACTCCACTCTTGATTCTGAATTGCCTACCCTACAGAACTCACGGTGTTGAAAACGCGTCTTGCATGTCATTGAAATCACTAGATTCTATTCTCTGCTCTAGTATATGATACTATAAACTAATTCTAGCAGCCTTCGATTGATACAGACCCTTCTCATCGAACAGGCACGCAAATCGACTGTCGCAAAGCCACACCGATGCAGTAGCTATCTAGATGTAGTCAGTACTGGAATTAGGTACAGTGTCGGCATGCGGGATGCCCGCAAATGCAGAAGTGCTCGCCAACCGGGTTCTTGTGACGACAGGTACAACATGTGATGCCACGAGGAACGACAATGTAGTGCACATAACAAAGCTCGGAGCCGCAAGTAACACCGTGTTCGACCTCGTCGGTTACGAGCTCAGGTGGGCAGCATCGCTTTGCCTGCCGCTGGGATGCCCCCACCTTGGCCCGAGCAACACGGCAGTTGTAAGGCGCTGATGGGTACCAGACAGCGGGCTTGGGGAGGCCATGACCACAGATGCCAATTTTGTGCACCTTTCGACACATGATTGCTGTTAGGAGTTTGATCGTTGGTAATGATGAAGAAACAAGGGACTGGGGCAATTGAAGAATGTGGCTCTGAATGCGTGGTGGAGATGATGAAGAAGACGATGAAAATGAGAGGGCCAAGTGTCTATTTAAGATAGCGTGGGGAGGGGGCTGTTTAGTCAACGATGACACGCCGAGGTGCGAGAAACCGCTATTCTGACGGGCTCGTGGTTGTTCAGTGGTTGTGTTGACAACTTTGCACTGCATCAGAGTGAAAAGAATTTCGAATGTACGAGAACGCGTTCGGGGAGCAAGGTTACACTGACGAGCCTTGATTAAATCCTTGTCAACGTTCAAACGGTTGGCTGATTGAATCTCAACGCCATTTTCTTTTTGAACGAAATTTATGGCTTCTCGGATGAACAAGTTTGAACGGAATCCACGTAGATGGTTCGATGGTCAGTGACGAAGCCAGGAACTGTCATAAGGATTGATGCGATTTTGCAATGCTCGGCTTACAGCCTTAAAAACGTATAGAAAATTGATTCATTTTTTGGAGTCTTGGCCTATTGAGGTAATAGCAACTAACAGAAGACGGTCTCTCAGTTGCAATAAGCCTTTTACGGTTTTTTTTTAATCTTTGTTGCTCCCATCCTCTACGTCTGGGTTGGAGGTCCGCTGGGTTTTATCAGTAGATTTAAGAGTATTTACCTATGTCACGAAGTATTATTCAGGATACAGAGAAAGATATTTGAGTCTTTTCCCTACCAGTTGACTGTGCAGTCGACGGATTCTAGCGGCTCTTTTGACAGAAGGTTCTCAGCGGTCAGTGCGACAAAAGTGCTCACAACATACTAAACAATGCCCTGATCTCTAGGTGGCAGATTTCTCGTACCTGTCCCAATCACAACGTCATGATGATGTTCCGAAAAGATGGGATTGATGAACAGGGAATGTTTACCAATGAGACGCGAAGAGTGGCAATGCAGATGTTAAGGGGAGACAAGAATGGAACACCAATGTCGAGGGAAACAAAGAGAAAAGAAGACGCAAGAACAATACAAGAAAGAAATAAAATATTTCTTTGTTGCGACTACTAGTTCGTGTGTGTCGATCACAATGAAGTGGGGCATTGAGTACCAACACAACACGTACACACAATCATTACCGAGAGGTGTTTTGATGAGGCGAGCTTGAAATGTGGCGAATGCTAGGAATAACCGATTCATGTGACTATGGGGAAACGGCAGTAAATAAATCGCACTCGGAATGATGAATGAGTAGTGTTTTTTTGAGGCTACTAAACAGGAAGGAATCATGCCTTCCCTATTTGTGCATGCGATGGGCGACACCATGCCTAAAATGCCAAAAGCAAATAAAACTGTACTACTGCAAAGAAACCTCCCTCGATCCATAGGCCATCCTAGACCCGATGTGCAACGCCGTAGCGAAGACTAAAACCTTGTTGTATTAGAAGGTATGATGACGAAGAGACTGTGGGTGATGTCCTCGCGGTGAAAATAATACCAACGCCAGATTCATGCTTTTTGGTGTGACTCGCGGCCTCTCTGGGCCCTGAATGCATTCACACCTTGATACCCCGAGGGTCTGGGTTGTGTTTCGCGGCGTTGTCGTCTTTCTTGGGCGATAGCGTGCGATGCACGCGCCACAGGAGCCAATGAGGCTCGGGAAACTGGGCGGGCTTTTCGAATGCCAGGCAAGCGAGACATGGTCTGCGGCGGCTTGGTGATGCTTCTGGCCCCGAAGCTGGCTAGGCGACCTTGAAGCTGGGCCGAGCGCAGAATGGCCCTTCGCAGAAGTCGGTCCTCGTATCTGCCCGTCTCGCCGCTGTCGTCGCAGATCTGATAAGCCACGCTTCTGATGATACCCTGGGCGCTTTGCCAGGTCGATCCCATAACGGCGTGTGCCTTTTTGGCGATGCGCCAGCGCAAAAAGTCCCACGGGTCCATGGAGAGCTCGCCGCGGTCGTGCAGGACGCGCAAATCCGAGATCTTGCAGGCCAGCTTGTACATGACTTCCTTTTCGCAGAGACCGCGCTCAGGGAGGTGGTGCTTCGACATGAGCTGGTTCGGGTGGTAGGGAGTGTTGGGGCCAAAGATTTCGCGAATCTTTCGGAACTTGCTGACATTGTCTTGGTGCGTTTTGTAGGTGTGCTTCAACTTCTTGTCGTACGGGTTTCTGGTGACGCGGTCGTGGGATTCCTTCTTCAGGGCTTCTTCTGCAGACTCCTTTTCGAGAAATTCGTCAAGAGAGAACCATGCCTTGTCATAATAGCCTTCGGCCTCAGAAAGCTTCGCAACTGGCACGCCCCTCAGCGAGGGCGGCGCGATGTACGAGCTGCCATCCTTGCTGAGAGCGTAGACGTTGTCCCAAGGCGTCCGAAGCATAGCGACAAGGTCTCTCTCGACGTCATCCTGGGTGGAGCTCTGAGCTGGTTCGGTAGCGGTTGGCATGGCAGTATTGGCCTAAAACGGTGGTTAAAAAGTGAGTGATGCGAGGCAGGCAAAAGAACTTACCAGCGATGGCAGTCGGTGAGTCGCAGACGAATTCATGGAGAGAGAATGGGCATCTGTTGTTCACTTGGTGGGCTCGGTTTCGGTGGGTACCGTTCTATACACAAATTTAGGAATCTCCGATACAAAGAGTCGGATCTAGATGACGAGGGCGGAGCGCCACAGAAAATAGGAGAGACCACACGGAGCGTTGGAGAAGTCTGAACAGAAGGCAAGAGATCAAGACGGAAGCGTGAAGCGAGATGCAGGCGGGGAAGATTTCACGTTGTGCGAAAGTCGTTTCACGTGCATGCATGCAGTGAATCATTATCCTTCAGCGGCCTGGCAGCTGTTGACAGGTCTTTGTTTGTTTGGCACTGTCATGTCAGTCGCAACACCCTTTTGGTCCAGTCACTCGCACGCGCGCGCAAAAAGCCCGATCGGCTTTTTATCACGTCTCACCATTTTTATGGCCTATTGTAAATAAATTGATTGCAGCAAAGGTTGGGCATGATAGTGCTGGAGCCGATAATGCATGGACGCATTCTATTGAGTGGGGTGGATGGAATTTCCTTGTCCATGGCCAACATCAACAGCGAACAACATCTAGAGGTTATTCCATTTGAATTCATGGTAAATTGACCCACAAGATGCGAAAACATCATGTGACCTATAGGATTAACACCTTCCCGGATTGGCGTGCTTACTCATGGGATCATGGTTGACACCCGCTTACTGCCTGAGTGCTTACTCTTAGCTATTCACTCCCCCTCTCCGTTTGTGCCAGCTATTTGGACCTTTCTGAACTGTGTACCATAGAGTTGATGACATTTTGATACCTGCTTGTCAACAGACACACCCAAATATGAAGCTCGTCGTGACCGGCGCGACCGGGTACGTAGGTACAGAGGTCATTCGTCAGGCACTCTCCAACGATGCCGTCACATCCGTCATAGCTCTTGCACGGCGGGAGACGCCTGTCCCGGAAAACTTGTCACCTGGGGCAAATACGGCCAAATTTCGATCGGTAAAATGTGATGACTTTTGTAACTACTCCAATAGCGTAAAGGAACAGCTCGTTGACGCCGACGGTTGTATTTGGTGCGCTGTCCATCCATGATCGGAGCTGTCGCAAACTAACTTTCAACATAGGCTCCTCGCGGTGACACCAATGAGATCCAAGTTATTAGATTGGAAAGAAGTTCGCAAGATCTGTTTCGAATACACAGTAAATGGTATCAAAACTATGTCACAACTCCGCCGCGGCGAAAAAACTGAGCCTTTTCGGTTCATCTATGCGAGCGGTGCCAATGCGCAACGAGACCCAGACAAAAAGCCTTGGGTGCACGGCGACTATTCCCTCATGAGAGTATGCCTCATTCCTTCTTTCAAAGTTTGGCAGGATGAAATCACTAAATTCTTCACCTTTTAGGGAGAAGCTGAGTCTGCGGTTCTCAAATACGCGGAAAGCTCCAATGGCAAGGTTCAATCGTGTATCGCCAAGCCTGGATTGGTCAATCAGACAAACAACCCCGGTATACTATCTAAGGCTCTGGTTTCTGTCGGATCTACGGTTGGTATCCCATATGTTGGGTTGAGCGTATTTGCAGCGGCTTTGATTGACCAGGTTGTTGGGGGTTTTGAGAAGGAAACACTCCGCAACGACGATCTGAATCGGGTTGGACAAGGAGCTCTGTCAAGAAACACAACCTGATTGGTGTTTTATAGATTTTCAACTACAACTCTAGTTTCATACCTCTCGGCTGATTTTGGGCTTTCGAGGTGACTCTAGCATCAAATTTCAGCATGACAGAGTCGCTGAATGTCTTAGGGCAGAAAACAAGCCCATAATCTGAAGTTCGACTTTTTTGTTTTTGGAAATGAATCTCGACGATGTCATTCTAGTCTAGATATATGCCGTTAATTTAGGATTTATTTCCTGAGTTGTTCGATTGGTGCCATTGCTCCATTGGTTCTAGAATCCTACTGCATCCGAACAATCGAGGAATCCCCAAGATGGAGAACAGCGGCGAGACATTTATAGTGGAGCTCGCAAGACGACATGTATCGAGTTAGATCGCCGATGTGTTCGTGCGTAGTGTGGCGGTGTGCCCCATGCCGCATTATCCCTGTTGCGTGGGTACGAATTACAAAATGCAGTCATTACAAAGGTTATTATTCGGTGACAAATTCGAGACATCGCTTGCTATGTCCTACATGGAGATTTTTGAAGATTCTATCGCTTCGTAGGCCATGAGATAACTGAATGTGGGTAAGCATGACAGTTCCTGACACTGAAATACCAGCGGAAGTTTTTATTTCTCGCATCCTGCTTGTTTCCTCCTATGGCTATCTGGGCTCAACCTCCACCTCTAACCATTTGTACCGGTTTCATAACTATGAAAAGGCCACCATTCATCAGTTCATCAAATGTCACAGATATGGCGATGGGGCTGATAATCAGGAATTCCCGCAGTTACATTTTTCACCGAACTGAAATTCTGTCCGAACGCCCAGCCAACAATGCTAAAACTTTGAATCCATATGTCAAGACCCGGGGCACGATCCTATTGGCTGGGTGAATGGGCCGCGCCTCGCGGATGCTTGAACACGGGCCCGGTCCGCCCACGCGGCCACGACCAGGGTCCTGGTTTAGGAATAGGATGACATGACAATTTCGGTTGGGTGCGGGGTCTGGTTGCCGATAAAAGGTGCTACACAATCGTCAGAACTTAATATTTTCTTTTTTGGCAAAGTACCAAAATTATACGGCCATTCGTCACCTTGTCCGTCAACTATCGCAGTCATGGCTGAACAAGCTCCTGTCGCCGCTCCCGCCGCCGCTCCCGCGGAAACTCCCGTCGAAGCTCCCGTCGAATCCCCTGTGGACCGCCACGAGGAGACCCTTGCCACATTAGCGGAGAATCCCGTCCAAGTTGATGTGAGCCGCACTGACTATCCGGATTCCTAACACGTTGATTAACAATTTAGGACACCTTGGATGAAACCGATTCTGCCTACAATGCTTCGTAAGTCATAGAATATCCAATTAAGGGCATTGGCAGTAGTTTTAACCTTTTTCCCAGTGAGGCATCCCGTAGTTATCTGTCGTCCCTGAACTCTAGTATTATGAACTACAAGTACGTTAACTGACTCTGTCTTATCCTCGATATTAACTAATAATCCGCGTTCTTTTTAGATATGAAGTTGGTTTCGCCGGACTCATAAATGGCTTCAAACTCCTAACATTTTTATAGAATGGACGACGATACCACGCTTTCCGTGAAGGCACTTACATTCTGGTATGTACTAAAATACAGTTCAACCACCGATGAAGCTAACCGCTTCCAGCCCAACGATGACGAAGAGCAAGACAGAATGGACATGGTTCACCACATCTACTCTTTGCTTCAAGGCGGAAAGCTTCACATGGCTCCCCTCGGGGACCACATCCAGCGTGTTCTGGACATTGGAACCGGAACTGGTATCTGGGCGATTGACTTTGCCGAGTGAGACCCCCACTGCTACCTTTTCAAGATAGAATGGCGTTTCTAACAGTCCAACTCCAGTGAGCACCCATCAGCAGAGGTCATCGGAACAGACCTGAGCCCCATCCAGCCGAAGTGGTAAGTATTATGCATGCATGTGTATGTGAGACACTGGTACCAACCGTCTTTTAGGACTCCCCCCAACTGCATCTTTGAAGTCGACGACTTTGAGGCAGATTGGCTCTACCGCAAGCCATTTTCCTTCATTCACGCCCGAGAGCTAGAAGGATGCATCCCCACCGGCAACAGGCTATTTGAACAAGCCTTTGAGCACTTAGAATCCGGAGGATACTTTGAGATTAAGGGTGTTTATGGCAAGTTTGTCTCTGACGACGATACGGTTTCGCTGGCCACAGATGCAGTGCGTTGGATGACGGAGCTGTGCAGGGGCGGAGCCAAGTTCGGCAAGCCCATCGATGGCGCCCCTGGTTGGAAGGACGAACTCAAGAAGGCTGGATTTGTCGACGTTGAGGAAAAAGTTCTCAAGGTTTGTCAATCCCAAATCGTTGCATAACGGGTGAACGAAAACTGACAAAAGAATAGATCCCCATTGGACCATGGCCCAAGGACCCATTGCTGAAGGAGATTGGAAGGTTCCAGGCCATTCAGGAGTTGCAAGTTATTGACTCTTACACCCCCGCCATCTTTACACGCGTGCTTGGCTGGGATGAGAAGGAGATGCAGGTCCTGATGGCCAAGTGCAAGCGAAACCTCAGGGACCCGGCTATTCACCTTTACCTCCCCGTTTATTTTGTCTGGGGAAGGAAGCCCTAAACGAATGGGTGATTAATAGTTGAGCGGAGTGTTTCTTTAGACAGATGAAAAAAAAACAAGAATTAATTCTATCCCTGCCTCATCTCATGTTTGCGAACGTACAGTTGCGTCAATAGGAAAACCTGGAGTTTCTATCCACAGAAGGGAGATTGCACTGAGAACACACTTCGCTGGGCAGTGTGTAGAAGGAATTTGTGATGAGCTCATAGACAGCTGAACATTGGCGAATATGGCGTGAAAAGAGGACAGTGCACTCCTGACGTGATCAATGACCATGCCTTATAACTTCGAGCATTTTTCTATCGCTTGGTTGACTAAAGGTATAATGGGCGTCATCCCAAACCGAGCCTCGTGAGAAGCCATTTACTCACGGCCGAAAATGAAGAATATGACTGGGGAATTACCTAATTTCGATGCCGCCATGGCTTGAGAAACTCCACCTCGAATTTAGTGTAAACATAACTAGTCTAGTTGCATGAAACGATGGGCCCGGGGTGGGCAACATAAATGAGGCCAACCACTGATTTTTTATCTTGTGACCTATCGATGCCCACATTCACGCTAAACATTGCTTCATTGAAAATCAACCTATAACAGGATTATTTTCATAGGGGACAGTTGTCATGGTTTTGCCCTTTGTCACCGCCCGTAGTCAACAAGGCAGCAGTACTCTGAAGCCTGCCCAGGTACTTGATCCCTGACAATCTCACGATCGCCCTCTCAGCCCAACCCCCCTACCTGCTCGCCAGCGATCCACTTGGGTTGCAACTATATGCAAACGATACCTTTCCGTCAAAAGAGTCAATCAAGCACTCTAATTATGCCAAGAATCCCACTTTTGAGAAACTCGGAATATGCTTAAACCCATTTCAACCATCATTGTCGGCCCAGATGGGCAGATAAAAGTTGCTTTTGGAGAGGCGACTGCAGCGCAGCAGGACCGCTCTTTTAAGCTCTCCGCAGATGCGTTTCGTCTCCCTCTTTCAGAATCGGATTATCTAGAGCGCGAAAGGGAGTTGAGTCATTACCTCCTTGGGAAGAACAATTCAACCCGACTCTGGTGTGTATACGTTGAAGATGAGCCGGAAAAAGTGCTTACCGCCGCTCGGACAATCCACCGAGACTTTCTCATCAAAGACACCGACGGGGTTCGGGAAGACCGGGGATATTGTCTTGCAAGTGTTGTCACCGACCCGAAGTACCGGGCTTGCGGCCTTGCCTCGTACTTGCTCACGCAAATAACGAAGTGGATGGACGGGCCAGCCAAAACTGCAGCAAGCATGCTTTACAGCAGCATCGGCGAAGTGAGTCGCACTGTGCCTCCGCACTACGAACGCTTCACACCAATTTATGATAGCGGCTGATGTGTTTGCTTAGTTTTATGTCAGAAGAGGGTGGAAGAAGCATAATCGTTTTCAATCCACTTTAATGACGGGCACCTATCAGGCCAGGTCCGCCGAGGGCCCACGTCTAGCCGACACGCGACGGTTTTGTCAAGCAGAGGTTGAAAAGTTAACAATTCTTGATATTCAAGACATCAAAACAAATTTTGAGAAAATCCCAGTTGCCACTGGAGAGGTCCAAGTCGCGGTCCTTCCAACGGCATCAGTAATAACCCGTTTGCATAACCGAGCCCATTTTGTCAGCTCCAAACTCCACGGCAAATCACCCGAGCACTATGGAGGTATCTGTGATGCAAAAGGCGTCTGGATTTATTGGTATCACGATTTTAGGAAGCAACAACTTGGAATCCAGCGTATTCGGGTACCTTTAGGGTGGACGGATGCTGAAGTTGAACCTGTCGCCCAACTTCTGCTAGATGCTCTGGATGAGGCGGTCAGATGGGGCCTACCAAAAGTGGTCATTTGGGAGCCTCATGAGTGTACCCGACGTGCAATGGAACTGCTGTCTCAAAGCTTCGGCGTTGACATCGAAAATGAGGAGCGAGTCACCAAAAGCGTCGCTTCGATAAGATGGAGGAATGCAGACGAAAGCAGGAAGATTTTACTTCAACTGAACGAGTTTTATGCATGGAGTTAAATTGACGTTTGATGTCTTGCTAGTATTATCAGGGATTAAATCCTATTCTATGTGTATAAGCGAAGAAATGTGCGTACACGTCGGAAAGGATCCAGCAAGCAAACTCTAAGGCTGTGCGGAAACAGGCCTATGCACACTGTATCTACTCGCTAATGATATGATGGTAGGTCGTAGACAGGTTATGCAAAGTTTTTAATCTCCTGAAACTTGAGACCATTTTTTACTACAGCGACCTTGTCATATATGCAAAATACAACATCGCCATTGATTGCTTGCGTAGGAAGAACATCGTTGCTTTTGCTGACAAATTCGTTCGGGACGAAGAAATGTTGAATGTACTCAGGGCTCTCCATCTTAAGCAAGTCGATGGAGCAAACCCAGGAATTCCGATGTAGAAACAGTAGCCTGTGATCTGATGCGTTGACCCCGAGCACGTGGGAACAAAAAGATGCTCTCAAGGTCCGAATAGGTCGTAGTGTTGTGGGTGTCTTTTCGTTGCACACATCTCCAAGTTTAAAAATAAATGTCGACGAATTTACAAGGTATTTATTTTGCTGGTGTACCTCCAAGATGAGAGATCCCGTATGCTTATCAGCACTCGCGAAATAGATGCCAATCTCCGTGAAGCCATCTGAAATATCATAGTCCAAGTCGGCAAATTTATTCCCGGCATCTGCAGAAAAAGATTCGGCGGGATATAAGATAATGCTGTGGTTGCACACTAATGCAAACAAGCTGGAACCTTCTTTACCCTGCAACACTAACCACTTCCAGACGCGGCGTTCGGCAGCAGCTGGAATTGACCCAACCAATTGCCCAGAGGTCGTGTCGTACAAGTGATCTGAGTCTTGGGTTGACACAAGAAGATGTCTGCTGCTTTCATCAAATAATAGCTGGTGTATTGCTGCCGCGAAGCGAGTTTGGAACAGTAATTGTCCAACTGCGATGGTGGAAGGTTTCGCTGCGTCGAGCTTTTGGACCCGAACAATACCAGCGACATCGCCTGAAGCCATCATACCGCCTTTCGTAACGGCAAGACATTTGACAACTTCATTGTTGTGCGAATAAAGGGCTCGACCGACATAACCGTTGGCAGGCTGGTGAACGAGTACGTCCCCGTTATGGTTTCCACTAAATACTGCCGGTAAGGTCTCATGCGCAATCATGGATCGTATTTTTGCGAATTGAAAGCTGTCAAATTGACCTTCGGTGACAGTAATGACGGCCGCTTGCTCGCTTATACTAGCCTCCTCCTCGATTGTCTTCCTGATGAGAATCGAAGGCGACCATATCTTCATCTCATGTTCCGTGGTATCAACCAGATTGAAGTCGTCTGAGCTAAATTCCAGCATTCTGAATGAGTGACTAGGTGTAAGCACATGGTAGAGGAGACTTAGAGACTCAAAATCCCATATTTGCAGATTGCCCATGACATCAACAGTCCCAAAAGTTCGACCGTCTGCAGAGCAAGATAATGATATATAAACGGCGTGTGTTTCGGATGGTTGCGACTGAATGAGAACTCCAGACCATGCATCATATAGCGCCAAATGGCCTTCATCGTACGCGACAAGCAGAAGGCTGATTTCAGGGTTAGGGTTAAAAACAACCTGGGCTGCGTTCCGAGAGTTTTCATCAATTGCCCATGAGATCCACGTGTCTGACTGCAATTCGTAGATAGATACAGGTCCTGACTTATATCCAAGCGCCAGAAGCTCCATGCCTGGTGAAATAGAAGCAAGGAATGGCGCTTTCACTCCACCCATGCTTAAACTAGATGCGGAGTCAAAGGGTTGATATGGGTAGCGATGTTCTTCAATCTGTTCACCTGTGGTGATGTCCCAGTGGTAGACCCGAGCAGACATTGTGACAGCCACGATATAAGCTGAGGTACAGGTGAGAAGAATACAGCGGCTTCGTAGTCGCTTCTTCCAGAGTAACTTTCCATTGAGATCGCTGACGGTGAGATGCTTGATGCTTGCTGAGGCAACAAATGCGCCGAGGGGATCTAGGAGTAGTAAATCGATTGGAGAGCTGTGCGAAATCTCCTGGTCCTTCTGACAGCTTCCATGATTATAGAGGTGAATATCGCCAGACTCGAATCCGACTGCAATGAGCCCGTTGTTGCAGGTTATGGTGGACGTGTTCCCGTCGCCGAAATTCACCGTAGCGGCGCAGTCATCCCAGTTAGAATTATCGAAGCCTGAGCAAGTTAGACTGTCAGGAGATTTTCCAAATTGTCTATAGATTGCCGACTCGGTAGGACAAAGAGGAGGAATCAGGAAATAAATCGAAAGATGTTGCGAGGTTAGAGCACCACCAAACTTGGTAGCCAAACGTGTGAGGTCTGTGGCCCACCCATCGATAGTTTTGACGTGTTTATTGAGGGGGGAGCTATACTTTGCTCTCCTGTCGAGGTAGCTTCTTAGATTTCTCGCCACTCGAATAAGACGATGCAAGACTCCCTTGGAAGCAATACGGTCGATCCAGGTCAGAACGGTCAAGGTCAGGAACCTATCCAGGGCAACCAAGAGCTTGTCGCTTTGCGTCGAAGCACCAAACAGATGCTCTGAGAACTCGTTGATTGCATAGTCGAGCAGAACAGAAGTCTGCTGCTCTGGACGCTTCTGGTTCACCAGGGTCCTATGCCTTGGACGCTGCATCGACGGGCCAATAAGTAATTGAAGGCAGGTCAGCGCGATCCGCTCATGGGACTCTGAGCTGCGAATTCGGAATTCTCCTGCTTCCTCAGACATTAAGAACTCCCGTGCCGTCGTGTGCACGAGATGGACTATCTCCGTGTGTTTATCCACGCAGACCAACTGTCCGCAGAGGCCTTCAATGGCAGTCTTGGCACTGGGGAGATGCACCTTAATATCGAGTTTAAGTGCTTCCGAAAGCTCCGAGACGGTTAATGGCCGGGAAGCTGACACCACCCATGCCAAAATAGCCTTGGTTATGTGCTTCTCTCGGGTGTTTTCAGCCATCTCTTTAACAGTGCGTTGGTAATACGAGATCATTCCTTCCGGGATGCCGCGAAGCACCGCCATGATGCTCTCATACCCATAAACAATCTCCAGCTCGTCCATTACTAGCCTGACCCAAAGAAAAGATCCGTCAGATCGGTGTAATATCTCTTCTTCTAGCTGTTTCTTCTCGCTGTCGTTGTCAATTGGCAGAAACTCCATGCGGCTGCGGATGAAAAGTTCAATGTCCCGGATTGTGTCGGACCGAGGTATGTCGACAGTGACACACTCTTTAACTTGACATACCAACCTCTGCATATCGCGAAGCTTTCTGCTGGTTAAAAATATTCTCAACGGAAATCGGCATTGAACTCCACGGAGTAGCGTGAATAGCTCAGGGTACTTGATGCATTCATCGACTGCATCGATAACCCAGTATTGAGGTGCAAGCATCGATATCTATGGACTCGCTATTAGCGACCTCTGGGGAATTGCGAATTGCAACTTGAAAAGACTAACCTGCAAAATGCCAGCACTAAACACCTTGCGCCAAATTGCTCGAGCGTCGTCCTGATCATATGTGAATCCGTCCTCGAATATATTTGCCAGAACATTGCGAACAGCGGCGTTGTTGGCCGCCATTTGAAATGCTATTGACCTGAGGCATCCAGCAAGTGATTGTGATGATTTCTTGCCGATTTGAAAATTGTAAACTGCGGTCTGAAGGCTGAATTCAGACAGCTGAGAAGCTACATAGTTGGCGAGAATTGTTTTGCCTGATCCGGGGCCAGCGGTCACCCAATAAATGCAGGGTCGAAAACTCGCGGTTTCGGTGGCTTGCAAGTCCGCTGGTGCATCTCTCCAGTCTCTGAAGTCGGCTCGTTCATCAATCCACTCGCACGAGCCTGCAATTTTCTCGTAGTGTTCATCCGGTAAAGTAGCAATTCCCAGACTTGTTTGAACAGTACGCAATTGAGACTTAGATTCGGCGTCATGTTTTGAGAATACTTTGTTTTAACTTAGCATACACACGTAGGATTTCTCTAAAAATGCCATGTGACCTTACCATCTTTTAACAGCACCTGGACCATGCTCCCTAAGCTATTGCGCAGCGCTTGGTAGTTTGAGTCATCTGGACTTTCAAACTTGCACATATCACGATGATTGGCATTCATATATCGGCTTGTTTCCATTGTGAAGCCAGTACCTAGAGTCGCAATGAGCAGATGGTTTATTAGCATCTATAGCGCAAATACCTAAGACTGCAGATTCTTTCTCCACAAGAAGCGATGAATATGGCCCGATGTTTGTCTCCAGCGACTCAAAGAACGAATGAATGGGGAGATTATTTGCATATCGTACAAACTCATCGTTGATGAGTTGCGCAGGCCCTGAGCCCTTCTTGAGGTCGTTGATATAATCTCGGGACGAGCTCATGCCAACAATGCCTCCGTATTTCAATACTTTATTCAGAATCGATGCATAATCGGACCCTCTATGAGGGGTGGCCAAGAAAAATATGCACCGTAATCTATTGGCAACTGTAGTCGCTGCGCTATCCTGGTGTGCTAGGATAAATGCCTATAAATTCGTGAGCATTCCGGAATCTCATCCCCGACATAGGTGGATCCAATCTCCAGTTTGGGAAGCAATCATACCTTTTTTATGACCAAACCTCCCATGGAGTGGCCTACGAGAATTATTGGACTCTACCATAAGCATTAGAATCGCCTTAAAAATATTCAAGGGCCTGCTTCGTATCAGCCTGTCCTTACTTCGGGGTTTTGACGTAGATGAGGTGCCGCCTTGATCTCTTCGTATAGTGCCTGGCCAAAATCATGCACACTAAGGATACTAGGCTTGGAGTCCTTCCAGTCGCTATCATATCCGAAGCTGTGTATACTAGCGTGTTGAAACTCGGCCTCCATGGGCAACCATCTCTGGGGCCAAAACAGCCACGGATCATCCCCTTTGCGCCATGTTTTTATCGAGTCGCCGCCCAGACCGTGGACAAATATTAGATCGATCAATGGCTGTGGTGAAGGGTGCAATAGGTGCAAGCCGAGTGGTCCTTTGGTGCCGGCTCGATCGGAAGAAGGGGCGCGTGTGCTTGTCGAGGTTGATCTGAGTCGTCCTCGGAAGTATTTTGACCACTCTTTCGATGTTTTGTTGTTCTTCGTTTCGGCAGCGGCTGCTTTGGAAGTCCGCCTCGATTCTACATCGTACACGGTCGAGGCTACTTCCCATTCGGATCCGTCGTTGTCGGGCGAAGGTTTTGTTGCTCTCCGGTCTGGAAGACCGTGCCATCGACCCTGTGGTGATACTCATTAGCCTTGGCCCCGAAGATCTGTACCGATCGCAAACATACCTCCATCGTGGCCCTTGAGCTGGTTCCGTAGCCGTTCGTGCGTGTCAACACACGCGTCAAGGTTATGGCCCGGCCATTTACCCCGCCCCCTGAATAGTTTGTCACCAAAGGGCTGAGAGGCACGGCACGAGCCGCGCGCGTAGGTGCATTGCGAATAGGCTATGCCGTTGGGCAACGCTTGGGCTACGACCAGGGGTCTGGGCCAACCAAAGCGCAGCAAGCGAACGATACAGTCAGTGCTAGCGAATTTGTATGGCAGTAGAAGTCCCGATAGTGCTGCAGGTCTATTTATAAAGCGCCACCTTGCATTGTTTAAAATGATATGGCCATACACAATTCCTCAATGCCACTCCATGCATCCTTTACTTTTGTGGGGCGATGCACGAGGGGCTTTACTCAGTACTCGCAGAGATGTACCCAATCAAGGGCGATCAATTTTGCCTGAGGGGATTTCTCGTACTTTTGCCACTTAACCCGGGGCATCCCCAGTCACGAAATCTCACTTAACCTTCATCCCTGGCACTCGCAGCCTCGTCCTGAAAATCCTATTCTTCAATCTTTTCTGCACGAAAATATTGTACACTTAATTACCAATCGTCAACAATACACCATGGATGAGAGTCTAGATCCCGCGATCATTAAAGGTACACCATCTCCCATAACTGCTATTTTCTTCTGCGGGAGCTAATCGTCACATCCAGTCCTTCCTGCAGAGTGCGAGGTTATTTCGGTCGTTCCTCATGGAAAAGGAAGCTGGTCTTCTGGGTACAGGGTCGACATTGAGGTCGACGGGGAAGAACATGAGTACTTTCTCAAGGTGAATAGAAGCTCTAGCTCACTATATGTAGAAAACGACACTAACGAGGCATTCTAGACAATCCACAGAGAACGTCATGAAGAATTTGCGCTAGGCGAATATGAAAGCCAAAAAGAGCTAGCCAAGTACCTCCCCGACAATGTTGTCATTCCAATCGCTCATGGCATACTTGAACTTGACCCATCCTCGTCCTTCTATCTCACAAAATTCCGAAACATGAGCGAGAGGACACCCGATCCAACACAACTTGCCGAAACATTAGAAAAGCTTCACAAGTCATCTGAGTCCCCAACAGGTAAATTCGGTTTTCATGTGACTACTTTCAACGGCGTCGTCCCTAATGTCAATGACTGGTGTGACACCTGGGAAGAGTATTTTGCCCGCCAGCTCAGATCAGATATCCAGTGGGAACAAAGCATCCGCGGTCCCGACCCAGAGTTCGATGCGGTCGCTGAAAAGTTCTTTGACAAGGTTATTCCTCGGCTTTTGCGACCGCTTGAGACAGGTGGACGGACTATAAAGCCCACCCTAGTTCATGGAGATGTTTGGCACGGCAATGTGCAGATTGACATGTCCACAAATCGCGTCATCCTATTTGATTCCTGCTGCTGTTATGGACATAACGAATGTAATAATTGCACTCCGCCCGTGCCTTATTCCGGTCTATCTCTAACATAATCACAGTCGATCTGGGAATGATGCGAGAACCAAGATATCACTTTGATCGAAAATACGTCAGTAAATACAAGGAGGCCATCCAACCATCAGAGCCTATTGACGATTTCGAAGATCGGAATGCAATTTATGCTATGTAAGTACACAATCTTACCATGTCCAATTTGTTTGATCAATTTCTAACTTTGGGGGTTCCAAGGCGCGACAACATCATCAACTCCGGTCTGCATGAACATCGAGCCTTCTTGAGAAACCAGTAAGCATTCACAAAACCTTTAATCAAAATTAACTAACCAGCGGATAGGGTCAAGGATGAAATGGAACGGCTTATACTAAAGTATCCTGATGGAATCGACGGGTTCTTGGACGACCTCCAGTCAGTAAATGATAAGAAACCAAGTGTCAAGCTGTAAAGAAATATTAAAAAAAAAGATTACAAAAGAAAGTTATGGCGACCTATTGTTTGGGTCACTGCTCCAACACTTTAGATGATGCCGGATTGTACACCTAGAATAGAAGCACTACAGTCGTCAAAAGTTCTTCCGGCCACGAACATGATGACCCAGCCAGGCTGAAGCCCTCGACTTTCGTAAGACTAACTTGATTCGGTGAGGGCTGTACTAAGGACGGCTGAACCCGCCAGCCATTCATGCCCGCCCACCCAGCAAGTTCCCGAATGAAAAATGGGCCGCTGATGCAACTGAGCCAATAGCTGGCTGCCAACGCTCGCATGAGCCACAGGGGTCATTTAACTGAGGTAACCCACCTCGAAAGGCTAACCGCTTTTGGACGCGCTATTCCTTGCCCGCAAAACCATCAGCCCTAACGAGGCCAAATGCTACGGCAAGATGTCATGAAGAGGTCAGATATCCATACTCGATATGTAGAAAGTCACATTTTTAGGAGATATCTTGAAATACCGAGGGTCGATCCTTGCCTCAGCCCCACTAGGCGATCCAGCCCAAGGAGAATTCAGCCCTGTCAAAGCATCGGTATCAGCTCTCGACCACTTTATTTAACAAGCTTAAATACAAGAAGCTGGCTTTCCTTACTTCTCAAATCATTCTTTTCCTCGTGGATTATTTCCTTTGTAGCCCATCTGTATCATAAGCGTTTCTTTTTCTGACATCTGTCATTATGGAATCATCGGAAGGCAACGGAACCGAGTCGCCCATATGCGAGAAGATTGCAGAACCTATGCCCGACATCGCGGGAATTGGCGTAAGCATCCCTCACCTTCACACTGTTCTTTTCCTCTCCAATTATGAATTCACTAACCTCTTAGGCTTCAGATTCTTTTAGGATTTAGTGCGCAGGCGTTTATTTCCCTGGTCCTTGCCATTTGGGTCTTCTTTCTTTCCAAATTGGGGCGCATTGATGTTGCGCACGACGAGGGCACTGCAGAATTTGAGAGCGAGCAAAAGCGCCTGAGCCTCATCTCAAGCATTTTGATGGTTGGCAATGACGTTCAAATGTTGACAGGTACAGAGATGTGTGGAAGCTTTCCTCCGACGTGTGTGCTAACTCGGATGCAGGGACTGCTCTTATCATCACGGCATACTCGTCTGGAAGTAATCTCGACCTCTACCACATGCACCTGGTCTTTGACACGGTCTGTTTTGTCGGGTATGTACTATAATCTGCCTCCTTCCGGAGTCTACACCACTAAGCCTTCGTTACAGCATCTCCAACTGCGCTGCTCTGGTCTGTTACAAACTGATCCAAGCCAAAAGGCTCGCGCATGGTCCGTCTTTGATGCCGCAAAAGAAGCTCAAGGGCCTCAACCGCCTACAGCACCTCACCCCTCGTTTCCGCGCGACATGCGCATACGCTGTGCTCTTCTTCATTCTTACAGTGATGCTCGAGGTCAACTTGTCGAAATGGTCCTTAGCCCACGAAGAGACGGGCTACTGCTATAGAACCAATGGTGTAGCTCCATCAGGAGCCAGCCATCCGAGCTCAGACCAGATCTACGTTGCCTTCACGGCTATCTGGCTTCTCGGCGTCATGTTCGCCACAATTTTCGGCAGCATCAATTTGCGAAAGCCCCTTCTCATCTTAAGCATTCTGCAATTTCCGCTGCACTTGTACTTCATGATTGCGCTGCGTCACGCCAACACCTCACATCTTGAAGGCGAAGAAAGCGAGGACGATTGGGATTTCGGTCAGACCACTGCAATGTTGCTTCTGGCCACCGTCATTGTTGAGCTGTTTCACAAGGGCGTGCAATATTACCAGTTCAACAAGGATTTGGATAAATACGGCCCCGAGCAAGCAATGATGGAGGCACATGTACGAGAGGAGAAGGAGAAGGACGACCCGGGCCTGCAATCTGGTCCCATTGGCCTCTTGGTCTCGTCTGTTCTTGAGAGAAGATCACGAAGTGAGCATAGCGAGCGTGAGAATGATGAACGACAACAAGGATATGAGATGGCTTAATCTGGTATGAGTAGTTGGAAGTCATTGCATCGAGGGAGAGTTTAGAGTGTAATCTTGAAGGAGCCATGATAATTTCGGCGCCCCACTTCTACCCGAGTCGAACGGAAAGATCCGACAAAGCGTCGTGCAGGGAACAGGAGTAGAGAGGGAGTTTTAGAATACCACTAAGATATTTCCGGCATCAACCGCAGCCAATTGATTGCCTTCTATTCGTAACATGGCTTGAAATGACGATCAGGTTTTACACAGACCTGCTCTTGCGGACAATTTGCTGACGGAACTCGGTGGGCCCTTGCATATTCTGCTGCAAGTTCGGCTGCGGCAACCGCATATTTCCGTATTTCCTCATATCCTCACACGCAGATCTCGAAAGATGTGGAGATTCCCGCGCGGGAGCCCACTTCCAAAAGCCCCTTATCACAACAGAGCCATTCTATTGGAGCAACTCGCCACAATGATGTTCACAGGCCTCATGCTAGCCCGTCTCCATACAGCCGAAGGAATGAATTAGGGCTCGTTGATTGGATCAGTGGAGGTATTCAGTTCTGATAGAGTCAATATCTTGATTACCTCGGCGAAATGGCGAGTGGATGACAAACAAGGGCACGGGCTCATATGCGGGAGCCGTAGACTATATAAACACCTGTAGTATTGTGTCAAGATCAATCCATCACGATATCAAAGCAGTTCATGGCAAGAATCCATCATGAACTTGAAATATTTTAGCATTCTGAGCTTTTTTCTCGTGGCAGTCACTGGTACGTTGCTTTTGGTACGTTGAGGTAGCCCAACTGACCATTAGTACTTAGCCCACTCCCATGGAATTCCTAGTGCAAGATCGATCAAGGCCCATCGTGATGTTCTTGATCGATGTGGTGCTCGGGTTGCTCAGATGAAAACAGCCCGTCGAGCGCTGCGCCGTCGAGCAGAATCCATCGACGCAAACTCTGGAAATACGGACTACGTGATCCATGCAGCAGCCCCCAAGTACAAACAGATCAAAAATTGGACCAACATTCTCACTCCAGAGACCAGCGATGGTCCTTATTTTCTACCACGGAGTCAGACTCTAAGACAGGATATTCGCGAGGGTCAACCTGGTGTGCCTTTGTCGCTCGAGATTGGCGTCATAGACGTTGATACTTGCGAGCCGCTCAATGATGTTCTAGTAGATATCTGGGTAAGTTCATGGCTGCAATTCACGAAATACGAACTGATGGAGTCAAACATAGCACTGCAACGCGACTGGATCTTACAGCTCTTTCACCGGCCTTTCGCCCAACACGCAGTTTTTGGATCTATACGGCAACCTAACCAATGGTAGTAGCATCAATCTCCACTCCGGGTTACCAGATCTCTCAGTAAGTATTGAGTTTAGCATTCTCTTTATATGGTGAATCTGACAGCCGTTTAGTGGTTATCGACGGACAATTCAACATTTCTTGTGAGATAATAACCATCCATGAAATCAATTAGGATACTAACGCATTCAGCGCGGCATGTGGCCAACAGATAAACAGGGCGTCACATCATTCACCACTGTATTCCCTGGCTTTTATGTTAGTTTCCATCGATAGCGGCTAAGGATGTCATAAGAGAAACATATTGACGGGAATCGCAGGTCCAAAGAGCGATTCACATTCATGTCCAGGTGCACACCAACTGGACCGTTCAATCCAATGGCACACTTCTTCACGGCTCCATCGTCAGTACCGGTCAGATATTTGCTGACGAGGGCCTTTCGGAGGAGATTATGCGTCTTGAGCCATATGCCAGCCACACGGAGATTGATCGGGTAAAAAATGAAGACGATGGAATTTACACACATGAGTCGGCCAGTAAGTGACTACCCAGAAAGTTAAAGCGTTTCAACACAACTACTAACGTTGCTTCGAAGCCGGTGCAATGACTCTGATGGACACAGAGCCTCTTGACAGCAATGATTACACTAAAGGGATCTTTGGATACATCACACTGGTAAGATACTTTGCCATTCAACCAGTTTGAATTATCTCTCTAACCCACCTAAAAGGGAATCCAAACTTCACAAATTAGAAATGGCAGCACGGTAGATGCTCGTATGTATCACGTTCAAATTAAAATTTAAGTTTGACTAACTCAGCTCATCAGTTCCGGATGTGGAGACCAAGTGAGGCATCCAGAATTGATGGAATCTACGGTAGAAAACCCTGGCCGTCTTCAGCTGCCGTTCTAGGTGTCAAAATTAGTGGGTGCGGGGTGTGGTTCGGGCATGCATAGATAATTTATCAACCATGCACAATCAGCTGCTATTATCCATCCCGTGATAGAAATTCGCGCGGCAGCTAACCCCACCACGTATATGTGGCCTGACATATGCCCCTCTCTAAGTAAGGATATTAGAATTAATTGCCATTGACCAGTATTCTTCAGAAACAAGATACGTTGAGCGATTCCTCGGTTGTTGTAATCTTGACTTGCCCGCCAAACGGAGCTTGGGCTATGAAAGCTCGGACTGTCGCATCCAGTGAACATGGAGGATAACAAAACATCTCTACTCTGTTTTTTTGGAGACAAAAAAAAGCGTCCGAAATACTACACATTTACCCGACCTGCCAACGGGCCAAGCCCCATCGTATTTGAGTTTTGGGCTTGGCGTGGGACAAGTCTGCTCGCAACTCCACTCGCACTGAGACGGTACGCATCAGTTGTCATGGCGCATGACCTGCGGCCCGATACGGGCCGAGGAAACGATTGATGGCAAAAAGAGAGTTTTCTAGATCATGCGTCGTACGGTCTCCCGCCCTTCTGCGGAGTCCCCAGCAGCAAGGGGGGCTAAAATGCGGGGGAGACTGGGTGAAGACGACGGACGGATCGACATTCTCCAAAAAGGCGCACCAATAAACACCCCGGCCCTTTGCAGCCCATCCCATCAACCTCGGTCTCCTTGAGCTTGGTACCTTGCGGAGAGTGTCATTCCGCATCTATGGGTTCGCGCCAATAACTTTGCTTCCCCTCCTTTCGGGTGTATTCGATCCGACACCCTCGTGTTGGACCTGCATTAATTACGTAGACATTTCACGTGCCAAACCGGACATGATTGACGTATAAAGACGACGACCGAGTCGCGTCCCATGGGTTGCAAGTTGCGCGAAAAGGTGTCCCCTCTCAAGGCTGGTCTCGAACAAATCGTGACAAGATGACCAAGATTCTCTCCTATCTCACGGCCGCGTTGGGCGCTTTGTCGCTGGGTACGGCCTCGCCAACCCCCAGGCAATCTTGGCCCAACGCTCCCTTCTTCAGCAAAGGCAACCAGATTGTCGATAATTCCGGAAACAATATCAAGTATGCTGGCACCAATTGGCCCGGCCACGGAGAGGCCATGGTTCCCGAGGGTCTCCAGTTCCAGTCCATCAGCAAGATTGTCTCGGACATCAAGAGCCTGGGAATGAACGTTGTTCGTCTCACTTACGCCATTGAGATGATTGACCAAATCTATGACAACAATGGAGTCGATATTACTCTGCAGAAGGCCTTTACGGCTGCGCTTGGCACAACCAATGGAACAAGGGTTTTGAACCAGGTGCTGGCGAACAACCCTTCGTTCACGGCATCAACGACCAGACTTCAGGTAAGGCGGGCTCCGAAGCAATCAATTTTCATGTCTGCTCTGGAAGACTAACAAAAATAGGTCTACGATGCTGTTGCTGCCGAATTGGCCAGCCAGCAGATCTATGTTCACCTCGACAACCACATTTCCCGGGGTGAGTGGTGCTGTGGTGGAGCCGATGGAAATGCTTGGTTCGGCGACACCTACTTCCCCGTCGACAATTGGGTGCGAGGCCTTGCGTATATGGCCACTCATGTAAGACGCCCCGTTCATTTCCAGCGTCGCCATACTGACTGTTTTAGGGAAAATCCTGGTCCAACCTGGTGTCCATGTCTCTGCGCAATGAACTGCGAGAGCCCACGAGCGGTGCCGCGACCGAGCCATACAACTGGCAGACTTGGTACGTCTACATCAAGCAAGCCGCAAACGCCATCAACGACGCCAACCCAGACACGCTCATCTTCCTTTCCGGTCTCAACTACGACACCACCCTCGCCCCCGTAGTCCAGGGAACTGCTCTCACTCCCGGAACGGGCGTGTTCAGCCGCGACGACTTTGTCGGATACGGTGACAAGCTTGTGCTGGAGCTGCACAACTACGCCAACTCTGCCACCAGCTGCTCTGGCTTGGTGTCGGACATTTACCAGAAGGGCTTCCAGGCCATGAACGCCACCGACCCCGCCGCCAAGAACGTCTTCCCCGTCTTGATGACCGAGTGGGGCTTCCTCATGACGGACAGCACCTGGCAAAAGACCTACACTTCGTGCTTGTCACAGTTCCTTCCCACTGGAAGCGCTGGATGGATGATTTGGGTGCAAGTCGGAAGCTACTACATCAGGTCGGGAACTCAGGACTTTGACGAGACATGGGGTGTGCTGAGCCACGACTGGTCCACCTGGAGGAACTCGGACTACGTCAAGCAGTCTCTTATCCCGATGGTGGAGGCAACACTGGCATAGGGGGTCTGGAATGTAGAATGAATGAATATTATGAATTTGGATCATGATCATCTTATTGCTCCGATTTTCTCGGCCTCAAATGTGATACACCAATGCCTATCCGTCCAGGGGCTTTCGGGCGTACACGACACGCTGTCGGTAGTAGGTGTGGAACTTGCCGGAACGAATCTCTCGTCGAAGCTGAGCACAGTAGACCGACACTTCCTCCTTTGTCCATCCAAGAATCATGTTAGCCATGTACAGAACATAGCCTTCGTAATCCTGCTCCAGAGCGGCCTGAGAAAACTGGCCAATCTCCTTGAGCCTCTCATCCTTGGCCCAGCCACCAATAGGTGCCTATTTTACATCGGTTAGTTCCCTTCCTTCAACTCTCACCCAAAATTGGAAAAAGTCTTGCCTTGAAATCCCAGATCTGAATGTCGACAAAGCCAGCTTCCTCCATGGCCTTGCGCTGCAAGTCATCGTCCAGGATGGTGAAGGTGCGGTTCAGCTTCTTGCCACCCTCGATGAAGAATTTGCCCCATTCGTTGATAGCGCAGGTTTCAGTCACGGTGCCGTCGTCACTCTCCATCATGGGGGACGCCTCGTAGCTCTCTACCCAGCCGCCGGGCTTGCAGACTCGGTACGCCTGCTTCATCAGATCATACCAGTCGCCGATGCTGCCGTAGAGGTAGCGCATGTGCACATAGTCGATGGAGTCAGGCTTGAACGTCCACTCCTGCATGCAGTCGTCGATTTCGCTTTTTTTGTGTTAGCCTAACATGTAGTGAGCTGATGGACAAGAATACTTACAAGGTCACGTTCGGGGGCACCCATTCAGGCTGGATGGGAGACAGGTCTGTCCCCACCACTTCGGCGTTGGGAAACTCGTCAGCAAAGTCACTGGATGCGTCTGGTCAGCAGTGGGTTAACAAGGGCGACGGGATCTCGTACATGGCCCAGATTCCTGTGCGAATAGATATATTAGCAGTCGAGCCGGGCAGGTGGAAATGGGTTGTACAAACCTGTGCCGGTTCCGATATCTAGGACTTTCTACTCCAGTTGTTAGCTGGGGACGATGCGTGTGAACAACAAACGGACCTCGATTTTCTCCTTCTCCAACGGAGCGAGAAAGAGCTTGCCTTTGAGGCAAAGCGACAAAAGGTGGTGGCTAAGCCAGTCAGTAAGCTCCTACTTTGTGCACATCAGGAAGCTCAGGCTCACTTGATATCCATAGATTCATTGTGGTGCTCATCGTTTGGTGTCCTACGGCACGTAAATTTAGCACAGCAAAACGAATTCCCGGGGTTTGTGCCTTAGCTTTACCAGTACTGCGTGTCGCCTCTCTCAGAGTGGTAGGTTCGGCCGTTGATGGTCCTGTACCGAAGGATGCTGGATGTGATGGAAGCGGTTGAGCTAGCCGCATCATCTCCTAACGTGGAATCATTGTCGTCCTCGGGCGCAGCCTCCTACGATGAGTCAACAATTGAAGTTCATACATGTAGACACGCAACTCGCCTCTCCCAGCTGAGCCCAGTGCTGAGCCGTGTGCAAATGGACAGTGTTTTCGCCCTCGTTTCCAGCCTGAGCAGGAGGCGATTGGGATTGGGCTGGAGGAGCGGGCGCGGGCGCCTCAGCTGGTGGGGACGCGGCCGTTGGTGGAGTTGCTGCCGAGTCAAGTCAGTCGCTTATGCTCGCCGTCGTCAACCATGCAAAGAAGCTTCTCACTGGACATGTCGGCGGCTGAATACGGGGGTTTCAATCGATTAGGTTTCAGATACAACGTCAGGAAGTTGGAATTTGCGGTGACGGGCAGAAAACCTCGCACGCTCGATCATGCGAAAGAAGCGGGGCCAACGGTTCGCAACCCTTGCATTTTGATGCGACCTTGGACGAGTCGGATGCCACGTTGACACCGCTGGAATGGAGCAGCCAATTTTAACGCCCCGAATTGGACGAGGCTAGCTCGGTCGCCTAATCGGGCCTCAATATGTTGGCGATAAGAGGAGGATCACATTACGGCGAGATGAAGAGGAGATTCTTGTCAACTCGCCCTTGACGCTAGGTTCCCAAGAATTCCATGACCTCATAATTTTCAACTTGTCTAAATTGGTTCAAGTGACTTGGGCCAGCAACCCGACTATCTGATGGGCCATCATTCGATAGATGATCCGATCAGTCTCGGTGGGTTTTGGGGGCTTTATAGATTTCCGGGCCCTTCTAAATAATATTCATCTTGAATAAATCACAGTCTCTAATGCAATCATCAATAAAGGCCGCGAAATAGGACATCGGCGGTTGTGGACGCCGACCGTGCGATGTTTGATGAGATCAGTGACATCATTGGCCTCTCAGCACTAGCGACAACGTCAGCGCACCCCTCTCTCTTGACAACGCAGAGCACCGTGGATCATCTTACTCAGACTCATTTTTAAGTTGAAATAACCCGCAACTACCTATCAATTAAATTACAGCGCTGTTGGCTGTATCAATTAGTTAGATCCAACTCACCTTTTGTTTTGTGGCATCCATCAACTGAACATTCTATCCCAATCCGTTTCGTATTCAGTCACTACGTATACCTTTATTTCAAGCACCGTAGACTTTTTTCATCTTGGTTCTTTTGTATTTGCATCATCATTACACCCTTCTGAGCACGCCAGTGCTTCTATTGGACCTCGTCCACCTCACAACTTGTGCACCTATGCCCTCGAGGTACGAGAAAAAAAGGGATCTATGCCCTCGAGGTACAAGAAAAAAAGGGATCTATTGGCTATGCCCCGACCTCACTACTCCCCCCCCCCCCCGCCCCTCCTCCTCCGTCCCTTTTCGCTCTATTCGTTTTATTTTTTTTCTATTCGTCTATTTTGGGAAGTAAGTCATATAAATCTTATGTAAATATCATATAATAATTGTCTTCTCTTTTCTCTCTTTATCTATGTAGATTTTGTACATGTATTAGTATTATTGTGAGAATTTATATTATTGTGCAATTAGTATTGTTGAGGGGTAGTTATAGGGCTATTATATATATATAGCCACCATATATACTAAAATAGAAAAAATATCCTATTAATTATAATTAATTTACTAATTATAAAGGAAATTATATTATAAGATATTACTATTCTTATTTTATAGTTTAAATAGAATATAAATAAGTATATATTTTATATTATAGGTATATATAGATTAGATTATATATATAGTAATATAATATAATAATTAAAGATTAATTCTTTTTAACCTTTAGCCTATTTTATTAATTATTATCTAATAATTAATCTATAGTCTATAATCTATAGTCTATAAAAAACTAAATTAAAAGATAAAGAAAAATAATAAATTTATTTATCCTAATATTATACTATTATTACCTTCTTTCCCTTGGCTTACCCTATATTATTATGCCATTATCTCCTATTCCTAACGAAAGTAATACCAGTATGCCCATTATACTATTAACTTGGTATGCTCTATTATCTTATTACTTATATAATCCAACTTAGCCTCCGCCTTCGCCATTATTTCCAAAATCCAATTATATATAAGGTTATTATATTTAATCTTTTCCAGTAAGATTATACTACTTAGCAATTAGCACTATGATAGCTATATATATAAATTATAAAGATTATAGCTAGAGGGCTCTACCATGCCTTCCTCCCCAATGGAGAGGCAACTGCCCTAGAGCTCTAAGGCAGCCTTTTTCAACATCTGGCCCTATACTTTGTAATTAGTGTATATATATCCTACTATGTATGGTAGACCTATTCTCTGAAATAAATACTTTTACTATGGCCTCTTTATCATATGCAAAGTAATAATATACTTAACCGGTATAAGTATAATTATACCCCTTAGTATACTAATAAAATTATAATTCTTTATTAACTCAAAATAAAGGATAATATTAGTAAATAGACTAAAGTAGATGATAATATTATTAGATATTTAATAGCCTAGGTATCTAGGGTTAAGTATAATATCTTATACCTTATAAGCTATCCTATTAACTAATTTTAAACCTTGGAATATATTAAGAATTACTATTATTAGTATATTGGGCAAGAATATAAAGATAGCTAGGATAATTACTTTACTATTATTACCAAAGCCTAATATATTAAGTGCTTTTACTTTTATGCTATGATTGCCCTTTATTATCTAATTGTGCATAGATATAAAGATATGTACTAGTAGTATTTATTATATACTATTACTATTATTACTTTTTCCTTTTATTTTTTGCTTTTTTTTCCTTTATATGTATTGTATTATAAGGATTGCCTATATATTAAGGTTCTAGTGGTTGTAGTTTAGTAGTATAATAATAACCATGCCCTCCTCCCATGCTACCCTTTAGTCCAGTTAATAGTATTAGCTATTTAGTAGATTAAGATCAGAAACTATCTAGGTCCCCCATTGAATATGACTAAGTAAAGCCTATAATTCTGGGTCTTCTATGGCGTAAACCTACTTGGTAAGAATAATAATAGTCTTAAACTTCTTTTATAAGCTATAGGCCTTATTGTATATTACTATATTAAACTTTTCCTAAGGCTTATCTTGTAAAATTGCTTTTAAGCTAATAAGAATAGTCCTTTTTATTATTAGACTAAACTAATAAAAATTACTATAGAAAAGGATAATAGGGATACTACTAAAGTTCTTATTGCACTTATATAATTAATGAATTGTATTATTAATGAAAACCAATATCTAATTGCTTAGTATACTTACTTTATTAATTATAAATAGCTATTGCTTTTTTTATATTTCTTAAGTTAAATCCTTTGGCTTTTTAATTAAAAAGATATTTTAGTAATAAGATGTATTTTTTCTTTTTTTGTTAATACTAAAATCGTAGGCTAAGTAGATTATTACCCTATTAATATTTGCTATAGTAGTCCTTAATATAGCTATAATAAGTAGCCTCTTTGCTATTCTTTTAGTATAAAATAACTCTATAAGTATTTGTATAATCTAAGATTTGCTAGTATCTTCCTTACTACCAAGGAACTAGTATAGCTAATTTGCCTCTGGTTATGGTAGATTAAGATGTATAGATGGAGGTGCTAGAGGTTGTTGTATTTAGTGCTATAAGGTTTACTATAGGGGTTACTAGTAATGGTAATAATGCTACCCTAGTCTTTAATTATAATTATTATTTACCTCTATTATACTATTATCTTTACCTTTACTATTATTATTATTATTATTATTATTATTATTGTCTTATTATCCTTGCCCTTTAAATTTACTTTTAAATTTATTTCTATTGCTATTTTTATTTATATTACTTTCTTCTCCTATTAGTAGCTAATATTCTATATCCTTAAGATGCTAGTAAATTAAAAGAAAAGTAATAGCTTACTATTTATTTAGTATATATAATAGTATAATCTCCCTTATTATATCTATAATTATGTATACCGGAAACTATATAACCACTACTATTAGATTAACTACTATTACTATAATTATATAGCCATTATACCCTATATATCCTCTAGGCCTATTATTATTATTATTATTTTTATTATTTAAGCTAGCAAGGCCTATAATCCTCTACTATACTAAATTAGCTACTCTTCTTTCCTAACTTATAATTTTTAAAATCTTAATTTCTATTAAAACCTAGGGCACTTTTATACCTAGATTTATAGTGGATATATTATTATTATAATTAGTGCTATTAGACTTATTATTCTTTACTTTATTTTCCTTATTTTCCTACTTATTTACCTCTTCCTCTACTTTATTATTTCTATCCTTCCCTATAGGTAATAATTCTTCGTCAACCATATTATATAATATATACCCAAACTATATTAACTTTTATATTATTGCTCTTAGCTCTATAGACCTTACTGTGATTTAATTAGCGCTAATTGCAGCCCGGAGAATATTAACTAAGTAAATAACCTTGTCAAACTCATCTTCGCCAAACATATTAAGATCATTATTGCCTGCATCATCACCATCACCATCATCAAATCCACCTTTATTAGCTTTATCTATATTTCCCTAGCCATTACTATTAATTATAGTAACCCTATTACCTAAGATAAAAGCCTACTATCTTATATTCTTTTTGGTATCTTTAGCTAATTTCTATAATAGCTAAATATTTTCCACTATAAAGGATATATAAGTAGGTAGCTTCTCTTTCTTTTTATCCCAAATTATATTAATATTGCCTGCCGATTAATATATAAAATTATCCTATAAAATAAAAAGGGTAAGATACTAAACTACTATTCTATTAAAATGAATGTTATTGTTAGTATACTAAAAGCTCTATTATTTTTGCTCTATAGAAAGGATAAGTTAATATAGAATGCTTACTGCTAATAATAATAATAATCTTTATTATTCTTATCCTCCCCCTCCTAGCTCTTACTACTAATATAAGAGAATAAATAACTATTAATATATAGTATATAGTAGTTATTGCAATACCGTAGAACCTAGACCTATTCCCTAGAAAAAGGGCAATTATCTGTAAAAGGTACTATTATATTGGTTAATTTATATCTTCTCTTCTTTTGGTGAACGTTAATTAGTATTAGATAATTATATAGGCATAGATCGCAAAGAGCATCCCCGCGATAGGGATAGGCATTAAGACCTGTGATTTTCATCCCTTGATTGCCAATATGGACCTCTTTATATAAAATTGCCTTAGCCTCTCCCCGTAATACAAGTACCTATAAATAAGGCTATTACTTTAGAATATACTAGTAAAGGCAATTAATATTAAAAAAGGCCTAGTATTTATTAGAAGAAAAGTCTATTGGATATCTAAGAAAATAGAAAAAGACCTTAACTTTAGATATTTCGCGCTTAGTAAAGATATAATTAGTAAGTCTTATAAAGAACTAATAAGTCTTATTTATCTTAGTATTATAATAATGACTTTTAGTAGTATTATTTAACCCTAGTATAATCTTATTATTGGATTAGGCTATAAGCATATGGAAATACTCTATAGCCACTACCATTTGCTTTTACATCAGATTCTTTACCTTAGTTATATAATTAGTAAAATAATAGATTAATGCCAAAGTCTTTACTTGTATAGTAATAAATAAAAGATTATAGTTATATCTTAGTCCTATAGCCATAGCCTTATTCCAATAATTAATCTATAAATACAATCTCCTAATATAAAAAACCCTATAATAATTAAAAAAGGTATACTTAACTAGCTTCCTTAGAAACTTAAACCAATATAAATTATATTAATCCTCTATACTATTCCTCCTTGCTTTAATAGTATATTTAAAATAAGTTAGTTAATAGCAATATATCTATAACAAGCCTACACAAAAATTAGACTTATCATCAAATACTATATTTAGAATATCCATATCACTAACCAATAGTAGTATATTAATTACATAAGACCCTTTTTCTTTTATAATAATATAATATAATACCTTATTAAGATCCTAGATAATAAAAACCATAATATTATTAGTATTATTATTTAATTAGGTAAAGAAAAAAAGGCCAATATAGTAACTATAGAGCAAAAAGAATATCACTACTATTACTTACCTTAGAGAATATATTATCAAGGTATTACATAATCTTCTCATAATTTTCTTATTCTTCCTTAGAAATATCTTCTATTTTTATTTTAAATAGTAAACTTAGCCTAATATTACCATATAGCCAAAGTAAGCCATAAGCATATAATAAACCACATTAATTAGTCTTTATAGCTATAAAGTAATAGCTTACATGACTAAATATAGATTTCTTGCTAATATTAATATAATATTTAAAAAATAGTGACATTTTATAATGGAAAAAAATGGCTAAACTTATAGGATTAGAAATAGATAGCTATTTATGCTTTATAGAATTATTAAGTAAGTCTAAAAATAACTCTATAACCTTATAATCGTGTTTACAATAAGCTAATATCTTGAGCTTCGTAGGGTTAATAATATTATTTAGGTTTATAATAAACTATATCACAAGGAGACCATAACGGATAATTATAGACTTGATTTTACACTATAGGCTTAATCACAACTCCCGGGATATTAATTACTAAAAACTATACATAAAAATATTGTGGATTAGCTCTAGTACGTATAAATCCTTTGTTTTCCTATTTTACTATAGCTTCTCTTATACAATCTTTATCCACTCTAGTATTATTTCCTATAGTAAACATTTAATTTTAGTAAATAACTAATATCCTATACTTACTATACTAATATCTTAATTATATAATTAAATCTCTATATTAAAGATTAAAAATATAAAAAAATAATAATAAATAAACTATCTACTATAATAATTAAAAATAATTTTGGCCTACTTATTAAGACTTATATTATATAATAAAATAATAAACCCTAAGTATATATCTTTATTAGTAAATAGAGATTAGCTTATTAAGTGGCTTTAAGTTTTTTATAACTATAACTAGGTATAACCCCTGTAATCATATCTATATCTATGGCTATGACTATAACTATAAGTAGGGCCATAATTATGGCTATGGCTATTATCCCTAGATTGTCTCTATGGTTTATTTTTAGAGCTTATAAAAGATAATCCTAGACTCTACTATTGCTAAGAAGTACTCTCTCTATTCGCATTAATAAGCTCCTCCTTTATTATCTGCCGCCGCTATTAATAATCTCTCTTTTTATTATCTATTCTCTTACATATAAGCTATAAACTACCTATATTATATAGAAATAGTATAGGAAAAGCTTTTAGAAATACCTATAGCTCAAAGGTATTAGTAAATCAATTACTATAGCTAATACAAATATATATTTCTTTGTTTGGTGCCCTATAGTTACTATCTTATTGAATATTTATAGTAGATACCTTATTAGTTAATTTAGGCCTACTAGATCTTAATTAATCACCATATAGTTCTATACTAGCCCCCATGGCTTTAAATAAAAACTATAGCCCTTTAGTATTATCTTGATTTATATTAGAATCTAGAAGAAATATTGCGGATATAGTAATAGTATTTAGACTACTAATATTATCTAGCTCTTAATTATATTTATTATTTTCTTTATCTTTATTATTATAATTATTATTACTATAATTACCAGCCATAATAGCTCTAACTTAATCTACCATATCTTTATCAAACTCCCTAAAATTATCTTCCTTTTCTACACTATATACTATTTCCTATACCTTTTCCTATTTTACTTCTTATATTACCCTCTTTTATCTTTGCCTCTTATTAATATAGAGCCTATTTAGTATAATATAAGTATTAATAGGTTCTATTTTATTTTAATCTTTTTTCTTATCTACCCCTTAGTCAGCTAAAAGAACAATATATCTAGTCTAAACTATCTTATTAACAATAGGCTCCTTATAAGTTAAAAGATTATATATAATATCTAGAATATTATCCTAGGAATTACCCTAATACTCTATTTCTATTATATTAATTTTAATATACTAATAAAGGTAATTATTTTGCTTAAGCTATACTAATACCCTTTCTACCTTTTAATGCCTTACTATAAATAGCTTTAATAAATCTTTATATACTAGCTTATTACTGCTATACTATAAGATATAGACTTTATTAAGGGCTTTAATAAATAAATAAAAAAAAACCTTAGTAATAATATTCTATATATTATTTGGAAATATTATAATATATTTATGTTTATATATTAGATAGTATAGCTTTTACTATTTCTTATTTACTTTATTATTATTACTCTCCCTAACACAATAAGGCCAATTGCATATATTATATTGTATAACCCACCCATAGTATATGTTCAATCTAATTAGCTTTTCCTCTATTAATATTAAGCCTTAAAGCTTTTCCAAATATATATATTTATAACCTAATCACTAATAAACCTATATAATTATACTTAGCTTACCCTTTACTATCTTTTTATAGTAAGTCTTATATACTATAATAGCTTAATTAGGCTTAAAACACTCTATATAAGAAAATAATGGTTTTGAGCTATAAGTTAAAGATAGCAAACTATTATTAATATCTGCCACCTATATATTCTACTTTGCCCAAGGGATCTTAATTACATCCTACTCTACCATCTTTTAATAATATATTCTATAAATATATAATAATATAATGGCTTTATTATAAAGAGTAAGATAAAAGTCTTAAACTACCAATAACTATATCTCTCTAGAAACAAATTTATACTATTTAAAATTATCAGCCATTTACTCCTTATCACAAAATTCACAATTAAGCCAAATAAGCTTCTTAGTAATATTATCAACTAGCTTATCAATATCCATTTTATTAAATAGCCTATCGCAATTTCTTAGAATACCAGCCTACCATCTTAATAAATATACTTAATAACGACTAGCTTAAGTTCAATTAAGCTAAGACTAGAACAATTAAACTTAAGTTAATCAATTATATTCAAGCCAAACCCACTTCCACCCTCTTCCTAATAATTTTTTAAAGCCATATTAACTCCTTGACGGAGGTATATCTAAGGCTAATAGCAAAAATAGTAATAATAATAGGGAAGTTATACCTAATCTATCTATATTATATACTAAAATATCTATTAATAACTCCCTATTTAATAAAAATACTCTAGATTCCTACTATATAACAATAGTAAATTCAATAGTTAACTCCTCTATAATAAAAATAGACATAAAAAGACTAATATAGAAAATTTCAATATTATAAATATTAGAACTATACAGGCCCCTATATTCATACTCTATCACCACTAAATCCAAATTAGAGAGACTTAATAATCTAATTAATTATATAATGCTCTTTATAGGTATATTAAAGCTTATAGGCAGAGCTAAACCTACTAATATTGCTCCACCAAAAGCCTTTTAACTTATTTACATACCTAAGCTACTCAAAAATATAGAATATATTATTATTATAATATCTAGATTATATTAACTCATAGAAAAAAATAATAATACAAGTATACCTTTAATTTATATAGGTGGAGAAATAAATTAAAATAATATTTACTTAATAAATATATCTTAGATACCTTAAGTTATAGTAATAGTTAAAAGTAAAAGCCTATCCTAAAACTCCTCTATAAATAAATAAACAAATATAAGCTAGTTTTCCTTAATTCCATTAACTTAGCCAATTAAATCAATCAATAAATAAGAATTATTAGAAAGCCTAACCTAATTCTATAACTTCTAGAGAAAATAGTTAAAATAGCTAAATAAAGAATTTTGTAAACTCTAAAGATTCTAGAAATATTATCTTAATTAGGCAAATAGTATATATCCTAGTACTTATCTATACTATTTTAATCATAAAAACAAAGAATTTCCTATAATTTAGATTTTCTAATTTAAATACTTTAATAATAAACTAATACCTAAAGAAAATATACTTTAGGCCTTTAAGCCATCTAATACTTAAAAGCCATTCTACCATTAATAGTTACACAACCACTAAAATAATTCTTAGATACTCCTTAAAAGCGACCTAAACCTAGTATCCTTGTCGCCAGAGCCTATATCTTGGCCTTTAGGCATATCTTTGCCTATATTACTATAATATAATATAACCTTAGATAACTCTAATAATATTATTAACTTAAAATTAATATATACCCATTAATAATTATATTAACATAAGCAATAATATAAACATTATCCCCCTTTACATACACACACACACACACATACACACACATAATTAATAATTCACTATCTACCACAAAATATAAATATCTTCTAGTAATAGCTAAATATAACCAATAATTTACTATATACTTATATATAAATATATACAAATAATCCCAAGATCTAGATATAATATTCTATCTTTTCTATATATTTATATTAGTAATATCTATATTTCCTTTATATTTCCCTATACTTACTATACATTACCTTTATACTTCCTCCTTATCTCCCTATAGCCACACTAATAAATAATATAAATTAATTTGCAATACATTAAGATATAAAATCCTAGAATCTAAAACTAATTTACTTAAGCACTACAAAAACAATACAATACATAGCAAACCTTAAGTATAATACTACTATCACATAACTACTAAGATACTATAAATCAATCTATATATAAGCTATTATTTATAAATATGTAATAGTATATATAGAAAGATGGCTATAAGTTAATGCTTTTGGTTAATGTACCTAAGGTATTCTATAATTTCCTATTTCAAATAATATATTCTAAAATCATAGGGAGTTTGGCATGCCCTGTACTATGACCATAATCTAAATCCTATTAGACTCCTGCTAATTCTTAAATTTAAGAATTAGCTATAGTATTTATAAACTAAATATAAATACTATTATTTATCCCCTTGTGTTTAAGTAGATCCATATACTTACTTATATTTTCATATTCTTATATTTATCTTTTATATTTTTTCTATAGCTATAGTATATAGTAAATTCTTTTTATTTTAATCTTCCTCTTAAGATAATAGCCAAAATATCTCTTTATTATTATTGTCTGCCATTGTAAGAGGATTATATATTTATAAATCACTAAGATCTCAAAAAAGACTAGAATTAGCTTTTAACTTGTTATACTTTGTCTTTACTAAGCAAATCCTAAGGAAAAATAAGCCTAAATAGCTTATAAAGGGCATAAACTATAAAATCATTAGATAAATACACCTACCTATTATACCTTTTATATAGTTTGGTTTAGTATATTCATTTCTTTTGGCTAATAAAGGCAAATATAATATACCTTCCATCTATTTTAACATAAATATTATAGTATATGGTATAAATATTTATCTAGATAAATAGAAATATATATGGTTTCAATTGACTTTAATAATATATTACCCTTATACATTAATATAGGAATTTGATAAAATTAATAGAGTTTAAAAGAAAAAGGGAAAAGTAATTAATTATACTATACTAATATTAATAATCTATAATAACTATGCCTAGCCATATATCTACTTTCTCTCTCTATATTCTAATAAAGCAAAAGCCTATAACTAATACCTTTTAGAATCTCAGACCACCTATTCACAAATCAAAGAGAATTTCCTTATATACTATCCACTACCAACTTTCATAGAATTATTATTAGACCAAGAATAGCATTATTAAAAATAGACCAACTCCCCCAATTCAATAGCATAGACCTTAATTATTACACCATTATAAACCTTTTCACCTACCTAATACTAAAACACAATAAATCCCCTCTATACAAAAATACCTACCTTTTCTAAATCCTAATTATCTTACCTATTAAAATCTAACCCTACTTAATATACTAATCAAAGATAATAAACAATAAGGAATTATAGTTTAAAGCAAAAAATAAAATATTATACTCTAAAAAGATTATTAGTACCCTTAACCATAGCTTAATAAAGAATTCTCCATATAATTCTAATTATATCCTAATTATTACATTAGATAACTACAAATAAATCTTAGGGGCTTTATTAAGATCTTTTGCTAAAATAAAGAATAAACCATAATTCTCTACTCCCAAAAAGAAAAAACCTTTTATAGTACTTAATCTAAAATCAAAAACCAAGTATTTTATAAGAACCTATCCTTTTATAAGACTAAGTAATACTACTTAACCAATTACCCTATTACCATTACTATTATTATAGAAAAGTGCCCAAGCTTACCCTAGTTTATATATACTAAATAACCTTAATTTAAAGGAAATCCACTAAGACAAAAAAAAAGAAATAATAAAATCTTTATTCTTAGATAATAATAAAGATCTATATAATATATTACTACTAATTAATTTATGCCCTATAATATCTATATTTACACCACTAATACCTTAGCAAACTATAGTACCCATCATCCCCTTTAATAATACTAATAAAGCTTAGTTAATAAATATAGTACAAAGCATTAATAATAATAAATCTACTACTAAGGATCACCCATCCAACAATAATAATAAGGATAACTTATCCAACAAACACAAATCAAAAACAATATCCCAAAGTATAAAAGCTATATCATCTACTACAATAGATAAGCCCGGCAATCAATCTATACACACAAGAAAACCAATTAAAAGGATATAAATATAGCTAAGAGATCTTTAATCCTATTATACATAATTTCTTTCCGTACTTTAATACCTAACCTTAGGTATTAACATTAGTCTTAGATATTTATCTACATACACATCATCACTTTTCCATTTTACTTCATTCCATATTCCATAATAAGGCAATCATCAAATATTCCTACCATCATTATTAATCTTCATTTATTACTACCATTATTGTAAACATCGACATTATATATCAGCATTATAATTTATTGCCTATTATCGCATTTTCCTAAGCTCATGCCTCAAGGGCCATAGATAGCGGCAATAGCCAGTGGCTTGCTACGGGCTGTTGCTGCCATTCTCATGTTAGTATAAGGCACCAGGGCTTTTTAGTCAAAACGAAACCTAATTGGTGAATTGGAAACCGTTACGAGTTTGGATGGGTCAGTACTTGTAGCGGGGTTGCAGCCGATCTGACAATGACGTTAGAGCTCGCATGGCTTACTGAAAGCGAATTGCTTCGCACCCAATTCGACAGTTTCGCCTATGCATCTAGATTATCCAGAATACCAACAGCTATGGAACCCATCGCCAGTTAATATGTGTTTCCAACAGTCTGACATCCCTGTAGGAGCCTGCAGTCCTGTGCTTACCTCCAAGTGACAACACGTAACACACACTTGAGTCGTCGCCACTGCGCGCACGAACAGAAGTGCATCTACGTGAACCATAAACTTATATAAACCAAAGGTTGCATCGTCTATTTTATTTTCAAAATTATCCAGAGTATTGTTATTCCGTCTCCCAAAACCACCTTGTATACCCACAAAATGTCGGCTTCGTCCATCTTCAGCACAGCCAACCTCCTGCAATTGGGAACCGCACTCTTGCGTGTGTCTCCTCTTATTCTCTCCTCGGCATCTTTGATGTACTGCTGGGCTCAAGATGTCTTCTTCGGAGCATTTCTGCACCCAGAGCTGAGCAAGGATGAGGCCCATCCCAGCGGCGAATATCTTCCAGGATACATGCACGTAGTCCTAAAGCGTGCACTTCGTGGCATTCTCTTCACCTACCCTCCCACGATGCTCCTTTCGATTGCCAACGGCTTCAGTAGCCAAAGCCCCGAGATTCGCAATCTCTATTTTGGAGCAGCTGCTCTGAGCGCTGCTCATTTTTACTGGGGCCCCCTCATGATGGCCAAACTGCACTGGATTGAGGATCCCAAAAATGCTGGGCCGGTGGCGGAGAAGGAGATGGAATCCTGGTTTCCTCACCATCATAAACGAACATTGCTAGTCAATGTCCCCGCATACATTTGTATTTTAGTAGCAACATTGGGAACAATCGCAGAGGGGTTACGGTGAAGTTGAATTTAGGTAGTTGCTACAGACGTATTGGTAAATATAAGTTTTAGTTCATAAGTGAAATCTGTTTTTTTTTTTCTTGTTTCTTTGTTTCAATTTAATTTTGGCTGCGCACTTGGTTGGAGCCCATTGATGAGAACAATCAATTGTGCACCGTTGGCTACGCAATCTGTTCCCACAACTTTGGAGGCCAGTCGGCACAAAAATTATACGACCAAAGGTGCAAGTATTTATTATTCCTTTAAATATATTTATAGATTCAATTAACCAGCTCAATTAATCTTTCTACATTGCTGTCCTTTTCTGGTCCGCTAGAAGGTCCTTCGATACCTTTGTCCAGGGTAGCATTGGCGCTGATGTCATTTCGCTACGCCAAAACAGTCAGTGTAAACTGCCTACGGAACAGCCGGAAATGATGGACCTGGACTCGACCAACTTGCGCGCATGTAAAATTAGACGCGAGAAGACAGTGCATTTAAATATCTGAAAATCTATTTCAGCACCGACTCAATTCATTTTCAATTGAGAAAAAACACCTCTCGCCCCGTCTTCCCATGATGTAAGCGGAGATACAGCCCTAACTGCAATGCGACACACGACGGACGCAGGGATGGACGAAAAACCCCAGGCCTCTAATTCCCGGACAATGATCAGTGGCGTGCTGCGTCCGGCGATAGACGGGAGGCGTCTGATTGGGCGCGTCCCGAGCGCGCTAGGAAGAGATTGGCAACTTATTGGCCGGAATGGTGCTAAAACTGGGACGCGAGATTGGGGGTGCGGTGATGGTTCATGCCAAAAAAGAGAGTTAATTGACGTGCAATTGCGGGTTCAATGGAGACGATCCTTGGCTTGGCCTCGGGAACTACAGGGAGAAATTGTGCATGTGAGCTGTATGAAGCCATTATTGAGATATATAAAAGCGTCTTTCGACGAGAAGCACCGTCTCTCGTCTCGTATTGAGAAGAAGCCTGCCGCCCTCGGTGTGGATCGGGGTGGGCCGGAGCGGTTATTAAGCAAGCCCCTCCACCCTGTGGCATCGAACCACAAGTCTTATTATAGGCGCCGCCGGGTCAGCAACCTCTCTCTTCTCTTGGACGCTGTATATCCGCACGCCCACAGCCCGTCTTCAACACCACCAGAGAAAGGAAAAAAATATGCGCGCGACGCTCCGTAGGTCTTGCAATGCCTGCGCAAAGGCTAAGCACGGGTGCGATCTCCGGACTCCGCGCTGCTCCCGCTGCATCAAGAGAAAAATCAGCTGTAAATATGCAAACGAGCCCTTGACCTCGACCCCGGACTGTAAACCGCCCGCTATCAGCCACACCAGCGCAGTCCCGGTACCTACGGATGAGGCAAAATCTACGACTACGTTACAGGATTCCTCGACAGGTCTATTGACGTTGGCAGACGCGTCTTTCGATCCCTTCGATTCCTACCCGCCAACAAGACTTCCTCGCGCACATGCTCAGCGTCTGATACACCATTGTAATTTTTGCCCCGGCAATTTATATCTCTACCTGATAGACATGGCTAACGTTACTAGTTCTATCCTCCATCGCATTCCAGTACTACCCTCTGGACCTCAATGCAGACTCCAATCCCTTCATCGTCTCGTGGTGGCCGCTGACCCTTGCCGACCCAACGCTGTTCCACGTCTCGTTGCAAACGGCGTCCCTTGATGAAGAATTGCGCGCTCAGAAGGGATTTCCTATATCTGAGCTTCTCATGGCCGATTCTGTCTCCTTGGTGCGACAAAAGGTGGTGGACTCGACCACGGCGTTTCGAGACGAGACTCTGAATTCTGTCGTCACCCTGGCTGCCATTGAGGTGAGCAGTGTTGCCGGTTTCCTCCTCCGGGTTACAAAATTCTGACTTGGTGTTTAATAGCACGGAAAAGGAAACATTGAAGCGAGCAGGATGCACATTGCAGGGGTTAAACGAATGGTTAGCGTGAGGGGAGGGATCGACGAGCTCAAGCGAACAAGTCCGCTTACCGCGAGAATGGTTTCCTGGTGAGAATTTCATTCCAAAAAGTCGAATATGACGCTAATGGCGCGAATTAGGGTCTCTATGCTTGTTACAGGAACCCCTCAATTCCAAATCCAAGACGACTTTGGCTTTGGGAGAGGGCTCAGCCCAATCCTGCAGTGGCAGCTCGCTTCCACCAGCATCAGCTCCGAGGATGCTCTCGACGACTTTGATATTGATCCCGCCATCAAAAATATTCTGGGTCGCCTCCAAAGCATATTTCACCAACCGCAGTCTTCAAATCTTACCAACACCGAATTCCATGACCTGACGTGTTTTGTCATTCACAAGCTGCTGCTGCTGCCGCCGCTCACCACCACAGCGGGCCAACCTGAGCTTTCGGAATGTTTGCGATACGCAATTGTGCTCTACATGTTGACGATTCACGGAACAACATATTATTCTCACATGCACCTGACTGCAGCATTCGTGGGTCAACTCAAGCAACACCTCACAATGCTGGCTACTCTGGATCACGCCCATGACCCTCTCCGGATCTGGTGTCTTTCTGTCGGCATGGCGGCTGCCTTTATCCCGACGGATTGCCAGTGGTTCAAGGACCAAGCTTACGTTGCCACGGCGGCGCTTGGCTTGCGCACATGGGACCAAATCAAGTGCCTCTTGGAGGGCATCCTGTGGGTGAGATGGCCGCAGACGGAACTTTTCGAGCGGCAGTGGGAACAAGTCCTGAAGCTTGGGCCAACGTGAATCAATCTCAAGGGCGCACGGCTCGTTGCCGAAATGTCCGTGAAACTCAGGGTGTGGTCGCGTTGGCGAAGCATCTCTTATTCGCATCGTGATTCGGAGTCTAGTCCTCATTAGGTCTAGACTCCGCACGCCCAAGACACTGGGAAATATGGGGCCTCAGCACGGTTCATGGCGCGACAAGTTGGCTAACCCCTGGTCTCTCATCGGAGTCTAGTCCAAATCGGCTGATGATATCTGCTTTTGATCGAGAAAACCATCACGGCGGGAGACTCGTGCGATCTGACCATGGGGCATTTGGGGGACTCGTACCTCTTCGGGAGGGCCCGGCAGACGTCGTGTTCTCCCTCAGGCAATTCCCCAGCCCCTACTCGACGCGAGCGCAGCACACCCGCCAGCCCCTGTGCGTATCCGAATACGCCTGCAAATCACCCGATCCTTATAAAAAGGTCCTGCTGCCAGGCTTTGTTTGATGGACCAGTCACCAAGCGCCGATTTCTCCTCTTATTTTTCGATTAGAGGATCTGTGCACAATCATGGCGACCGTTGTTGAGGGCGCAATTGCGTCTGCTGTGGGCAATCACTCCTCCTTCACGCCCAATGCATCCAGTATCAAGGCTGATGGTCTCTTGTCGACCTATTTTCCTGAGTTGAATGGCTTCCAATGGGCCATCACAGTATTGCTACTACTGATTACCTATGATCAATGTATGTTTTGGATAATCTGGAAATGACGACAGACAGGTAACTGACATCTGTTAGTCATGTACATCAAGCAAAAGGGCTCAATAGCTGGGCCCATGTTCAAGATCCCTCTCACAGGACCATTCTTGCAAGCCCTCTACCCCAAGTTTGATGCTTACTTGAAGCAATGGGCGAGTGGCCCTCTGAGCTGCGTATCAGTCTTTCACAAGTAGGTGTCTACGAACCCCAATTGAAGCGTCGGCGTTGCTGACCACCTTCAAGATTTGTTGTTTTGGCTTCGGACCGTGATATTGCACACAAAGTCTTCAAGTCTCCGACATACACAAGGCCGTGCCTCGTCCCCATCGCCATCGAAATCATGCGACCAACCGCATGGGTCTTTCTGAATGGAAAAGCCCACGCCGAGTTCCGAAGGGGATTGAACGGTCTATTTACCAACAAAGCGATTGCTACCTATCTCCCAGTGCAGGAGAAGGTCTATGACGATTACTTCGACAGATTTGTCGCTGCTAGCGAGGCCAATGGAAACAAGCCAATGAAGTTTATGGGTTTCTTCCGAGAGATCAACTGCGCTCTGTCCTGCCGAACCTTCTTTGGAGACTACATTTCCCAGGATGCCGTCAAGAAAATTGCCGACGATTTCTACCTCGTCACAGCTGCCCTCGAACTCGTCAACGTCCCCTTCTCCATTCATGTTCCATACACCAAGTGCTGGTGGGGCAAGCGCATCGCCGATGCTGTCCTGGCCGAATTCGCACGTTGCGCCGCCGCATGCAAGGCCAACATGGCCACTGGCGCGAAGCCGACGTGCATCGTCGACCAATGGGTTCTGCACATGATGGAGTCTAAGAAGTACCGCGATAGAATCGCCGCTGGCGAGGTCGGAATTGAGAAGCCAACTAACCTGATCCGCGAATTCACCGACGAGGAAATCGGACAGACAATGTTCACCTTCCTCTTCGCCTCTCAAGATGCCTCCAGCAGCGCCACCACTTGGCTCTTCCAAATCCTCGCCCAGAGACCCGATGTCATGGAGCGCCTCCGAGAAGAGAACCTTGCCGTTAGGAACGGTGACCGCAACCGTCCCTTTGAGTTTGAAATGTTCGACTCGCTCACCTACACCAACGCCGTCATCAAGGAGCTTCTTCGCCACCGCCCGCCCGTTATTTTCGTTCCATACCTCGCTCTCAAAGAGTTCCCAGTTACACCCAACTACACGGTGCCAAAGGGTGCCATGATCATTCCCTCGTGCTACCCAGCTCTCCATGACCCCGAGGTCTACCCCAACCCAGACAGGTTTGACCCCGAGCGATGGATTACAGGAGACGCCGAGTCAAAGACGAAGAACTGGCTGGTATTTGGCACTGGCGCGCACGATTGTCTTGCGCGCAAATATGTGCCGCTTACTATGGCGGCGATGATTGGGAAGGCCGCATTGGAGCTCGACTGGGTGCACCACGCTACGAGCCGCTCGGAAGAGATTCGAGTCTTTGCGACATTGTTCCCTATGGTATGTTTATTTCCCTTATTAATTGTGATGCAGTTACTCATTGGTATTATAGGACGAATGCCCGCTTGTTTTCTCGAAGCGCAAATAGATAGGAGGACGAACTGTACACGTTGGATAGCGGGATGAAATATTAAAAAGGGTCACAGTAAAATTGTCATCGGTAATTGATGACAGAAATATTAAATAATAATTTGAGTTTCTTTGCACCAGAATATCTAGTTCCACGTGGTGTGATTCAGACCAATGCGGTGACCTCTTGACGTTTCCCATCACTCATCCTGACTGGCTTTAGGTTCCAACACAATAACGCCCCAACTTTTACGGTCTTGTGGTATCCTCCTCCGATAGCCTTTGAAACGTCTGCCGAGAAGTATATCCAATATTCTAAACCCTCGTCGTTGATTGCAATAAGCTGCTTGTTATTGAAGTAGCTTGAGACTCAAAAATTTGCGTCCGTTTTGCATCATGAGCCTGGGTATTATTGGTGGCTGTTGAAAAGGAATGCTCGTGTAGTTCAACACGGCATTATCAAGGTAAAGGCGGTTTCGAAGTTCGCAATAATCACTGTATATTCCTCCCGTGCAGCTTTGTATGTAGTATCTCTGGCCTTGCAATGCCTTGTTCTGCGCCTGCTCCGCGCCCGCTGGTGATAATCGCGTTTGCCGTATCCGAGTTGTAAATGATGAGCAGAAACTTCGAATTATTGCATTAATCAGTGGTTTGAGCTGTTGAGTTCGAGTCGACAGACAGATCCCATAATCGTTGATATGTTTACTTTTTCATAATGTGATCCACGGCGTGTGTTTCAAAACTCTGCACGCCTCCAAAATCCCCAGGGTATCCAGCGTATGCTTCGCTATTATTTCCATATTGGCTGCTCACTCGACCTCTCCCCGCGACAGAAACACTCGTGCCAAACGTGGTGAGTGGGTATGCCCGTGATTGGGGCTGGGTATCATTCTGCAAGTGTTCCTGAGAGTCGTCACCCATTATGCTGTCCATCCTGTAACCGTCCTCGGCTAGCCTGTTGTAAGGCCTGCTATTCGTCGTAGATAATTTCCCATTTTTTGATGCGCCAGTGCCTTCGTAACCCTCGCCGATAGTTGGGTAGGACTTGATCGTGGTGGTTGGCATGCCAAGATGTCTCTTGATTTTTCGAATCACGCCACACTCCTGCAGAATCTTCGGGACGGAAGGGATGCACAAAATGAAAAAGCCACAGGAAATCTCGGATGAGGCCCAGAACAATAGTGATGCAAGCGTATAAGTGCTGTCGTCGGTGTTTTTGCTCATGATCGTAACTGCCAATCTAGCAGCAGCGGAAACACAGGCACTGCGGCCAAGGGCTCAGCGTTAGCCAGACATTGAAGGATAGGTGGGCGGAGAGGGGATTAGTCAAAGACGAAACCTACATCAAGCCTAAACTGAAAACAATAGAAACTCCTAGGCGTTTTTTTGGTGTCATGTTCAACCGCCAAATCTTTTGTTGCGGTAAGAGAAAGATAGCAAGATCACCTGCAAAATTGACAGATGCGACGGCTACTTGAATGGCGTATACATTCCAGCACAGCCAGGTTGTGTTAGTCCCAGATACAGCACATTGTGTATTCAATGCCACCATGATGACAATACTTGCGGACACCTGCGTGATGATGACCACGATGCTGATCCACCAAAAAGGGCTTTTTACCATATCGCTGACAATAAAGATGCGACACCATTCTACCAGAATTGCGGCTTTTAGCGAAGGCAGAGCCACGGCGAAGCACATGCCGAAAATGACCATCCACTATTCCTTGTTAGCACGAATAGCAGAATCTGTCACGGTGGGCCTACGTGTTGCGCCTGTAATAGGTCTCGATAATACATATCCCACTGGTGCACAAAGTATCCTGGAGTGCCTCTGAATTCGATCATTGCGTACACACATCCCCAGAAGCCGCCCTTTATGGTGTCAAATATTAGCATGTTGTATTCATTGTATTCCAAAGAGGCAGCATACATAGGCGATGAGAGTGAGAGCTGTATTCATTACGCATTAGTGGTAGTCCTGGGATTACTTCGACTCGTAGGAGCGGGGAATAGAAGAATGAAAATGTCACCCACCTTCCTCAGTCTCGAATTTCCGTAACAAAACAAATCTGCTGTATAAACGTAAAATGACACAGATGGTTGAGAATGTCGTGCAAGCAATGATGACTCCCGTGGCGAGTTCATTCTGGTTACTGGGACTGTCGAAATTTGCCGTTGTACCCGCTGGCGGTGAAAGGGCTGGCGAGTCGAGATCCATTTCGCTGGAAGCCGCTGCAGCCACCTCTGTGGGAGGTGTATGTTGTGGCGCCCCCTACGAACGTGGATTGGCTTGACAATCACGTTAGTGGTTGCAGCAGGAAGTGGGAACAGTGATTATTTATTTCGCGGCAGAGCAGGTGCAGGGGTATCAAAGTGTAATGTCCCCCCCAGCGTCGAGACCAACGAGTCGATGAAACAAGATGCCTCCTAGTGGATGTATACCCCTGCTTGGGTACCGTGCCATCTTAGACTAGGCATATACCCGAAAAGCCGCTTTGTAACATACGACATAGTCTAAGTTTTTACTGGACAGGCACAGCTACTCATCGCCAGGACGCACTTGCTGGGCAATAGCAACGTGATAGCATAAGTACATGTGCTTGCGGAAGAAACACTGGCCTTGTATCATAATTTCTCTTTCACTCGCATGACTTATATTTCGTTCCATCTCTTCAAAGTACATAAAAATCCGTGTATTGACTGAATGGTGCATCTTGGTAGACATGCAATACAAAATTTTCACCACTTGTGATGATCAGGGACGGCCAGACACCCTCTTCAAAGTGATCGACGCAACCAATCGCCTTTCCGAAACTTATTTTATTAGTTTGCTACCTAGATAGCGGTAAATGGGCGGATGAAACCGCGGGGTCCGAAAAAGGAGCCCCCTAAACATGCTGTCAACCCGCTCCATACGAGGTAGGTGAAGATTTACAACGGCCCGGTAAAAGTGCCCGGCTTCAGCGAGGGTATCCCGGTAGGAACTAGGCCCGAAATTTCCTTGCAAGTCATGCCGTCGGCAAGCAAGGTCTTTGTAGGGCCTAGGCCGGAATGTGAGAAACCCGCCCGATCAGTGCCAGCTGGATTTACCGGCATTCCTACTCTGGCTGCATTGCGAAGCGGGGGTTTCAATTTAATATTCCACTGGAATTGTAAAGACGCAATCATGTACGTCGTCGGTCCATCAAAAATAATGTAGCTTGGCTAGCCAGCAACTGTTCTAGCAGGCTGAAGCATCAGGGTACAGCAAGACACAAAATATCAAGACATTGATCAGGAAAGCAAAGTAATCTACTGGTGTTGAACGGATCTAGTACCGCGGAAGTGCGAAGAGAATGGGAAGCATCGAGACTGAACCTGCTCACGCGCGGCAGGCCTAGTGTTAAAGCCACGAACCTCCAGTGTAGGTTTGCTGCTGGAACTAATGAACAATTCTCCCAGTTCCATGCTTTAGACCCAGAGAAACATCTGAGCCGATTAATAAGCAAAGGATCATCTATCTCTCAGGAGATATGAGCTTGGGTTGAGGAAAGGGAGCGGCGTGGCCGATTTAAATGTTTCGTGGCTCGGGGACCATTAAGCTGTCATGCGGGGACCTTCGGCGACCCGTCGGGGACCCACTTCGGCGATTCAACTTCGATGGTTCCCGCCCGACGATCCAAGCACAATTGTGCCAAGGAGCATTGTTCCACGGCGAATGATTCAATCAGCTAAGTTTTTTTCTTGGTATTGAACTGATGCATTAAAATTGGGATCAAATCACCCATTTATCTACCTCTACCGTAACCTCTTGCTTACACGGCGTTCTGCTTGCACCCTCTGTCGCCGGTGGGGTCTTAACGGACAGGTCGACGAGAAAGCCCGCTTGAAACCTGTCAAGGTTTGCTAGCGCACAATTCACCCATCTCCCCGACGAATCGAAACGAATCAGGGGAATGGCGTGCCTGATTAATATTGCTTCCGCGTAACTGGCCGAGAATCCCCGGGCGTGCACTAAACTTTGCGGTATCCCGCCAAGCCACCACCCCCGGTGGTACGGAGTGGATCATGTATTGAGTTCGACCAAAACACCAACTCCCCGAACAAGTACTCAGAGCCGTGTATGATGCGCTACACGAGAGACGACTGTGAAAAAGGGGCCACCCGATGTTACACAGAGGTCCTGCCCCACAGGCTAAACTTTGGGTGGTTTAGTGCGGCCCGAACCGTAACGCGAGACCGAGCTGGCTGACAAAAAGTGCTGATCGTTGTGCACCAACGCTGCTTTGGTCCTCGCTAAGCGATGAGTCTTGGGCTGAATAGTGAAGGAGCAAACGAAGTAAGTCATTACAATCTAACTATGACTAGAAACGTACACTGATCTGCAGAGCGGGTTTGTGAGACACGCCCGAGCGCAGAGCACCGCGATGGAAACGTACCCAATTCCCGATTCCCAATTCCTCAAATCCTCCATTTGGTCGGTGACCATCGGTTAGCACCAACCACTATCAGGCGCCACAAATGAACCTATACTCCCACCTCTAAATGCCTTACAGGTTCATGAATATTGCCAAGCGCTCTGATGGAGAGAATGCTGTCTCCGACACGCATATGCATCAACATTGTTGGCTGAGAAAAGGCCAAATATGACAATGATGGATTCGAGAGATGGCGAACCAACCGAATAGACACATACCATTCCTACCAATCTCCCCGGCTTGTTGAATTACACCCTTTGGGCCGGGTGCAGTTTGACATTGAGCTGACCCTTGTTCCAAAGCACATAAACCTCTTGCTCGTTCCAATGGCTGCTGTCGGGCATAATTTCCAAGTCAAACTTCCACAAAACTCGCGCTAGAATGACTCGCATCTCGGCGTAGGCAAGGCTAAATGACGATGATAATTAGATGTGATCAAGTTATACAAGACATGCATGCATGGTCAACTTACTTTTTGCCAATGCAGTTTCGAGGCCCGGTGGAGAAGGGATTCAGCACGTCTCTCGCATCATTAGCGTAGCGCGCATCGCCGAGCCACCGCTCCGGGATGAAGCTTTGCGGTTCCTGCCAGTTTTGTTTGGATTGGTACGCTGCCCACTGCGCGACGGAAACGGACGTCTGGAAGCATTGTCAGTTCATTTTTCTCTTTCTTATCCTTGGGCACTGAGTGCTTACATTCTCGGGTATCCAGTAATTCTCAATAATGTCGCCACCTCTCGGAACCAATCTTGGCAGCCCGATCGGCACCGGTGGATCTGTACCTGTTAGCTTTTACCGTTTTACATATGATTGCTGAAGCCACGTACACATCCGAAAGCTTTCGTCAAAAACCGCGAGCATGTACCGCAGATTGTTCACACTTGTCAGCGTAATCTCATCCTCGGAGCTGAAAGTGGACCGGATTTCCTGAACCAGCTTGTCGTATACGCTTCGATTGGTCAAAAGGTTGAATGTGGTTCCGCTGAGCTGGGTGGCTGTCGTCTCGCTTCCGGCAACGATCAAGAGGTTGGCATTCTCAATGATTTCAGCAACTGTCATGCCCTTCTCGTCATTGTTCCGGAGGATGGCTGTCATAAAGTCTTTCCTAGCAGTGTTCTCGTCTTGAATTCGCCGCATCGCCGTCACTTCACTCAGTTTTCGATGCTCATGCATGTTATGCAGGACCGTCTTTGGGACCAGCTGGATCAACAAATGCTTTATACCTGGGATGCGTTTGCAGAGTTGAGTGAAGGTCGCATGCCGGATCGAGTCGAAAATCATGGCCACCCATGGGTGGTATCCTCCACTTTCGAGGCAGCCAAATGGCTGGCCGAAAGCCAGATCGCCGATCAAATCAAATGTCGTAAAGTTATACCAACGAACCATGTCAACGGTTTCCTTCTTTTCGGACATTTGAGACATTTTTGAAATTAGAAGATCAACGTAGTGACGGATGATGTCCTCTTGGTCGCGCAGCGCCTTCTCAGAAAAGGCATGCGACAATAGTCGGCGCATCCGTTTGTGGTCCTCATCATTCGAAGTGATAATATTGGGCGTGGTTGATTGGTCTCGATAAATCCGTCGATCCTTGTCGTAGGAAAGCTCGCCAGCTCGTTTGTGTCCGTAAATCTGTTTCCATGCCCCAGTTTTGATGAAAGAAACATCAGATGGACCGAATCGCACCACAGGGCCATAGATATCATGAAGTTCCTTCAACTTGCGAGGCCACTGTCCAGTGGCAGTATAATAGAGATAGAATAAATCCGTATATGCGTACAGCTTTGGGCCTGGAATCTTTGCCAGAGGATGGAAAAATACGTGGTAAATTCCTTTAATGAGGCGCCAGAGACCGAGCTGTGTTGGCAGGAGCATGAGTAACTTCCTTTAAAAACTCTTCATCGTTTTCAGGGTAATAAGTTTACGCCAACTCACCAAAAGAAGTGTTGCCGCGACAGCGGAGAAGCCTAGAGACAGAGTCGACATCTCGTCACCAACTGGTTACACCAGCATGAAATAGTTAGAGATGATTGCTGGCACGCTGGGCTTCTGAGGGGACCCAATCGATGCACAGGTGATTTGATGGTAAGGGCTATTCCAAAGGGGCCTTCTTGCCAATATATACTCCATCCAATTCACAATCCCCACGGTGGGAGTGGATGCTGCGAGTCATTCTAGACATGTGATCAAGGATGTAATGCCAAGTACACGACAATGGTGATCTGCAGTGCAACAAAAAGGACGCGGACTTGAGAAAATGCCGTCGCAGCCACACTATTAGTGGGAAGCGGCCCGCTGCCGTGCGAAGCGGTAATGTGCATGCATTAATATCGTTTACTCTTTTATGGCTATCTCCCTGGCTCCAAGTGCCGAGTCGCCGTCCGAGTTTTGCCCCATCCCTGCCTTGACAGGCCGAAAAATCTGTGATTGGATCTTCTGTTTTACGCCTGTCTTGTCACACTTCAATCACTTAGAAAGAAACTCCTTCAGCGGTCCAGCACGTCATTATCCCCAGCTTTTTGAACATGTAGCCCAGATATTGTTACCGCTGGCCGTCTCAGGAGCAGACTCAACATCCGGCACACATGTACCCATGTAATTGTTGTGGAGACATTGGCGCGGCTTTTTTTCATAAAATTGTTTCAGTAATCATGGAAAAGCAACATCGCATAGTACGTGATAGGATAGTCCATGGAGATCGACATGCGTAGGGAGGGGACTTCACGATTCATGATGCTTGGACATGATGCCGACCCTCGCGTCGTTTTGGGGATATGCAGAGTCCGGAGCTAGAGACGTTCCGTTTCCTAACTCCAGCAAATCATTGATTCCAGTGCCCATAGAAAAGTGCAACCTCCGTGGGCGAGGGTATTAACCCGCGGAACGGGGTCTATGTCCGCGGAGTTCTGAGCGGAAAACGGAATATCCACTTCAAGGTGATCAATAGGCGCTAGGGGTTTGGACGGAAAATTAAAATCGGGCAATAAAAATGCGAAAAATGATAATCTATTGACGCAAACATTTCTATTGGGCGGTTGCTGGGAAGAATTGACTCGGCAGTTCGTAAATATACCCTGTGATGATTGACACGCCACATGATGCCTCCTAAGTATGCGGGGAAGTGTGGAGCAAGGAAAATGGAATCCATGGCATGATTCAGAACTTTAATATTCTTCCTTTCTTTATTAAACAGCCTCCATGTTTAAAAAACACTTCTGAGGATATGGGGAACCAATAATCCTAACATCGGATGCTTTTTGATGCCTTTCCTGGTAGGTACACATCAGCGCAACGTATCAAATGAAGCACAGCCCTGCTCCAGTGTACGGATTGTTCCAAGCTTGTACAAGCTAAGCCTCGAGTGATATCGTAGAGTACTATTGAAGAATCCACTCTCCTGATTTAGCGGTTGCTCATTCGTGCGTACCCGGTTTTTCATCCCCTTTCATTCAAGACTGGCGGAAGCCGACGCATGCCTACCCTGCACAACAGAGGTCAAATCATAGAAAAGAACAAATGGGACGCTACGATGCATCTCATCATCTGATGATTGTTTAGAATGCGGTAATTTAGAAAACTCGTGGGGTTTGGTATAAATTTGATTTGGCCTTTCACTGTTGTCATGAGAACCATGGTAATTTTACACGAATGGAAGGAACCCGAATTTCAGTGACAATCTCCATAAGTAGGTACTTCATCTCTGTTTTTCTTTTTTTTTTAAAAAAAAAGGAAAACACCACCAACATAGGCTGTCCGTTTGCGCATACTGTCGAGAGCGTCTATGATCTTCTACTTCTACTCATTCATAACAATCGCAAGGGCGCTTCGAGTTGTGTGACGTGAATTCAACGCTTGACACCATTCGCCCTGTGCCACGTGACGAACACGTCATTTATGGGGCATTCATCCATTGAAATTTGCTGAATATTTGCTCCGGCCAAAATCCATATTGGTTTCAATTAGTTGATCAATAGCTTAAGAAAATTGGCAGCTGAATGCACGTTGCGCGTTGACCCGCTTCCACCTTGACTCGGCATTTTTAGCGGGGATCCGGCATCGGCTGAGGACCAGCCCCATCACTGGCCAATCAGGATCCAGATGCATCAATAGTCTTGGACCCTCGCAGATCCCAACATGGCTTAATCGCAATGGAGGTTGGTCAATAGTCTTGAAGCCAATGTAAGCGATCTTGTTAGTTGCTTCAGAATTTATGCCGATATCACACCGTCAAGAAAGTCGGTTGATGCGGCATCGTAGCAAAGGAATGTTATAAAGACTGAACATCATGTCCGTCAAATCGATGATTTCCAAGCCTCGAGCACTTGCAACTGCACAAGAAAAGGCACCCGCCAATCTCCAGCTGCAACAATGCAATTCTCTCTGCACCAGCTTGCCCTGCTGGGCCTTATAGCTGTGAGCCAAGTTAAGGCTTCGCCTGTCAACTCCATCTCAAAGCTGCAATGCCTTGGTGTTGAGGTTGTTGCCAAGGCCTTGGCCGGATACACGTCGGCCACGCCTTTCTGCTCGTCCTTCCTGCACATCCCGACCATTACGAGCACGGCAACGGCGACAAGCTCGGTGACCACCACGCTCACTACCACCGCGACAACTGGCACTGATACCATTACTGTTGCCACTGTCACGAGCACCGCAACTGAGTAAGTGGCCCGTTGATGGATGGCGAGTAGAGGTACTGATACTGATACTGCTCTAGGTCAACGACTGTCACGACTTGCATCCTGTCTTCAAACAAGAAACGTGACCTCCCCAACATCCCTGCTGTCCTGTCGGCTTTTGCCACCAAGCAGATCTCAACCGCATGCAGCTGCTTGTCGATTCCCACCCCGAGCACCACTGTCACCACCACTGTCACAACAACGCAGACTGCTACTGACGTTATCGATGTTGCCGCCACGACCGATGTGACAGCTACAACCACCGTCACTGTTACCTCTACATCTACCGACATCGTCTGCCCTACCCCCAGCCAGTGCGACAACCAAGGTCTCCAGTTTGCCGAGTACACCAACAGCCAGGGCAACAACAACGACCGCACATACAGCCAGTTCAATCCTGCCGTCTACAAGACCAAGACTCCCAACTATTCCGGCATTACTTCCACGGCCGGTGGTATCAACTACGCCGGAGGCAAAACTATTAGCGTGTACGGAACAAGCTACCAGTTTACCAGCGACTACTTTGTCTTGGACCACCGCGGCTACCTGTTTGCTGCCCTGAACGGAACCTACAAGATCACGGTCTCTGGTGTTGATGATGCGGCATTCTTCTGGCTGGGTGCTGATGCCTACTCGGGATGGACCCGATCCAATGCCGATGCCTCCATTGCTTACAACGGCGGACCTGGTAGCGGCAGCGCAACTGTCGACCTCGTGGAAGGCGAATATTTGCCTATTCGCATCATGTTCGCTCAGGCCCAGGGCAATGCCATCTTCCAAGTTTCCATTGCTGCTCCTGATGGCACTGTATTCTTGAGCTCTAGCACCGAGAACTCTCCCTACCTCATCCAATACTCTTGTGATGGTACCACTGCTCCGGAATACGCAGCTTGGGGTCAGGAATCTTGAGAAAAAGTGGAGTCAATGATGGTGTCAGCCATCGCATATAAAGGAAGGAGGGATTGTCTACTGGATTGTTTCAATTGATGGTGTGTATTGAGATTAATCTTGGCCAATAATCATAGAAAGAACAAAACTCGATTGAGTATACGATGTTGAACCTGGGCATAGTCTTAGTAAAAATAGTTCCTCGATGCCGAATCCTTATTCTCTTGGTGTGCTTTGCTGCCTGTCTCGTCTTCTACGCGTGGCATTAGGTTGATCGAATGCATTTTTGAGAATGGCGATGAAATAAAGTGCACCACAGGAGGTTGTTAGGACATGGCTGATGCCGGTACGTAGTGGAAGTTCCTTTTTGAGGCCTTCCCAACTTGCTCACCACCGCCCAAAACCTGGAAATTCCCAAAATATCGGTGGATTTAATTGAGTGATGGCCACCGGTATGATATGGAATAAATTGGTAGATGAGTGAATTTATTTTTGTTCTCCCTTCGTCTTATTATTCAAATTCATCTTTTAGGTGTCTAGGGATCGAACAGTTGCCTTGTGGCATTTCCTTGGCCACATCAGTCCGATCATCTTTTCGGATAAAACAACGGCGTGTCCTCACAGTCATCTTGCGTGTTAGGGTCAACTGGAACGTCAGTGGGAAGCTACTTGACTATAGCCTCTGATCACATCTGTAATGCGCGCGATAGCAGCGTACGTCCTTGCATATCTTGTACATCGAAATCAACCCTATCGCTTTTGAGTAGGAGCTCTACTATAGTATTGTATCGCTTCAATGTCGCATCACGTAGCGGCGTTTGCCCATGACGATCTTTCGAATTAACATCCGCGCCAGCGTCAAGAAGGGCTTTGACAATAGCCTCATGCCCATTTAATGCTGCTGTATGTAGCGGTGTTCGCCCAGTGTGATCTTTCGAATTAGCATCCGCGCTAGCATCAAGAAGGGCTTTGAAGATAGCCTCATGCCCATTCAATACTGCTAGATGTAGCGGCGTATACCCAAAGTCATTTTTCGAATCAGCATCCGCGCTAGCATCAAGAAGGGTTTTGAAGATAGCCTTATACCCATTTGATGCTGCTGTATGTAGTGGTGTTTGCCTAGCGTGATCTTTTGAATTAACATCCGCGCCAGCGTTAAGAAGGGCTTTGACGATAGCCTCATGCCCATTTAATGCTGCTGTATGTAGCGGTGTTCGCCCAGTGTGATCTTTCGAATTAGTATTTGCGCCAGCGTCAAGAAGGGTTTTAAAGATAGCCTCATACCCATTTGATGCTGCTATATGTAGCGGCGTTTGCCCTTGACGATCTTTCGAATTAGCATCCGTGCCAGCATCAATAAGGGCCTTGAAGATAGCCTCATGACAATTTACTGCTACCTCATATAGCGGCCTTTGCCCATGACGATCTTTCGAATTGGCATTTGCGCCAGCATTAAGAAGGGCTTTGACGATAGCCTCATGCCCTTTTGATGCTGCTATATGTAGCGGCCTTTGCCCATGACGATCTTTCGAATTAGCATTTGCGCCAGCGTTAAGAAGGGCTTTGACAATAGCCTCATGCCCCTTTGATGCTGCTATGTGTAGCGGTATTTGCCCACGATAATCTTTCGAATTAACATCCGCGCCAGCGCTAAGAAGGGTTTTGACGATAGCCTTATGCCCCTTTGATGCTGCTATATATAGCGGTGTTGGCCCCCGATGATCTTTCGAATTAACATCCGCGCCAGCGTTAAGAAGGGCTTTGACGAAAGCCTCATGCCCATTTAATGCTGCCTCATATAGCGGCGTATGCCCACGGCGATCTTTCATATTAACATCCACGCCAGCCTTAAGTAAGGCCGTGACGACTTTATCACGTTTTTCTTCCACGGCATTGAGCATGAGAGATTGCCTCAGATCACTTCCAATCGAAGCCCACTCAGTATCAAATCTTCCTATCGCGCAGAGGAAATGAATCAGTAGCTCATCGCCTTTATGCACAATATGAAAAAGGACGCCCTTCTGAGGCGAGAAGGTGAAGTCACGGCCAAATTTGACCATGTGACTGTTTCCATCTTGGGACAGCTGTTTCACAAGATCGTGAACGGCTGCCTCTGGTGGATAGACTCGAGCCTGCGCTTCTAAAAATGCGATCACCGCTTCGTTGCTGCCTGTAGCTCGAGCCGCAAAAATCGGTGGACCATAGCGCTCATCTTCAACATCGAAACACGAGTTCGTGCAAGGAAGGGCTCGGATGAGATGGGCCAGATTCTTTTCCCCAAATATGTAAAGGGGAGTGACGGATGTCTTATATCGCCGAATGTTATACTTTTCCAGGGCATTATTAATCCGAATCCACCGCTGGAAAGGGAAATTGGAAATGAAACCTTCCTGGTTTATCCCCTCTCGTTGAGTGTTATCGGAATGCTGGAAGATGTTGAGACTTGCATACCCAAGAAACGGAAAGCTAGAACAAAGTGTATTGCGTAATTCCGCCATCTCGGGAGCATCCGGTAAAGGTTCTGGTATCTCAATATGTTGGTTAATGCGGGCATTTAGTTGAGCCAAGCAGCAATCTCTTAAAACCTCGTGTCCATGACCTGTGAAACTTCCAGATCCCTGCGACCATTGGTCTTCGTACTTGGATAGCAAGAAATCCCGAACAGACTCGTGTATAAATTGGACCTCGGAAGCTTTGTTTCGCGTAACTTCAGCCAGTCCTTTGGATGCGCTTCCCACAAAGGTCTTCATATCGACCAATTCCACGTCTTCTTTGTCCCAATATGTCGAGTACTCTTTATCGAGACCTAGTTGGATAGCAAAGTAGAACTCTTCCGGCTTGAGGGGATGAGTCGCAAAGAGAACCCATTTGAGGCAAATATCTAGTTGGTCGAGGTTATTTCCGTCTCTTGTAATGATCATTTCGAACAGGTCGCTCAGCCCTTCAGGAATCTCTTTCAGGCGCTCTCGCATCTTGCCAATATGTTTTTCAGGGCATTCAGAGTTGAGAAGATCGATAACCAAAACAACCCAAAGGAAAATGCGACATGACTTGTTGAGAATATCCAATTGTAATGATTCAGCCGGTTTCGTCTTGCGAAGCCTGAGTTTTGACTTAATATACTGCTGAATATCGTCTTGGTGACCTTGCTCTCCTTCCAAGATAAGCTCAACGCCTTCCTTGATTTCTATATGAGGATAGTGTCGACTGGAAAAACAAATCTGCAGCGTCGTAGAGAAACTACACAGCTCTTCGAGGAAGCCAATCATATCTCGGGCTTGTTTGTCATCACACTCATCAAGGGCGTCGATGAATAACATCAAAGACCTATCTGCAAGCCTTTGGGTAGCGTGCATTAATGTTTGTTTCAATGCTTCCTCTGACCACCCAGTCCGTTGAATAACCTTGGCACCATCGGCCGTAATCCACTCGAGACTTTCTTCGAGATCTGGTAATCTCTGAAAAAGCTGATGAAGGAGGGCGCGATAAAGGCCAACTGATGACTTTTCCTCAATGGTTCCTCGTGCAAGGAAGAAAAAGGATAGCACAACCTTCTTACTTTCGTTCCTTGCTTTAGCATGTGCTTCACTGAACAAAAGCTTCATCAGAGTTGACTTTCCAGTTCCGGGGTTGCCTTTTATCCAGAGAAAGCCCCTGCTTTCTGAGAGTTGTCCGTTGTTGTACCAATCGTTATATTCAGGTTTAGTGAGGAACCAGCGACATGTGTTGCCTTGTGCAGGCTTTAGATTGGTGATTCGGTCATCAATTCTGGAGAAATAAAGAAGCTCCAACAATGCTTGTCTTATCGAAGAGTTAATGGAACCAATCCTTGTTTCGTTTTGGCAAGGATGGGAAGATTGTGTTTCGCTAAGACATTCCGCTCTGCTTTGGTGGAAAGATTCGGTTTGTTGATCGTGTATCTCAAATGGAAGGCACTTTGTACGCTTCGGTGATGGAAGACGGTGTGTAGAGCAAACATCGGAAGCGCCTTGAATAATCCCGGTAGGTGTCTTCCTTCTCAAAGTGTGATCGGGACCGACTTGATGCTGTGATATGTATCCAAGAGGAGCCTGCAAGGTTTGAGCGATATGCAAGTTATTCGATGGCCGGTCGGTTTGGTTATACCGTTCCAATACACCTTTCATCGTGGATGCGGCTGTCGCGGCTGCGAAAGCCTGCCACTTTTTGTTTTTGTGACTATCTGCATAATCACAAACTCCTTTGATGATGACACATGGTATTTCATCCCAAATCCCCGCGCCCTCCATTTCGAATGCTAGGATTTTATTAGGGTGAGCAATGTTGTCCCGTTCTTCACCGGACTTCAACACTTTGTCGCCAGATCCAATCCGGCCAACAAATATGGAGGGCGTCTGGGCTTCATAGACGTCTCCGTCACTCTCTAAAGCCCTTTTCCTCTCTAGGCGCTGTCGAATTATGATGTGCTTGCTATCGCATCCAAGTTCTTCGCATGATAATTGACGGGAATCCCCACAGACAGGGTCCGAGGTTCCATAGAAATATGCACACGCGCAATGCGGGGAAATATAGTGTTTGTGGCGGAAGGTTGGCGGGAAGAGCTTGTCGTTGGCCGTTCCAGGATATTGGTAACTGGGTCCGCGTTGATTCATGGTCGATTTAGTTTGGATTTGTCCAAGAAAAGTCCCAGCCCGTTTCTCAAGCCATTCCCGTGCCGAATTTGTCTTAAACAAGGCGATCAAGTTTCGGATATCCTTTCCGTGTCTACCATGTCTGTCCTCAATATTATCCTTAATTATAAAACCGTCGGGATAGTGTCGGCCATAATCATAATGGATGACGGACTCGCCAATCACCACATCACCCAGAAGTATTTCTTCGTCGGTCCCCACATTCGGAACACCACCGCAGATTCCAGTCAGTAGCGCCAGCTTTAAACGTGGGAAGCTTGATCGAATGCCAACTGCCGAGCTAGACGCGCTAACTTTGCCCATATTGGACAGCAAGACCAGCACCACATCAAAATTCCCGATGCGCCCTGTTGAATATGTGTTGAGATCCCCCACAGCCCTGCCATATTGATGGCCGTCCTGGTCCCAGAAGCGGTCGACGAGAAGCGAGACGGCATCGTATTCGACCGGTAGGGCACAAATTATCGCGATTTCGAAATCATCTCGGCCGAGAGGAGGCTGCGCCATCGGGGTCGGGAAAATCTGGATTCAGCACATTAGATTGAACAACTTTTCGTCGACGCATGGCCAGGACAACATACCAGGCAAAGGAGCCTGCTTCATTACTGGAACGATGGCCCAAGATATTGGGCAAGATGTTGGGCAGGCCGTGGCAGCGGGGATGAAAATGAGGCTGCAAGTCAGCAAAGCTCACGTGAGTGGCGCTTAGGCAACTGGCTGCCTCTCAATCACAATTTGCTGGGTTTCGACAACCGGTCATTTCTTTCTGAACTGGTGGAGGCTTTCTATAGACGAGCTCGCCGATTGAATTCAGATTGCTTTGATTGACTTCGGGAATGACGACCGACCGTGGCGTTTCAGCCTGAGAATTATCAACTGACATCTTACCGCCTATCCTTGATCATTTCTGTCTGCCTCATTGCGCAGCCTACAACAGAATTTGCACCGTAATTTCACCTTACTCAAAAGAAACTTCCATTGACCCTACAGTCATCGCAAACACAAAATGGACCAGCTCGATATTTCCGTGGAGGATGCCCAGTCCATGGTGGATTCAACACCTCATGATCACCCCGAACGAGCGTTTAGGCTATTTACCTTGGGTAAATTCCTGTCGCAAAGATACCAAGAAGGTGAATCGGCCCAGGATATTGATCGTGCGGTGGACGCAGGAAGAGCCGGACTAGCTTTAACACCTGAACACCACGCTCGTCTTGCTGGCCGATATTTCACCCTTGGTAAATGGCTTGGCTTGCGATTTGAACAGGATGGGAGAACAGAAGATATTGATGCTTGTATTGAGCTTATCAATTCTTCAATTAATTTGACGCCTCGAGATGGATTACAGTACACCGCTCGTCTGGACGCCCGCGCATCCCGATACACAATGCGATTTGAGACAGCTGGAGTCATGGATGACCTGCACCATGCTGTGGAGGATACGAGTGCAGCAATAGATGCTACGCTTCAAGGGGACCCAAGACTGTTGTCTAGACGATTGGCTCTGGAAAGGATACTCTACAGCCAATACAAGGAAACTGGGTTTAGTGAGGATCTTGATCGTACTGTGGAAGCTACTCGTCTGGTCTTGGATGAAATACCTCAAGATCACCCGAACCGTCTCATACTTCAGGTCAACACATGGACTATTTATTCTGCTAGGGTTTTGGAGCGATATGATAGAACGGAGTCAATGGATGGTTTTGACTATGCTATTGAAGGGAATAGCATGATCGTGAATACTTGTTCGCCATCCGACCAGAAATACGCAGTTGCATATCATCATCTTGGAACCATGTATGGTTTGCGATTCGAACGGAACGACTCGTTGGAGGATCTCAACAATGCTATAAAGTGCACAATGGCGGCACTAACAAGCCCATCTCCAGTTGACTCCTACCGCGACAGCCAACTCTACAACATTGGATCCTGGCTAAGCAAGCGCTTTACAAAGACCAGGTCAAGAGAGGACATTGACAGTGCGATCGAATATATCAACAAGGCACTGGATACTACGCAGTTGAACGAAAAGAAACGCGCTTCTCGGCTCAACAACTTGGGTGTTTGTCTCAATTCACGATTCAAGATGACAGGTTCAATGGAAGACTTGAATAGGGCTATTGAGGTTGGGAATTTAGCGGTGAATACCGACTTTCAAGATTCCTTCTATCGAATGATATGTCTAAAGAATCTCAAGGATTGGCATGGTGACAAATTTAAAGAGACGGAATCGATGGAAGACCTGGAGCATACCGTAAGGGCTGCTCAATTAGCTACCGAAGCTACTCCTGTATCCCATCCTGATCGGGCTGTTCAGTGTGAAAGCCTTGCACGATGGCTCAACAGGCGATATGAGCAGACACAAATATTGGAGGACTTGAGTAAGGCTATTGAGGCCATTACCATGGCGATACAAGTGACGGATGAAGACCATCCAAGTTGGCCTGACCGGTTAAGTATTCTCGAAGGTTTACTGAACAAAAGATACCAGCAGACTGCATTGGCAGATGATTTGGAAAGAGGCGTAGACATTTCAGGGGAGGCAATGGACGCCACAATCAACTCCGAACCCGAGTATGTTAGGCGTGTGATCAATTATGCAAGCTGGTTGTTCTTAAGATTTAAACAAAATCAGTCGTTGAGCGACCTCAATTCGGCCATCGATAAGGCTCGAATTGCGGAAAGCCACATGGATGACCACCACCGTGTTGCCGTTCTCACCAACCTGGCAAACTGGCTAGGGGAGCGTTTCGACCGAACCGGGTCGCGACAAGATATTGACGAAGCTGTAAATGTTGCAGAAAAGGTCGTTAGAATTACACCGGAACAAGATATCGAGTATGCGGATTGGTTGAATAACCTTGGAAGCCTGCTTAGCAAGCGATTTAATTTGACAGGGTCAATGAAGGATCTCGACGAGGCTATCGACAAGGCTGAGACAGCGGCAGTCTCTGTGTCGCGCGAAAGCCCTCTATTTCCAAACATTCAAAGCAACCTTGGAACCTGGCTAACTAAAAGATTTGAAAGTACCGGATCGGCAGCGGATCTCGATCGCGCTTTGGAGGCTGCAAAATTAGCAAAACAGACCGTCACTGCCGATAGCCCAAATTACAGTCGCCATCTAAATGTGCTTGGGAACTGTTATGGGATCTCGTTTGAGCATAATGGACAGATTGAAGATCTTAATCTAGCCATTGAGACGATCAGCGCAGCACTGAGCTTTGTTCCAACGGAACATCCCGACCACAGTGGAATGCAAAACAATATCGGAAGTTATCTTGGCGCCCGATTTATTCGAACGGGGTCGTTGAATGACCTTGACCGTGCCATTACTGCGACGAAGATAGCAGTCACTGGCACACCCGATGGTCATCCCGCTTATGCCGGTTACTCAAACAACCTTGGGAACTGGCTTGGTCGGAGATTTGAGCGGACGGAATCTCTTGAAGACCTAAACGGCGCGATAGAAGCTGCAGAAGCTGCGGTGGATGCAACGCGAAAAGGACATCCAGACCATGCCCGACATTTGAACAATCTGGGAACCAAGCTCAGAATGAGGTTCGATGAGATGAGATCGCCAGAGGATCTTGATTCTGCCATTCAGTTGGCACACAAGGCGGTAACACTGTCCGCGCAAAATAAACAACAACATCCTCGTTTCTTGCTCAACTTGGGAACTTTATACGGCTTAAGATTCGAAGAGAAGAGGTCTTCAGATGATCTTGACCAAGCGATAGCAGTTACAAAGCGGGCGGCAGATGCATTTTCCCAGGACCAGCCTGATCGCGCAGGTGTGCTGAATAACCTTGGAAGCTGGTTCAACACTCGATTTGAACAGAGGGGGCAAGAGGAAGATCTCGATAAGGCCCTGAACTGTTTTAAAGAAAGCTGGGAATACAAAAGCGCCCCTCCGTTCATTCGGACACGCGTGGCTCTGCAGGCGGCTCTCATTCTCGCGTACCAGTTAAAATGGGACGAGTCAAGCTCCATGCTGGAAGGCGCTGTAAAGCTCCTCCCTCTGGTCAGTACACGGCAGTTGAAGCATACCGATAACCAGTATATGCTTGTGGAATTTGCCGGTTTAGCTTCCATAGCCGCGGCTACGGCATTGCAAGCCTGGAAGCAGCCTTCGCAAGCGCTACAGCTTCTCGATTTAGGCCGTGATGTTACTGCGAGTCTACTGATGGATATGCGCGGGAACGTTTCCCATCTTCAACGCGAGCATCCAAACCTAGCGAGCCGACTTATCTCTTTGCGAGATAAACTGGACTCGCCCGCAACATTTTCAACTCTCAGTGGCAGCACATATGCTCAAGAATCGAGAGTAAAACATTTGCGGGAGACTGAACAACAGTGGTCGCATCTGATCGAGGAAATTCGAAAGCAGCCTGGTTTCCAAGGCCTTCTTCTGCCACCTACCTTGGATGACTTGAAGGCAGCCGCAGAGCCGGGCCCCATTATCGTTGTCAACCTGAGCCCTTATCGCTGCGACGCCTTCATCATCAAGACTACAGGGATCCATCTTGTAGAATTGCCAGCTCTCACACTTGAGGAGGCAGAAAGCCGAGCCAAGAGATTGCAATCCTCGAGGAAATCTCCCTCTTTTGATATGGCGGGACTTCTACGGTGGCTCTGGGACTCTATCGCGGAACCATGCTTTGATGTACTTGGGTTTACCGATACGGTCCAGGATGATAAATTACCTCATGTCTGGTGGATTCCTACTGGCATCTTGAGTCAACTTCCCGTCCATGCGGCAGGCCACCATTTTCCAGGTTCCACCAGGACAGTTTTGGATAGGGCGATATCATCCTACGCTTCATCAGTCAAATCCCTGATCCATGGGCGCCTAAACCCTGTTCGAAGTGTAGACAAGAATGCGCCGCCTGGCAATGCGCTCCTAGTGGCGATGGAGGAGACGCCAGGGTTAAATGTACCATCAACTCTCCATTACGCAGAGTCTGAGATCAGGATTCTGCAAGCGCTCTGCCCGTCGCTCAATCTGAAGCCAATCAGACCTAATTTAGAGAAAAAGGACCTTCTGGAGCATTTGCCAGAATGTGACATATTTCACTTTGCAGGTCACGGTCAGTCCAACTCGCTGGACCCTTCGCAGAGCCGCCTCCTTCTCAAGGATTGGGAAACAGACTCGCTCACTGTGGGAGATTTGCGAGACCATCGGCTTCAAGACAACGCGCCATTCCTCGCTTATCTTTCCGCATGCTCAACTGGAACCAACCAGGCAGAGAATCTGGACGATGAGGGAATCCACCTTGCTAGTGCGTTAAAATTGGCAGGGTTTCGCCATGTGATTGGCACACTCTGGGAGGTATCAGACCGATGCTGCGTTCAAGTGGCCAGAGTAGTGTACGAGACGGTTGAGGATGAGGGTATGAGAGATCCGGCTGTGAGTAAAGGGCTTCATCGGGCGGTCCGACAGGTACGTGACATGGCGATGGGTTATAATGGCAGAGGAAGAGCTGTGGGCGAAAGGGATGCCGAGGTGGTGTCAAGATCCAGCGCCGAATATTACTGGGTACCATATGTTCACTTTGGTGTTTAGGCGGCAAGGAGTACGCCGTTAAGGGATAAATAGTTCCGGTATCGCATGTATCTTATTGGCTCCAATAATACAAGGCATCCCGATAATGCAGCTGCTGTCACAGCGTATGAAAATGCAAAGCGGTGAAGCGGCAAGAAGGTCAACGTTGAGTTGTCAAATCAATTGTGGCGGCGGCGCTGCTTACCAATCACGCAAGGTCTCCTATGATAAAAAGCAAATTCGGAGGACGCGCGCTTACGTACTCTGTTCTTGACCTTGTCGCAGCTTGGTTATTTTATATTTGTTACGAGCCCATTTAGCCTTACACTTTCAAACAACTTTATGAACCGGGCCATCATTTCTTGTCGAGCTTTTCAGATAAAAACAACAGCGATCCGGTTTTAACTGGAGGACACAGGTTTCGCAAGGAAGGCAATGGTACTCCCAAAACCATGCAACCGTCGTCTTTTGGTAAGTCACGTATGCAACGCGGGGTAGCCAAGTTGGTGGGATGCGAACCGCTCCAAGGCAGCTGTGCATAAATAATCGCTCACGAGCAGACTGATCAGGTTACGAAACCCAAACCTTTTCATAATACCTGAGCTGCATCGTGAATTCGACTCTTCGTTCTATCTTTCATCATCCCTTGAAACCTACTTCCACCATGTCAAACCGCTGGGTCCTGTTGATTGCCGTTGACTACTACTTCCCTGGAGACAAGCGAAAGAATGTGTCTTTTAGAAACCTCAAGGGCTGTGTCCAAGATGCTGTTGATTTCAAAAACTATTTTCTAGATCTTGGAGTCCAAGAAGATAGAATCTTCGTTTTGCAATCGTCCTGCAACAATACAGGCAATGGCCCAAATGAGCCTGAAGCTCAACTGCCGACACATGATAATATCGTCAAGAAAATTGATGAGATTGGTAGCCTTGCTAAAAGGCATGACCTTGTTCACATCCATTTCTCGGGCCATGGAATTTTGCGCAAGGACCACGAGAAAAAGACGATTCATGAAGAACATGGCGACGCTATCAATGGAACAGCACTAGTACCGGCCGATGTTATGAAGGGCGGTGCGTACTTGACGAGTTTTCAGTTGGGAGTGTATGTACGCCGTCTTGTCGAGGAAAGAAATCTCCGTGTGAGTCTGGTTCTCGATAGTTGCCATTCCGGAGGAGGCTTTCGAGACACGAACGGGGCCAATGGTGAACATTTTTCGCTTCGAACCGATGAGAAGCGTCGCCCCGATAGCATATCCCTGGACAGTGACACAGTGGCAGATGAGGCCGCCCTGAGAGTTATGAGAGAGGGGCGTTCAAGAATCAATGTGCCTCTCAGAGATGCTGATGTTATGCATTCTTGGCTCTCTAACCCGAGCAATTGCACTGTGATAACGGCCTGTGAGCGAAACCAGAGCGCAGGCGAGTCTAGTTTCAAGTCTCATGTCGGGTCTAAGCACAACGGTGTGCTTACCTATTGGTTGTTGAAAAGTCTCCACCCGAGGCGTGGGTCACCAAATAGTCCTACGTACGCACGCCTCGCCCAGCTGGTGAAATCCGACATCGCCAAGGATACAGGTAATTGGAAACAGAATCCTGTAGTCTATGGCGACACAACATTCTACTTCTTCGGAGACCATGCCATTATCCGACGGCCTGCTCATTATTTCCAAATCGAGAAGGATGTGACAAACCCAGAAATGAAAATCCTAGTTGGGTTTGCGCAGGGTGTAGCTGTTGGGGCCATTTACAACGTGGCAAAGAACTTGGATGACCTTGACGAGCAGTCTGCCAAGGACTTTTCCCAGGTGCGCGTGAAAGAAGTCTATGCTCACTGCAGCATTGTTGAGCCGACTGATAATAATGATGTTGGTGGTATGGCTTCATACGAATGGGCAACTCTAAGCCGCTGGTCTCTTCCAAAGGTTCGAAGCCTGCATGTTCGACCTGAGGCTTTTGATGCCTGGCAAAAGCAGTGGCAAACGGAGGCGACGAAACCATGGAATTTGACTCCAATAAGGAGTAGCGGTGACTTTGAAGATGACACATTCACTGTGGGCCTTGATGGGAGTCATTTCACTATCAGTGGCCCCGGGCAGGCCGGGCGGATCTCTCGTGTGCCCAAGATATCCACTGCAGACTATGCGGGCGTATCCAAAGTGATGCACATCGTAGCACATCTTTCTCGATGGCATGCTCTCAAGAATTTAGACTACGGGACAGACAGTATGCTGTCGGAAGATGAGCTGAGGAAAATGGGCCTTGATTTCCGACCGACTTTGCCGAATGGTGATAAGCCCCGTGAGCCAGGTGCAGACAATATTTATTCGATAAAACACGGAAACATCATGGGGATTTACTTTTACAACAAAACGGAAAAGAATGTGCACGTTGCCGTATTCACCTTTGGCCCGTCCTGGGGAGTCCAAAAGATGTGCCCGGCTCACGGGCAGCCGATGAAGGACATTCCCACATTTGCCTCTGGCGGGAGTGAATTTATCGAGGAGATTCAAATGAGCGCCCCTCAACACACGAGTTCGGGCGTCAATAGCTGCATTGATTTCTTCCGAGCCTATATCTACATTGGCGAAAATCCCCCGTCCTGGGACGAGATGGAACTGCAAAGGTTGCCCCAGGATGCGGAGAAGATTTCTTCTGGTTTTCCTTGGCAGTGCCCCGCAGTTCAAAGAGATGATCGAGATTTTCATATTATTCGATCTGCACCTAGAGGGAGGTGGGGTGTTTTGGAATTTACAGTCCGGACGTCGACAGATTAGGCTGCAACACGACATTATGACATGATTCATTCATTGTTTAACGTATATTGGGCATTTTATAAGATAAAACATGTTTGCCGCGCATACTGAAAAACGTCCTCATCTTTAGTCGTATTTCTGTTTCGAAAACTACGTTTTGACCGAAGTCTTTATCTGTCAAGAATGGAATCCAACATTCAATAGGCGAGTTCTGGACAGCATCATCATGTTTTCTAAGAGTTATGCTCATTGATATGTACTTTGGCATGAGGCCAGTCGTGCTATCTATAGAGCTTCGCAGCCACGTGGAAGGTTGTACATTTTGACATGTACTATTCTGTCCAAGCATGGATTGCTATAACTTCTGCATAGTAATGATGTCAGTGGACTGCACAAAGTCCTCAAGCTCTTGTATCTCGTCTTGCAGATCAACAACGGAGATTTCTTCATCCTCAACAACCAGGCTAATTTCGAGCTTAGAAATTCCAAAGCCGATGGGCGTCAATTTGGACCCGCCCCAGGTGAGTCCATCCTTCTTTATGGCGCGGATTGCCGCCTCAAGGCCATCCATATCGGTTTCGTCATCTGTGGGAGCATAATTCAGCCATCAATTCATAAAAGCTTGGGCTTCAATTTAGAAATACCCCATGGTTTAATTTCCATGATCACTATGGTCTTTGCGGGACCCTTGGGCTTTGCTCCACCCGTGGTTGGTTGATCAAGAGAAGTCATTTTTGGCGGTAGGGTAGATTCGTATGTAAACTCTGCAGTTTAAATGAGATGAGAATTGGAAGATTGATACCTTGTCAGGCATTTGTAATCTGAAAAGGCCGGATGATGCACGCCAATTATACATGCGACGATGCGATGTCGGTGTTTGACTGGGATGAGTCACTCACCGACCGACTCAATCACATCATCGCTTAGCGGTCGGCCATTACCATAATTGTCGTTGAAACCCTTCTTACAGTCATCAATAGTGGAGGAAGGATGCTATCCCATGTAAAGTACGAAACCGGGACTTAAGGCTGTGCTATCAGTGATCAGGGACGATCGGTGCTGGGAGCGAACATGGCCGCATACATACTGCTATCAATGGCCGCAGGGGTTCCATATCACTGACCCTATCATCTGAAGTTTTATCATAACTGTTTCCACCCGGGATTTTGTCGAAGAATCTTGCACCCTTCCAACAGAGCTTTGGCTTTGGGCGCGCATTTTAGATTAGTGCTGGAGAAACGAAGAAGGCAGGAAAGAACATTACAGAAGCACGTAACAGAATAATTGCGCCATCATATCTCTACTATAGGCCTATCATTGTGGTAATTAAAAGCATATATGGCAATGTTTTAGCTAGGATTAGTGTACGCCTTGGGAACAGCGGGCGACGGGCACAATTCATGGCGACACGGTATTGGCTGAATGGGGCATCAGACGAGGAATACATTTGAGAAGAGTGAACAGAGACGTTCAAAAGTTTTATTTCATTGTAGATACTACATCTACCAGTGTCGCCCAATCCATTTCTGTGCTGACTCAACGATTGTGTTGGTAGCCTCGAGAAGTACCTTCCATTCAGACCTGCCTCCCGCACATCTGATACAATTTGGCTCAATTATCCTGACCCCAACAAAAGTCAAATTTGTCGGAACCCTCGTGATTGACCACCTTGATGAACAGGCAGCCCTTGTGGCCCTTGAGAGAGCAGACAAGCCCTGGGGCAGGATCGGCCTGGGTGCCTCGGTCGGCGGCATCTTCGACGCAGTGCCAGTCGCAGGGTCCGCGGGCAAAGAACTTGTGCAGATGCGGCTGCGACTGGGGCCGATGAAGGGGATCGCCCTTGGTGCGAACTTGGTCCTCGGAGAATGTATTCATCGGGGCGGGCACAGCAGGGAACTTTGCGACTCGCGCAGCCGCCTCCAGAAGGCTGATGGCCATGTCGATGTAATGGATCTTCATGCAGCGTTTCTTGGAGGCAAAGTCGAGTGTATCGGAGCAGTAGGGAGGTTTGATCCACGAGAAAAAGAGTTCGGCGGACGTGAGCACAATGCGCTGGGTCTCGGCAATCATGTCACCGCTGGCGATGGAAAGGGCGGCGGACAGGGCCTCTTCGTAAGCTTGAGAAAGGCGCTCGAGGAAATCGATCTTTTCAGCATCCGTGGTGTCGGAGTTGGCAGCTAGCTTAGTGAATTCGGCTGCAAGCTTTCCCGGGATGGAGTCAACGTCGCGGCTAGAAACAAATGTCAGTCAGCAGTGCACACTAGTCGGCAAGGAGGCGGCACAAACGCTTCAGCGTGGGCTTGCTTGGCCTCGAGAAACATCTTGTCCATTTCCTGAGTGATCTCCGCCATTTCAATGGTTTGCTTGACGCGATCTTCTACAGTGTTCCCGCGTCCGGGGGCAAACAAAGCCTTAAGGCGCTCGTCGAATTGCTCCATGTTGCGTTCCCGAGACGACTTTTGGTGTGGAGAAGAAAGCCTTTTGGTGTGAGGAAGAAGGATAATTTTGGAACTCACGAGAAGTAGGTGCATCAAACGCAATAGTGCGTAATCACAACTGACTATCACCAAGTGTCGACAGCTGCCAGCGTTTTTGATACCACGTGATGCGCATGACCTTGAATAATTGTTTGTGTGTGGTGTGAATGGTTTGGAGGAAAGTAAATGTGCAAGGCATGAGCATGTAGACTTGAATTACGGTGGGTGTCACTCGTGTGTACATCCAAGTTATTATCAAAAGTTGTAGAATTAGATTTATTCGGCCGTCATTGTCATCAATCATTACTGCGTCCCAGTCCCATAATTCCAGTACCACAAGTCATTAAATACACTCATTTCAGGGCCGTGCCAACCCTCGAACTCAACCCTGTTTTGCGCTTTTCTAGCGTCCCATCCTTGTGAGAGACGTACGGATCCATCTCGACACCCACGTGGCTCGTTCCATCGTAGCCCATGTACCTTCCAAAGCTGAACGTCTGCGTCTTCCATCCGCCCTCGGGAACACCGTCCCTGACCGCTCTGCTCGGCGCGAGATACGCCAGAGTAGATGCAATCGTGGTTGGCTCTCGCGGCAGAGCATGGTGTATGGTACGGATGTAGAAGAGCAGTGCGACAAGCAGGTCGAGGCTCAGCACGCACACACATATGATGAAAGCCGCCTTGTCCATGAAAACGCGTGTTTGCTCAGACCCGCTCACTCCCACGACAGATGCGCTGCCTCCACTGCTCCTTTCCTGGAATAGAGTCGTCTGTGTACTGAGGTACGCAGCAAAGAGACGAGTGAAAATCTTGTCGATTACGGGCGCCATCTCTTTGGAGTCTGGGATTGGGAGGTTCGGATTTCCCGAGTCCGTGTTTCCAGTTTGCAAGTATGTGAATTGCGACATCCAACCCGTTGACTTGGTCACGTTCAACCACGACCCATATGCGCTTTGCGTCACGGTGGTCTTTTCCGACACCAGGGCATTAGCATTGATTTGCAACAGCATGCGCGTGTCGTTGTATGAGCTTGCGTAGCCCAGGTCTGACTCCAAGCTACTCGTGCGCTCGTGTCCAAGCACGTGTCCTTCTTTGTCGACGGTGACGTTGAACATGGCGGTTTGGAAAACGGGACGACAGACGACGTAGCTCGAGTTGAAGGTCGCGTTGGCTTTCAACGAGTGCGTCTTGGCCCAGCCGACAACGAATGGCGGCTCGCAGTCCGCGTCGGCCGTAGGGGATATGTATGGTATGTACATCTGCAGTGCTGCAGGCCCAGTGACGCCCTCCTGCGAGTTGTAAATACCGATCATGCTCTGCTGTGCCGAAACTGAGTAGTCAGAGCAGGTCGACACTGTTTCGTTCTCTTGCTCCTTGGACAGGCCGTCGATAAAGGTCGATATGTTGAGTATGTGAGAGAGATGCGCGGTAGAGCCTGCTGTGCAGTTTGCATTAACCCCAAATCCTCTGGCAGGAAGCGTCAAGGTGTCGTCCGATCCCATGCTGCTGAGGCCGTCGGTGCTGTGCGGCATGAAGTAGTAGTCGGTGGAAAGCCACGCCGGCAGCGGCGTGTCGTACGTCATGTTGGCCCAAGTGGTCCAGAGATGATCCACAGTGCCGCTAGAAACGAGCTGCTGCTGGGACCTGGCGGCCTGGATTGCTGAAGTGTTGAACTTTTCCGCATACAAAGGCTGCAGGCTTTGTGCTTGTGTGATGGTGACTAAACTTTCGTTGAAGAGCGAACTGATGCCGATCGCCAGAAGGTTGGCCAATAACGTGATGAAGCACAGCAAACCCAGCAATACGTGTCCTTTTGCGAGGGCTTTGAAGAGTACTGCGTGAGATGGCAAGGAAGCATAGGTGGAGTCAACAGATTTTGATGCCGAAGCCCTTCCCGCCCAAAGGTCGAGAAAAGGCTGAAAAACGCACAGTGTTCGTGTCAGCAAGATCCACACGGGTTTGATGATGGCAATCAACACGGTAGGTAGGTAGCTTTCGAGTAGTTGGCGAACAAAAAACGAATTCGATCGAAGATGCAGACCTTGACGGAAGTTAGTATGGTTTAACTTGGAATATGGCATTGCGCTCACCATTGTATTTCTGCTCGGCTGATTTGAGATAGGCAAGACCAACAAGGCAGCCTACCAAGAACAAGACAAGCACGGAGCCCGTTGGTTTTCTCAGTATCCAAGGTTTGATAGGAACGTAGTAGCCTTTCGCCTCCATGTCCTTTTGTACTTCGGCCGAGTCTGGCGCATCATGAACGCAGATGAGCTCTTGCTTTGACGAGTCGTTGACAATGAGTTGAAACTTGCGATTCTCCAAGAACTTTGCAAGACCCTTGTCGTCGGCCGTGTCTGCAGGCCACAAGAGCTTCGCTACCTCTGGGCTATCGTGGGCGAGATTAAGCAACTGCCCAACCGAAGAGGGTATTCCCGACAAGACACAATGGCTGCGCAGGGTGGAATAAAGAATCCACAAAGTACCCAAGGCAATTAAACCCAGAATCGCCTCAGCAACCGCTGCAAAAGGTCTGCTGACGAGAACACCTGTGAGATGATACGTTGCTGATCCCGTTTCTGTCGCCGACACGTCTTGATCCGTCATCAGTTGCAGGATAGCGAGTGGGAATAGCCTCTTGTGCATGTCTGAGAACAAACGCTCCAGTCGGGATGCACTCGCGTACGCATACCAATCCTCGTCGGTCGTTCCATCAATAAGGTAAGGCGCGTCCTCTGTCATGGTCACATTCAATTGCCCAACCCGAATAGCGGTATAATCATATTGATCATCAGTATAGTTCCAATTCCCCAAGTCATCTTGGTTTCCATATCTTCCCTCGTACAAGGTAGAGTTGAATTCCTCGCGAGAGAGCTTGGTGGGCTCTGACAGAGCTTGTATTTCTCCATCAATGGGCTGCAGGTCCGGAACAGTAACCGTTGCGAGAACCTGCTGCTTGTAGTACGTTACCTCGCAGAACAAGGCCGTGATGTTGAATTCGCCATCGGTGGCTTCGCTGCTGTCGGATGACGAGTTGCCGATCTGTATAGCCCAGAAGACCAACCCAGAGTAGTAATTCTCCCAGCTTTCTGAACAATTATAGCTTCCGTACTCTCCAGCAACACGCGGCACATTGTCCCTGTACCCCAGGGTGGGCCGAGTGTTGCCGACTGGGGTGAAGGGGTTCTTGTCTGTGCAACCACCCTTCTCAGAAACGGCCGAGATGGACGAGTTTTTGGTCTTCCTCTCAAGCGTGGCGGGTGAACAATTGGACTCGGCCCAAAATTTGGTTGTCTCAGCAGACCAATTCCTGGACACACCAGCAGGCACGACCGAATCGTTAATCGAAAAGGGAAGAAGCGCATAGTCCGAGGTCGCAAAGGCGGGATAGGACATGTTCAGCCATCCAATCGCATATGCTTCGTGGAGAAACTCTTTGCTCAGCTTCTGCTCGCTTACCGGCATCAGTTGCGATCTTGAGGATATCGAGACAGTCCTGTTTTGCGCTGTTTGGGCCACCCCAAATATGGCACCTTGAATGGGAGTAAGAATAAAGAGAATGGCAAGCACAGCAGTTCCAGACACAAAGACGGTCCAGTGCCTATACAGACATTAGCAAAGTTCCACAAACCCAATGGACAAACTAATCCCCATACCTCTTCTTCAGAGCTTTGTACGGCGCTGTCACAATAAACATGGACGGATAATCGAGAAGCACCGTGTTCGTGGCTGACTCGCCCCCGGATTTGGACAGCTCGATCCATGGCTGCATCCGCTTGATATCCAAGTCGACCCAGCTCCAGATGAGTCCGAACAAGGTCACGAGGAGGGTCGGCAAATAGCGAGAGGCGATGAGGGCGTTTTGCGAGATTTCGTCCGAGGACTTGGCCAGGGCGAGGCCGTTTTGGGCCGCACTGCGCTGTGCGAGAACCTCAATGCCGACCAGGAAAAGCAGAGACAAGACCAGGATGCAGACCAGCGAAGGGATGGACAGCGACGCCGGTCTCCATCCCTTCAGCTGCGCTCTGGCAGCCTTGCGGGGCGGTGCGTCCTCGGCATCGGGGCGGCTCACCGTGTCCTCCTGGACGCTGGGGGTTGGCGGTGCTTCCATGGTTTTGAGGACTGGACTGGAATTTAGCACCCCCAAGAAACTTGGCGAGTTGAAGGGTGTTGTTTTTTTCGCATTCTGCCTGAGCTTTATGAAAAGGGCGAGCGGCTGAGCCTGGCGGCTAGGCGCAAGATGTGAAACACCATCACTGTGGCGCATGAGCCAGGCCCTGCGCCTGGCCAATTGTTAGCGTGTGTTGGTGATGCACAATACGCTCATCCCTGGAGGTGCAGCGTGGCTCCATCCTCCCGCCCAAGCGCCGCGGTCCAAAACGAGGATTCTTGCCTGATCGCGGCTAGGGGACAGTTCAATCAGCCCTATCAAATGGGCCTGGTGGAGGCCAAAGGTGGACCTCTCCGTTTACTGCCGCTTTGAATCCCTGTAGGTGCAGCGCGGAGACGGGTCGCTCAGGCCACGAGGCTTCACTGCCTCACTAAATCACGTTGAATTGTCTTGTTGGTTGTTCGCGTGCATGTGCACAGCCAAAATTACTTGGAGATCCTTGCCGAATTTTATGCACCTGATTCCTTCGAAATACCACGTTGCCCTATTGCAACATATTCTTCCTAGTCAGCTAGTGAAAGTATGTTTTTTCCTGCGATAGCTTGAGCGCGCATTGCTAGCTTGAGGAACCACATCCTCCTTTGAGTTTGTCTAATTAAATACATAGCCATGAATATTTTCCTAAACTTAATTGTGTTGGAAAGTTGTTTAGCTGCCAAAAAAACTGACATGTGTAACAGTCGGAGACGAACCATGAGGGGTGGAAAGTCAGGCGCGGTAGACCTTAGATTCTTTGAGAAGACAACCCCTTGCAATTCAGGCCGCAAGGTCCTAATTTTGAGGGATGAACTGGTTTCCTGAATCCTTTAGGGTCTACGTGATAGTAGCCCTGTTTTCCTAGATGTGAAGGGCAGTTAGGAAAGTTATGACGCGGCACTCGCGTCACATTATGAAACTCGATTCGGCGGTTGTTCTTGATGCGCACTTTAGGGTAGGCATCGTGTATTTATTCTCGGCAAATTAGCCAATTACGCACCGACATATGGGCGCTTGACCTGCACGGACCTTGCTAATAATCCACCAGTAGTAAGCGCGAAGAGTCCTCATCCGGTTAAATACCGCAGCTCGTCTCCACTATCTGTATCCTGCCATATATAATACCGGATAGGTTTCCATACTCGGGGGTTCACGGATGTATATTCCGAATTCCGAAGACTTCTTCCTTAGAATTTACAACGCTGTTTCGCTCTTATTCGACTCGGCAAGTCGAGAATAGCCATCTGCGGCTCCTTGCTTGTGAACGGGATGCTCAAGGAAAACGGGGCCCTGAAAGAGATTGGCTTCAGGTTAGACGCTGTGCTACAGCCCTCCGGGGGCGCTACCGCGTGCCCTCCTCGCAAGCTCGCCACGACAGTAACAGCAGCGACAACAAAAGAGCTTCTACGTTGCATACGCCTTATACCTCTCTTGCCTCTCGAACCAAGGATTTTTAATGTTTTGCTTATTGTAGACCTTGGATACCTCATTTTAGAGAGACAAAATTGGGGGCTATAGCCCACTCATCTTGTGTACGTATACTCTCTCTTTTATTCAGCTTTGCTTAATCGGGTCCAAACTTGCTGTACAGAGTAAGTCATCATGTGGAAATTGGGCGAGAAGAGCCTGTCCCGCCTCATTGCTCACTCTAGATTTTTCTAACTGATTCATTTCTATTGCCATAAATGACCATTCCCTTGGTTCCCATACTCGGCCATCGCCTTTTCGCGCGAGGGAGATGGGTGAAGTGACTGAGAGGGCGAGTTTCACGCATGGAGCTTGGGGGCCTTGGCCGCTGTACAGCATGTGGTGCGGCCGGCAACTGCGCTCCTTGTGCAGTGATATGACTGTTGGGAATTGAGCGGCGAGAAAAAGTGGCGTTGAACATGCATGCTCATCTTTCAGCGTAGAGAGAAACCCATATTACGTATAGTGATTTATGTCCAAAGGTCCCTTGAAAGAGTGGGAGCCATTGCCACCTAGTTTTCCAAGTCGTAAGCAGGGCCTTGCTTTTCGTCTTGGCTGCACCTGTCGCCTAAGAAGGTTAGGAGGGTGTCTATGGACTGTTGATCGGGAAATATACGTCAGAACGCAAGTAAGCGATGGAAAAGAGGGGCAGATATCAGGAAATAAAAATCATTATACTGTTACCCTAGAAAGTGATAGCTGATTATAGGGTATGCGCGTGATTGGTGGAAAGTGTGTAAGGTGGTGCGGCTTGGCATGTGATAAATGATGGATTCTCTCGTATCCCTTTCGATGCATACATAGAGTTCCATTGCTGCCACTGTGGAGGATACATTTGAGACATTATGTGTCATGATTCCGCTCAAGAGAGGTGTAGCGAGTTATCTATGCTTAAATATTGGTAAAATATGTATACACTTTTTCTGACCATCCGATTTCTTTGCAAGACAGTATTAGATTACAGAGAGTCGGACTCATTTCGAGCTTTGTAAATACGAGCATTCTGCTACGTCGCTGCTACCTACAGGGACCTGCCGGCTCCTTCAGGTCCCATTCTAATATGGAGGGAAAAGATAGGCCGGAATCGGATCTTTGGTGTGCCGCTGTGGGAATGCCAAGACTATCTATCCACTGAGCTCTTGCCTTTTGAGCCCCGAGGGCCCACTACCCCTACATACAGTACCTACAGCAAGGCAGACGTACCAATCGGATGGCATATCATGAGCTAGGTATTCCTCGGATCACCTGATCATCCAAATCGGAACAGGGATATGAAAATCAGACAGATCGACCGCTGAGCGCCGAGGAGGATACAGCCTATATGGTGTGCTAAGTACAGTGCTAGTTAGCAAGGTTGTATATATGCCGCCATGGCCCACGCGTCTATTGGTATGCAGCTCAGCCCGCTCAGTCGGGGCTGCGGCCATTGACCCGACCATGACTAGAAAGTAAATAGTCGCATTGACACTCAATCCTACCAACACATTAAAAAAAAAAAACCACACAGTGCGTTGATTGAGGTGGGTGGACTGCAGATAGGTGGCCGCGTATTGGCAGCGAATTGGTCAGACAAGGCTCCTGGAACTTTTTAATCTCGCTTTATCCGTCCCGTGTCTGAAAAAATGCAGGCGGCCAAATCGCGTAACACAGAAGGAAGCTCGTGTTCGAGATGCCAAGCCAGTCAAAGGCGAGTTGAGCACACTTTTGAAGGCCGCATATGTGATGTGTGCTAGGTTGGACCCCACAGCGGAATGAGGTCGGGCTATCTAGCAAGGTCGATCGTGATGAGGATAGGGGCCTGAGCGGCATTGATTGAAGGTATATTCTCACCTGTTTGGACGGTTATGTCATAATTTCAAACTGTGGCTGACGGTGGGCAGCTGAAAATTGATCGAAGGCCCCGCATCACCTGTTGGCGGCGTCGAATCGCTGTCCCCTTGAATGCGGGGGAGCTCTCCGGTAGGAATCATATCATGCTTTTTAGCGAGTGTCATATGCTTAGTGTGACAGGGGAGGCGCGGGAACGAGCGGCGCGGATCCGCATGTCGGACGGGAAGAAGATGACTGGCTCCTGCTGTACAGGTTCCGTCCTGCAGACGGCTGAGGGCCAAGATGTAAGGCCGTGCGCTCGCGATAACCATTGGCTCATTTGTCCCGGAAAAGCCGAAACCCCTGCTCGTCCTGAAGGAACACGTACACACCCACCCCACGCGGCATTCTAGAGTGGCGAGAATCCGCTAAGAAATATGGGACAGATGGTGTAGTTGTGTCGATTGGCAAAACGCTGCCGCTGCTGGTTCGCTGACTTGTTTACCCTTCGCATTCGAGTACAGTAGATTGAGAAGTATCCGGGGGCCGCTGCTCTTTGACTGGTTATATTACTCGTTTGGGACCTAGCCTGTGCCGACAATTAAAGGCCTGACTATCGAGAGTTCTTGTTTCCATCTAAAGAAGGCGAGGGCATGATACATCCTGATGCGGCTAGGCCTAAATTGTAAGGACATGTTCGCTTAAGAAAAGTGGCAAAATTCAGCTTACGTTCTGTGAGAGCAGACCCATATGCTGAGAAAGAGGAGGCCGTATGGAGCCCGAAAGGGCGAGCCGCATATGCAGTTTTGAGACACGGAAAGCTCATAAAGTCCTATACGTCAAGATGCATATGTAAAAACAAGGCAACTGGGAATTTGTACTGTATGAAATAGAAAGCAGCGCTGCTCGTACCAATAAGAGAGTAGAAGCCTCGCGAGTCCCTCTCGATGACAAAGCACATGCTGGGAAAGAGACGTCCCCATGGAACCCAAAAGGTAAGCTGCATATGTAGTTTCGAGGCGCGTGAAGGCCATCAATCCCTCAGAAGGCAACGGAAAGCTAGTTCTGTGTGAGATATAGAAAGCCACGTTGCACTCGGACGAATAGGATCTGAGGAAGCTTGTGAATGCCTCTAGATCACGATGCATATGCAGGAATAAGCCAATGGTAAGTTTATACTGTGTAAATCTCAGAAAGCCACGCTGCACTTGCTGCGGCGAGACCGAGGGAAGACAGCCATCGCGTAGGGATCGGATGCAAACGAGACCCATGGAAGGCAGCTTGTGATTGTACCCTTCGAAGCTGCTCTGTAAAGGTTTGTAAGAGGGGCGCCGAATATATAAAGGGTTGTCAGATCCTCCCGTTGAGAGAAAAACTCATCAGCATCAACATCTCACTTCACACATTTACAAAAGGCTACCTAGCTATCTACTCTATTCATTCCACAAGTTCCTACTCAGGTATGAGAACCTACCTGATATCAGTTGGCTTATCCATGATGTGCTAACTCCCAGCAGGAAACCATTACCATCATCATGACTGACGCAAACCGAGTCTGGCTCAACGACAAGTCCAAGACTGTCGAGGGCCATGTCAACACGGCTACTCTCTTCTTCAACGGTAACCAAGTCTGGGGGCCCCGCGGGTGCCACGACAACACAGTTGATATCCAAACTGCCCTCCGCCAGGCGGATCCTCGCTTCGAATTGCGACTCGAGCGAAAGGCACACTCGGTTGAAGGCCACACCAAAACCATCAACATCAGGGCTCGGAACACGACCTATCTGGAGAATCACTCTTGCCACGACAACATGCAGAGCATGGCCGACCTCATCAATGGTATCTGGATCGGCTCGCCCCCTACGGGTGCGGCTGCGGATGAATAACCGACATGATCGGTTGGCGAGGAAAGTCACGGCTTCGCCTTGAAAGGTCAGATTAAGAGGTCATCCAACATGACTTTCTTAGACAAACTTTTGAAATGCTTTTAACAGGCATTTTCATTAAGAGAGGAAAAAACGGACTGGAACTAAAGTGTGCGAGAGGAACTGCAGTGATTGCAACCATGTTACTTAGGCCACTTGTTTCAGATAGGTTACTTGAGCCACTAGCAAGACAATTCACTCTTTGTAGCCATACTACCTCTCCCAGTCAAGGGTATATGTTATTGTGATGTAATCTAGTTCCAATATCGGCCAGTTCAGGGCCGCTCGTTCCAATCTTATCAGGATGACAACTGAAATTTCCGCTACCTGTGTTGCCACCTTTCGACTCTCAAGTACGAAGAGGGATCGCCTTAGGACACTGTGATTGGGCATGCCTGTATCTTCTGAAATCACCAGAAACAGTAGCTTAATCCAAACTATCCACTTTCTTGTGAAAAAGAACATCAATCTGCTCCAACGTCTTGCTCTTCGTTTCCACCCAATAAAAGAAGACCCAGATGAAAAACAAAACGTTCCAGCTGGCATTTACCATGTATGTCTTCCACCCGATGGCATCAAACAAGTAGGGAAATACCATGGTCACAAAAACTCCACATGCTTTGGCAACGAATGTAAACATGGCCATACCTGTTGCACGGATGTTGTAGGACAGCACTTCGGGCGGATACATGTTGGTCAGTGGCGTCAAGCCAAACGAGTATGCTCCAAGGTACAAAAACATGACGGCCACTGTGCCGTAAACTCCGGACTTTTGCGTCGAGTCGCCGTATACAGCAGTCATTGCGCCCAAAAGGTAAAACATGATGGTGCAGATGCCAAGGGATGATAGGCAGAGCACTCTTCTTCCAAGCTTTTCGGCAAGGAGCGAGCCGCATACGGCGATGACAAACTGCCAGGCCGACATCACAAAGTTGATTTCCATCTGAGTCTTGGACGACTCAATTCCAGCTTGGCTAAGCATTGTGCCGTAGTAGTACGTGATGACATTTGATCCTGTCAACATGGTCAGAGGTGCAACCGAAAGGGCAAGGTAGATTCGCTTTCGATTTGGAGCGTTTCTGACGATTTCCTTGAAACCAAGACTTCGCCCCTCACTCTTCTCAAACGCAAGTGTATCGATTATCTCCTGATATTGCACCTGAACTTCTGCGTTGTCGGTTGTGGTGCCGTTGAGGCTTGCCAAAACCCCCAGGGCCTCATCCTGGCGGTCGTTGTAGATGAGCCAGCGAGGAGACTCGGGAAGAAAAGGGATCAACCCAAGAACGCAGAGAGGCGCGAACCCTTGAAGCAGGGATGGAATTCTCCAAGCCCAGTTGGAGGGATCAAATTTTGCACACTAGCATTGTTAATTACGCACTAAGACGGGCGAATACAGACTACAAGGCCAACTTACACCGTAACAAAACCCAGCTGCCAAGAAGCTGCCAAGCGCCCAACAAGAAAAGTACAATCCGAGGGCAAATGACCTGACTTTTGGAGCTGTCGTCTCCGAGACATAGGAACTGGCCGCTGTCTGAGCAAGACCAACTCCAAGGCCGATGATCATGCGACCAGCAATAAACATGGCGATGTTTTGAGCCGCGCCGCTGATAATAGCCCCGAGGATATTAAGCAAAGCGCTAATAAGAATGCCCATCTTTCGACCACGCGAGTCTACCAGGTAACCTGCAAAAGGAGACATAAGGATTGCGCCGAGATAAGTTGCTGTCGAATTGACAGCCTTGGTTTGAGTGGTGAGGTTGAAGTATGCCGCGTAACTGGGCATGACATTGACAGAGCCCATAAGTGAACCATCATAGGCGATAGTCACAGAGTCAACGACACAGACTGCGACCACCAGGCCGGTCATCATGCTCATCCTGAGCGTTTGGGAGATGTGACGCGTCATCACGGCGGTGCGATGCTGTGCCACAACAGAGAGGAATTTTGGTAACGAGAGGGCATTGTACTCGCCATCGAACAGTGCGCCATGTACAAACTTTATACAAATGTGCTCTTACGCGTCGGCAATCCACTTTATTGCGTAACTGTAACTTGTATGGACGGGAGTATAGTGCGGGGAGCAACCTGAGGGACACCCGGTTCGAATTGGATAGGGTAGCAACGACTTCGGCTGCGGGGATGTCCGCTCCTAATGTTACCCGAGGGTCAGGATCACCACGCCAATATCCGATTTGGGACTATTGCTTGTTGAGATGCATGGAATTAAGGTGATTATGAACACGCATCGTGACCTGAAAATCTGGCTTTTCCGGTCGTCCGTCGTAATTCAAGTCGCTAAGTAATGTCGTGCTGCAACCCTAGTACATGCTGGGTCAGCTCCATCACGAGCACTTGGGAGACGAGATTAGCACTTGTGTAAAATCACTGTTATCTAGCGGTTACAGAGTAAATTCAATATTTTATCAGTACATAACAATGCCAAGCGTGATTCGCAGGGATCATATCTTGCTATGCAGTGTCTATGTAAGACGATCTACGCCATTTCTGATGACCGTATCAATAGCTATCTCTCTATTCTACCTCGATCTCTATCTCGGACACAAAGTCTCTTGAGCTAGTGCCGATGAAGCATTTGTACTTGCCTGCATCGACTCTCCACTTTTTACCCTGCGCATCAAACCAAGCGACTGCATTGCTATCGAGTGTGATTTCAACAGGCTTTGAATGCCCCTGTGGCATCTCAACCTTGGAAAACCCAGCCAACGATTTTGGCGCGGCGTCTAAGCCGCTCTCCGCAATGAAGGGAGAGGGAGCTACATAAACTTGCACAACTTCGGCTCCTTGGTAGTCGCCGACGTTTGCCACCTTGCATGAGACGACTGCTTTTGAAGATCCATCAATGGATATTTTGCCAGCAACATGGACTTGGGAAATCTGGAAGCGAGTGTACGATAGTCCAAAGCCAAATGGCCACAGGGGCGAGATATCCTTTGCATCAAACCATCGGTACCCAACCAGGATTCCCTCTCCGTACTCAGAGTGGTCCTCGGCGGCTTTGCCAGGGAACCAGGCATTGCAGCCGTGGTCCTCCAAGCGATGAGGAAAGGTGATGGGCAGTTTTCCACTCGGATTCGCGCGGCCAAATAGAACATGGGCGAGCGCATTGCCGTTTTCCTGCCCTTGATACCAAGCGTGAACGGCAGCCGCAGCTCCGTCAACCCAGGGCATGGAGATGGCACATGCGGACTGAGATACCACAACCGTATTTGGGTTCACGCGACAAACAGCCTCCGCAAGCTCGTTTGTTCTACGCGGCAGAGTGAGCGAAGTCCGATCAATGCCCTCCTTCTCAGTGTCATTGTTGTGACCAAGAACAAGAACCACTGCATCAGCCTGCTTTGCTGTGGAAATCGCTTGTTCAAAGAGCTCCTCTTCATCAATCTGGAGTTCCACGCCTACCCTGATACCAGATAGCTTGGAAAAGAGTGTGTTGTCGTGTGGTGGGATGGGAGGAGGAACCACGACGTTGTCGATGCGGAATGAATAGCTCTCGTTGGCCTCGAGCTGTAGGGAAGCGAGCTTGTTCTTGCTGCCGCAATTCATAAAGGTTCCACCTGTTTCAGTCCAGGCAGAGTTGTCAATGATGAGCTCATCGTTGATAAACAGTTTTGCCTTCCCGGTACTCGACAAGCTGAGGTTGTAGGTACCGGTTGCTGTTGGGGTCAGGGTAGCGCTCGCACGGTAACAGTGGACTGTTCCTCTCAAGCTCTCAGGCGTGTCACCGTCGCTCATCATGAAGATGACGGAATTGTTCCAGTGAGACACACCAACCACAGGACCCTCAAAGGAGTCGCCGGCAAAGAATTCCAGCTGGACGCCTGTTTTGCCATCTGGTGTTTTCAGCATGTCCCCAGGCAGCTGTGGCTGGATGTTGGTCTTGATTCCCTGCGCAAAGGCAACCTCGACATTCTTATCTTCTTCCTTTGCCATGTTCAAGATTGATTCGTAAGGCGTGGTGATATAGTAAGGGTTCACGGCCGCACTGCCTGTGCCTCCCGTCGTGGGCTTTTTGGCATTGGGACCAATAATGGCCAGCTTCTTTATCGTTTGCGGTTTCAACGGGAGCACACCATTGTTTTTCAGAAGCACAATCGACCCGGATGCGGCCTCTAATGCAGTCTGTCGGAAATGCGGAAGGTCTGAATTCTTTTCGCCACTTGCTGAATCGACTTCGGGATCGAGCAGACCAGCCCTGTCTAGCAGCTTGAGTAGCCTTCTGACCGATACATCAACGTGTGAGGATTCCGAGACCTTGCCATCTTTGACGGCTTGCAAAAGCGCTGGCCCGTATCGAATGGGTGGTCCCGGCATTTCGAGGTCGGTTCCGGCTACAAGGCTCTGAACCGTATCATTCAGGCCACCCCAGTCGCTCAAGACCAAATTATCAAAGCCCCATTCTTCTCGCAGGACATCCTGCAGCAGGAATTGATGGCAATCGAGATGGTGACCGCCTACCTTTGGGTATGCAGTCATGGCGGTCCACGGGTCTGCCTCCAGGGCCATTTGAAACGGCTTTAGATAGATCTCCCGAAGAGTTCGCTCGTCGATTTGCTGGTCGACGTTGAACCGCCTCGTCTCAGTATCGTTTGCAACATAGTGCTTCATGCACGCACCGACTCCGTGCTTCTGGACTCCTCTGATATAGCTAGTCGCCATAGCTCCTGAGAGGAACGGGTCTTCTCCAAAGTTTTCAAAGTTCCTGCCGCCTAGTGGTGTCCGGCTGATGTTCATCGTGGGCGCAAGCAGCACGTGCGCATTCTTGCTCCGAGTTTCGGCACCCAAGACGGACCCGACACTTTCAATCAGATTGGGATCAAAGGTCGCAGCGAGAGAGATACCGCATGGTATGAATGTCGTGTGGGTGCCGTCAATCCACGTTGCGCCGCGAACACCAGCCGGCCCGTCCGTCATCTTCAAGCTTCGGATGCCAAGCCTTTCAACATCGTACGTCTCCCACATATTTTTCCCAGCTAAAAGAAGGCATTTCTCTTCCAGAGTCAGCTCCTTGAGAAGGAGCTCAATCCTGTTGTCGCCGGGCATTTTCGGTAAATGTTGACAAAGTGCCGATCAAAAAAGCCTTGCGGCAAATAAATTTGCTTGACAATGTAGTAAACGTCAATGGCCCGATTGTCCAAGATGCATATGCAGGAACTCCTTGGGTGTCAGAGCCTCGAGCCTCAAGGTCCAATAATCTTCAAGCCCGATTAGAGATAAACAAATCCCAAGGCGCATTGGATACGAGTATCGTTGGTTGGTAGATTGGCTCGAGGCATGCAGAGTGGTGATTAAGGCGGGCGACGTTCTCCGCAGTATGTGTTGCGCGGCATTCTCCACCCCGAAACCCGGTCATTTGGCCTAGTTCGTCCGATACCCAATCAAAATCCAGATAATAAGCAACCCCATAATGACCGAGAGCCTGTCTTGCTGTCAGTGATCTAGGCGCGGACATGTCCGCTTAGCTGTAGCTCGCGGCTTGGCACGGTGTTGAGGATTGATGCTAATACCTGCGCTATGTCGCACCCTAGATTAATTGCATCGCCCGAATTGGCATTTTTATTCTCGGCACACATTCTCTATTCTTCGTATCTGTTTACGACCGAAAACACTCCAGTAAATTTTTTTTCCATTTCTCAATATGGCCTTCACCGACAAGCGGATTGCTGTGATTGGAGGCGGTCTTGGCGGCATGGCTTTCATGAACTCGGCCATGCACGCCCGCTTGCCCAACATCCACCTCTATGAAGCAGCAAAAGAATTTACTGAAGTGGGCGCTGGCGTCAATATCACTCGCAACGCCAATAAAATTCTAGATGCATTCGGTGTTGGCGAGGACATGCTCTGGAAGTCGTCCCGCGATCCGCCGTGCTACATGGAGTACCGCCACTACCGCACAGGCGAGTATCTAGGTCAGATTGACGAATTTGGCGAGCCTCGATCAAGGCAAATTCACCGAGCGCACTTGCTAGAAGCTCTTAAGAAAAATGTTCCCGATAGCAATATTTCTCTGGGCAAGCGACTCAACGCCATTGAATGGAATGCTCAGGCCAAATGCTACCAGCTAAAATTTCTGGACGGTTCACAAGCTGAGGCGGATATTGTCGTGGGATGCGACGGTATCAAGAGCTTCGTTCGGGAGTACCTTGGGCTGGAGGATCACCCGATCTACTCTGGCCAGATGGTCTATCGTGGATATGTCAGCTACGATGACCTTTCACCCGAGACGAGTGCACTCTTGAGAAAGACCGTCAACTTCCGGGGCCTAAAGAGACATGTTCTGACCCTTCCGATCGGAAATGACGACTCAAACACTGCTAGGGTTGGAATTATCGGTTTCATGACGGAGCCTCTTGAAAACTGGACATCCGAGTCATGGCTCTCTACAGCTCCAGTTGAAGATCTCTTTGAGCATGTCAAGGATTGGACAGGTGCAGTGCAGGAGATTATCAACGGTCTGAAGAAAGGCTCCGACGATGGGAAAATCCTGAAGCAGGCTCTCTACGTGCGCGAACCGACAGCAAAGTGGTTCGATGTGCGAGCCGACAGCCAGGGATCTGGCATCATTCTGATCGGTGACGCTGTCCACTCTACGCTCCCTCACCAAGGGCAGGGAGCTTGCCAGGCGATTGAGTCTGGTTTTGCCCTGGCCCAGACACTAAAGAATTGGAAGAGTGGTGAGCTGGAATCCGCGTTTCAGTTTTTTCAGGACCTCCGCAAGCCGCGCACCGATCGCATCACCAGGTCGAGTTATGAAACGGGGAAGATGGCGAGTGCAGATATTCCAGAAGAATTGTGGGCAAGCACCTTTAACCCGGAAGTAGTCAGGGAGCGTATGAAGTGGGTCATGGATTATTATCTACTGGACGAGCTGGCCAAGAAACTTCAGGTCTCCGACGAGAGCCCCAAAACTGCTGAGCAAAGTGGAGGAACTGAGAATACTTCTTCGATACAGGTGGTTTTTTAATCCAAATGGTGTTTGAGTTCTGAATAACCTTTAAACTTGAGTGATGATCCCCAGCACGCCCATATTCTTCTCAACCATCTGCGATTCAATCGCAGGTGCTGATCCGTCATCCAATGCAAAGAGACACAGCTATGACCCCAGTCACAATTTAAAGCTGAGAATATCATTCGTTCATGATTGGCTTGTGTTTTCTGATGCTTCTATGAGTGCTTGCGTATTCTTACATGTCCTCATTCCGTATTCGGTCAAAGACAATGGTGTTGCCACACATGGTACCTGGAGGTGCGTGCTGCGTCTACTCTTAATCCGTTTAGTGTTCCCCAATTCATCCATTTCAAAAAATTGGCCTTTAGGTCAACCGAGTACTAATAAAATGGGAGAACCCTGATCCTCGTCTTATTTTTATCTTGGTCCTATCACAAGTAGGCATTCATAAGCACCATGCTACATCGCACAAGTCCGCTTGGCTATCAAGGCGGGCGCATCCAGGAATCGATAAGATAAAACTACCGTAATTTGTTTGATCATGATCAACCGGTCCTATTAATAAGAGAAAATAACTGCTCAACAAAATACCATGCTGTAGCACATTATTCAATTGTCCCCAGGCTCCTCAGACCAGTATGGCCATGGAATTGTCACCGAATTCATCCCCCAAGGATACCGAAAAGCAACTTGATCACAATGCCGAACCCGCGGCTTCTTTTTCAGAAATACCAGTCTCGGAGCCGGCAAGGTTACAAAGATGGCTGGCTCGTGTTGGAAATCTTCAGGGTATCGAAACCCGAGGAATTGAGCGCGTGCCGACAAGTCTCAGATACCCGAAGCTCACTGCAGGGTCCTATCTTGAAATGTTTCTGATCTGGTTTTCCATCAACTGTACGGCAAATAACATGACTGTCGGCATTCTTGGACCCATTTCATTCGGTTTGGGATTTCAGGACGCTATTATGTAAGTGAATGTCAATGTGTTTGTAGCTTGCGTCTAAATCTCTTTTTTTTAGTTGCTGCTTTCTTGGTACCCTGTTTGGATCGGCATGCACCGGGTACATTTCGTCTTTTGGGCCTCTCTCGGGCCTTCGAACTCTAGTTGTGGCAAGATACGCTATGGGATACTGGCCATCCAAGCTTTGTGCCTTGTTAAATATCGTCATAGAGGTTGGATATGGGCTGGTAGATTGCTTGGTTGCTGGTCTTATCCTTTCTTCTGTGAATGGCCAGAACATGACCGTCATTGTCGGCATAATTATCTCGTCCATCATCACATGGATTGTCGCAACATTTGGAATCAAATGGTTTCAGATGCTTGAAAGGTGAAATTTCCTTTTTTCTTTTTTATATCCGGTTCACAGTTTCTAACCCGGCCTTTAACAGATATATCTGGCTCCCTACTGTCCTCATCCTCTTCATTCTGATCGGATGTGCGGGTCCCAGCTTCAAGCCCGATAGCAAATCCCAGGGTGATGGGTCTGTAATCGCCGGTAATCGCCTATCCTATTTCTTTCTCGCCGCTTCTGGTGCTTTGGGATGGGCTCCGGCATCAGCAGACTTTTACTCATACTACCCAGAGTCTACTTCACGACTTATGACTGGAACCATGACAGGCCTCGGTATTTTGATGGGAAAGCTACTGATCGAAATTCTGGGCATCGGTTTGGCAAGCGGAATCGCCGAAGTTCCATTATGGGCTGCTGCCTTTGATGAATCCACAGGTGCTCTGATTGCCGAGGCATTTGTGCCCTTGGGTCACTTTGGGAAGTTTTGTGCCGTCGTACTGGCGTTGTGCGTCTCGGCCAACAACATTCCAGGGACGTACGCTGCTGGCTTGAATTTCCAGATACTTGGAAGATGGTGTGCAAAAGTTCCTCGGCCGATTTGGTCGACGATAGTGGTGATTATTTTTACTGTCTGCGCAATTGCAGGGCGGGCGCAGCTTTTAACCATCTTCCTGAATTTCCTTAGCTTGATTGGATACTGGGTCATCATTTGGATCACAATCACGATGCAAGACGAGTTCATGTTCCGGAGGAGGCGGAGTTACGACTGGGACTCGTGGGCAGATCAATCACATTTGCCACTTGGGTATGCAGCCTTAGCTTCATTCCTGGTCGGCTGGGTAGGGGCAATTCTATGCATGTACCAGACTTATTTTACTGGGCCTATTGCTAAGTTGGTAGGCAATGGTGCTGATGTGAGTACATATTTCGTTCAGGATGCTTTCTAATTACTAACTGTCGCAGCTTGGTCTTCCAGTTGCCATGTCCTGGACTGCACTCGTCTACCCGGTTTTGAGGTGCTTTGAACTTAAATATGCGGGAAGATGATGAATAGAGAAATTCAAGGAAGACACAGGATATTCAAGTCTGGAGGTGGGAGCAAAGAGGGGAAACAGCCATATTGGCTATATCGAGTACTTGCTATACTTTGACCGAATCAAAACAGATTGTTCCCGTAATACTTCAGCTCGCAATTCCGTGAAGATTGGCTACATGGTGAGGTTTCCCTTAAAGCCTCCCTAGTTGAAACGATTGTTTACATCATTCAAGTCCTATGTTATCATATAAAACATGTCCTTACGACAAGATTGTAAATATTTAAAAGACATGATGTTCTTTAATTCTATGACATTCTATTGTCCACTCACTATTTACACAAGTGGGTAGATGCTGGGATTTGAACAGAAAGCACCATTCCTTCCCAATAATTACTTAGATGAGCCCTTTGTTCTTCGTAAGAAATCATCATATCGTAAGTATGCTCCCAGCAGGGCCTCCGCTCCAGCGGCACAGCTGTATCTCTTGTTTAGTTTTAAGTTCAAATACAAGTGAGTAGGGAAACTTACTCTTCGGGCCTCGAATACTCTGCCGGATTGTGACTCACTCCTTCGCGACATCTCACAAAGATCATAGCCGTGGGCACCTTCATGCTTGTGTATACGCTGTCGTGTCCTGCGCCGCTGATCAATTCCATGTTGCAACCGATGGCGTTGGCAGAGCTTCGGACGCATTGGACCATGATAGGATCAAATCGAAGAGCTGGGGAGATCCAAAAGCAGTCGAATTCCAGAGTCAGCCCGTGTTCTTCGCAAATCTCCTTGAAGCGTGCCAAACACAGCTCTTCAACCTTCGCTACATCAGAGTCGGCCGCGCCTCGAATATCAAGGCCCATTCGGACTTTTCCAGCTATGGTATTGATGCTCTGAGGGCCCGAGTTGATGACAGCTATGGTGGCTCGCGCCCCCGCTGCGGCTAGATCGCCTTCGGTTACAAACCGATTTGTCTCGACAATCATCTTGGCTGCACCAAGTAGGGCGTCACTTCGACTTCCCATTGGCGTCGTGCCGGTATGGGCTTCACGACCCACGACACCCACATTGTACCACCGGATAGATTGGACGCCTTGAACTACACCAACCGGAGACTCAGCATCGTCAAGCATGGGACCTTGCTCGATGTGGACCTCAAAATGGGCGGATAGCGGGTTCGCGTCGTAGGAACATTCAACATCACCCAGGAATCCAATACGCCCCAGCTCTTGTTTCAGGGTTAATCCATCTGGATCAGTTCGACCATGGCCGTATTCGGTGGTGAAAGCTCCACCCCAAACGCCCGAGGAGAGCATAGCTGGCGGGAACCGTGCACCCTCCTCGTTGGTCCAGTTGATGATAGCAAGGGGTGCATATGTTGTGATATTATTGGCGTGGATTGTCTTGAGCACTTCCATGCCCGAAATAACACCCAAGATACCATCGTATCTGCCACCAGTTGGCTGCGTGTCGAGGTGTGAGCCAATTCCGATCGGCGGCAAGTTATTATTCTGTCCCGGACGGATCGCAAAGATATTGCCCATCGCGTCGACCTTGATCTCACAGCCGCATTTCTTTGTCTCTCGAATGAACCACTCTCGAACTTTTCGGTCGTCGTCGTTGCACGTCAAGCGATCTGTTTATTGAAGTCAGATTATGGCACAGGCTAATTTTTTTCATTATTTTGCGGAGACTGACTCATTCCTCCATCAGGCGTTGCTCCCCATGTGCAGGCTTCATCAAGAGTATTCATGAGACGCTCTGCTTCGGTTTTCACATTCGCGTAACAAGCAGGAAGTTCCAGCTTGGCGTCTCCAACCCGGTTAGGGCCACAGCTATCCAAAGATCCCATGATGACTAGGTTGTGCTGGAAAATAGAATATGAGATGTTTCAAAGATGCGTCACAAAATTTTAATCCGGGATGAAAAAAGGATGATCTTGCAATCGAGCAAGTCAATAATTTTTCCTCCTTAGTAATATCACTGGACCTTCAGTGGCTAAGCAAGACGCAGCTACGGATCGCGACGGAGAAGAGCGTTGCGAAATACGACATTTGAAAGCATGGCTATAGCGGGTCATTTCTCAGCGCGATTAAGAAATTCGTGTATTTTACGCCTCTACTAACATTTAAAAGGGTGGTTCATCGACATTTGAACTCGAAAGTATGATGTTGTGATGACTTGCAGAATCAAATTACCCTGGAGAAAGCCTAGATGTATCACCACCGAAACATAATAGTAAACGCCCACAGGTTCAGTAATGCTAGTTTATTTCCCAAGCAGCTTTGCCAAGCCCAACAGGAGCTAATTTGTTCCAAAGTCCTCCAACAGTACGCGGGGAAATCGGCTATGTCCGCGTTGTCACAGGCAATACCCAAATCCGCACCTAATTCGTTTGACCTTCCCCTCTTCTTTAGATCTCGGACTACCGCGACCGTGGTCAATGGAATAATATTTCCAATTCAGAAGTCTAGCAAGTGACGTAACGCTGCCAGTCGCTGAGGGTGCCGCTGCGCCCGACGTATTGTGGAGCATAGCGTTGCCATTGATAAGCACTCACATCCTACGCTAGCGGTCTTCTCCGCTGATAAGCCAATTGGGCCCGGGGTCGTGGGAATTCTCCAGGCTTTGGGCCATCGCAGACACCCGCGGAGATCTCGTGTGGATTTGGCAGACCAATGTCTTCAGACTGCCAGAGAGCTATTCTGTCATGTTCCCGCTGTAGGAGGCGGAAACTGAAGGTAGGAGATCGTAAGCTTCTCGCGTGGTAATTGCTAACAATGGGCCAATACAGTGCGACCGAAAGTTGCCTGCATGCACACGATGTGTCGCTGCAAAAACGACATGTACCGGCATTTCATCTGGCTCCGCAGGCGATGTGCCTAGAAGCATTGTACAGTATCTCGAGTCTGAGATTGCCAGGTTGGAGACAGAGTTGATGGAAAATGGCCACCTGGAGGCCCTCAATGCATCCAATATTCTGATGCAAATGCCATCTTCCACAGAGCGGCTGGAAAGAAATGGCATCGAACCAAACGACGAGCTTGAAGAACCCCACGGGATTTCTCCACGAGCAGCAGACAAGAGCGATCGAACTCATGATACGGGGCTACGAATATCTATACTTTCAAGCAAATGTCTGCGGGCTATTGTAGATGCAACACTTCCACATGGCTCTGGCGCCACGGCTCTGTTGTCCAGAGTGAGAATGGGCATGACACCTTCGTTCGCACAGGTCGGCGACAACAGAACAACCGTCGCAAACCCTGAGACCAGCAAAAGAGGCATTCTTCTTGACGCTAAAACCTTGCGGAGTGTGCCACTAGATATAGTCTTTAGGCTCATGAAGAAGTACTTGAACACCATCCTCCCAGACAACCCTTTCCTGGACGCGGCGACTGTTGAGCGACAGTTTCACCATGTAGCCGAAGTTCTAAAGTGGCAAGTACAGTCGCAAACTGCTGGTGAGGAGCCGCTTCCAGTGATTGCCAGTCACGACTTTCTTATAGTGTATCTGGTGCTCGCAATCTCCGTCACGCTGGGTTCGGCAAATGATGGGCACGAAGAGCGATGCATGGCGCTTTCCGCCTCTCTATTTGAGGAGGGCATACAACACTTGTATAGCGAACCGTCCTTTCCGTCTGATATTGCCTGGCTGCAGACGATTTTATTGGTACTCTTGTACGCGACCGTGTTTCCACGGTCGGCCAATGTGTGGGTTCTTTCCGGAGTTGTCATGCGATCATGTCTGGAGCTAGGTCTGCACCGCGAGGCACCTAGCTACATGGATTTAGACCCCAGCGCATTGGAGTTGCGTAGGCGGGTCTTTTGGGCCGCTTACTGTATGGATCGCTCCATATGCCCAGTTCTTCAAAGGCCGCTGTCAACCCCCGACACGGCAATCAATTGCAACTTGCCAGCTTTGGCACGAGATGATGCTTTCTTGACTTCCATCGTCTACCATCGTTTGCTATCCGAAATCTTCCATGTTCACTTCCAGCGCGAGCCTGTCGCGACAGGCATGACCTGGGACGACTGGTTGACAACAATGGAGCATCGGCTGCATTCTTGGCATAATTCATGTGGTCAAGCTTCATCTCATCACGAGACAACCGAGTTCGGTCTCGCTCGAAGTATCATGATTTTGCACCGTCCCTCGCCTCGAGTGCCATTGCCGTCGCAAAGTTCTCTTCTGCGCGCTTTCGAAGCTGCCTCAAAGTCCGCTCGCATCCACCAAGAGCACATTGAAGCCGGATTCTTTCGTCGGCCTTGGTTATCCGCGCATTACACCCTTGAAGCTGCCACCACGGTACTCTTCTGCTTGCGCCATGCCTCTGAAACCATTCGTCAGAACTTTAGCCGCTCACAAGTCTTTGACATGACCAAGCGATTCACGAGCAACTTTCTGGCAATTGCCGATAGAGGCTGGCCGGTGGTTAGCAACTATGCGAGCGTATATGAGCGACTGTTGGGTCCTTTGCTCGAGAGGGTCTTCTCTCACGGTGCTCCTCTGAGCGATAGATTCGGACCCACGCAAGATCTTGAACTCATGCGCTTGCTTTATCCTGGCCCCGCTCAGCTTGAGAAACTGAGATTTGGCTTGAGGCAGCAAAGCGAAGAGTTTAGCCCTTTTGATTTTAATTTGTTCATGGTCGACGACGACTTGTGGAATGACGGGTTGGATTTGAACACAGACATCAACGGCATGGAAAGGCCGCTATTGGGATTAAATGGCATTGATCAAGCAGCAATGAATTTTGAAATGACTTTCTAGGCGTACATGATATAAAAAGTAAAGTATTTTGAACAATCTGTGGGAATTAACTTCAAATTCCTTGCGACACGTCCTGAACCACTTGAACCAAAGTCTCAAAATCAGATGGACCGAAGCCCTCTACCTAAATATGTCTTTTCGCCGAATTCCCTCTCAGCAACCTGAAATAGTGGTAATCCCATGAAGTAACCGCTATCAGGGCTTCCAATTGCCTCCCAGGTGCTCTGAGACTCCTCCTCCCCAATTGTGACAAGGGGCTTTCCAGTCCCGGCGGACGATGCGTCAGCAGCCAACTGTATTTGGCAGCATCGTTCTAAAAGTACAAACCACCCAATGGTGGCCTCTATGGTCGGACCAACAGTCAAAAGGCCGTGGTTTCCAAGCAATGCGGCCTTTTTGTTGCCTAGACACTTTGCGATGTCCTTGCCCTCGTCAGTGGCCAGAACCAAGCCGGCAAAGTTGCTAGGTACCATTAGCTTTATGCAAAAAGAAGAAAAGATTATGCAAGGTTAATCTTGCGCATTCTGTATTCAACTTACGGATACAGCACATGGTCGTTGTAGAAGGAGCAAAAGTCCTGAGTAAGCATGTCCAGCGTCTTGCCGGTCGCACACATCGCTCGTCCCCAAGTACTATGACAGTGAGCGGCGCACAAAACATCTGGTCTCGCTTTGTGAATCTCAGCATGAATAGCATAAGCAGCTGAAATCAGGATAGGATTAGCACGATAATCAGCAGTAAAAATGTGACAGCCCATACCATAGTTCAATCTGAGATTGTTGCCACCCTCAACAACGACGCCTTCATGGTTAACCCGAATCAAATCATCCTCAGTGATGAGGGAAAAGTGCAGGCCGAAAGGGTTCACCCAGAAGCTTGTTGGATCAACTGGATCTCTGATGGTAATGTGTCCCGCAACGCCATCAGAGAAGCCGCACCTGGCAAATACTCTGTAAGCTAGAGCTAGTCTATGCTTCAAGAACTTTTGCTCCGCAATCTTGTCCTCAAAAGTGGGGGGCACGGTCTCTTCATCTCGGACAAATGCAAGGGATGGGTCCCCGGAGCGATGCTCTTGTGCCTTGGAAGATTCGGAGGGCGGCGGTGATGGCTCTGCTGTCATGATTGCAATTGCAATATCTTAATTAGCTATAGTGGACGAAAACTTGCCAAGATGGTATTCTCGTTATGATTAATTAAAATCAAGACATCTGAGCTGTGCTCTTGTTCAATTGACGCTAGTTAATGAAGGATCCATGCCTGCATTAGATAGCACAGATAAGCGAACATGTAATCCGGCGCGCGCCCTAGTGCAACAATCAATATTGCGGGGTAAGATAGCTGTTATGTCGGCCGCGCCCTGTCCTATGATGCGCGTTTGCACTCCTACATCGGACATCTCCGCCACTATCGGCACAACGTGAAGCGGCAACTCATGAACAGGCGAGCCCTCTTTCGCACCATCCGCGTTCAACAGATAACTGACCATGAATCCAGGCAAGTGGCAGTCTCATACACGTGGCTTTCTACCTGGGCCAGACGAGCGGGATCCCTGTATTTCCGACGCCATCGCCCAAGCCGCTGCTACCCGACAACGGCAATTGCCCTCTCACAGCCAACTAAGAGAGAACGCAGCATAATGGCCAACTCGAACCCAAAGTTTCTATCGCCAACCCACTTCAATATAGTGGCGCTGGAGACATTCTTCACCCCTCTGCCTGAATTGACTGTGCCCACACCGCACACGTTTTCTCTGTCCGAGTACAGCCGCACAACACAGGACGAGATTCCGGCACGCATCAAGGATGCGGACATTCTCATCACTACCACGCTCCCACTACGAGCCAATAACCTCTCCGAGGCAATCAGCCCAAAGTTGAAGTTTATTGCAGTAGTCGCAGCTGGTACCGACTCGATTGACCTGGAAGCATGCGCAGCGCGCGGTATCACAGTACTCAACAGTCCCAACTGCAATGCTGATGCTGTCGCCGAGCACGCTGTCGCGTTGTATTTCGCAACACGGCGATCGATTGTTCCGAGCATGAGCCTGCTACGCGCTGGCCAATGGAAACAACGCGGTACACTTATGAAGAGTGTGTACATGGCAGGAGAGCCACCAAGAAGCTGCTTTGAAGAGACCGCCGTTGTCATTGGCCATGGTAATGTCGGCAAAAAGCTCGCCTCGCTACTTGGCCACATAGGCATGAAGGTTGTTATTGCCGGGCGTAAAGGTGCATCATCTGTGCCGACGGGTCGCGTTCCATTCGATGAAGCGCTTAAAATGGCCACCGTGGTTGTGCTCTGCTGTCCACGAACACCAGATACCCTAGGCCTGCTGAGTGTGCGCGAATTCTCCCTCATGAAGCGCGACTCTATTGTGGTCAATGTCGCCAGAGGAGGTGTGATCAATGAGGGCGAGCTATTGGCTGCTCTCAAGGATGGGCTCATCGCTGGTGCTGGAGTAGATGTTTATGAAAAGGAACCTGCGACCACGGAGACGAGCCCTCTTCTAACAGTTGACACTTCAGAACTCAATCTTGTAACTACGCCGCATACCGCTTGGATAGGAAGTCGCACCACGGCAAATTACCAAGTAATGCTGCAAAAGAACATGGACGAATTCATCTCGAAAAACACAGACATAGCATAGACCAAGTAGCTAGATAATTTAGATGCACAACTATGTGTAAAGAAATTGGAATTCCGATTTACAGTTTTCCGCTCCTAAACCCTGATGATGGCCTAGCAATTGCTTCCTGTACTGCCATTTCAAGGGTATCCGTCTTAAGCACCCCAATCGCCTCGTTATCTGTATTTTCATACAATGTGCGACCTTCCGTCCATATCCTTCTCAGTGTATAAATACTTGCTAGCGAATTACCATCTTTCCAGGCCTTAGATTCAAGCTGTCGCAAATTCTCCAATCCTGTGTATTGTACGCTCCACTTGCGGCTGGTCTGTCTTTCAAACTCGGCCATAATTTCTTCCGGGCTTGTGGTAAAAGAATTCACCTTGATTGCTTTGTTGTCACAGACTTCGGGATGCTTCAACGCAGCAACCAAGAACCTTCCAACGTCTGCCATCGTGGTGAGGCTGATGCGGCCCTTCCCATCACCCAGTAGCGTAGCGGCCTTCAGATCAATGTCAAAGCTCCCAATTTCTGGTTCTGTAGCCATGCTGCCCAAATACAGGTTTGCAAATGGGCCTGTTACCAAGTAGATGTATTTGAGGCGCGTAATGGCGCCAGACTCCAGAAAAGATCGAACCTTTAGCTTCTTTTGACTTGGTAACTCGCTAGAAGATGTTGAGTCGTATGCAATGTCTGTTCCAAACTCGGAGGGAAAGAATCGAATAATGTTTGGAGTCTTTTCCGCGAGAGCTATGAGGTCGACTTGAGTATCAATCGCAAAGCGGCCCACAGCCGAGATGACCGTGTCAAATCCTGGACTTGTCAGTAAGAAAAACAAGCTACACAAGCATCGAGGTCCAGCTGCATCATCCATACCCCTGTAAGCATTCAAAACATCTTGTGTATTGAGAATGTCGCCCACGATAATTTCCACGCCCTGGGATTCGAAAGACTCTATTAGGTCTTTCTTGCGAGAAGTCGTCTCAAGAGACGTGAAAATTCCGATGCGCTCGAATGCCGATTTTGCATTTATTATGGCATCAGCAAGCACCTTTCCAATGACACCCGTTGAACCTAGTATCAGAATTCTCTTGCTCTGAGATGCCATCTTGAAACTTTGGTAAAGACACTGCTGTCACTCTCAGCGAAATGTTCGTCATCTCATCCCAATAATCATTAAAATTCAACTCGTTTCAATAATAGACATGATCTGGCAATTCCATCAATTGCGACGCTGATGACCGGCCTCGTGGAGCGCTGATGGCCGACCCTAACGGACATTCCCGCAAAGTGGGGCCAAGGAGCAGCGCGAAAGTCCGCCATCGTGCCATTTCAATCCTGTGCCTGTTACATCAGGCTATGGTTCAACTTCGGCAAGTTTCTTTAACATGAATTAAACAATATTATATCTAAGTAGGACTAGATATAACAGCTATTTCATACGAAAGTCATCATCGAAAACAAGGCTCGAGTCATCATCCATCAAAGTCTTTACAACTTCATCACAACCTCTACCCCCCAAAAGACATCATCATGGGAAAGATCGTCGCTGCTGTAGGGCTATCCCATGCCCCAGGTATGTGATCAATTAGAGGCTTTACTGCTTAGCACTAGCGGGTTTCTAATCAGAATTCAAGGTGCAATTGGCTTCCCAGAGACTGCCAAGCCTGACGCCCGTGAGCGCACTGAAGTAGCCACCCGGGCTCTCGGCAAGACATTGACAGACGCGAAGCCCGATGTCATATTTGCATTCCTTGATGATCACTTTGAGAACTTTTATCGCAACCACATGCCAACAATTGCTGTGTCAATAGCTGAGCAACACGTCGGCCCTGCCGACCAGTGGATGGAGCCGCTTCACATCGACAAGAAGACGTACTTTCCAGGTAGCCCCGAGACGGCTGAGCATTTGATCGCCTCTCTAGTGGATCAGGGCTTTGATGTGTCGCGCACAGGCTCTGTCGAGTATGGTAACAACTTGCTCATGCCCTGGGTGCTGATGGAGGCCGATCTTCCCAACGTTGCCATCGTACCTATCTTTCTCAATGTCTTCACTCCGCCATTGATGAAGTACAGCCGCGCTTATGCTCTAGGCGAGGCCTGCAGAGTAGCTGCCGAGTCACTCCCAGGCGACGTCCGGGTAGCATTTATGTGCACGGGTGGTCTATCGCATTGGCCTCCTTACTGGAGCCCCACACAAGCCGGAGATCCCCCAGAGGACGAGTTCCTCAAGTTGATGAAGGAGTACCAGACAGTGGGAAAGAGCGTACTAGAAAAGCACCCCGACTTGTTTGTCAAGTTTGACGAATACGAAGTCGAGATGGCAGCCAAAAACGAGTACCCACTGAACAGCAAGCACCCTCTGGTGAATGCGGAGTGGGACAAGAAGTTCATGCGCCACTTTTGCGAGGGCAACAGCACGTGGCTCAAGGCGCTTACCTACGATGAAGTGGAGGAGGAGGCCGGCCATGGAGGGCATGAGGTTCTCAACTGGGTTGCGTTGAGCGGTGCCATGGGTGGAAGCGAGGCCAAGCTGCTACTCTACGAGCCTGTACTGGAATGGATTTGCGGCATGACCTATGTGGACTTTGAGATCAAGTCTGATTAAACTAGGGATTTTGCAGGTGGTTCTTTTGAATTAGGCGAATTTAAACAATGATGACCGACCCGTTGTCGTGTTCCTCGAGGAGAGTAACGGAACCGATTTCCGCGTATCAGCTTGAAGTGCTGTAATCTTACGCAACGGTTCTTTTCGGTCCCTCCGATCTCATCGTGATCGCAACTGCCGGTGAAACCGCCTGGCGCTTTCCCATTTGTCGTTAGTACAATATTTTGATAAGACGGCCTTGGGTTCTTTTACTAGTAAATCCTATCATATTTTCTTTCGGCTAAGAATTTCCGTCGCAGAGGCCACTTATCGGAGATAGCAGCCAGATCCCGGCATATGCCCTGCGCTTTTCTCCGCTGCACGATAAGGACGAGGGACGAAGTGGGGCAAAGCGAGAGCCAGGATTTCCCATCTCCGTTTAATTCAAATGATTAGGCAAATCTGCTAGGGCTGTGAAATTCGAGCATGAGCAAATACCCAGTGGTTTAGTGAATTTATGATGAAATCTAGGAGACTGTTTGAATGTATATAATAAAAGAAACTGTGATTGTTTTTCCTGCAGAGCCGGTCGAGACGCTTGCGGATTAGATGCAAAGCTAGCACACAAAATTTAGCCCCAATATAAATTCAGAACCAAGACATTATGTCAACCCGCCCCTCCTTCTAAAAATTCCGCATGTCACATCCATATCCCTACTCCATAAAATGAATCATCGCACTATTTCACAGCTGTTGCCGACTTGTCAACGATGCCGTCGACTAAGACGCAAGTGCGATACCCAGCTCCCGCATTGCCAAGTTTGTCAAAAGGCTGGAACAGAGTGTACCTTTTATGACCATGCGCTGAAGCAGACGTTACCAAGGGCGTAAGACTTAATTTTCTCTTTGATCACAGTTCAATACTGGTAAATCCTCATAAATATACCGACCATTCCAAATCATGCCCTTGTCGCCTGTAATCATGCATCTGCCTCGCTGTTTCGTCCTCCTACAACGTGTCAGTAGGTTGCTAACAGCCATGTTTTTATAGCTATGTTCAGTCGCTCTTGAACCGGCTTGAACGTCTTCTAGCAGTGAAAAATGGCACCTGCAACTCGCTACCTGATAGCCCTAAACAAGCCCCAGACTTACCTGGTCCCGGATCGCAGCCTGATTCATTCCCAAATAATCTCCATACCGAAAAGGCAGAATATGCAACGCAACCACCATCGTTTGACCTTCTCATCCCTTCTTGTTCGTCTTCGGGCAGATCGCTTTATTGGGGTGCGTCTTCGGCCTTTTCCTTGACAGTTGAAATCCTGCAACACGCCCACATGAAAGGTCTTATCTCAGAAGATGACTGGATACCCAGCATAGACCTTGATGACGAGCAAGATGATGCCGACGCTGATCAGCCTTCCTATGTTCAAGGACAGGCGCCAGACTCTGACATTCAAGCCCTTGTCCACTTGTACCTGGTATCCTTGAACAAGATGTACGGGTTCCTAGACCAGGTCGAAACTCTGATTGACTTACAGTCATACCTTTTACTGCGTCAAAAGTCAGACTTGGTACCGCAAGAACTTCATGGTGACGAGGCGCATCAGTATTTCCGCGTCGCCATGATGTGTGCCATATCCTGCGCAAACCAAGCACGCTATAAGCCGCATCGCACAGCGGAAAGCCTCATGTACTTTTCCCATGCAGTTGCATGTCTCGAGGAAGTCACATCCGAGGCATCCCCTGCATCTTTGCAAGCCCTCTTGTTGCTCATTGTGTTTTGTCTCTTCTGCCCTCGCAAGGGCGATATATGGAAGCTTTTGGATCACGCCTGCCGTCTCACAATTGAATTGGGCTATCATACCGAGGCCGAGCATGACCGTGCATCTACTCCCGAAGCCGAGAGCATCAGCCTGCGGAAGATACGCCGATCTACCTTCTGGGGTTTGTATGCGATTGAGCGCATCGTCGGGCAGCTCTTCGGCCGTGGGAGCGACTTGCCTGAGACAATAATAACGACTGAATACCCAAGCGTTTCACTTTCGGGAATGAGCTCGACTCAAAGTCCGGAAGAGGTCGCCGGAGCCGATCAAGACACGGTCCAGTCCATGAGTATCGCGCATCACTACCGCCTTGTGTATCTGCGATCCGAAATATTTCGCTCCATGTACCTGCCAGCATCGCCTCCTGATATCAGCCTTGATTGGCTGAAGGAAAGATACACGACGCTACGTCAGTGGCGTGATGAGTTGGCCGTCAGCGACGGGATGGTTGGAGTTGCCACGTTGACTTGCGATGTCGGATACGACGCGACCATCTTTTTTCTTTTTCAACCTCTTCTTCTTCGTGCCTTGAGGAGGGCCTCTATGCCAACAACGGATGAAATCAGCGCTGATTCACAACAGAATGTTGCGCCAGATAGTGATGTCTTGATTGCATCTGATCCGTTCAGTTCCGCTGTCAATCTCATCCGGACCTACGAAAAGATAATCCGTGCGCCAGAAAGCTCAGTTCTGGGCACGTATCCCATGACTTTTATGAGTGCGCACTACATCTACCTTGCCTCCTGTACCTTGATTGCGTATGGGCTCCTTCGGCTGGATGGCAGAGTCAAGTTTCTGAAGCGAATGTCAGAATGCAAAGGCTCGTTGGAAAATGAGACTGAGGATTTGGATTGGGCAGTCCTTTTAGATGCATCTAGCTCATGTCTAGTTTTATTGGGTTGGTGCGCTGAACGGTGGCCGGGCATGGTGAAAATGTTGGGGATACATCAGCGGCTGTTTGGACGAATTACGCGAAATCTTATCGCAAAGGGACACATCAATTAAATACGTCAAATGTTTCCCATGGCGGTATTAGGTTGATGAAAACTACATTCATCTTGAAATACATCTTTGAGTCAAATTAATCTGCATCAACTGTCAAACCTTCCCGATCTTCCCCAGCTTGCAGTAAAAGTTGCGGGGACATTGACGGTGGTCCACTCGTCAGTAGTTTGCCGTTGTAAACACTGTGCTCGCATGAATCTGTGTCACAAGGCTGACGCGACAAGATTCAAGGCAGAAAGGAACGTGCATTCAAAACACAGAAATGACGGGATAGAGTATTGACAAACTTCCCTAGCTCCCTTCGTAATACAGTTTCATATGATACTATAGGGTAGGGGGAGATGTTTTAGTCATGCATCAATTGCTGACTCTCAAGTTATCATCATTCGTGTCCAAGATTTTTTAATAAATGTACGCAATTGTCTGATTGATTTCATAATTTTCCCTCGTTTTTCTTTTCTTCCTGTATTATTTGGTTCATCACATCGCATCAATGTTGTGGTGGGAAAGCCTGACCTGGCAGGTGCTTTTACCGCGTAATTTCATCTCCACACTTTGATGGCGCATTTTTTTCTATTTTTATCTAACTCCCCTTTCTTAGGCAACAAAAGAATCAGCCCTACCATCAAAAGGCTAAAGAATTGATCACTTTACGCGTAATTTTCCCGCCCGCCCATTGTGGAGTGATGGAACGCGAGCGCCCGCGTCACTCGCACCCCTGCCGGCTCTTGGCACGAAAATAACAGGGTTCCTATTTGAGAATTTTCTACCGGGCCTTGTTCGCAATTTTACGTTCATCCCGAATCTCCCATCCCTACGTCATTGCCGCCAAATCTCTCAGCCCATTCCAAATTCCACTGCTCCGCGGCCATAGTCCAGTCGGTCTGCAGTTCCATTCCCAAATCGAAATTGAAATCGAAGTCAAATGGAACTTCAAAATTAAACGGCGCCACGGAGCTAAAGTCTAGCACTGGCTCGGCAAGCGCTGTGCCGCAGTCAAAATGGCTGGGCATGCTCTCCTGTTCGTTGGTGGCAGTCGCAGACTTGGTTCGCATTGAGCCGCAGCTGATCTGGACTCTTCCAAAATATGGAATGGCGGCATCGTATTTTTCGGGGCCGTCGTAAGTGCCATTATGAACGCTGCAAAAGAAGTCCAATAGCTGGGAGCCTTGCTTGGCAACAACACAGTCCAGCACGGACGATGTCTTGCCGAGGTCACGGGCCATCATCTCGACAAGTTTCCAATCTTGCGTCTCGATTGCTGGATCTGGCTCAGACTGGCGCTTTGGGTTGAGCAGGTTGATGGCAACGATGGCAGCAGCCGAAAAGGACGAAAAGTCAATCAACTCGCACATGATCATATCGGGCGAACTGTTGCGGAATATCTCGTAGCCCTTGATGATCTCTCTGCAAGTCTCTAGACAGGTAAGGCGGCTTATTTCGTATCGTCGATCGGCCGTGGCTTTGTGTAGATATGGAAGGTGAATTAGCTGCCCTATGGCATAATAATGAAGCTTTAGAAGGTGTCGGCGGTAGATGATCGGAAACGGCGTATTCGGAGGTACAGCGTGTTCCCAACAGTCTGGGGGTAAAATACTCTTGCAGCGCTCCCAATCCTGGTCCAGTTTCACTGTTTTAGCGTAATCTTCGTTTCCTCCAGCTTGATCTCTTTCTATTAAAGCACTCAGGATGAGGCAAAGCTGTTGGTTTAGCTTTAACACTGGATCAGATTCGACACCATCCCAAACGAGGCCTGGATGCCAGTCTGGTATAGCGGTTGGCAGTCCAAGCAAACAGGAGAGATGCCTCTCGTACTGCACAATCGAAGGCCACATGTTGGCTCGGAGACTCTCTTGAGCGGGCCACCTTCTTCGGTGCAAGCCGAGGACTACGGCGGCATTAAGGGCGTGGCGGACAGCGAGCCATGCTTTCCGCGGCATCCCCACATCCAAATAGACCCGGTGTTGAAGCAGGCGGGCCTCGACGCTGTCGATCGTATCTCCATTTTCGGCGGGGAGGCAAAGCAGAATTTGAGCTGTCTGGAGGAATTTGAACTTGAGAACGCGGGGTGCCGCCGGTAGTGAGACCTGGGCGGAAATCCAACTCGGTGGCAGCTGGTGCACGCAGAGCGATAGCCAGATGAGCGCCTTGGCTGCTATAGATGCGTTTCCAGACTTGATGCCATTCGATACAAAGTTTAGAGCCAATGGGACACCGCCCTGTTGAACGGTCTCGAGAGAACCAGATGGTTCGGTCTCGGCATAGCACGGTGGCCAAATCGACCAGTATTTGTTCGTCTCCTGGAATATGGCACGCAGATCCTGATGGGACGGGATTATCGAAGCTAGCGGGCGGACCAGCTCGCGAACCTTGGTGTCTTGCTCTGGCTCAGCAACGCCAAAGCGGCTCCGATCGACTTCGCCCATGAACATTGAGCTTTTGAATAAGCTAGCCAAGGGAGCATCTTCAAAGGGGCTGCCAGCGGATGACCCCTCGGAGGCACGGATGGTTCCGGAAATGGATGAGATGGGGGAAGCACTCGAATGTGCAGCGGATATCGTTGCGGGGAATTGTGCGGATGGCGAACTGTTGGAGGTTTGGGCCGCCCTTGTAAGAGCATCGTCTGTCTGTGATTTGAACTGTGCGAGTGTTGTAGAGCTTGCGTTGATCCCTACAGTCCCGCATATATGCTTGATGGTGCCCTCGAGCTCCTCCAGCCGTCTTTGGAGAGCCGCTTTGTCCGGATCATCAGATTCGACGGCCGGCGGCCTCGCCTTTCCGCGTGTTTGAGGCTCTTGCGGCCTGCACACAACATCGTGATCCTGGCAGCCTTGGCACGAGGCAGCATTTTCGGGGAAAATGCACTTGACCTTTCGCCTGCGGCACTCGGCACAGCTCCGTGTCCCGAGTCGCATGCGCTTCGGCCGCAGATCATCAGCGTCTGCGCCACCGGATGTGGGCCTGTTCGCTGCCATGGCGGTATCAGTGCGTTGCAGTCAGACTGATTGCCTTTTTGGGGATGCTTCGCAGTCGTGTCGGACGTGTTCGGACGGCTTCGTCCATCTGATAGAGCGAGGCCGCACCTGTTCGGACGAGCTCGCACGAAGGTGGGTGCCGGCAATTTCGTCACGCCGTCAGCACTTGGGCGGGCTAAGCATTTTAGTGTCGTCGGGCCAAAAAATTCCAAATAGCCACCGCCGCATTTACACAGCCGCAAGTGCGTTTTCGTGTCTGGTTCTAGATTCGGTTTGGAATTGGGTTATTGTGCATTCCAGAAATCATTGTCGGTGGGATTACTTGTTGTGTAAAATTTGAACTCGTCGTGAGTGATTTCAATCACCTATTTACCGATTGTGGCCCAATAATACCATCGAACCTGCCATTTACCGCAGCAATTGCTTCTGTTAGGAATTGCGCACAGCAGGGCCTTTTGCTTTTTAAATCGTCATGGCTTGGCCTAGTGTGGCGCCGGGTGGGTCATTCAGGGCGTAGCGCGCCCGCCGATCCGCTTCCCGGCACTGGGAAAATCACGCCAACCCTCAACGACACAGATGTCGAAACGCCCATGGCTGGCGGCAATGGCACAGGAAATCAAGGCACGCCTATGGCTGGGCGGGTCTCTCCTTATGGCTCAGCCATCCGCCAGTCTGCCATGCGATGTAACTTGTATAAAGACAACCGAGCTGCCCATCGATAAACAAGACATCATCACGAAGCATTCTACAATTCTACAGCATCTTCTCCATCTCATCTCTAACCCAGTTCTTCAGTAATCATGGTCGCTCTCGGCTCCCTCACGGCCCTCGTTGCCGGATTTGCTGCTGTTGCAAGTGCACGAAACTGTAAGGACATTACAGTCCCCGTCACTATCTCAACCACCAACACAGTCTTCGACCTGAAGGCGCCGTCTTCCAACATAGAAGTCACCAACTTTGTTCTCAACCTTCTCAAGGTTGGCGGCACCTATGCACAGGGACTCTACAAAGGCGTAAGTCTATCAGTTGTTTCACTTGGACTGGTGACTGACACTCAAAATAGAACAAGACCGTTTCCGGCACTTACAATATTGCCGCCACCTACTGCGAACCTGCCAAGGGTGCCAGCAAGAAAGTCCAAGTCTTGACCCACGGTATCGGTTTCGACCGCAGCTATTGGTTCGTTCACCCCTGCATCATAATTACTATCCAGCCTTCTCGCGCACAATTTATGCTGACTTGCGGGTAAAGGGACTTTCCCATCAACAACTACAACTACAGTTATGTAAACAGGGCGCTGGAGCGTGGCTACTCGGTCCTGTTCTACGACCGACTCGGTCTGGGCAAGTCGTCGCGCGGCGAGGCTGTCAACGAGATCCAGTCGACGCTCGAGGTCGCTTCCCTGGTCGCCCTTACCGAGAAGCTGCGCAAGGGCAAGGTGCCCGGAGTCAACTGCAAGTTTGAGAAGGTTCTCCATGTCGGCCACAGCTTCGGATCTGCCCAGACCTATGGCTTGGCTGCAAAATTCCCCGAGCTTACCGACGGCATTGCCCTCACCGGTTTCACGCTGAACCCCAACTTTGTTCCTCTCTTCACCTACTCGGCCAACTTCGTCCTGGCCAACACGCTCAAGGGTCTGCACTCCTACCCCAGCGGCTACATGGCCCTTGGCGACGAGAGCGCCGTCCACAGCAACTTTTTCAGCTCCAGCAACCTTGACCCCGAGGTTCTCGCCGCCGCAACCGCTGCCCGCCAGCCCGTCAGCGTTGGTGAACTCCTGACTACACTTGCTCCCGCTTCGACTGTCAACAAGTTTGAAGGTCCCGTTTTGGTTGTCGATGGAGGTACGTGGCATTCGATAGCCCTTCTTTGCAAAAGGGTAGATGACTAACCTAAGTTTCAACCTGCAGATCTCGATTTGGCTTTTTGCGGAGGCAACTGCTCGCCCAGCAAGCCAACGATCCCCGCCCAGGTGCAGAAGGCTTTCCCCAACGCTACCAACTTTGAGGCCGTTATTGTCCCCAACACTGGCCATGGCATGAACTTGGTAAGTACCTCGGTTGACTGAAGTAACAATGACAAGACTAACAGGAATTAGGAGTACACTCACCCCATCACATACGGTGCCATTCTCGACTTTTTCGACAAGCACATCTAAGACTGTGTTCGGACTGCAGACTTTGGGGAAGTTGTTTGCTGTACATACCACTGATCAATAGACCGCATCGGGGAGCAACTCGATTTTGGAAAGGAGTATGAGTCGGGTAGAGGGAAAATCCCAATTGTATAATCTTCGTGGCCGTAATGGCAGTTTTTAATTTAATACATTTTAAAACTTATTTATAACCTTCCAGCCTTTATCTTGAACCTTGCGGTGAATGAATTTTATGCTTATTCATTGCAGTGCATTACCCTCACCTTATTCTCCGAAATTAGGCACGTCAATTTAGAACCAACAGTCCAGCATCGACGCTTGGGTAAAACAGGCCTACCAAGCCCCCCTCCTTTCACCCATGTCAACGCCAATGGCGGACCCACAGCCTTTGAGGAGACGGCGTGGCTCTTTGTTCGATCCACATCCGCCTTACATTCAGTTCTTCACATCGGGACTTCAATATCATTCATTTAGCCCATCGGGGGCCTCACTTGTGCTCCTTTTTATATGTAAAAAGCCCACCCGACAACCTCTTGAAGCGTTTGGGCGTTTGCACATAAACACGATGGACCGGTAAGTCAATTGCAGGCATTTACTGAGTCAAATCTCGAGGATTTATGGTTATTTGTGATGGCGAATTCGGGACTTCTCTCTCTCATTTTTGTACATTCACTTTCATTGAATCCAACTAACACAGTACCGACCGCATTTCTGGCTTGGCCAAAATATCGTGCGCAACAAAATTCTGAGCCTTAACCAACCTCCCCGTGAACATGACAAAGAGGAGTGTGTCACAAGGGCTTGGCTAGAATTACTGCAATGGTATTTTCCTAGTACGGCAGCAACCCAAGATGAACCATATTATGAAGTTGTGTGGGAGCCGCGCAGAGGAATTCCACCTGCAATTCGCAGCAGCGTTAGACCTAATATAGGCGTGGTCAGATATTGTAATGAAGTAAACACGATAGATGGGCCTGTCGCCGATGAGAGGGACCTCCTGTGGGTCGAATGCAAGCCCCCATCAAATGACCTACCCGACGAGTGGAACCTAGTGCTCGAAGAAGCGGTTGAGAAGTTGGCCAGTTCGCACTCGGATCGCAGGGTCTATTTGATCTTAGCCATTGGGACGAAATGGCTTCCGTATTTATGGGATCCAGTGGTACCGGTATTAAATCCGGCTGGATCTCCTGTGCAACATCTGAAGCAACACCACGGAGCTTGGAATGTTGATCCCCGCATTCACGCAATTTCGGCAAATCAGCTACCGGGGCAACTCCACCTAACACAAGGCGACGATGACGAATTACCAATTGACTCAACCAAGGCGTATTCACTTCAGTTTTCGAAGACCGACGATCAGGGCGCCCCGAAAAACATAAGTCAGCTCACTCTTTTGGAATCCTTCTTTACCTTAGTGCAGCTCACTGATTTTCCCGGGCTCAACCCAGAAGCATTTTGAGCCAAGAGGTCAAGCCAATGGGGGAGGACGGGCTTCATGTTGCTTTTACCATGGTTTGAAACCGGGATGTCATGATAGTAGATATTTTTTGCTGTCCTCGCTCTCTATGTAGTATACTGTATCCTCATTTTATTTAGCTTGCGATGGGTTAGTGTTAAAATCTCAAGATTGCGAGTTGTTTTCTTGATGCAGTTTGAACCATCCAAATTTGTCGCACAACCAATTGAGATACAGATAATGCCGATTTTGCACAACCTCATTTCTCGACTACATCATCTCTCTCCAGTGTGTCTGTTGGTACATACGACCATAGCTCTCAGAAAATACGGGATCCCGTCCGCTCTCCCATAGTCAAGCTGTGAAGCGGTGAATTAGTAATCGGGTCGGTGACGACCGGGGAATCCTCGCTGTTGTATGTTTAACTTTTTGTGCGTCGCCTATTCTTTTTTATCTTCCGATCAATCATTGCTCGTGGTGAAGCAACAATTCTTGTACCAATGCCTTGCTGAGTCAACCTCGTTGGCCAATAATCTTTGCCATATCCAGGCCAACCCCTGGTTGATTTGGTGAAATTTGGCGCCTACTAAAAAGAGCGCTAAACAGAACGTAACAGGCCACTGCCCCGAAGCTGATTGAAAATGGTCTTTTTTACAGTCGGCATGCGCTCAGACAATCTCCTGAAATGTGCCAGCGGTGATTTTCGGAGAGTAGCATCACGAAAACAGAAATTACCGCAAATGTCGATTACATAAATCTTTTAATATGCGAATTAATAATACAGCAATCCACATCGTGGCAGACCAGCCCATCGTCGACGAAAGAAACCATCAAAATAATGACAAATGTAGCTTCCAGTCTAGAATAAATAGAAGAATATCAAAACTATTTACTTTGACCTATCTCAAAGTCGTTTCGAGCAGTTGAAGATGAAGGCAGCGCTCTTATCGCAAAATACCCATTCTCGTCTTCAGGACGAACATCCGCTAGTTGCAACCTCAAATTTCCAAGTATCCTAGCTCTGTCCGGACCATCAAGGTGTGATCCCCCTGGAGGGAGAGACACATAAGGATTATCCCTGGTCATAGAGCTGGCAAACCCAAGCACATCTGGCCCGCGAATGAAAGCTCGTAAAACAAGGCCTAGAATGGCCAGAATCTCCAAAACCATGGTGGTCGTCAGCAAAATATACACCCAGATGCGGTTTGCTCGGTAAACTTGGCGAGTGATGTTTCGCGTTGCCATTGTCGAATTCATAAAATTTAAATCAGCACTCGACAAATCCTCATCCGAATTAATATCGGGTGCGACAACCTGTTCTGGAATGGTGTGGAAGGACGTGTCTGCATGACTTAGGGGATTCAATGTAGCGTCCCAATATGTGTTGAAGGCCGTGGTGAGTCGCCGAGAAAAAATATCAGGGAAGAGAGCAAAGTCATTTTCGGTCCATTTCATTGCTTCCTGGCCTGAAATCAATGCTGACTCCCTCATTATGTAACTCTCCGTTGGGGAAATCCTGGCTTGATTGGCCTTTCCAGTTGCTTCAACCCAGCCGGTGAAAACATCTTCCATCGTACCAAAGCCCTGTAACGCTAACGGCTGTACTAGATTCGGGCTATATTCAGTATCGATACGACGCTGTCGTATTGCGGAACACGTTGTAGCTAGAGACCCTGGACCACATTGTATAGTAGTTTCAAGTCGAATTTCTTGCATTGCGCAGCTGATCACAGATATGTAAGATCCGCGTGACCTTCTTAAAAATGATATTCCCAAAGGAGATGGGTTATCAGAAGTCTTCCATTCTTCCCATGCTTTTTCCACTGTTTGGTTTTTTTGCGCTCTTGGGCCCCTAAAGGATATGACTAGGCTTTTGTCTTGATCACTGAAGAGTTTGACAATTTTCTTTTGATTTCCAGACAAATCATCAAACAGCGGGTTGAATGTCTCGATGTAAGCACAGTCGAAATCAATATAGGATGTTTCGATTGTGAAATTATAACGGGTTTCGGTATTCTCAACGGTTAAACCTTTGATTTGAATACCTAGCAAGGACGCATAATAATCCTGGCCATCTAAAAGAGCTGGGCTGTTTATTCGATAGAATTCATCCTTTTCCTTTTCGGCCTGATACTGTGGAATTCTGGGAAGACCCCAGATGTCTCTAGGAGAGCGCCTTTGCTCTAATGATGAAAAGAGGCTTGCCGAGTATAATGCAGCAATGTAAGATTGAACCTCGGACAGTTTGAATGGTGACTGGTAATAATACGATACTTGGTAGTTTGGATGTCTATAGTAGACGATACCATTTGTTATTGAGGTGCTATGGCCGAAGGAAATGAGTCGAGATGCGCCCTGGCCTCCAAGAGGCGACATGGCCCAACTCAATAGGACAATTGATCCAATCATAAGTTGGGTTCGAACAAAGATAAGCCCACTGACTGCTGAAGCGAAACTCTGACTTCCGAATATTTGCTCTAGAGTCGCCATCTGAATGCCTCGAGGAGCTTCAAGACACCACTGTGCAACATTCTTGTAAAACCGGCTTGCGACGGTGGCGAATAGTATAGGATAGAGAGTTGGACTAAGTCGTGTGATCTCTATTGCCCTTTGACCAAACTCAGTGCGTGATTGCCCATCTAATTGAAGTGCAACAATCGCAAGGGCTATCATCAATTAGTATCCAGGGTCACAATCATCAATTATTCAGCAATACACACCAACAAAGAATAACGGAGCCAATGTAAGTACTATATGCCAAATCCAACTTGAGATGCTACCAAGAGTAGCTCGCTGGAAGCGGGCCCGATCTTGATACCATTCTGTAGGTAGTTTTTTGTCAAGGTAAGTAGTTGGGGAATCGGTTGGTTCGACTTGCTCCAATACAGCTGTATAGCTTGGAGGTTTCACTCGCTCATCGCCGGTTGACTGGCATTTCTTCATCTTCCACGAGGGCCTATTTATATATGAGTATGGAAACTCCCTTCCCTCTTGTGGAAGTCTGGGTATTGCAGATAATGCTAGACTGGGTAGAGCTTACCGATATATCCAAAGAGCGCCAATTACAAGTAGTAGTATAATTATGATAGCGACAAAAACGCCAGCAATAGTGCCGGGGCTTATCGCATCTTCTGGGTTGCCGATGGTAGTGCGATTATCATTGAAGGACTGGGATTCATGCGAGACCGTTGGTTCTGGACTAGATATTGCGCTGGAAGTTGCATGTTTTCCCAAAGGGTCCACCAATCTTCGTCGACGCGATGGATCATCGGAAAGGACAGCTGGAATGGTAGCATTTTTTGGGCAATGCCCTAGTCCGCATACGACTTCGGCACAGCACCCGATGAAGGGTGGTTCCGTGTAGGGACAAGCGAACCAGTTGTCAGCACCAGAAGGGCTTTGACAACTTTGAACAGGAAAGGAATCCCACACACTGGTGATGTAGAATATGGGCCTCAAGTCATCAAGGGGACAAACCCCAGTTCCATTCACACAGGGATCACGGGTGCAACAGCCGAAGAACTCGACCTTGGCACCCTCGCAGATGTAGAATTTTGCATCCGAGGGACAACTGATGCCGAAAAATTCCACGACGTCACTGTAATTTGCCGACATTTTTCGACGTGATGTTTTCGCTGGTGGAGATTGGCGACAAAGGGAGAAATAGTGAATAAATATGTAAAGTGTTAGATGAGGGGGGCTGGATCGGACAAAAAGAGGAAAATGGGAAAAGAAAAAGAAAATCGCCTTGGAGTCAGAGATTTTCAGTGTGCATCAGCCACAAATGCAGTCAAATGACAGAGGCAGTTGAGATTGGTCCGGCTGAGGTGATGTCCCGAACCGAAACAAATCATGCCGTGCAACCTTTTTCACGCCAAGGCGCTAATAACAGCCGCACATACGAAAACGCAGTGAGGGGATGCCGGAAGACACTACTCTGGAGCCTGATCAGGCTGACTTCGGTGGTGCTCCAAGTGAGGGGTTTACTCAGCCCACACGAGCGTGCTAAGGGTATGTCGCATCGGAATTGGTTTTATGTGATAGATTGATGGAAAAATAGAGGAAATGGATTGTTTTCAGGTTTTCTCAGTCTGACTCTGGAACGCGTTGTAGCCGTTGGGTGTGTAGGTGATTATAACTGTAGAGCATTTGTCTAGTGGGGCTTTAGAACCTCGCCGATCTAGACCAAGCGTTGCTCGATCTTGAATTTTAATTTTTTGTTCTTGTCTTTTACAACGGTCAAGAAAATTCAACACAGGATAACCAATAAATATTAATTTCCATCTTCATAGCACCGAAGTGACAGTTTTTGTCATCATATCGCCAGGCTGCTGTCAGAGCGCAGACCACCCTCAACATGCACGCTCGTTCCACGAACCGATGATCGATAATCGAGGCTCTTCTTGTCACAATTGTTTAAACTACAGATTAAAAAAAATCTTCGAAACACATTTACTGATATTTTCCCTGCCAGATCTACCGGATTCTATATGCGACTTAGTGGGGGAACATTCCTTCATCATAAGCAAAATGAGCCTCCTCGTCATTGTATTTAATGGCCCCTGCGGGCGGAACTCTGTCAGCAGGCGAACTCTCGTCTCTGGGTAGCGTCTCGCCCATGTCGAAGCACAACTCGAAAAAGTCAAAGAGTTCACGACAATACGCTGTTGGCTCTTCCACATCCCCAGCCTCTTGATCCCACTCATCAAACCAGTCCAACGGGTCATCCCCAAAGCCTACTTCGCCATCACGGCTGGTGAATTTCCAGCATTTCGTAGGACTGGCATCAGGGTGTGTGTCCGGAACTTGGTAGAAATACACGTCGTCAGCGCTGGGGAAATAGTCCCAGTACCACTTGGGGCCGTTGCGGCGCCGGCATTGCATACTGTCTTCCGAGTCATCGTCGCTGGGAACGGACTGCTGCTGCTGCTCTATTTGGTTTGGGTTTTCGAGGGTGCGGCGTCGGCTTTCCGGGACGTTTTCAATGACTGTGGTGACAACCATGTCCAGGTCTTCACGGATGGGTCTGCCATCAAGCCGAACAAAATGATCTTGTATGGCGATGCCTGGCTCTTTGTTGATGAAAGCCATCAAGCGATGCTCATCAATGTACAGATCTGGCTCGTAAATATAATCAACCACCCGAAGCGAGTGCAGATGCAAGGCCTGCATGTCGGCAAGCTTTTGCAGCGAGGTAAAGGGTATATGGCAATCGCTAAGATGCAAGTGGCGCAAGGTTTCGGCGCTAGGCCGTACAATGGCTGCAAGCTCATAGCTAGCCATTGGCACAAATTTAAGACTCAATGAGTGGAGACGCGACCACCGTGATGCCCTGTCGAGAGGACAGAACCGAAACATTTGGAGTTGAAGATCCGGACGGGGTGCTTCCCACGCTACTTCCAGACTCAGGTTCCGGACATTGGTTGCCGCATCCAGGTTGGCCGAGAAATTGGGGTACTGCATGTCCGAGGTGGGCGTAATGGAAATGCTCAATGTATCAAGGCGCCGGAAAGCTCCCGGGAACGATTGGCGATGGTAGCTACCAGCAACTAACGACTCATCTTCCCAGAGCAGCCTGGTGGCAGGGCAAACCGAAGCCTCCATAGCAGGTAGAATAAATAGGAAGAGGCCATCGTTGGTTTGCGGTAGCCATTCGGGGTCCTCCTTGGGCGGCTTCAAAGGATGATGGCAGCTCAGGTATCTAACAGCGATTGGGTACTCGCAGCGGCCGAGAACGCGGTCTTCAGGCATAGGCCGCGAAATAACAGTTTGTAGAAGAGGTAAATTGGCGAGGGCTTTGTGGAAATGAGGACGGAATTCCGCAATAGCACCCTCACGTCGGGCTTGGAGGCTCTTTGCGTCGATTACGGGGTTCTTTGGAGGAACCACATTCAACCAGAACAACTGATCGGCTGAGTCTTCAATTTTGGCTAGGGTCTGTTCGATGTTTTCATCGGGGTCGGATGCTTGACGAAAGTAGCCGGGAAACCAAGAAACCTCCTGCCACTCAACTTCGCGGACATGCTGCGCAAGATGGGGAGTGCTGCAGATGGATAAGAAGTCGTCGCGGTCGCCACGAATCTGGGATATCTGGATGCGGCGGAATAGAATGACCGTAGCGGCGTGGCTGAGAGTGTGGCAAGTCATGCGCAGAGCAACAATGTCATCATGGTCAAGGCAATCATCTTGAAAGATTGCCAAGAGGAGATCTTCTGAGAGGGACCTAATGAGGGTGCGCGCTGACGGGGCGCACGCAAGTACACCTTGAGACATGTCCATTTACGCGTGAAGTGCGAGAGGTCAGAGTTGTGGCGCGTTCAGACGATGTTGGTTTCGGCAGCCCCCCGCTAATCATAACAAACAAATAGCAACCCCCAACCGCGCTACATCGCCTTGTCTTACACACTAACTCCTTCGCCTACGGTAGTAACAAAAGCAAAAATCTTGAAATCCCAACCCAAGCGTCAAGGTCAAGTGGTTGAATTCTGCCCCGCTGGAGTATTTCCAAATATCCTTGAAACGGCCCCTGAAACGGCCCCTGAAATTGCACCGTTGCTAAAAATAGCCCCAGCAAAAGATTAGTGGGGATGGCCAGGATGCCATCATTTTCTCTTACCCTAAAGTTGAGCTATAGTGTATTTTATCACTCGCTAGTTATAATCAATTAATTCTTATTGCATATCATCTATCATTCTGAGAGGCAGGTAGATAAGTAACGCGAATTAATAGTTGCGCCCAATTGTAGATTGAAGGAATTGTTTAATGCTGATCACAAGAATCACGATCATGGGGTTCGCTGGCTTGCAAGGTTAACAAAGTCTATCAAAGACTAGTTTATTCAGCATAACAAGTGATAAAAATTTCAAATTCATGTGTAAATTCACAGCAGTTCTGCTCAGTGTATCACACGCGTCTATAAAATCAGACAAAATCAATCGCTATCCTAAAGTACAAAAGAAATCCTGTCCATTGATCGAATGGGCCGCTTCAATCATACGCTACAAATACACAATTCTTTTAGACTAGGAATCCCAGATAGGTCCGAAGGCGGGAATCCCCCTAGACTCCAGATCATAGACAAGTTTTGTTGTGAGGGCATTGTTTGAAATGATACACACACACTCAGCACCGCTCTCCTTGTACAGCTTGTACGCCTCAAGCGCCATATTCGGACGGCCGCGCTGCTTCGTGTTCCATATCACGCAGCCAGGATCGACCTTTTTGATGGCGTTGACAATGTTATGTCCGTATCTCTCCTCTGGGTTGGGAGTAGACCAGAAGATACGACATGGGACTTGTTGCGCCATGATGACGGGCAAACAAGGACCAATGCCAGACCCTGTTGCCACGAGCACAATCTTGCGGAACAAAGGTGCTATGCGCAGCACGCCCGAGGCCGGCACGCCTCGGGTCCAGATTCGCGTGGGCGGTTTCTCAATACAATTTCCGGTCCAGTCGCCCGCGCGAGACACGATAATAGAGAAACCCGGCCGATTAGGCTCCGTGATGGTGGCAAAGGCGTGCCACTCGCGCAACGGGCTGTGTGTAATGCGTACGCCACGCCCCGGTGGTGGCGTGTCAAACCCGAAGTGCAGGCGTATGGCGTGGTTGGAGAGTGGCTCAGGCGTCACATCGACGCGGCGCAGACGAGTCCACGGCCATGCGATGGATGCCGTGATGAGGAAAAGCAGCCAAAATGCTGGGCTGGTAGCCAGTGTCTTGCCTAGCGGCTGATTGGGGTTGAGGGACGCTGCTGCCACAACTGTCTGCGCCCATACGAGGGCCAGCGCGGTCCAACCAGCGAAGCGGTGCGTCCACTCAAACTGATCGTGCATCTTAGCGCGGACAGCGGGGTATGCCATGGCTAAGATGGCCAAAAGGAAGGCCAGAATGATAGCGGTAAGACTCATGGTGGCCGGGTTGATGGAGTATATCGTGCTGCTGTTGGCCATGTAAATGCCAGACTGAACCGTAAAGACGAGCCACCAGAGCGTCGCGCAGATGGCGGCACTCGAGTGTATGCCGCCGATGTGATAGACTCTGGCGGCGTGCCGTCGGATGCATAAGGGTGCCGAGGTGGGCAACCGCGTTGCGAGCCAAAAGGCCGTGTTGACAACGTTGTCTTGGCGCATGAGCACCGATGCGAGGAGATTTGACGCGACAGCGGTGGAAAGGTGTGCTAGTGATAGGCCGTCGGTCGATTTCGCCAGCATCACAATGAAGACGACCAGATTTGTTGTGAAAATGAGGATAAACAGCTTATGATATGCCGAAAGGCCCTTGTGGCGTAGCCACCGTTGGCCGTGGTATCCGTTCTTGGGAGGAAGCTCAATCTCCTCCTTCATGAACTCGAGAGAAGAGCTAGATGTAGATATGACCTTGGTGTCCTTTTCATCTTCACTCGAGTGAATTGAGGTGGCCTCGGACTCGGATGGGGGTAGACTTCTTGGGCTGCTGGGGATTAGAGCGGTTTCATGTGTCGTATCCGTACCCATTTCGCGCAGTCTTTTCTTGTCAATCTTGCCACCGGGTGTCATGGGCATGGAAGCGACGTAGATCAGCCTTTTGGGACGAGCGTAAAAGTTGAGGCAGGATGAGAGGTGACTCTTGAGATCAGTCTCGTCCACTGGACCCATTTTTGTCGAGTAAAAGCCCCAGAGCTCGTCTCCCATCTTGAGAACGCATGCCTTGTCCATTTCAGGGAACTGTTCAATGGATCGTGAAATGCCGTCAAGTTCGACCCGGACTCCCTTGACCTTGACCTGATCATCTATTCGGCCCATGTGCTCAAGAGACCCGCCTTCCTGCCATCTGCCGAGATCTCCGGTATTGAACATCATTGTTCTGCCGCTATGTTAGCCTAATCAGAAACCGAAGCGCCGAATCACTTACCCGTCCATGGTGAACTTGTCAAGACGGTATCGTTCGGCTGTGAGATGTGGCAAGTTGACGTATCCGCGCGACACACCTAGGCCGCCCACCCACATCAAGCCGACCTCGCCGATGCGGACTGGCTCTAAGTTCTCATCCAGGATATAAACATTCGTGTTCGGGTTAGGCTTTCCAATGCTCAATGGTGTGCCCACTTTGTGAAGATGCAGGGTATTTGTGATCGAGATTTCCGTTGGCCCGCACTAATAGGACTTTTGTCAGTTTGAATCATCAATTAACTATTGCGATTGTTGAAAATAGGACAATCAAGCTCTCAAGTTGGCACAACTTACAGCATTCCAAAAGTTGATATGAGGGGCCCACTCATCCGCCAGCGAGAGTGGGCACGGTTCACCACCAACCACAATCGTCTTGATGTTGGGGAATTCTGACTGCTTGGGGAAATATTTCTGAGCGCCACTGGGAGTATTGATGACGACATCTACGCTCCTTAGGCACGCAGCCCACGAGTCTTTATCACCGCCGGGTTTGCTCTTGGCCCGGAGATGAAGTGTGCCTCCGTTCATCAATGTGGCGAGGATTTCCCAGGCGCCTACATGAAATTTCATCAGCTCTGGTCGCAAACATTCTGCCTTTGGTTAACTTACACATGTCGAAGCCCAGCATCAGGAGAGAGGCCACTCTTGTGCCCACTGTGATTCCTAGCTTGGCAGGTTCATTGAGAAGGGTATTGCAGCTACCCAGGTGTGAGACATCAACACCTTTGGGCTTCCCGGTGGTACCGGAAGTGTAAATGATGTATGCACCATCTGTCGGCTTGATATGAACCGATGGGCTTTGGCTGTTGCCTGTTTTCCAGAGCTGATCAAGTGCGCCAACCGAAGCTATCCTGGTGGTGCTTCCCTCTGGTAAACTGGCAAAGACCTTTTCTTTGAAATTGGGCATACAGAGGACCACCTGGGCCTGTGAGTCTCCAATTACGTGTCGCAAACCTTCCTCGACCATGACGTCGCCGTCAATGGGTACGTACTGCGCCCCTGCCTTCATGACGCCGAATATGAAGGCGCACATCTCAATGTGCCGGGAGAATACGCACACCACGCGGTGGCCGAGCCGGACGCCATACTCCTCAATGAGAAGATTGGCCACGATATTGGAACGCCGGTCGAGCTCTGCGTATGTCATGGAACGCTCCGAGCCAAAACACTCGCGCAAGGCTACGGCGTGGGGGTGTGCCGCCGCGATGGCTGCAAATGCCGACGTTGTTGTCATGTGCGCGAGCCTGGCACTTTGCCCTTTGCCATATTGATTGAAAAGTCGCTGATCTTCCAAAGGAAGATTCTGGATTGCGTGGAAAGACATGTTTGAGCGCTTGAGGAGCCTGTGATCTGCAGTGACCCGACGGCGAGCGGCATTATGTAGTTTGGCGCATCCGCGGTGGCGGTGTCCGCGATGGCCCATATCTATTTCCGATCATCTACATGACACCTGCTGGATTCTAATTCTCGCATGCTACTTTCTTGTTTCATAGCATACGGGTTCCTTGCTTGGCATCCAAGGCAAGAAGCGCGGTTCCTTGCTTGCTTTCCTTGCTTGCTTGGCACCAGAAGGCAATAAGTGCGGACGAGCCACGGAGATTATCCACATTCCGCGATTAATCAGCTTCAAGGCTGAATTGACTAAGCTGTTTGGGCTTTGCCTCTGCTCTGAATAGTTGGTATTTAGTCCGGCGGACCTATACCCAGAACTAGGCAGTTGCGGAGGCAGGAGGCAAAAAAAGGTGACTCCGTTCAATACGGAGAGGCCGGCGATGGGTTACCGAATTAGGTAATTAAAATTAGCCTTGCAACCTAAACCTTGACCTTAAATAGGTGGAGACGTTATCACCTGTGATATTTTTCCGAAAATCGCGATTTTTCGACTCCTAGTTACAAAGGTTCGTTCACCTTGTTTCGGGTGGCAAACCCCCACATACCTGGCCGAAGCCACGTTGCGACGCTCTTTGCGGCTCAGCAGCGATGTCGGCTGCCCTGATCCACGATGCAATCGCTGCATCGCAAGGAACGGGGAAGTGCCTGACGTATCCATTTAGTAACGACGTTGCATTTGCCGTCCGCTGTTGCAACCGTCTCAGATCATCAATCCACGCAACCCCAAACAAGTGCCGTGTGTCCCACTCACCCGGCGGGCCTCGGCTCGTGTGCACTCCCCGGAGGCGCATCCGATTGAGAACACACCCTGCTAGCTGGATCGACTCCGTGGGACGGATCGGTTTGCTGCCAACTTCCCGCGCGCGTCGTTCGGACAGAAGCCTATTCTGAACCAGCGGACGGCATCTCCCATTAGCTGCTGCCGGCAAAAAAGCTTAAAGCGCTTGCGAGTACATAGGTGTTTTGCATTTCCGCCACTCGTGAAGAAGCCTCGGAGCGCTTAATTAAACTATGCAGGGTCCGCGCCGGCATTGGGTTGCACCCATCGGCCGTTGCGCAGCGCCAAGCCCGTGAACGGCCTTGTCCTTACCGCTTTTGAAACGCCAAGCCGCCAGAATCGAAAAGTTCCACCGTTGGCCGGTACGACGTAACCATTTATCGCTTGCCGTTTCTGTCGCCACCATCCTCATGTAGATTAAGATACCGATCCTCGTTTCAATAAGTCTTGTACCGTATTTCAATCTCGTGGCTGCCGTGGTATCTGATGCTCAGATGCGTCAACCAACTTGCACTTTTGTTTTTGGGTCCCTTTGTATCAACTTCATTAGAATCACGACATCATAATGACGGAAACTACAAGCACGCAGACTCTTCAAGACATTTCGACCGAGCACGTCAAGGTGTACACCCACGGCACTGATGTTGCTATCATCCAGCTTGATCGTCTCGCGAAGCGAAATGCTTTCTCCCAGGCCATGATCAACACGCTGGTCGTAGCGTTGGACCATCTGGATAAGGACCCCAGCGTTCATGTAGTAGTTGTAGCAGGCGGTCCCGAAGGGCCTTTTTGTGGTGAGTTGCTCCCCATCCATACCTGACCCATATTTTCTCGTTTTCGCGTTCGCTGTATTCGTTCTCGAACCATGAAAATCACTGACGTTTGACAGCCGGGATGGATCTTGGGGAGTTGGTGCAGATATCCACCAAGTCGGCGCATCAGCGACACTTTTTGAAGGATCTGACAGATGCTTTTGCCCAGTTTTCCAAGCCAATCATCGCAGCGGTGATTGGTTTTGCGGTTAGTACCTATCTACCAAAACACTTGACCTCACATGGATAACTGATAGTATCTATTCATAGCTGGGTGGTGGGTTCGAAATCGCGCTTGCTGTAAGTTTTCCGTACCGAGCAAAATGACCCCCAACTTTGACACAATGCAGTGCGACATCATTTACGCGGCCGAGGACGCGAAGTTTGGGCTCCCTGAGATTGCGATTGGCACGATCCCGGGGGCTGGGGGCACGCAGCGGCTTACCCAAGCATTAGGAAAACACAAGGTTAGTCAAAGCTTGTGGGGTTTGTCTGCTTCAGCCCCGCAGCCTTCTTTTACCCCCCACCCGGAGAAGTAAAAGACTCGACTGACCCCCACCTAGGCTATGGAGTTCATCTTGACAGGAGCTAGTGCCAGTGGTACCGAGTTTGAACGTCTTGGCGTAGTGACTAAGGTCTTTCCCAAAGACATGGTGTTCCAAGAGTCGCTAAATTTAGCATCCAAGATTGCAAAAATGTCCGCGCCTGTCGTGGCTACAGCTAAACAGGTCGTTCTTCATGGTGAGTGTCCTTTACCTTTCGCGCTCAACCTATGATCAAAGTATGGAGAATCTAATATTGGATCTTTGTAGCCGAGAATACCAGCCTGGATGCGGGAATGGTGCATGAAAAAGCCTTGTATTATTCTACCTTTAGTTTGAATGACTTTAATGAGGGATTGACGGCGTTTTTGGGGAAAAGACAGCCTGTCTATAAGCACAATTAGCTTAGCCTATAATATATATAATATAGTAAAGTTTGATAAAGTCTACAGTAGTTACCCTACCGAGCAGCGTATCTGTCCCGGGAGATATGAGTGCACCCGAACAGGGGCATCCCTTTCTCTATGCTCGCTGACGAGAATATCACCGATTGATCAGAAAGCTTTAACCGACGAACTTGACGTTGGTTCTGATGCTTGTCCTGTGTATATGGAATTGCATATTTCGATCGATTTACTCGGCTTGTTCTCCAAAAAGAAAGGGGAGGATTGAAGCCTCTTGTAAAGCTACGTGGAAACGACAAACTTTCAGCAGCGCAAAATTCCATAAAAGAAGTAACTATAAACGACAAGATGAGTAAATCTTGTTTAATTTGATAATGAGCGGCAAAGCAGACGCTCTGGAAAGATGCGACGCAACTTACCTCTCTGGGTTGGACTAGGCTTTTTTGTGAACATCCCAAGCTTGAAGAATGGGATAGATCACATTACCAGGAGCAAATAGCAGTACCAAGGGGTCATCATAATTGTTAGCATCAAGCTTGGAAAACCAGGAAATCCCTGGTTAGTTACATCTAACTAATTAAGTACTAATCTCTTTTGCAACCCTACTACGGGCTACTGCCACAATTCTCATATTATCAAGAAGAAACCTAGTCATCTCCAAGTTATTTTGCTGAAAGGCTTTCCAGAGTAATGTGTTAATATTGCCATTAGGCATATCCACATCTACCCCATTATCAAGAAGAAACTTTGCTATCTCTAATTTCTTCTCCATGACAGCCTTCCAGAGTAATATGTTAACTTCGCTATTAGGCATACTCATCTTTGCTCCATTATCAAGAAGAAACTTTGCTATTTCTAAGTTCTTCTCCTGAATAGCTTTCCATAGTGGTGTATTACCTTTGCCATTGGCCATGTTCACACCTGCTCCATTGTCAAGAAGAAACTTTACCATCATTAAGTTGTTCTTCTCAATAGCTTTCCACAGTGGTGTATCACCTTTGCCATTCGGCGTATTTACACCTGCTCCGTTTTTGAGAAGAAACGTCATCATCTCTAAGTTCTTTTCCTCAACTGCTTTACACAGTAGTGTATTGCCTTCGCCATTGGGCATATCCAAATCTGCTCCATTTTCAAGAAGAAGCTTTATAATTTCTGAGTTATTCTTCCCAAAAGCCTGCCAGAGAGGCCTAAGAAGCCCAGAATCGGACACATCCACATCTGCCCCATTGTCTAAAAGAAGCTTCACTATATTCGGGTTTCCATTGAGAATGGCACGGATGAGTGCCGTCCGACCCATCAAATCCTTTTCGTTGACGTTTGATCCGACTCCAATCAGAGCTCTGACAAGAGCTTCGTTGTCCAATTTTGCGGCTATTACCACTCTGAAATCCGGGGTAGGGACTTTCATATTTGAGACAGCACCTTTTGAGATGAAGAGATCCAACAAATCTTTTAAGTCTCGATTGGCGGCTAGGAATATTGCGTCTTTATCGCAGCGCTTCTCCTCTCTTTTTCTGTTATAAGAGGTGGCATAAGTGAGCTCATTATGGGCATGGTATTGGGACTTTCTCGTATTACCACCAGCCTGAAGTAATTTTGCGATACAGTCTTTTAGAATGTCGGAATCATTTTTACCAATATAGATGAGCTGTAGAGCATAATAGATAGCGCCATCGAGGGTAACCTTTTTCTCTATTAACCTCGACAACAGATATCTATCATCTTTTCGGAGAGCGTAATAGAGAAGCGCAGTTCCTTGTCCAAGGAGCTCAAGGCTGGCGCCCGCGTCAACGAGTTTAACAATAGCTTCTGTAGCACTCATCGTGATGGAGATCATCAAAGGTGGCTCTCCGTCGTCACCCTCAGCGTTGACATCGATATAATATTGACTTCGCTGAAGCGGCGTCCTGTCTTCAGTGTCGTACTTTTCATTTTGTCTGCAGCGACACTGCCACTCAATAAACCTATCCAGCAGGGCCAACGCCATATCTATGTGAGACAACTTGAGGGCGAGGAGTAACGGCGTGTTTCCATTTACGTCTCTGCCATCAACCTCTATGCCATCTCCCTGCAAGAATGCATCGAAAGAACTCTTTGCACCAGATGCGACAATTACGTGGAGCGGGGTTGCTCCGAAGTACGGCCATCCCAGAGGCGTATGTGAATAATCCGAGTCCATAACTCTCCAAATACTTGCAATTGCATCGAGGATTCTGGATTGATAATTCCAATGGATAAGGGACAGAATATCATGTTGAAGGATTCCTTCCTTTTCGACCATTTTTATATGCTCAAACGCATATCGCACAACATACGGTACCAGGGGAAACTTGGCTGAGAGTGCGCCACGGGATAGTTGTTGGTTACCGGGCAGTCGAGCGCTATCCAATATCTCTTCGAAGGTCAGGTATCTGAAGCAGGACCGAGATATATCAAAATGTGCAGCTCCGATTTTAGATTGCTGCATAGGTCCGTCCCCAGTGCGACTGATATACCTCCCCACTATGTAGTCCGCAGCTGATTGATGAATGAACTGAGCTTCTTGATCGGCATCCTCCCCATCAGGTTCATATTGCTCCCAGACCTCACGGGTGCGGAACTCAATTAGACCTCTTGAGATGTGCCTAACGTGTCTTTTGAACTGAGATAAAGAATCGGACCAGCTCCCATGGTTTCTAAGTTCAGCGATCCTTGTGTAGGTCATGTCTTTCTTGGTAGCAAGTGCCTCTCGGAGTTCTTGTACTGACAACGGCCGTGCCGCAAATGAGACCCATCGAAATAATTTCGTCGTCTGCTGTCTTTCAGATTCAGGAATGCCGCTTAAAATGCTTGTATAAAGCTCGTCGAGGTCTTCCGGGATTGCTTTTATATGTTCGTGTATCCTCTCCACTTTAGTACCGATTATGTGCTCATCAATGACCATGGCGGTGACTAGAAATACCCATTGGAAGCTACCTTGGGCCTTGAAAGAAATATCCTTCTCAAGGCTTTGCCGATTTTCATTTGGTTGGATTTCACTGAGTCGCTCTCGAATAAAACGTCGAATATCCTGGTCGTTCCGCTCCTCTACATAAATTGTTGCGATCGTTTCGAGGCCAAGTATCGGGTAATGTCTTGAAGAAAAGCATATCTTCACTTTGCCATCCTTGTGTTCAATATCCTTCATCAGGTTTTTGAAGTAGTCCAGTAAGCCTTTAGCACAGTAATTGCCACATTCATCCAATGCGTCCACAAATATGACGATAGGTTGTTTTTGAGTTCCATTGGTCAAAAGATCGGTCAGAAAACATTCAAGTTCTTTTTCCGTCCAACTCCATCTACCCTCCTGGTAGTTTCCGAATCTACTTTCTTGTTGCATAAATCGTTCTGTGAGTTTTGAAAGGTAAATTGGGAAGTATTCCAGAAGTGAGCTCAGTAGACTTCGGAATAAGCCCACTGGCGTTCTCTGTAGCTCAACCCCTCGACCATGAATAAAAAACGTGACAACAAGGTCTGTTGCCTTGCTGTAGCTCATCGCGGCGAATTTCATAGCAACGGACTTGCCGGCCCCGGGATTTCCTTTAATCCAGAACAGGCCCTGGGAGCTTTCTGCCCACCTTTGATACTTCGAATCCGTAAGAAGCCATTCACAGGTGTCCTTGGCGTCATGAATCTCGTTATATCTATAATCCTGTTCTTGGAATGCAAGTGATCTGATGCAACCTATGTTCATTAATACGTGTTGATGTATTTATTTCAGAACACACACCTTTATTATCATCTGAAAGTGATTTAATTGCTGAAAGATTGGTTAATCGCTGTCTAGAATGACACTATAACCTGACAACCTACAGTATGCTCCACCTTCTGTATGAGTCGCAGCAGCCTTGTTCCGTGATGTGCTGATGAGAGATCGCAAAGATACAAGAACACGTAAATATACTTCGTCAAATTCGCTGCCATATTTTACCATATCTGAATGATCCCGATCTATCGGATGCCGAGATTTGCTACCGTGAGTTGCTGAAAGAACATCCACTCGGACTTCAGGGGGGCCGCTGAGCTCCCATTTGTCAAGGCTTGTCTGTTTAACTGATGAGTAATGCTTCATAGCAAACGTAAATGCCATTCTACCATACCTCTACCGCAGTGGGCGATCTTTTTGTCTCATAGAAAGATATTATTCTGGGATGCACCGAGTCAATGGTGTTGCTAAACACTCTTTCGAGACGCTGAAGTAGCCCAGAGTTTTTACCAAGCGACTCGAGAAGACTCCTATTCGGATTGTCCTTCACCAAGGGAACTAGGGATTTTATAGCCATTCCTTGATGTGGGACGCCGAAGAAAATGAATCCGGACATGGATGATGATATTCTCTCATCTTCTCCGTCCGGTTCCTCCGTCAGGTTCACGATGAACTGTAGCTCAACATATCAGTAAGGGTAGTATACGGATGGGCTCAATACTAACCTCCTTGATAACAAGACCTCCAAGGCTATGCCCAATGAAAATAATCGGGCGAGATTGGCAATTTTCCTAATTTGCTTTTTCAGCTCCACGGCAATTACTATTCTAGGGGATTGATTTCGCTCACCCTTATTCCCCTGAGATGCATTCGAAGAGATTTACCCAAGTCAGTTAGGTTCTGAAACGAGCTGCTTCTGATAAGCTCGGCATTGTATCCGTAAATCAAAATTCTCGCATTGGAGAATTCTAGCGGAAGCGCATCACGAAGCCACATAAAACGCCCTCCTCTTTCTTTGAAGGAGCCGAAGGCATGTCCATTGAGACCGGACATTGCAATTATACTGGAATCAGAACTTAGCCATATGTCAAGTATTCTAAACGAGCTTTCTGACTAACTCGACTTCATAGTCATCATCTTTCAGGCGTTGTAGAGGTGTGAATCCAGAGAAATGAGTATCGAAAACGAGTGATCTGTTGTAAAAGTCCTCATCTTGTTTTCCCTCCGAAATACGGAATACCCATTCATTTCTCGAACAATTATCTAAGCATTCAGGTATAGTATGAAAGCTCAAGGTCGCCACGTTGCTATTCTTCTGGTGGGGACTGATTGCAACCGAATATACGGTGACGCTCGCACCGTCTTCGATAGAGAGAAGCTTCTTGACCAAATGACGGATCTCTACTCGAGTTTTAAACTCCTTCGGAACGCCGTGTAATCTGAAAACCATATCATGCATGGTTGCCATGGTACTCAGATGCGTGAGATGGACGGCTAACGGGATACACGAAAGGAAATAACCGGAGATCAAAATGACCTTTCCTCTAGCTTCACCATCGCAAGGGAAAGTAGTTTAGGTCGAGCTGTCGAATACCTTGAGGTTTAGACAGAAGAGATACCATACCTGGTTGAGGAAAAGGGTTGTCGAAATTCAGACCTCCAGGTCGTCATGGGCATTACCATGAGACAGCGAGGGAGAGCCTATCTGTCATTGCCATGAAGATATTTTGCGAAAGAGGTTGGGCACAACCGCTTCTCAACATCCCGCATCAGGTGACCTAGACCAATCAGCGAAGCCCTGGTGCGTTGCTGCCTTGCGTGGCAAACTGGCGAGGGCTTGGCCTGCTGACAAACACCTTTCTCCAATCACCGTTTAGCTCATCACATGGGTCGTATGCAAGGAATATGGCCAATCAGCAAACAAAGCTTTACTGATCCTTTTTTATTAAGTATAATGCAGTAATATGCTAACTTTGCACCAGTTATCTAATTTATTAAGTGATCATTATTATTAACCTTAGGAACTAACCTACTAGATCCCTTCCCAACAATCTCCTTCTTCCTTGATGCTTGTTCAAGGGCTGTAGTGATGAAGATGCCGGGCTTATCTTGGCAAGAACAGCATTTTGTATTGTTGGTCATACTCAAGTGTTTCCTAGAAGGTTATCTCTGTGAGACTGTCGGGGATACTTGGTGTTTAAAAGGCTATAGGCTATAGGCTATAGTGTCCTATCTGTTTAAATGTAGAGCTTGTTATGTTGACTTTGGCCATCTTAGACCTTAAGGTTGCTACTAGCAAGAATAATAATCCACCCACCTGAGAAACAATAATAATCTAGAATTTGCTTCTAATCCTGGCCAGGTTCACTATTATAAGCGCAAGACGCAGTATATTCATAACAATCATCCAGCTGTTCTATTTTACCTCTTACAAGATGATATACTTTTATCACACAGCACCGCAGGAAATGGGGTTATCTTCGGCCGTGTAAAGTTTTACTTCGCTTAGAGTAATGATTAGCTTTGATAGAGCAGAAAAAGTTCCTTGAGAGAGGCAGTATGAAGTATGTGTTATTCCCTTTTTGTCTATTATATATTCTCAAAGACTTTCCACGTCCAAATCAACTATAAGAGATATTGGTCAGGGTGGCTGATTGGAAGGTAGGTCTGTATTGGTTGTAAGACTTCAACTTGCCGAGTGCTGTCTGTGCACTCGGCCACTGCAGGTAACTAGCTAGCGTACAGGTCCTTGGCCCTAAGTGGGCTGCACTCAGTGGTCATGCACGCTTTTCCTTACATCAACACCCAGGCACTAAAGCAGTCCTCAAAATTCGACTGCACTTAAGTAAACACTGATCGAGGGTACATGAAGTGGGTAGGATGAGAACGTTCAACACCAGAACGATGTATGTCCAACACAAAATGAAGCCTTGCCATATTCTGTACAGATCGGTACACCCCTCACGCCAGGCCAATCACTAACGTCAAATGTCTAAATATGACCTTGTAGCTCCTGTTGGGTCCATTCCCAGAGTCTTTGTCTTTGCTCTTTGTCTTCGCTGAGTGACGACCCCTTCCCTGTGACCCCGACAGGATAATAGAAGATGCCAGATACTGGGGAGGGGCTTGTCGCAGCCCAAAGCTGGTTCAAAGCTCCTTTTTGCACCTCAACAGAAACTGCCTTCAGGCCGAGCGCTATGCCTTTGCTCAGGATGGGATTGTAGCTTTCCAAGAGTGGTCCAGTAAGATTCGTTTTGACAATCCCTGGGTGGACACTGATGCACTTGATGTCGGGGTTTTCTTGCGCTAACGCAGCAGTGTAATGAACGTTGGCGACTTTGGAGATGCCATATCGGAATCGTGTGGCGATGTCGGGCATTGTAGTTTTGAATTGGTCAAGCTTGTAGGTACCGGGTGGAGTGGTAACATGAAGGTTCGATGAGAGGAAAATAACCCGAACGTCAGGGTTGAACTTGGTCGTGCTTTTCATCGTTGGCAATAAAAGCTGGGTGAATAACGCAGGGCCCATATGATTAGTGCCAAACTGTAATTCGTAGCCTTGCTCTGTAAGCCCTTCTGGGGTCATCATAATGCCGGCATTGTTGATCAGAATATCGAGTCGCGAGGATAGATCGGTAAATCTTTTCGCTGAAGCTTTAATGCTGTCGAATGACGACAGATCAATCTGAAGAAATCTAATCGGGCTAGCATTTGGGACGGAGGATTGGATATCCTTGATGGCAACATTGGCTTTCTCCTCAGAGCGAGCTGCAAGAAAGATTTGCGCTAGGTTGTGCTTTGAGAGTTGGCGAATAGTCTTGAAACCAAGCCCTGCGTTTCCTCCAGTGACCAAAATAACTTTGCCCGATAGGGAAGGGATATCCTGGTCAGGGTTGAATTTGACATCACAGGATGACATTGCGAGTGATCTCTGATGTTTGATAGCGTGGTTTGGTATTTGCTTCTGAAATGACTCCGATCAAGGGAACGAGTAAAGGCAAGTGTCAATGGTAGAAGCCGGGCCGAGAGTCACAGGGAAAATGTAATGTATTAATTTTTCGATCTCATTTTCTCTTCCTGTGGGGACAAATCTTACATGGCAATCAAATAAGCCTGGCATCAAAGTTACATCACCTAAGCTCTTGACGGTGCAGCAATCAACGCAATTCTCAAGGTCTGTCCATGGTCCAACTTTGGTAATAGTGCCACCATTTACCACAACAACTCCATCATGAATCAGGTCGGATGTGCTCGATGGCAGCACACGTGATGCGCGTAATGCTAGATGCATGGTTGGTCAGGGAGCTACAACACTACTGGGATTTTGTTGCTCCTAACTCTCCGTCTGTCTCTGACGGACTAAATACACCTTAATATCGGTCCGGATCACGGCCCCACACGTAACTAATGAACAATACACCTGTCGCAAATGTGAAATATGGGGCCTTAGATAAGAAAGCTGATATCGTGTTGGGGTCTCACATCTGCAATCTAGAAGGGGTATGGAAACTACGGCTGATGCGCTTCGAGAGTCCGCAAGCACTATTGGGTTAGCGTCCGTCGGCTGTCCTTGATTATGGCCTGCCCACTGCCCTGAGTTTCTCAGATGTCTGGGAGGGTGTAGACAGAACGGCCCGAGATCCGGCCGCAGTTTTTGATTCCTTGCCTATCTGGGAAAGTCGAGAGGAGCACCGCACTGATACTGACGCGTTCTGAGCTCCGTCGTAACCGCCTTACGATGCAAGCTCGCCAGCCCAAATGTCAACAGAAGGAACTTGCGCTGCTGACAAACATCCTTCGCCAATTAATTACCGATTACCGTTCGGCGCCCGGTAATCCATTTGAGTCGTATGCAAGCAGTGTCGCCAATCAGCGGGCATCTATTTATTAATCCATATTCAACAACCAAAACCTGGCTGTGAAAAATGAAACCCCTGCAAATGTCGGTATTAACCTTTACATTTAATCAACTCGGAAAGTGTCATCTAAAGGGCTATAGAGACGATTACACGATGATCTTTATGAATGGAATTCTATCTTTCAAAAATATGCTGATTGCGTGTGCTCACTCATGTTAAAATGGCTCCTTGACTAAACATGCCAAATCACAGTGATACGTGTCTTGTGAACCAGATATCTAATTCATCGAGCAATCGGTTCAGAAGTAAGTATTTACGCATTTTTAAACAGCATATGCGCCACCACTGGCGTGAATAGTTTGGCCAGTAATCCACTGGGATTCTGGACTGGCCAATAAAGCAACCACACCCGCGATGTCTCCAGGAAAGCCAGGTCGGCCCATCGGACTCCACCCAGAAATTTTGGCGTCAATCTCCTCCAATGTCATATTTTCGCCCCCAGGAATATACTTGGCTGCGGCTTCGGCGTACATGTCGGTCTTGATACCGCCTGGAGCGATGCAATTAACTGTGATGTTGCGACGTCCAAAATCCCATGCAAGACACTTGACCATGCCCTGAATTGCGGCCTTGGATGCAGAATACAGAGCATGCTCTGGAAAGCCCTGTATGTTGTTAGCTGTCGTCAAATTTTACAAGGGACTTGTTCAAGTGAGAATGGAGGAGCCTTACCATGACTGCGGAGATGGATGAAATCAAAATCAGTCTTCCCCCGTCGTTCAGGTGCTTGTGTGCTTGCTGTGCTACAATAAATTGGGCCTTGACATTGACAGCAAAAACGCGATCAATTTCTTCTTGTTTGACGCCCTCCAAGGCGCCAAAGTGCTCGATACCGGAGTTGCTCATGACAATGTCAAGGTTTCCAAACTCGGCCTTTGCCTGCTGAAACATGGCAGCAATCTCGTCGGGCTTGGAGACATCGGCTCTGATGGTGATGGCCTTGACACCTAGCTTGCGAGCATCGGATGCGACAGCCTCTGCTGCTGCGGCAGAAGAAACATAGTTGATGGCAACGTTGGCGCCGTGTTCAGCCAGACGCAGGACAATGGCAGCGCCAATGCCGCGACTCGATCCAGTTACTTGTAACGGGTTAGCGTGAATACATCTGACTTCTTTTCTAAAATTTCTCACCAAGTGCTACCTTTCCGGCCAATGACTTGGATACCAAAGCGGAGTTCATGATGTCTGCAGGCGAAAAGGGTGGTTGTGCTAGTGATAGTGGTGTGATGATGATGATGGCAATGGAGGGTATGATGGGGCTTCATATTGGAGACTGGCAAATGTCTTTTAAAGAATTGTTCTCGCTGAATTTCGTCATGTTGATGTTGACTGTACTTTGAAGCTCAAAGCTTCGGCCCGGTATATCGGCGAGACGGCACCGGCACATGGTAAAACGCGACTCTAGTCACGGTAATCATTATTCCCGACCGCTAAACCCGGCACGAAGCGGCCCCACTTCCCCATTTTCGCTCCTCGGCATTTGAACTTCGGGAAGCGAGCTCGCCGAAATTCGCCTTTGTATTTTAAGCCTCCGATCCCCTTTTTCTCAACAGCAATTGTTCGGAGAAAATCATGTACTGATCTTATGACGTATTTGCCTTGCGCAAAACCGAGTTTTATTGTAAGTCTCTCAGCTACATTTCCCCTGGTTTGAGCAAAATGTTAGGATGTTGGACGTCATTGAAACATGAAGTCATATTTCGAGACACAAGTATTCTGCTACATATATCTCTAGAGATGTTTGCCAGCTAAATGATGTGTCGCAATTGTTATTGCGTCATTGGGATCTAAAATTTCTGACACTGATAAGAAAAAACATTATAATCACAGAGTGCAGAGAGACTATTTAAGCTGCGAATTTCATTGCAACTAGATCACATTTCAACCTTCAAGGCTTTCTTTGCCCAATGAGATTAGTCCTTTAGATATTGAAATTATCTTCTATCTAGCAAGCGAGATTTGAGCCCTGATTCAGCCAGTTCTCATCTAAGCCTCTGCGCACCTACAGGGTAGGCCTGCACCAGAGATCCACTTTGTATCACGCTAAGAGTAACTACAGCCCTGACGGCACATGCTCTCAATGTGGCCAATCGAATAGACATTGGCATCTATCATTTTCAGCCAACTTTGGCATTCCGGTCAACATTTTCGCGCCACACCACCCCTGACAACCAATTGTCGCGTCATTTCGTACTTCAGCTGCAAAGCCCACCAGGGTTGGGGCCAACCTTGTATATCCGGCGGTCAACTCAATCAACGTGTGCGTATGTTTGCTAAGATCTCCTAATTTTCCAAGTTTGCCAAGCATTTCTAACCTCCATCCGGGTTTAAAAACGAAAGCCGTTGCCTTTTATCCCTTTACATAAGCACTTAGAATTACTACTTGACATACGATTTACTGAAATCATACTATGTCAGTAACGACTACAAACAGCATATAAACTAAAAGACAAATCCAATCGCGACAATGATCAGCGCGCCAGAGCACGGCGAAACACCAAAGACTGATTCAGTGGATGAATACTCAAGTCCTATTCAGTCAAGCCGAGCACCGCATAGTTCTCCTTTCCAAAATTCACCTCCAATCGACGCATGCATACCTGCTTTGCCAACACTACACACCTTGAGACCTCCGGCATGCCTGGCTTGTCGACGACGCAAGGTTCGCTGCGACAAGAAGGTTCCTTGCCTGAACTGCAAACGGGCCTGCATTAATTGCGTCTTCCCCACATCAAAGGTCACCCGCCAATATAATCATGATTATCCGGAAGACGAAGTCACCAGCCAGCGTGAACAGGAGGTAATGGACAAACTGCAAATGCTAGAAGGTGCTGTCGAAGCCTTGAGCAGCAGAATAGAAGCTGGTCTGGGGCCTAAGACACAGACTACTTGTCGCTTGCTTAATGAAGATTTTACAAATACCCCAGAGCACCCTGGCCTTGTCGGACAAAACGAGGCCGGGCGAGACGAAACCTTGCCACCGCGAGCCGGGCCTCCGGTCCCAAGTGCGTCTCATAGAAGTCGGACATCAGCGCAAGATGCGGTAAGACATGCCCGACACCAATAAAAGTATCATTTGGCTCATTTTTGGAAAGTTCAATCTGTGGCTGGAATCTGAAATTCCCGCTGGCGAAGAATCGAATCCCCTGGACTCCAGCTCCCTAACTTTAGGTGCTTACCCAGCAGACCCAAGCCGCCTTTTTCTGCCGTGCCGGCCGGTAGATGAAAGGTTGACGCGATACAATCCTCTACCTTGTCAAATTTCGTTTTTATGGCTTACTTACCAAGAAAATATCGAGCCATTCATCAAAGTACTGCATGTTCCATCCATCGAGCCAGTTATGCGATGTGCAAGAAGGAATCAGTCCGCCTTGACTGCTGAGCAACAGGCGCTGGCGTTCGCAATCTACTTCGCTAGTATTGCATCCCTGGCTCCTGAAGAGGTGAGATTATCCAACTCATCACAATTTGGCCGCCTCCGTTAACCTTCTTCCAGATAGAAATGAACTTTGGACGGTCCAAAACTGAGCTACTTTCTCACTATCGATTTGCCTTCGAGAAAGCGCTGTCCAATGCTAGGTTTCTTCACACCGCAGATATTACGATTCTGCAGGCCCTGTCCATATTTTTAGCTACAGCGAGGCCCCACTGCGAACTCGGATACTGTTGGTCTCTGACCGGTATTTTAATTCGCCGAGCTCAAGGCATGGATCTCCATCGCGATGGAGTAAATCTGGGCCTGAGTCCGTTCGAGGCCGAGATTAGGCGCCGAATCTGGTGGCAGATGCTAATCCTTGATGTTCGATGTGCTGAGGAACTCGGGAACGATCTCATTATCGATACTGCTGCCTATGATACCGCCATGCCGAGTAACATTGACGATGTGGATATTGGTCCGAATATTTCCCGTTTGCCAGATCGGAGAGAGGGAGCATCGGACTGCGCAATAGCCCTCATACGCTACGAAATTCTAGCACTGAACAGGGCTGTGCAGCATGCGTCATCCGCATTAGATTCTACATTCAAGTCAGAAAATGACATACTCAGGATTTCGAACCTGGGTGACAGAGAGCAAATACTCGCCACAGTGTGTAAGAGGATAGACGACAGGTTTTTCAAACACATGTGGGGTCAGAAAGTCGAGCCGATGTATTGGATGGCGATGATAATTGCTCGGCTGATCACAGCCAAGATCTCTCTGGTCATGTACCAACCGAAGCTGTTCCCTGGGTTTGATGAAGAAGCTGCAGATGAGTTCCACCACCGGTTCTATACAGCAGCAGTGGAAATCATGGAGTATTCCGCCATTTTGAAAGACGAGGATCAGTTCTGCTCATATCGATGGCTCCCCACGACGTACACCAACTGGCATGCGTTATCACACTACCTGATTGAGACCTGTCGGCATCCTTGGACGTCGCTTGCTGAGCGTGGCTGGCTGGCATTAAATCGGAATGGAAGTTTAAGTGGATTCTTGGGGGGGCGGGACCACGCAGGCTTGATTCAACCGCTTGAGACGCTACGTACTCGGGTTGCAAGACATCGAACCAAGGAGATGGCTCGTTTGAGAATTTCCCCGGACGAGGCTCTAAGACTGAGCCAAACTGAAAGTGCAGACTGTACGAAAAGCTGCAAGGAATCAGTGTTGCATTCTGATAATGCAATGCAGTTTGTAAGAGAGACATGGCGGCTGATGCTACCCAAGGCCCACAGCACACCACGAATCATGGCCTCCCCAATTCCCAGTTCTCACCAGGGCATAAGCAGTGGATTGTCAAATACCCCAACCTCGGGTACAAATAAGCTGGCGCAGTATGAAATCGAGGAGCAGCTATTTGGCCAAAATCACGACACTTTGGACGATGATCAAGATATAGACATGTGGCTGGAAAGTCTTAACTGGGAAGCCTGTAGTCATGGTATTGGTCAGGTATCTTCATTCTAGTGTCTCCAAAGCAAGACTTTTCTTTCTATGACTCTGAATTGCATCTCTATCTGCTTCATCTGGTTCAACGGTCGATGAGACCCCAACCTGTTGTGCTTCTAGTATGAGTTTGGCTAGTCGCCGTGCTTTGCAAGAAGCGGCGATTCCAAGATATGCTCCATGCATCATACATCTTTTGAATTATGCTGAAATGATCTTGCTCAGATGAAAAGATATCTGGATCGTCAAGAGTCATGGTGGCTGGCTACCGACCCGCTTTGTTGGAGCCCAACAACCTAGCCCAATGTCTCCAGTTGCAGTTTCTCAGCGTCAAATCAAGTCTCTGAGTCATTTGTAAAATCTTGATACGATTTCACTGCCGAGACATCATTCAAGCAGGAGCTAAAAAAGGTCCGTGAGCCCTGCGATTCCGCTGACCATGCGAAATGGGTTCATGCCTGCGTTTTGAAGATGCTTAGGATTGGGTCAGCCTGAGGTGAGTAAGGGTACCATTTCGGGCGACCCACTTGTTATGCACAGCCACGTTCATCCCTTGACTGTCTGTTACTGCTGTCATTGGGTACGTTTTATGCATGATTATTTTTTCGTGTTGGCATGTTCGTTAACTGGCGCTGGCAAGTTCGCGCTTGCTCACTATTATTCAAGCAAAACACAAAAAGAGACGAATGAGGCACAGGTCGCAATCAAATGACGGCCGCGTACACGTCACTGGCGTGGGAGCTCGAGCTAATTGGTCCACGTACTTCTAGCTGCAAACCGGGTCCACAGCACGGCACGGCAGAATTGGGTACAGCACAGAAGAACCACCCACCTTGGAAGATGGCCGTGAAAAAACTTACTTGATAGATAAAGGTTGATGGCGGCTAAAAGTAGGCCTGCGTCTCCTTGTTCCTTCATACAACCAAATCTCAGATTTGGGTGCCACCTTTTGAAACGATACTTGACCGAGTATTTGAATCTTGTGGTACCTGTTTCAACATGAAGATATTCGCCACGATTTTCCTCTTTTCAGCCATTTGTCACGCCTTCGATGCCGTGTACCAGCTGGACTCGTACTTCTCCGATGAGCCGGAGAAGGGATATACCAACATCACCTTCCCGTTTGCCATCGGATATACGCCCGACGCTACTGGGTACATGATGACATATACCTTTACATACTCTGACTCGTTCCTGGCCACCATTTCTCTCCTCCCATTTGAAGTGGACGGAAACGCTAGCCTAAGAGTCACATCTATGTCGATAGGACATGAAAACGCATTTTACGACCTCAACTCCGCCTGCAGCTACATAGAAGAAGACTCCATCTTCTGCTGGAACGAGATACCTTTTGCTTATGGCGAATCGCACTACGTGATTCTGGCAAACACGGAGCCAGCAATGTGGGAAGTGGCTGTTGCGTATGAGGAGGAAGAGGGTTGGGAACTGGAGCTCGTTGGACAGTGGAAAACCCAAGCCGCAAGCGGCGGAATCCTCGGACCCGTAAAGGGCACGCTGCAGTATTTCAGCGACAAAGTCGAAGTCTCAGAGAGTTGCTCGAAGCTACCGGAAAGCTTCATGTATCATGTCACACCTCAGGCGGAGAGCACAGAAGGCACGTACAAGGACCCTGTGTTGAATGCAGCGTGTAATGATGTTACTTTCAATGCCACCCGAGTTCCGGATGGTATTTTGATTGATGTTGGCTTTGAGAAAAAGGATGATGAGAAGGATCCAAAGGACTTGTGAGGGCTTCCTATTGCAAAGTATCTAATGAAGCATACCCTGTATATTGGTTTCGAGTTCGCCAGTAGCCAGTTATATTCGATAGACATGGCCTACACTTAAGAACACTCTTTTCAATTACTTACTTTTGCCGTTGCTCGCTAAGATCAGAGTTTGATATGCGCTGCAGAAGGAGGCTTATGCCTTGGAACCTTTTATGTACTTTTCATTGATTTATCTTATGTAAAACTGTAGTTTGGAAACTCAATACCCTGCTGGATAATCCTCTACATGTCGGGCTATCTATGATTGCAAATGACTCCTGATTTTTGGTATGGCTGTAGTAGCTGTTGAGATAATAATGACACCTCCTGTCATCATTGAACTTTTGCCATGATAAAGAATATGCACTGTGAAATAGGTAGTTGATATCGGACGACTGTTCTTATACATGCTACACTTGTTAGAGCTGTTCCCATGGTAACGATTTCGTCACACAAGTGCAATAAATCAATTCTGCTCATCATTGCAGTGGCTATTTAACCTCCAAAGTCATATGAATTCTATGGAGTATCAAATAGAATAGCCATGAGAAGAGTATGATGGCTCATATCTTAGGATTGTCGTAAAGCTCGTCCCCCCTGAACGAAAAATGTTTGAGTTGTCAACTCTCGGTGAAACGTGTCCTCAATATCCATCCTAGACGTGCTGACCCCGACGAAAAAGATATATTTCCAAGAAATCTTTATAGCATAATGGTACTTTCGAGTTCACCGTACTCCCTTCTGCAATTCCGTCTTTGCCTCCCTTTGCGACATCATATATACTGCTGCTAAAAGGCCAGCAAGCGAGTTGACCGAAGAACACGTTCTTATTGAAACATGCCGGGTTTCATGAACATACAAGTTGTCAAAGTGTCGCTAAGATAAACTCTATTTGTTTAATTCCGATACTCTTTGCTATGGCAGCAATGTCAATGGAAGGGACCGCAAGGCAGCCAAAAGCGCATCTGGTTCCTATAGCCCGAAAAACCAAACCTTTGCACCCATCTGAAGTTTCCAAAAGAACCCATAGTCATTCTGACTACGGGCGCTTTAATCTCCTTAACGCTCCATTTTTACCGATAATTTGCACCCCTGAGCGCGTTGAGACATTTTTGCCACGTAATTTCGTAGTGTCTGGTTTGTCTCAAACATCCCTTGAAAAGGGCAAATATCTACCAACAGTGCATGATTCCCGTTCATGCCGACCAATACAGTCTAATATTTTCATAACAGCTCCAATGGATAACTGGAATTTTAAACCTCATATCCCTCAAATGATGGTGAGCGACGCGGTGGGGGAATTCCAGAAGCAGAGACTGAATGTCGACATTCACGCTACATTGGCATGCGGTAAAAAGCCTTTTTATAATCACTCCGACCTGGCCTTTTTTCAAATAAAAATGCATCAGTCAATCCTTTATAGGTTGGGTGTGATCGTTAGCGCAGTCGTCTTCCTTAGCCAATCCCGGCAAGCCTTTTTTCCCAGCTCCACGGATTTCCTTCTTCAGAATGGCGAAGAATACAGTGAATCTGTTTCTCCTTTTTGTGGCCGCTGCGCCCTATTTTCCTTCAGCATTCGCTGCCACCTATGACACCAATCTCACGGGTTGGAGCTACCTTGCTTGTTACTCTACCTCAGGCTGGTTTGATAGCTGGACTTCGACTCATTTGGATGCCAACTCTCCGGTGGAGTGCGGCGCAAATTGCTTCGGAAGCGTGTACTTCGGCGTTCATGCTGGGTATGTATCCTCGAGATATATACCACTTCGAAGCCTAATCAACTTCTAGGGACTGCTACTGTGGCAATGATAGGCCCGCATTTAACGATATTTCCGTACTTGGTGATGCTTTGTGTCAAATTGATTGTCCCGGCGACAGTCGTTATACCTGTGGGGGTCCCATTTCCGCTTCGCCCGGTAAGTCTCGCCGCGCAACTATTCCCAGCTCCGACTACATATCTATATATCAAGTGGTTCCAACCAATATTGAAAAGATTGACGATTGGATCTTCGGCTGCTACGTCTACGAATCGGATATTCCTTCTTGGAAAATTATTATTATTGACGATAATAATCCCCGGACCTGTCTGAAAGCTTGCGATTTTAGTCCATACTTTGCTGTTCTAACTCGGTATGTATTGTTCAAAACCAGACCATCCATAAATACTGACTCTACTTGAGACAATGCTTCTGTGGCGATAGCTTCTCTGATGGGGTTAAACAGCCTGAAGGTTCCTGCTCCAATGGCTGTCCAGGGAATCTTCTGGAAGCTTGCGGGGGCTTTATAGAGAGCCCGGACGGGGACCCATTTGCTACAGCTGTTTATGGGTTATACATGAGCACGGTCCCCACCAAAAGCTCTAGTAGTATGACTTTTGGAAACACAATGATCGCTACCTCAGATGGCACTATGACCGGCACCACCTCCTTGGTTTCTACTCCTTCGACTGACGCAGGGTTGGCTAGTACTACTCTAAGCATTTCAACTGGCCCTGCGATATCTGAGACAACTTCGGGTCCTGCCTCAGATAGTGCAAGGTCTACAACTACAGATACCACAACCGAAAGTATTGCGAGTGAAAGCACTCCAAGTACAACTACCACTGTATTAGATGCTGTCAGTTCGAATACTGCGATTAGCGGTTTGAGTAGTACTAAAACAAGCACCACGATTACAAAGACTATCATAGCAGATTCTATATCCTCCCAGGCCACCGGTACAAATCTGCCCTCTATTTCACAATACATTTTCATCGGATGCCAGGGATCCAAGAGAGGATACCCAGGGTTTGTTGAAATTGGTTCAAGTGACAAAATGACACCAACGTTGTGCCTTTCGATGGCTTCCGGCCAGAAGTACATTGGGGTCGTCAATGAGTGAGTGTCTCGATTGTTTCAATGATATTGGACTTTTAAGCTGACAGTTGCAGAACTTGCTATGCAGGGAATTCGCTTGATGATGTAACTGAAGTTTCTGTCCAAGATTGCGACATTCCATGTCCGGGAGATGCGGCTTATTTCTGTGGTGGTCGACTGGATTCTGGAGATCAACTTCGCCGACGAAATGCCCCGCCTGATTTACTTCTCACTATTTACATCAAAGTGGGAGCATTAACCACAATCAGCGATACCGTAACAGCGACTGCGCCACAAGGGAATACTGTCATCACAGTCACTGCAATGCCACAAGATCCAATTACAACTACGATTACCTATACTGCCGTCAATACAATTGCGCCTTATTCCCTCATTGTTACAGAATACTGTGCTACTCTGGACCATCCTTGTCCAGTTTGCCCTACCCCATCAGTCGAAATGAAAACATACCTCGCGTCATGCGACTCATGCGGGTCGCATGGGGAGGACGATATTTGGCTCACTATCCCCGCTGTGGTTCTGGCTGGTCAAACGCTGCCAGCCGCAAGTATATCGGAAACGAACAGACCACTAAATTTGGGATCATCTGAATCATATCTTCAAGGCCCACAGGTCAACGGAGGCCACGATTCTGCAGATGAATACTATGTCCAACCTCAACCGGGCCCATTGCCACCCAACATAAATTCCCATTCCAGCGAGGTCTCAACTGGCGACGGCATGGAACCCTCTGCTGAAAGTCCCAAAACGGATGGAACTATCCAGTCTGGTAAACCCGCTACTATTGCAGGTGGTGATAGCCCTTCTAATCAGAAAGATAATGGTGGCGTAGAAGAATTTAACTACAAGGCAGAAGGGGGCGGGGAGAGGCCAAAAGGTGACGGGAATGCCAATTTACCACCCCAATCCCCTTCCGGATCCTCCGTTGGGGAGCATTCAAATTCGAGTTTGGCAAAAGAGACGGTGGTTGTCGTGAATGGTACTCAGCGATGGTGTGTCATCAGTGTTGGTTCCATTCTCGTGTCTATTATCGGGCTGACGATGATACTGTAAATAACTCTTCACTGCGCATGTTTTCTGTTCTGGAAACAGAAGATTTATATTATATATTTCCTTACAAAGACTTTCATGACCAAACCGATTGTTAAATACTATTTGTATGCCACCTCTGTGGCCTGGTTCCTGGAACACCCGGTTGAGCCTATCACTTGTTTTTTTTTAAACTAGAAATAAATATTTCCTTGCCTCTCTTGATTGGTCTTTTCCCTGAAAGCCTTATATTTATGTTGTTTGTCAAGCCGAGCCAGTGCGGATAACAAGTTCTGTGTAGACCGCGCACACCGATGCGATTTTGTAACCATTAGGATTTCTCTTCGATACTTTACAATGTGAAAGCGTATCGACACTTGTGTGTTCTGTTGGAAGATGCTAGATCTTTGCGAAGGCCAATCGGAATAGAAATCCGGAATGGTCTCACTAAATACTGGGTTGCGTATTGCTCCCGCAACTTTTATTTTCTGAAGCTTCCAATTCGAGAATATCTTTAGCATATACTGCTACTGTGAGTGCGGCATAGTTTCGACACTTGTTTTGTTTCTTTCCCATTGTGGATATCTATAATCGGCAATGCCGCGAACAGCCAGGCACGGGAAATGATTCATTGAGCTTGCGGCATCCATCTCGAACCAGACAAAGCTTCCATCATCGGCCAATTTATCAAGAAGCGCCACACCCTGTATTGTCTGAGTTATTGAAGCAATAGCGGGTGGTGGATTATGGGACAATCGTTATCGCGATCTCCCTGAGTCCGAGCGACTACATAGCATCGACTGTCATCACTTGCTGCCCAATCGCCTGCTTCATCACGTAGGTAGTCACTTTCGTAAAGCCGGTAGAATGTTGATTCTGGTTTCTGATACTGGTTTTGGAGGTTTGAGATTCGCTCTTACAACTTAATCGTTATCTCTGCGCAGGATATTACCTTTTTGTTCTTAACGAGCTCTCAAACAGTTGACGACTGTTCGCAATAACCTTGATGGAGGGTTGAACAAAGCCCACGGAGTAAAAAGACTTTTGGCGTTAAGGGGGAAATCGCAACCCCACAGAGGCCGTACATATTACATCACTGTCACTAACCAGAGTAAAAGCACGATTAATTTAACCCTTCTCTATTAGATATATGATTTTCATGAGATATAGCCCGTCATCACTTTCAAAAAGGAAAGAATTCTCGAGAAACACAGGAAAGGAGCGTCGTTATCTATACCTTTACTTACAGATAATCTCCATGCCCTCCATATCTCCCTTTTCTCTCCACTCCTTAAGAACATTGTAGTAGGCCATGAGGCCCGCCACCATGTTGGCTCTTCGGGCAAAGTATAGCTTCTGCTCTAGCGTACCCTGGAGTGGCTTGATGTCGCCCTCTCTGTTGTTGTAGCTTGGCGTGCAATCCGACATGATCGAGTTGAACAGCGCATCGTGCGCAATTCTCATGGACCAGTCCTCCTCGCCCTTGGCGGTAGGCTGGATAATGACCTTCTTTCCGTCGTTCTTGCGCATTGCTGCCTCCACAACGTGTGCAGCGTGAGTCGCAATCGTGTCGAGCGTGTGCACGACGTTGACAGTGGCCGCGGCTTGGCCTCCGGTTCCTGGCATGATGAGGTTGGGAAAATCCCTGGTGAAGATGCCGTGAAGGGTGCCGACGGTTCCGGCCCACTTCTTGTCAAACACCAGGCCATTGGAACCGGTAATTGTCATGTCAGCTCGTGAAGCAGGGGTACCGTCGCGGAATGGCTGGTATCCAGTGCTGAAGACGAAGACATCAACGGGGTACTCGGCACCCTTGGCCACGAAACCAGCCTTGGTCATACGTTGAATACCAGCACCCTCGGTGTCGATGAGCTCAACATTGGGGTTGTTGAAAGAATCAAGGTAGTCGTCGTGGAAAGCGGGGCGCTTGCACCAGCCAGGGTACCAAGCCTTGAGGCTCTCGGCAGTGGTGGGGTCCTTGACGATTTGGGAAACTCGGTCACGAACGCTGTTGGATCGAGGCAGATCTAGCTTGTGAAGGGCCTCAAAATAAGGCTTGACTTTCTCCTCAGTCAGTCCGCTGGCGTTGGGTCCACCAACGAGGGCAGAGAACGAGGGCATGTTGGACCATGCATCCTGAACCATGTCGGTTTCAGTGGGGATGTTGCTGATGCGGGATGTGAAGTTCTCCCGTCGGAGGCGCTGCCAGTTAGGGCCGGTAGCAATGTTGGTGCGGAAATCCTCCTCATCGACGGGTCGCTGGGCACGGAAGTCGACGCTGGATGGCGTTCGTTGGATGACGTAGAGCTTCTTTACCCACTTGGCCAACTCAGGAACAACTTGAATGGCGGTGGCACCGGTGCCCAGGATGGCAACTCTCTTGCCCTCGAGCTTTGATAGAGTAGCGTCGGTTGGAGAACCACCCGTGACGTTGTAGTCCCATCGGGAAGTGTGGAAGGAGTGGCCTTGGAAGTCGTTGAGACCCAGAACCTTGGGCATCTTAGGGCGAGTCAGAAGACCAGCGGTAAGCACAAAGAAATCGGAGTGGATCTTGAATGTGCGCTCAGGCTGGCCGTTGATGGCTTGCTGCGAGACAGTGGATGTCCACTGGCTAGTCTCATCATCCCAAGATGCATTCGTTACTCGGGCAGCGAAGACGGCCCTCTTGTCAAAGCCCCACTTGCGCGCTACCATCTCGGAGTATTCCCTCAGCTCAGAGCCGTAAGAGTATCGGTGCTTTGGGACGTATCCAGTCTCCTCCAGAAGAGGCATGTAGCAGGAACCCTCAATGTCACACATGAGACCGGGATACCTGTTCCAGTACCAAGTGCCTCCAAAACCTCCAGCATTGTCAACAAAGATGATGTCTTCAGGCTTGAAACCGGCAATCTCAATCAAACGAACTGCAAAGAGAATGGCACCAAAACCGGTACCAACAAGGACGGCCTTGGCGGTTTCGCCATCCTTGGCGGGGTATGAATTTGGGATCTGGCCATCAACTACCCAAGGGTCCTCTGAGTAGTGGTGCAGGCTGTCAGACTTCTCTACGTCAATGTACTGGGCGAGACCGTCCGAACGGATTCGCTTCTTTCTCTCCTCCTCGTATTTGCGGAGAGTGTCTTCCGGCACATTGACCGTCTCGGTGATGGTGGTAGCGCTCATGTTGACTATTTTCTGAATGGCTAAGTACACGAGTCCTGAAACTTGCTGGACAAGAGATTGCATAAGTAGAGTGATAGATGTGTTAGTGAGCGACGGATGGCGGGTTCATTCTGAGTCTCGTTTTTAGCGTGCCGGCGCTGGCCATTTATCGCCGTGAGGCTCTACAGCGAGCTGAAGCATTTCAGGCGGAGCCTCGGGAGCCGAGATGTTGCGGCATGGATCAATCCCGACCGAGAAAGATAAGCGGCTTGGACCCCAACCCCGAGGCTGTCGCGCCGTAGCACCGTCGCGGACCCAGTGGCGCCCGGTCGGTGACCGTAAGCCCATCAACATTGGCTGCGTGCGTCAGCTTATACAGGGCGCAGCCAGCCTGCCACTTGGCCAAGTGAGCCGCCGTCTTATCGAATTCCTATTAATTTGCGAAAAATGGTGCATTTATCAGGCCATGCGAAGCTGCTCAAACCATATCGTGCCATCGGCTCGCGCCCCGACGGCCGCGACGCGAAGGATCTCTACTCGGCCCTGCTTCGCTGCCCGACACACGCCGCAGCATTACGTAGGAATCGGCGCTGACTGGCTCGCGCCTGTATAAAGCTTTTCTAAATGTCACTGAGAGCTGCACCACATTCACTGTAGCAGCGCATCGATTTTCTCTTTTCGAAATGGCTGACTTTTCGTGTTATGATGGCCCCAGCGAGGATTGGCTGCCCGTGCAAGCCACCCTAGCACCACCACCCGCAGGCATCTCCGCGACAGATCAGCGGGCCTTCATCAACAAAGATCGAGAGGCTGCATCTGCTGCAGCTATCCAGGCCATGTCGCCTCAAGTGGAGATGAAGGACTACTCCATCCCCACACGTGACGGAGCTCAGCTTGAGGCTCGAACCTACCGCCCAACAACAGTGGACAAGACAGAAACCCTGCCTGTCTATATCCATCTTCACGGTGGCGGTTTTCTCTTGGGAACTCTGTCCTCCGAGGACGCGACCTGTGTAAAGATCAGCACTGGGGCCAAGGTAATCGTCTTTAACCTTAACTATCGCCACACTCCTGAGCACATCTACCCGATAGCCTGGAACGATGTTGATGACGCATTTGACTGGCTTGGCGACCATATCAAGGAGATCGGTGGAGACCCAGACAAGGTTGTGGTGGGCGGTATTTCTGCCGGAGCGCAGCTTGCCGCCTCCATCACCTTGCAACGGCACCTTAACCCCACCAAAAAGAGCGCTAACGAGCTGACGATCGCGGGGCAAATGCTGCTGATTCCTTGCCTCACGCACACAGACAGCACCCAATCCCAGCTCAAAAAACTAAAAGACCCCTCTCTGTCGAGCTATGTGACCAACGCCGATGCTCCTTTCCTGCCAATGTCAAGGGCCAAATTCTTTTTCGACCTATTGCAGGTTGAGAATGCCTCAGAAGACGACCTTCGACTGAGCCCGGGTAACGCAACGCCCGATCAGGTCAAGGGACTGCCCCCCACTGTATTTGGAATTGCGGGTCTAGACCCTTTCCGAGATGACGGGTTGCTCTACGCCAAGATGCTCACTGAGTCTGGGTAAGTCCATGTGAACGTAAATCTAGACCTAAGGCTAACATATGGCAGGGTTCCAACAAACGTGAACCTCTTCAAGGGTGTTCCTCATGGGTTCAGACGGTTCGGACACAAGCTATCTGCATCAGCTCGATGGGATCAGCTGTTGGTGGATGGGGTTTGGTGGATGCTCTCTCAGCCATCCCCTTCCGAAGAATTCATTATCAAGGCATAGAGACCAATTATCTTCTACAATGAGCGTTTAGAAAAACAGCGATAAATAAAAGTCCTGCAGCAAAACGCCATGATGTTGAACCAAAAACAGTGATCGGCTGGTCAAGCTTGGTCATACCCTACAGGCAGCCGTGGAACAGCTGGACGTGATTGCCGACAGAATTCGGGCCCACATTGATCATGCACTAATTCTTTGGCGTAGTGCAAGAGAACATGACGAGCAGCTGAGTTTGGGCTTGACTGTTCTTGTTAATAAACCTTGCAAGATTCGACCTTCGGGGATTTTGCCCCGGCTTTGCCAAATGAGACACTACCGGGACTTGCCGCCCGTCTGGCAACACGATGCTTCCATTCCCTCAGAATCCTAGCAAATCAGCCGTGGCTATTCATTCTCAATTAAATAGAACCTAGTTTAGTAATCCCAGACTTGGTCAAACCGTTTATCGTTCTTTCATGATCTTGGCATCGTAAGACGTGGTTCCGGACTGGTCCAGAATGAAACTCGAAGCTAAAAGGCGCCACCGCCTCACAAGGAATCTGTCATCCCACGCCTTGGGATACTATTAAAACTTTGACCTGTCCCGACTCCTCCATGACTGGACTTTTCCCCTCTTCTGCACATTTTGTGCAGTCCAAGCCGCTTCAAAAAATGATCCATTTACCAAACTTTGCGCTCCAACAGACACGTTACGCTCTTGCAGTGGGCAAGGTCCCGACAGATACTATCCGTAACTATGCCTGGTTTTTTAGTGCCAGATAACTACAAACCCGAGGCTCTGAACGAAATCGACATGCAAATAGCTTCCATCGCCTGGGGCTTCTCGCTCGGTACCATCATCTTCAACACCGCCAAGGCACTCCAGCAGACTGTGTCGACGTTCCGGCGCAAGAAGCGGTTTACATTTTACATCACCCTAGTATGGATGGAAATATGTGCCAGCTTATCGCTTAGCATAATATGCTGGATGTATCTACGGTCATACATTCAACCCAGCATGCAATATTTCTTCTTCATCAGTGAGTGCCATGGCCTCCAAGTTTGCGCCCTCTAATCATTGGTAGTCGTTACATGGTCCACCCAAGTACAATGTCTCATCCAGATCATCATCAATCGTGTTGGTCTCCTTATGGACGATCGTCAACAGGCAACGCGGCTAAAATGGGGATGCTTCCTTACCTTACTCACAATTAATATCAGCGTTTTTTGTATTTGGATCCCTGCACGCCTGCAGGTGAACGAAACATATATCCACCTCAACGACATTTGGGACCGATGCGAAAAGGTCATATTTGGCCTCATGGATGCCGCCCTCAACATTACATTTATTTATACCGTCAAGAAGCGGTTGATTGAGAACGGACTCAAGAAATACACCAAATTATACCATGCAAACCTGGCTCTCGCGGTAATATCCATTGGTTTGGACGTACGTTATCGTATTTCGGGGCATACTGGCGTATCATTTCGTTAACTGGAACGACAGATCCTTCTTATATCAATGATGTCCCTACCAAACAGTTTTGTGTACGCAGTCTATTTCCGAACCGAGTTAACCCCAGCTTATCATTATGCAGATATATTCAATTTCACCCCCTTGTCTATCTTCTCAAACTGCATATCGAGATGAACATGGCGGAACTCATTGGAAAGGTCGTTCGTGCCAGCAACCCCATGAACAACTACGGGGAAAACTCAGAAATCGAAGGCTCAAAGGGTCGCCCGCAAAATTGGAAGACCACATTAGCGTCCGTGTACAAATCACGGATTGATCCTGACGATGGAGAAATCAGGTCTGTAGAAAGCAGATATGCCCCAGTGGCTGGCAAAACGGCCGAGAAACGGGCCGTGAAGCCTGTTGAAATAGGCGATGAAGAAAAGGTGGGGGAGTGTCATCATAGAAATGTTGGTGAAGCTGGCTCCTCAAAGCAAACTAGTGAGCTGTAGATTTCAACTTGGTTGCATTAATGAATAGATGTGTTAATGTTGAACTCCGAGTGTCTACAGCGGATATGAAGGGACCATGCTTAATACTTTCTTCACGATCTTATTGCTCTGTCGCAGGCATGATTAACTTTTGCAAAGAAAATTGCCGTAGACGTTACTAAATATATCGGGAGATAAAGACACGTTAGACGAGCTTAACCAGCTTTCTGTTCTAAGGGTGTTTATTTTGCTATCCTGTTGTTTCAACTCCACCATGCCCCCCTTCCTACTTGAATAGGCTTACTGCTCACCCACGGTCGCGCGACCAACACACCGGCTCATCTGAGGCATCAACTACCCATGGGTTAGCAAAATACACATTTTCGTTCTAGTATGCTGGAACTCTTCGCCATTGTATTTGTAATGGATAGACATCGACACTTCCTCCGGCTCACCCCGGAACTCATCGAAGTATACTCCGATCACCGCGCGCTTAGTCATTTCGTGACCGGAACGGACCTCTCGAAGGAAGATCAACACCGCCGTTGGGCTGAATCACACTCTCAGTTGAACTTCAAAATTCAGTACCGCCCCGGCAAAGAAAACGATGCTACTGACGCCCTCTCTTGGTATGGCCTCGGAGAAGCGAATTACGTCAACCTCCCCGTTTTACCATGCTAGCGATTTACCTCGGAAGCAAAAGCTCCCCCCCTGGAGCAGAAAACGCTCAGCAGCAATAATATGGGTATTTTGCAGAAGACACAAGGGCTGGGACCCGGGTTAAAACCTGGCTGCGTTAGACCACGACCGTGTTTCTTTTTTATCCAATCCAAACGTGCAACGTCATGAATTCGTGCAGGCTGTATCCAAGCTCCTTACGCAATCAACAGCGTCTGTAGATCCAGAGATGGGCAGACACTTGACTTAGTGGATAGTTGAAGTTCATTGAGTATGACCGCGGAGATGGCATCGAATGTAAGAGGACGTACTGAATAAAAGATCTAAACTACTGTATGAAACGGTGTGCTTAGTCGTGATGCCTATTCATTTTTTGCCGTCATATAACGACTTCACGTGTACATTTCGGTTGCATTATGAGAAACATTGTGCCACCGCCATCACAGGGACAGTTTTTCTTTGATGTATTCCGCCTACGTGACTGCACCCCTAATGACAATCAGAAAGAATGATGTGATTTGAGGAATGAGATGCCGAACCAGGAATAATTGATTGCATCATACCGTCCGGCACTGCGGGTTGACCGGAATTACAGATTGAGGAATTGTCTAGAATTATAATAAAATTTATTTCAAAAAAGGATATCTACTAATAGGAGAATGATTTTTTAAGTGAAGAATGAATGAGAAGAGCAAGACCCGGTCCACGCGGGGTGAAATGTTTGCAAATTTGATAATTCCGCTTTCTATTTCCGAGGGTACGGCCCAGATTGTATAGGAGGTCCCCACAAGCCTACACCAATTTTGTGTATACAACATGCCGGACTCTTCTTAGACCATGTCTACTCTCCAGCCTTCCAGAGCCGCAGAATTCTTGTAGGCCGCCAAGTCAACATAGTGGACCTGTCGGGTTCCTCCACGACCAAACTCCTCGCCCGTGATGTTGAGCAGAGTGCCCGAGGTTTGCGACCCGTTCAGCTCGAGCAGACCAGGAAACTCAGCATTGAACTTGTCAAAGATCTCCTGAGGAGTGAAGAAGTCCAGGCCCTTGGACTCGACTTGGTCTTGGAAAAACTGAAGGTAGCGTCTGGAGTGCTCAAGATCGACGGTGGCGCCGAAACTGTCGACAGACAAGGAGTGGCCAGGAATGATTCTTTGAGGAGAAAGATGATCAATAAAGTCCAAGGTGGACAGCCAAGCCGACGTCAAAGCAGGCGATAGAAGGTCGGCGAGCCAAAGATGGACGGTGTGGCTGTACACGGAGTCACCCGCGATCAAGGTGGAGATGGAGGGAATCCAAAAGAAGGTCTCGTCGATTGTATCGGCAACCAGAGGGCTGATCAATTGGATAGGAGATGACTCATCCCCGGGTAGGGTGAAGAAGGTAAAGTCATATGGAGTTGGGATGGCGGCTTTGTCAACAACGAGATCGTTGCCCAACATGGACTTCCAGGTTTGAATCTATGAGTGAAGATCTTGTCAGCTTCCAATATACATAGGCGTCTGGATATTATTCAACCTCACCTTTTTTTCGACTTCGTTCTCAATCAGGGCTACAGCCTTTGAGTTGGCATACAGCTTGGTTGCGGGGAACTTTTCAAGAAAGGCTGCGCCACTCAGGTAGTGGTCTGGGTGGAAATGGGTAGAGAAGGCAGCCACCAGGGGCTTGTCGGTCGTGTTTGCTACCCAATCAGCCAGAGCAATTGCCTGGGGCACCGCAAGAGGCAGATCAATGATAACGGCGGCTTCAGATCCAATAATGAGAGATGAGACCATATCGAGAGAAGGGCCAGGGTTGATGAAATTCTCAACACGAAGCTGTGGTTCGCATGACGAATAACCAGCAGCAACGCCAGCCAATATGGCGGAAACAGAGAGATAACGCATGGTTTTTTTGAGATGGTACTTGTTGTGCAGTGTTTTGAAGGTGGTATTGCTTTGAAGGTGGTTGAAAGCTCTGTCGAATCTGGTTTGAGAGGCGAAGACGGCGAATATATAGAGGATTTCAGATGCTGTTCCACAACACCAACAAGCCCACTGCGCCCATATTGTTAATATTAGCCCACGCAATTAAACCTTTTTCCGTCAACTGGCTACGAGATCACAACGCTTTGCGCGTATCCGACTCCAACGGTTCTATGCCATTTTAGGTTTAGCTCTCCCACCGGGCGCCGAACACAAGGGTTTGTCATCACTCTAGATCGAGCATTGATCAAATAGATACCAGGCACAAGAGGCTGGGATGTTGCCAAGCCCATATCCCACTAGGAGCGACCTGTCTCTCGGATCTGGGAATGGTGGAGGAAATTAGTTATGATGATTGGCAACCATTACGTGAGCCAAGCTACATCTGGCCGCTCCCCAAACGAGCTGTTCAGTAATCACGAATTATTTTCTTTAATCACTTTCCTTTTTCCTTCTTTTTGTGCTTCTTCAAACTGGACGAAAGCAAAGGTAAACGTGTTGTGAATAGCTCAAACCGAATAAATGTCAAAGAATTCGTTGATCTGACAGAACCGACACAAACCAGCCCCTTGGTAGCTGTGCCCAAAGCGCAACCGGCCCATCCTCTTCTAAATGGCAGCTATTTACTCCAGCCCTATTCTTTTGAAGTTTAATCGCGCCGGATGGGATACACCCATGCCCCCTGCCATCAAGGGTCCCCGGCAATGAACGCACATCGCACCTGATGCTTACAACGTGGATGCATCGGTATCTCTGGTATTGCTGAATAGTAATCACATTGATGTTACTGGAATTGTATTTAATTATTCTTTTAGTCATTCTATTCAAATCATAGCTCCACGGATTAAAGAAGCGAGGCATCACAAGTATGGTTTCCATCGCCGAGAAAATCAATGTCGGATTGGCTCTGACCCAGGGGGCAAGCTGTGCAATCAGGACGTATCAATCAAATTCTTCCTGTACCCTTATCAAAACTCTTTACCGAGCATGCATGTGGGGGGAGCGGGCGAATTACCAATTTGCTTATACACCCGCCCAAGGGCCTATAGAATCATAGAGGAACCGCAAGAGCTTTCTTGCCATGAAATTGCGTATCTAACGTAGCACCTACCGTTATGGCCTGGTTCTTGGGTCAGCCGGTTCAGTCGATGACTAGGTTTTCAGTGGCAGTGAATCCCAGAAAACATGCTTTTAGCAAACTGTCGCTCGGTGGGTATTTTACAGTGTCCGAGTTCAAGGCAAATCATCATTGCACATTACGGCACTATTCAACCTTTTTTTATCTGAAATTATTGCGAGATGAGATATTAGATTTCGAATATCGAAGGCTACTTGCAAATATAAACACCAGCTCAGAGAATGATTGTGTCACTGTCTGAACCCCAGACGTTGTGGAAAATGTGTGTATAGGGTAGGTTCGTCTCTTCGTCAGAGTGTGGAACAACAATTCAGATGCAACGTGGGTCGGACCCGTATCCGATTCTTGGTCTGTTTCGGTTTGTTCCGAACTAGCTTTATTCTTAAATTTGAGCTGGAAGTAGAAAGATTTCCCCGGGCAACCTTCTCATCACTGCGATGCATTTGTCAATGCGTATTCTTTGTGGGGCATTGTTTTCTTAGTGCGGATGCGGCTTTTCCGAATGCGGAAGCATGAGTTGGGCATCGGGCTTGCCCGTTTTTAGACTCCAGATTAGCTTTGTATTTGGCCTTGACATTGTACCCTGGGATTATGAACGGACAAGGCGACAGAGCGGGCGTTGAAACGCTGAAACACAGCCTCATCATCGGGCCAGACTTGGGTTCAGTGGCGAAGGGTGGGATAAGATTGTGGCGACAAGAAAAATGTGCTTGGGCTTACTAAACCCACAATAGTGTGAGAGGGTAAGAATGGGGGGATGATTCGGTGTCCTGCGGCATCATGGCGGATATCAATTCATCCTAAATGTGAGAACTATTCTCTCGCACACCGGCTGTATCTGGAATCCTAAACACATATTTGATGCCGTGCGCTTTGCCAGCTTTGAGGTTCTCCAATGCGGTCTGAATTCCGCCCAATCCACCAGGAACCACCTCGTGAGGTTGCCCTTTAAACCAACCCTCCGATAGACCGCGCGCAAAATATCTGAATATAATGTAGCCAAAGTCCTTTTCATTGTTGTGGACCGTGCCAACACTAGTGATAGTCTTTTCAATCGATGGTGGTATCTCTTTGTAATCGCCTGAGGGTAGCACGAGTGTGATTTTGGAGCCTTCAGCAAGGACATTGCTCAGGTTGACGTAGCTGCCATGCTCTGACACGGCATCGAATGCATAATACAACTTGGTCCCGTCAAGTGCTTTCTTTATGCCCTCGATGACGGCAGAGTCACCCTTACGGTAGTCGACCACCGTATCACCCTTGCTGCGATCAAGAAACTGCTCAATGTGGGGCGCAGAGCCTCCAGCAACCCCGATGATTGGGTGAATGTTGCTCTTCTTGGCTAATTGCAAGGCGTAAGATCCTACAGCGGAGGATGCGCCGTAAATTACGAGGGGCAACGGCTCACTAGCCGGCTTCCACGGCTCCGGCAATCCCAGCCGAAGATAAAGACCCACTGCTGCGGTGGCAGCCGCAAGTGGGATAGCAGCAGCCTCTAGTTAGAGTATTAGCATACGTCTGATAACATTTCATTGACAGTGCCAATTATGCAGACGAGGCTGAGTACCTTCAAAACTGGTTTGCTGGGGAATATGAAAGGTAGTATGCTGCCATGCAAGGGCATATTCCGCATATGATCCGTGTGGGGTCCGCATTTCATGGAAAGCGGCGACACGGTCTCCGGGTTTGAACTCCGTCACATTGCTGCCGACTTCGTAAACGATTCCAGCAATATCATCTCCTTGGTTAGAGGTAGTTCCAGTCCATTGTGGGACCTTCCAATCCTTCGGGTTAGATCCGCTCACCACCACCTTGATGACAACCTGATTGGCGCCAGGTTCAGGAATTGGGGAGTCAACGATGGTCACCTTTGGACCTGGTATTTCCTGTTAATGCAAGTGGATTCAATTCATGAACATTGTCGCACACCTTTGGAAACCAGAGCCTCTTTCATTGTGAACCTTTTGCTGTGCCTGGTGTAGGCTACTCTCTTGTTGTGGGTATTTTGAAAAGATGTGATCACACCGAAAGAGAGGGAAGAGGAGAAAAAAGGGAGGTTTAAAAAAGGCTTTCTTGTAATTTGATATAATGAGGACGGAAGTGTATTTGAAGTGCCATTGTGACGTGACAAGCACGCCATCCGCCCGGGATTAATAAGCTATGAGGGGTAGATTCTACCGCGGCACACGATATCCGTTGCCGATCTGGCGATAAACAGGAAAGGTTTCAAACGTTTCTCGACAAAATTGAGAAATAGAATTGATTTAATATTATCATCTGAGAAATTCTTCTTAAATAAGCCCTAAAAGAACTCATGGTGTGTATAATAAACTTGTAACTATTCTTTTTTTCGCGACCCGAATCAGCCGAGAAAATGTTTTCCTAGTCTAGTTTAAATTTTGATCTCTGTTAATTTTCAATCCTTTTCTTCAAACCCTCCAAAAGTAGCTGCACCAAGGAGTCCAATGTTGTGTCCTTTGCCAGCAATACCAAAAATGGTACCTCCATTTTAAAGGTCTCAAATAACCAGGATCGAAATTCTGCCCCAATCATACTATCTATTCCATAGACTGAGAATGGATCTGTAGACTGAATCCTGTCTACCGGTGTCAAGGTTAGGTTAGAGAAACGCTTCATAATCAACCCAGACACGATCTTGGCTGCAGACTCGTCTGGCTTCTTGAGAGCGGCCGTGAGCCCTGGGGGAAGATGGTCGCGGCTGTCCGCATTTCCATTTTCACTTTCACCTTTGAGACACGTGGCGATGATGCTGCATCGGGGATCTTTGAGCCAGACTGGTGCCCGCTCGTTTGTATTGTCTTGGGCATTCATGAAGCTGTTCAGCTCCAATCCAGTCAAGAAACCGCCGTTGCAGGCGCTTGTTCCGGAACGAAGCGGTTGATGGGATCCAGTTCTTGTCTTGGGCAGGGACAGGGCAATATCGATAATCTTGAGCAGCTCTGCTTGATTGATGGGCTGCAATCCTCTACGGAGTAGTAACTGCTCAATCTCGGGATTTTCATGAAGGTAGCCAACCTCGGCAATCATGCCCAGAGCAACAGCCACGGCTGGAAGGCCAAGTCCACGTCGATACTTTGCAAATGCATCAAGGAAATGATTTGCTGCACTATAGTTGCTTTCTGTAGGCATTCCAAGGGAGCCCGAAATTGAGCTAGTCATCAGAAAGAAATCCAAGTCATCGGAGCGAGAGGATATCGCGTTATGGAGGTTCCACGTCCCTTGTACCTTGGGATCCAATGAAGTGTGCCAAGCGGTGCTGGTCATTTTGGAAAACAGCGCCTCCTATTTTGCTAATTAGAGATGATTCAAGATAAAACCAAGACTGACTTACACTTAATCCCATGGCTGCTTGCACAACACCTCCCAAGGGATCTTTGATGCTGGCCACGGCTTTTTTGACGTCATCCATGTTGCAGACATCGCCCTCAATCACGGTCACATCTACACCAGCGGCTTCAAGTTGAGCTACCAACTGGCGAGCAGGTTCCTTTTTCAGCCCTGAGAGTCCAAGGAATGTAAGCTTTCGGGCACCCCTTTCCATCATCCAAGTGGAGAGGCTGCGTCCAATTCCACCTAGACACCCAACTAACAAATAGGATTTGTGTGGGTGCAGTCTAGTAGAGTAGCGCGGGGGTTGCACCTACCATATAGTTAGAAAAAGGGTCATAGAATTCTTCAGTGTCATACATACCTGGATCAGACTCTTGGGGTTGTTTAAGCAGATGGCAATCTTTCCAATTCTATTCGGCGACGAAAAGTGCCTGTATACTTTGCTAAGCTCGCTGACGTCGAACACTTGAAGAGTAACTGGGGCAATTGAGCCGCTCCTGTAGAGACTCAGAGCCTCTGATAAAAGACTGGGACCATTAGCTCAGCTCATTTCCACAGACAGATTTCTTTTACTTGCCCTCGTGCTAGACGATGAAGACGAGGGTCGTCTGTGCAAAACATCTCACTGAGATCAAAGGCCGTGAAAGTCCCACAGCGTTTAAACTCTGCCATGTCAAGTTTCCCACCGTCTAGAATGTCACGCTTACCGACCTCGACGAAGCGCCCAAATTTGGAGCAGATGCGCCAACTCTCATGGAGGAGATCTCCAATTAGAGAATTGAGGACCACATCAACGCCTCTCCCTTCGGTTGCCGCAAGGATGCCTGGAACAAATGACGAGTCCCGTGAGTTGAAGATGTGATCCTCTCGAATTCCGAAGTTTTCAATCAAATACGACCGCTTTGATTGCGAGCCTACAGTTACAAAAATCTGTATCTTGAAGTCAGCCGAAGCTTTCAAAGTGGCCAGTAGAAAAACGTACCGCGGCGCCGATCATTTTCGCGATTTGTATGGCTGCAATTCCAAGTCCGCCAGCACCAGAGTGGATGAGGACAGACTAACCCAGAACATGTTAGCGCCATTCAAGTTTCCCAGATGACTCCTACTCACCTCGTCACTTTGCAAATTTGCCCTATTTTTGAGCGCGTAGAGTGCAGTGGTGAACGCAATAGGCATTGTGCACATTTTCTATCGAAGTTAGTATGATAACCCAATTTTCAATCGTTGTTTTAATCAGATATACCTCGTCTTCTTCGTCATCTCTGAGCTTGTGGCATTGCCATGATGGTACGCGCTGATGAGAGGCGAAGTCGACAGGACCCATACACACCACCCGGTCTCCAATGATTAGGTCCACAACTTCGCCGCCAACTTTAGTGACCACGCCGGTGTATTCAAGCACGCAAGTGCCACCTTGGGTTTCTATCCTCCCTCCAAGAACATAGATATCCTGTGCGTTTGGATTAGCTGCCCTGTCATTCGCCACAAGAAAAGCTGACCTACCTTTGCATTGATACCGGCGTAGCTGACTTCTACTTCGACTTCATGGACCGGCAACTCTGTGTCTTGGTCAACCTGCTTGAAGTGGATTGTGTCAAATTGGCCGACATCATCCAGGCCCATGATACACGGTTTGGCATCGTTCCATTCTTTGTAAGTTCGAGTTTTGCCGGTCGTATGCATGAACAGGTCAGATAGCTGGTCATCAGGTAGCAGCCTGTTGATGTACAGTCGTCCTTTGTGCTGCACGAACTCATGGTCAATGCCATAGGAAGCTCCAGTTTGTAACAGGATTGTCAAGATATGAGCCGTTGCTATCTCGTGGTCATTCGTGATATCGTCGATGGTAAGGGTGTACAATCCCATGGAGAGATACTCCTGTCGTAATGATCTAAACAACCCAATTGATACAGCATTATTGGGGTTAGTACCTGCTTCCATGCTGCCGCTCGTGACCCAGATGAAGCTTTTGGCCTTTTCAGTAATGTTACGAAGTGAGTCCATTTCGTCCTCACCCATGCGATGGAGCATGCAACCATCCACCTCGGCCAGAGATATGACGGCGGTACTATCATCAATATGCGCAAGCGTTGTGTCCAAAATGTCGAGTACCTCACAGCTGCCATTGGTGGCTCTCTGAAGCGATTGCATGAGAATATTGGACAAACCTTGGTTGCCACCGCTTGTAATCTATTGAATCAATATCAGCTTTTGAAACCTAAAAGAAAAAGAAAAGATAGAATACACCCACAATCATGATGTTCCCAAAGTGTTTTGCGGTATTGGATATAGTAAATTGCGTGAGTGACAGTTCGGGTGTGAGAGATCTGACGATAACGTTGGGATTCGGCGTTTGAACGTGAGCTAGATCCTGGCTGAGATTATCACTTCCTGATAGAATGTAACCATTAGGGGCCAGGAGAGCGATCAAAAGGTCCACATCGTTCCAGGTGTCGCTCAAGTTGATTATGAGACCGAATGATGCGCCTTGTGGAAGTGGTTGGTAGTCATGAACTTGGTCTGAAATATCCGCATCAAGGGGAAGCCGCCTAATTTGAAGCTTTCTATCTCCCATAAAATATCCCTCTGAGAGTGTCCGGCATATTTTGAAAGGGTGTCTGATTTTCATCGCATTTATCAGCGTTTGCAGACGTTCTGGTAGCTCGGATGGGCCATGCAAGTAAAGGATATCAAGCGAAGGTCCCTTTAGAGTGAGGCTCTCAAGCGCAACACGAAATCCATCCTCTATCTCAGTAGGCAGAGTTACATCAGCAGACATGGTCAAATCTAGTAGCCACTTCTCCTGCAAGATTGGGGTTCTGATAGCAGAAACGGGTGCATTTGCAAATCCTTGTGCAGATGAAAGCCCAATGCCTCGAAATTGCAGGACAGGCTCTTGGTCCTCCCCCAGCATCTCTGCATGACAGATGGGAAATCCGACTTCAGCTTTGTCCGAAACAGCATTGATAGACGCCTTTTGGGACTTTAGAGAAGCGTCAAGTGGGATTTTTAGACGTATCTCCTCAATCTTAACAGGAATGAATCCCTTCATCCTATCGATGCGACCGAATGAAGTTGCGACCAAACTTGTTTGTAAGAGGCAGTCCATAGCGATAGGATGGACTAACGTGTCGCGGTCTTTTATGTCGTAAATCTCGGCAATCGGATTTATGGGTGTCTCAGCTTTCGCCCATCGCTTATCCTCCTCCTTGGGAACCCTAAGGCCTTCGATGGATTGAAAGGCTGGACCGAAATTCAACCCCAATTCAAAAAATCTCTTGTACCACTTTGGGTTCGGCTCGGACTTGTGCTCTCCTTTAAGGTTCAAAGGAGAAGTCATCGCCCCATTAGTATCCAAGTAGGCCACTGCGGAAGCATGTTGAGTGTATTTCCTCTTGCCATCTTCAACACTCTCGGATCCGATCATTAGGTTCCATCTGGACTGTGACGCTGTTACACCAGTAAGCCGTTCGCGTTGCGCAAAAGTCACCAGGTCAACCCCAGACGCGGCCTCATCAAACTCAAGTGGCAAGGCTTTTGTAAGTTGCAGGTTCTCGAAAACGAGTGAGCACTGGCTCTGGGCTTTAATGACATCGTCATTAACCTGCCACATAGCTTCTGTCATCATCGCCACGTATCCGACGCAAGGAAATATTTTCGATTCACCGAGTTTGTGGTCATTTAACCATGGAACGTTCTTAGCGTGAAGAAGGTTACACCACAGAACGTGGGCTGTGGTAGATGAAGGCACCACAGATCCCAGGAGATCATGTTTGGGGAATGATCTAAAACGGAAATTCCTACTCTCTCTGGACTCATTCCAGAGTGGTTTTCCATATGCCCATCGTATAGGTTCAAGGTTTGGTAGGACCTTCGGGAGTAACGCGGAATGCGTTCCATTGGTCTTCTGATTACCCACAGTAGAGGTCTCGACAGAATTAACCTCCTCAAGGTTGATTGAGTATCCATCTGCATAAAGGGCACCTGCACAAGACAGTGCCATAATTGCAGAGTTCTGGTTTCGTTTAAGGACACTATAGTATTGGAGAGGTTTCTTTGAGTTTCCAATTGTTTGCTTCACGGGCAAAGCAAGGGTCGAATGTGGCCCAATCTCGAGAAACGCATATTCCGTGTAGGCCAAATGTGCGATGGCTCTTGAAAACTTCACTGGTGATTCCAAGTTGTCACGCCAGTAGCGAGCAGTAATGTCTTTCGGGCTCAATGTTTTGCCTGTAAGGCTAGACACAAACTTGACGGAGCTAGCCTGCGAGGGAGCTCGGTCGGTTTCAGCAAAAGGGTAGATGAGCTGCTCGTACATGGGCCCGATTTCATGCATGTACCTGGAGTGATAAGCTCTCCCGTTGGTTCGGAGAAGTTTTCCCATATGACCTTGCTCCTGCAAGAGAATGCACAACCTGTCTGCAGCATCAGCATCGCCACTAATGGTGACGCTCTGTGGCGAATTTATGCACGCTAGCTGCAGCTGCTCGCTCAACCCTGCTGATTTGATAAACTTTGCGGCGTCTTTGGCTCCAAGATTGACAGCCACCATAGCACCTTCAGTGTAGACCTGGGTCACAGCAACTCCACGGTAGAATGCAGTGGCAATGGCTTCCGAAGCGCTGATGAAGCCTGCCGCATACGCTGCCGCAATTTCGCCTAGCGAGTGTCAATACAATGCAGTCGAGACATGTTCAATATGAACCTACCAGATGAATGGCCAACCACAGCGGAGGGTGTTATACCCCAACTACGTAAAAGATCCACCATGGCAATTTGGATGGCAGTGCAGAGAGGTTGCGCCAGTGCCACGTTGTGAATATTGCTCGATTCAGCTGGCTCCAACAAAGATCCTATTGATTCCATTAGCCTTGCTAAAGGTAATTGGAATGACGTCTACCTTCTATTGTCCAAGGAGGCGGTTGTGGTATCTTGGTTAATACAGAGTCTTGGGCTCGGATTGAATCCCTGAAGGCGGGAAACTGTTCAATTAGATCTTTAGCCATTTGTGGGTATTGTGCTCCTTGACCAGTGAAAACAAATGTCAATGGAAGCGCGGATGATGCCATGTTTTCTCTTCGAACGAAAGGAGTAGCCACAGTTTTGTTCGAGTCGGATTGGTCTGCGATGAAGAACCCTCGGTGGCTGAACTTTGACCTCCGAACACTGAGGGTATATGCTAGATCTGGTAGGCTAACTTTGTTTAGTGCTGCAGAAACGGCAGATTTGGCCAAATCCAGAGTGTTTTGGTTTCCAGAGGAAACTGGAAGAAGGAAGTGACATCTTGTTGCCACCTTCACAGACTGGGAGGTAAGAGCCTCCAATAACCAATCGGCAGCTTCAAGAATCATGTGGCCGTTAGCCCCACCATAGCCAAAAGAGTTGACGCCGGCTCTTTTAATGGTCCCTGGCCACGGAGTATTGGATGTGACGATTTCCAAGCATCTCTCATCCGCCAGCACTTTATTTGATCAGTCAACAGTTTGTAGAGAGGTTGGTACGCTCTTACATTTTGAATTGACGGTTTTGATGCCGATCGTAGCAGGAATTTGACCATGTTCCATTCCCAAGACGCATTTAATGATGCTCGAAATAGCGCTAGCCCCTTCACTGTGGCCGAGGTTTGTTTTGACCTACTTTCAATCAGTAACTGGGGTTCTATCATGGAGAGCACTCTAATTACTGATCCAATAAGGAGTGGGTTCGATGAATCTTCCCTGCCTTTCCTAAAGGCTCTCCAAACTGCCTCGACTTCAATTGGGTCTCCGACAGGTGTTCCGGTGCCATGACACTCAATGTATTGCGTATCATCCATAGGAATTCCGGCCTGCTTATAAGCCATTCGAATTACCCCTTCTTGGTCGGCAGCACTCGGGAGTGTAATGCCAGTCGTTTTACCATTACTAATTCCTGTTAGAACACGGTGATTGGGGTTCGCAAATCACTCACGAATTGATAGCAGTGCCTCTAATTATGGCTCGGATAGGATCTCTATCTCGGAGCGCAGTGCTCAGTCGCTTGATGTACAAGGCCCCAATACCATCGGCCCGACCATATCCATCGGCGCTTGCATCAAACGTATGACACGTAGAGGTTCCTGATAAGACACCAGCCTTACTAACTGCAAAATGCTGGTAAGGAGATTGAACCAAATTTGCACCAGCGACAATTGCCGCACTGCAATCGCCATTCTTTACAGCGGCACATGCCAAGTGCAAACTGTACAGGGTCGATGAGCAGGCGGTATCAACTGCGAGACTTGCAAAAGTCAGTTTTACATTTACCAGTGATAATGGATCAATTACCTGGGGCCTTTCATATTAAAGGTGTAGCTAACACGATTAGCCATTACAGGGTGTCCCATGCCAGTGGCACTGTAACGATGAACATTCTCTGGGTTCGCGCAGGAGCTAATCAAGTAATCCGTTGTGAAATTACCAACATAGCAACCAATATCGGCACCAGATACCATCTCTAGAGTAGCTCCTGAGCTCTCAAAGCACTCATACACCACCTCAAGAAGTTTTCTTTGTTGGGGGTCCATGTAAGTAGCCTCGAGGTTGTTGATCCCAAAGAACCCGTTGTCAAAGAGGCGAATATCTTCATCCAAGAAGTAACCACCTTGGGTGTTGACGCTACCAGGTCGGGTAGTTCCATTGGGGTGGTAAAATGCATCGACATTGAATCGATCAGCTGGAATGGGGCCTTGGCCGGACCGACCCTTGGATAACATGTCCCACAATTCAGATGTATTTCTAGCACCAGGAAGGCGACACGCTATGGTAACCTTGTCAGCAATGAGACTGAAAGATATAGATTGGAGTTGCGTTACCCATTCCTACTATAACGATGGGATCGTCATGTATGGTACGTTCAAGTAAAGCTGGCACCTCCGTCGAGTCCATTGGTCCTGGGCTACTTGCAGCCCCAGCTCCATTTGTGTAAAACAGCTGTTTGACATCAGATTAAGGCTTGAGAAACGCATGGATGTTGGTAACAGGTAACGCACCTTTGCAGAGGTCATAATGCTCTTTGAAGAGTTGAAAGAAACCGGAAATAGGACACAGACGTCTCAAGAACAAGCGGAATGGTAGAAAAGTCCCAGATGAAAAAGTGATGAAGGCAAGTGAGTGACGTGTTGTTTGTGGGCACTTTTATATCGCGTAACATGTCGGCGATTAACGAATATGGCTAACAAGATGGAAATTGCGGGTTCATTGATTGCCTTGCTGTGGGTCTTGAGATGCTTGTCGTCTTACATGCCCTGATAGGTTCTGTGAATCTGATACCGCCTGAGCCGTACCAGCGAAAGCATGAAAATTTTGATGATGTAAAGATCATAATACCAGGTTGTTATTTATGTGTTTCTCGACTGCTCGGTATAGAGATCCGATTTTTAACGCTGATGAATTGATTCAGGAACTATAGTCACAGAGCGGCATTCATAACTTGCATGTTTATTACAAAACCCGATTGTCATTTTCGAGTATAAAATGACAAGCAGAATCGAATATATTCTTTTTATAAAGATAAACTCGTCGTGGCTGGCAACTAGGAATGTGAATGCCGTTATCGATGGTTTGTATAAATGATTCCGATGGATTGAGAACACTGATTGAAACTTGAAACTTGAAGATGAAGCATTTTAATCATAGAAATACAATTATCTTTATCGAACCGGAGTATCAATTACAAACACCTTAGTATTTGCGGTAATCTCATAGAGATACGCTCAACGATCAGTCAGCATCACTCAACGTTGCAGCGGGGCAAATGCTACCTTTCTTGTGCTGTTGTTCTATTGACATGGTGGGGCGTCTGGTTGCGACAGCGTTTTGATTGGCTCTTGAATCAACTGCATCGGAAACGTCCAACAGAGGCCATCACGACAACACCGCACACGGGTTGAAGGGATCACACAGACAGACCAGGATGTCTGGTCCGCGATGCATCAAGCGTTCTGCATGAGATATTTCGCAGCATACCGCGCAAGTGACTATGACACCACCAAAGCCTTCTCAGCCTCGTTTTGGTTTCCATGCCAGCGGATAGAATATTCAGACTTGAAGAGCGCGAGGACCCGGAGTAACTTCAAACACCAAACAGCTTCTAGGTTGGTATGAGGCTCAGTAAAACAAGGTTCATCGGCAGACGAGATTCTGAAAATCCGCAAGGCTGTGTTCACCCGGCCAATAATATCTGAGATATCACATCCAATACCGTTCGAATATAAACGAAATACGTGACTACACCACGACTTGGTGCTCTTGTCCAAGCTTATCTACCGCTGAATTCATTTTCCGCGCTGAAATGCAGTGGACCTCGCCTTTTTATCTCCTTTAAATCCGGCCCATCTGCACCAAGACTTGCTAAGTCCGTGCTTGGCATATTCCAAATCAGAACATAGTTGAACCTTATTCTGCCACGGACCTTTACAGGCAGGCCAGAGACGATGTGAGCGATACGGGGTCGGAACAACTACGCTCAAAAAAGTCTCCGAGGTCCGCAAAACGAGCTCCCCGACTGCCAAACCTAAATTATCAACGGCCACCAGCAGCGGTGGGCCTTGCCCATATTGGTCAGACCTAATGAGGTAATCCAATCGTGACATCTCGACCGCATAGTGCCGGGCATATATAATTATCATGGCTCTGCATTCCACTATCCTCATCATCACTCAATTCACTCATCAGTTTTACAATTATTCATCACCATGGCCCAAATCCAAGTTCCAGAACGCCTCAAGGAGTCTCTTGAAAACTCCAAAGTCAGCTATCGCCAGCTCGGAAGCTCTGGACTTCGTGTTTCCGTTCCTATTCTCGGCTGCATGGGCTTTGGTGATCCTCAATCCATTTCATGGGCCCTTGATGAGGAAAAGGTACATTGAGTGATTCAATTCGAGACAATGTCGCTAACAAGCACAGGCCCTTCCGTTGCTCAAGGCTGCCTACGACCGGGGTCTAAACACCTGGGACACAGCAAATGCTTACTCGAATGGGGCTTCCGAGGTGATTATTGGCAAGGCCATTGAAAAGTACAAGATTCCTCGCGAAAAGGTCGTCATTCTCACAAAGTGCAACTTTGCCGTTGGCGAGACGCCAGGTTTGTCCACACCTACACATACATTCTTGCATGCGCTAACATGTCTCCAGAGGAACAGCAGTTTATGTTTTTCGGCGAGTTTGTCAAGTCAAAGGATTACCAGAACCAGTTCGGCCTGTCGCGCACGGCCATCTTCAACCAGGTCGAAGCCTCGCTGAAGCGACTTGGAACCACGTACATTGACTTGCTGCAAATTCACCGATTCGACTACGACGTGCCCGTCGAAGAGACCATGAAGGCGCTACACGATCTGGTGCAGTCCGGAAAAGTCCGCTACATCGGCGCCAGCAGCATGTGGGCCACCCAGTTCGCGCGCATGCAGTTCTGCGCCGAGAAGAACGGCTGGACCAAGTTTGTCAGCATGCAGAACCAGTACAACCTCCTGTACCGCGAGGAGGAGCGCGAAATGATTCGCTTCTGCAACGAGACAGGGGTTGGTCTGATCCCTTGGGCGCCCTTGTCCCGCGGTCACCTCGCCAGGCCGCCTTCAAGCTCGACCTCAAGGGTTTCGGCCGATTCCAAGTTCATGACGGATGGGGATGGTAGTTCCGAAACCGACCAGCAAATCATAGGGCGCGTGGCGGAGCTCTCTGACAAGCATGGATGGCCAATGGCCCAGGTCGCTCTCGCTTGGATCAACCAGAAGGTAACCAGCCCCATTGTCGGGTGCAGCAGCCTTGCCAGGATTGATGAGGCAGTTGGAGCCACCGGAAAGGTTTTATCCGACGAAGAGATGAAGTATCTCGAGGAGCTGTACCAGGCACGGGTTGTATTTGGCCACGTTTGATGCAATTCTGCGACGCCTACGACTTTCTAAAACTCAACTCAATTCATAGTAACAATTTAGACGGCTCTGCTAAATCGAACCTTGCACTTGGATTCACACACAAATTGCATACATGACGTAAAGATATATTACTCGTCTCAAAGTCTGGGACTGCTATCTGGATCAAGAATAAAAATGCACAGAAAACACCAAGTATAGCAACATCAGTCCCATAACTGCACCATTCAGCACACGCACTTGTTCACCTTTCTCCAATTGGACCAGGAATATCCAGTCTGGCGGAAATATTTCCCGTTCCAAAAGATACTGAGTGAACGAGCGAAAGAAGAAAAGTAAGCTAAAGCAAGTGATTGATTGGCTCAAGCAAAGCCGCTGCTAATGACCCAGCTCACATCATCATTGAACGTGGAGGTGGAGTCAAACGTGTGGACGCCGCCGTTGCTGGCAACGTAGAGCACATTGCTGTAGTGGCGGAAGTAGCGGGTGGGATAGTTCCAGGACCGAATGGAGGTGCCATCGCCGTTGAGAGCAGCCTGCGGGCAAAAAGTGGCGTCCTCGTAAAACTGCTTGGTGCCGTCGTTTGCGTTGATAAGCAGGGCAAAGTCGTAGTGGCGGATGTAGCTGCCGGGCGTGTCAACGGACTCGAACGAGTAGCAGGCGCTGTTGCCGAGGCCGGTGCGAACGGTCCAGCTGGCCTGCTGCTTGAGGGTCGTGGAGCTGGACGACGAGACGACCTGGGTGTTGACAGTGGTGCTGGTGTGCGCGAGGTACCGCGTGGTGCAGCAGGCCGTCGTGGCCTGGAAGGAAACCGAGCTGCCGACGGTGAGGGCCGGCCCGCTGGTCAGCGAGCCGACGGCGTACTTGGCAGCGACGATGTTGGCCTGGACCGAGTTCTCGGTGGCGTCGGTCGGGTAGCCCGAGGTCATGACGCCCTCGTAAAAGGTGCCCTGGGCGCTGACGCTGTTGTCGCCGCCGATGCCGAGGATGATGGCGCCCTCCTTGCTCATGGGGTTGTACCCGGAGGCCGTGGGGCGCACGCCGCTGTAGTAGGTCGAGAGCGAGCCGGACGCGGCGTTGGCGCCGCGGATGGCCCACAGGTTGGGCCCGCCCTTGATCACCGCCGTGACGAAGCGCGACGTGATGGACGGGTCCCCGGCGTTGTTGCCGGAGCTGACGCCCGAGAAGAGCCCGTTCTCCAGGTCCGCCATGATCCACGGCCCGCTGCCGGCCCCCGAGCCCCAGCTGGTGCTGTCGCCAAAGTAGATGGCCTCCATGTGCCCGTTGCCCGTGTCGGTGCTGCTGGTCTCGGCGTTGCCGTAGTCGAAGCAGCACCCGCCGTTGTAGTGCGTGCCGTCAATCACGGCGTACATGCCCTCGGCCGCGTCGCCCGTCGCCGTCCCGCTGGCCGCGTTGTTGCGGTAGCCCGTGCCGGGCGACACGAAGACGCCGTACGCCTTCTGCCCGTTGAGCGTCACGGGCGCACCGATGGCGCTAGCCAGGTTGTCGTAGCCATTGGACTCGGGGCCCGAGAAGCCGCCGGGAGGCGCCTGCGTGAGGTGGTTGCCGCGGCCCGACTGGTCGTAGATGATGGTGATGAGGCACGTCGTGTTGGCGCAGAAGGTGTCCTGCGCTGCCGCGTTGGCCACACCACCCGCCGTCAGTGGCGAGATGGTGGTGGTGCTGCCGTCCGACCCGCGCTTCACCTGGTACAGCGACCCCGAGAACGCGCTGTAGAGGGCGCGAGTGGTGCTGTGCGCTGCCACACAGGGGGTGCCACCAGAAGAATAGAGGTCGCAGGGCCCTGCAGCCACTAGGGAGCCTGTCGCGGCAAGGCCAAGAGCAAACACCCACGAGTACATTTTGGATCTTTTTGTTATAGGACAATACAGTAATCACTCTCTCTCGCCTGCTTCTTCTTATTTTTCTCTCCTTGTCTTATATTTATTGACAGCTACCTCCCATATTCATGTAAATCCTTTCAATCCTCTTTGCTGCCCGAATTGCTACCTTGATCAGAAGCCGTCTTACGCGTGCCGTGAAGTCTTATTCGCGCGCAACACTCAGAAGTGACAGCGGGGAGCGGGGTATAGGCTCATCATGTCGACCGGTTAACACGGCCGGCACCACCGTTCCGAAGCTGGATATAGTTAGCAGCCATCTTTTATCCATCACTAGAGGTGGGATTATGGCCACTTTGGGGGTCCGCGTGACCTGAATATTGCAATCATACATTTGAATAGAGCAGCTGAAGGTGATAACCAGGCAGCCTATGGACCACGCGACATAAACTAGTCGTCGCATGTGAATATTAGAGGTGGAATAAACACTCGATCTGGTCACTAGTCGTTAACCTTTCAAGCAGGTCATTAGACCAATAGTGAACGGGAAACGACCAAATCCGGATGATAGGGAGTTCCATCATGCCAAGTCAGGGTATAACCACCGAGCTAGAACAGGCGACAGTACCAGTCGACTGATCTAATGCATTAATATAAGCCGATTCATCTTTCATTAACCATAAGGGAAAAATAAGCTCATTGGTTCGCATCAACCGCTTGGAGGAATCCCAGCTGTGAATGCGAAATTGGATGTTGAAGCGAGGCGAAAGACGCACTGACTTAGAAGAGATTGTGCCTATGAGCGAATTTCGCCCATACAAGACAAGACCATGAAATAACATAGACGGCAAATTTAAGAGCTAAACTTGTATCTGATACCAATTTTAATCATCCCAATTGCCTAATATCACATCTTGCTATCGGAGTGTAATTAGGACGAAGATTTATGAGTCGGTTTGAGCATCCTTCCAAGATTTACCCTAGACCTCCCTGCCTAGTCATACGATTGGAACCTGACTTCTCTCGGAACAAGCGCGCGAGTCCAGATCAAGAAAAATGATAAAATTGAATAGAAAAAAATATTTACCACCCTTGCGCCATTAATTTGTGGATTTTTCTGCGTCGAAATATTTTCATGCTCATTTCATCGTTGCACTTTTTGCCGAGGAATCACAGGCTTTTCCCCGCATCAATATTTTTTATGTTCCAGGGCTAAGCTCTCATGTCAAGTTCCAGTCGTTGTTCAATTTGGCTCCGATTTCATCAATAAGACTACATCTAGAAGATCTTGGCATTGCTTGTTTCCATCTTCCCATATGCTCTGTGACGTCATTCCATTGCGAATTGTCGGCTTATGGCTAAGCGGCACATCGGCTTCATCAAGTGGGGCTGAGTCGAGGCGAGTGAGATGTTGAGCTGACCTACCCCCCCTGGTCTGACCCGACCAACGCCCCGCTTTTTCAATAGGTCCGCCGACCTATGCCCCACAGGTCAGCCGACCTATCAAGATATTAATTCAGAATCTATTTAGAATTAATTAGGAATCGGTTAAAAATTAATCTCTTTAATCTTTATTATAATTTTTATAATTTTAATATATATTTAATATATATAGTATTTATAATATATATATTATATATTAATATAAATAAAAATTAAAAAGGCTTTTAAAAAATCAAAAAATAATTTTAAAAAGCTATATTTCTTATAGAAATATTTTATTATCTATTTAAGCCATATTTTTAGCTAGATCAGCTGACCTATGGGGCATAGGTCGGCCGAGTTCAGGAGTGGGGCGGTTGGTCGGGTCAGACCAGGGGGGGTAGGTCAGCTCAACTGTATACTCAGTCGAGGCCCACCTGAACCTTGGCTATCCCCCGTGCGTCAGATATCTCAGCGCATCCGATGCATCATTTTGCTTCCCGGTGCACTGCCGCGGGCTGTTGGTGATACCCGGGCCAATAGGGACTGGATGTGAGGCCAAGGTTGGGAAAGGGCTGCGGCGAGTCACTTGGAATGGTGGGGACCCGAGAGCTTGTTGGCTCGAGACCGTTCTTGCCGCCAGATCACTCAGATTCATTGGCAAATGAAACGGAAAGAGGATATAGAGCTCTTGAGATTCTCCCGCGGAGGAATCTCTAACCCAGACATCATTATAAAAGAATCATGTAGACTATAAATCACACACGAAGTAATTGCATGCCGTGGGTGGCATAGAGTCCTGGAACAAAATGATAGGAATAAAAGACGAAATACATTTGCCTCTGGAAATCTATCAATCAGTACATCCTAGGTGGGTGATGGTTTGACAGAAATGGCAAGGGCGCCAGAAACCCGAGTATCCGGAACCAAGAAGCTGCCTTTCGCGACCAGTCCCGACGACCTCACTCGACTAAGAATGGCCATTTTCTTTAGAGCCAACACCTCCAGGTGCCTCTCTGGATGCTCATAAAGTTACATTTTGATTCATCCAATGTATTGATGTAGCTTGATAAGCTTTAGCGGAACCCTGTCTCGACTGCTCGTTGATTATAAGACAAGCTGGTACATGACTGCTTTAGAAAGCAACGACATATTATCAATTTTTAGATTTCAAATTACATTATGACACTCAGTGACTTCAAAATTGGACCTGCAGCGTCTTTAGAAAAATATGCAAAGAAATGAGACAAGCGCGACCTGTACATGAGCGCATCGATATCCTAAACGTGTACTTTTGCGCCCATTTTGTACAAGGTGTATAGGTATATTACTTCACCGGATAAACCAAGCTTGATAATAGCTCCACGTTAGTCTCCAAATTGCTTAGCTTCAGGACGTGTACCCATTCTTACATTGATGACATTGATGAAGACCAAGGCGCCGAGCACGTAGACGAGCAGCAATGACTCTTTGGTCTCCATAGTCCAGCTGATATTCTTTTTTGCAGATGAAAAGTATTGAAGCAGCTGGAGGCATGTGTTGCGGCCCGATGGTTCAAGATTGGTGCCGCAGGTGAAGAGGTGAAGGCAGGTGAGTCGTGCGGGGATCTGGACAAATTAATAAGGTCAGATGGGGTGATATTGGCCAACAAAAGCCCCTAATGACTAATGAACTGGCATGTTTTTTACTCGCTGTGGAGATGCTCGTGATCCGAAAGCGAATACCGATTGTGTTTGGATAGAGTTAAATGCTCGCTTGTTTTCCGCCCCGCCCGTCGGCCCTCGGCGTCCGCATCATCGGAGCTTTACTTTGTCGCGAGCATCCGGCCATATGTGCTTTTAGTTTTATTTTATGAAAAGACTACCGGGAAAAACATAAAGAGTATAATGAATACCTTTATTGATCTGGAAAGGGACAACTAGTGGAGAGGTGTGGATAATTGCTTTGCAATAGGCAGGTGGGCATGTACCTACCAAACTTACCGGGACGCTGTTGAGTTTTCGACAGGTTGGCTGCGTATATTTATCTGAAAGCATATACTATTTCTATGCAGTTGATAATTTCCGAGCCCAGCCGGTTGTGGTCAATCGTCCAATTCCGCACTGGTCATGATGGCGACAGGCATTTTGCGACATTTATCCAGCCGTCATGCATCGGATGACTCGGATCAGGTGATTTGAGAGTGTTCGCCATCAAAACAACCCACCTAATCATGGCGCTGCCAAGAAAGAGAGGATTGGGTGCCATGGCTGCATTTGATTTGGAATCAGGCTTCCCCCGACAGTGGCTTCTAACCGACGAACGCAAGCCCACGAGCCCGAGAATTAGGTTTAAGGTTTTGATCAAAGCTGGGATGACAGATGTATGACGTTGTACCACTTATGATTCCCAATAGGCATTGACCTTTGGATATCACATCTTGACCAGTACTTGGGCAAGGAACTCCAAATTTCCTCATGGTTTACGCCCTCATCAAACCAATGCCTCAGTTTCGATGCGCCCTTAGCAGTCAGTCCGTCTCATTTATGCAACAGAGAATCGGGATATAGGGCCACGCCATTGCTTGTGGCAGGAAACGTTGGGTCAATGACTTCAATCCAAGCACCGGGTTCCAGGAAGGTAGAGGGAACATTAGCAGACATTTAGTCCGCAAAGGAAAGTCCCAATACAGGTAGGTGGGCGAAGACCTGAGAATAATGTGATGATTGGAAGTTAATAAATGAGATATGATTCGTGAAACAAAATATCGGGTTCAGAAATGCAAGTCGGTCTATCTGTCTAAATACAAGTCGTTCGCGCCACTATTTCACGGTGCTTCATCTACTGAGTAGCCAGCGAATCAAAAAGCGACATCTTAACAGTGTCAAGTTCTTGCACGGCCTGGACCTCGTCATCCAAGCTCGAAAGAAACTTCTCCTCGTCCCACTGTGGCTTCCACCCAATCTTGTAGCCATTTACTGGAACAAGTTCTCCACTAGGATATGTGTTAGCTGTTTGTGTGTGCTGTACAAGAGTTGTTACTTACCTGGATGTGCAAATGGCACGCAGGTACCTAAGAGGAAACCCAAGGTTCTCGGCAGCCATCTCGTCGTTGGGCCAAGTTTGTACCTCTGGCTGAGACAAGAGCCCACGCGAGTGTAGACCCTTGGCGAGGCCGTCCATGACTTTCCACCATGGCGACCTGTGGGCCATTGCAAAGTAATAGCCCCGTTCACCGCTGGGAATAGACTCGGATCCTGCTAGGACATTTTCCAGAATAAGCATGTAGAGTGCTGTCAAATCATCGATGTGCACGGCAGGGGGTTTCTGTACTGTGGTTAGCACTGGGTTTGATCCGAGGACAGGATCCACTCCAAGAGATAAAAGTTGCGTGAGTGTAAATGCCATAAGTTGCTTGAATGCTTGGAACGTCCAAGCCGAATGTTGACTTACCCCATCCTTGTCAAATTTGTAGACTGTCTTGAGCTTCATGCTGGTTCGGGTCAAGGCCGGAATGTTGACAGACAATTTTCTCCATTCTCCCTTGCCCCTTCCATCTTTCGAGAGAGTCAGTACCACTGTAATAACGTGATTTGTAGAATTGGCTTTCCCAAATGAGTTACTTACAAACCATTGGAACGGCAATATTGAATGTCGTGACATTCTGTGCCTTTCCTGATTCTGCGACGAGAATGTTGTTCTGTGCATGTTAGAAGGTCTTTTGATACTACTTTCGCTTCCAGGAACAAAACTTACATGGCGAACAGGGTTTGGTTGTTGAATCTCCTTTTCCTTGGGGAGAATATTGTCTGTATCCCTGACTTCTCCGTATGGCCATCCGCCTTCCTCAGAGAACATGGTGGCTACCGACGTCTGTCGCAATGTTAAGAGTTTATCAAGAAATGGAATACAGATTCTTACATGAAGATAATAAGTCTTGTTGCCGCTTTTTTGCTGTCTCTGGCCCAGAGCATCGATAAAGTTGGAGGCCATGCGGGAATCAATAGCTCCTGCCGTGTGTACTACAATGTTGACTGATGAATGGTCAGTACTAAATTCAACTGATGGAATTCGACATAACGTACTCTCATTTTGGAGGATGGCTTCCTCGACAGCGGTCTTGTCAGTCAGATCAAGCTGAATCACGTTTACCCCAAGCTTGGACAAGCTCTCGACTTGCTCCTGGGATCGGACTGCAGCGAAGTATTTGGCCGATTTGAAAACACCATCATTGCGAGATAGGATATCAGCGAGAAGGGAGCCGCCACTGAAAAGGTTAGCTGATTGCAACTAAAAGCAGGGAAGGACATGCATGAAACCGGCAGCGCCAGTGATGAGAACGTTTTGAGCCATGGTGTAGATGTGTAGAGGTTTGAAAGCTGAGTGTATGAGAGTGTGTAAGTGATGTTGTTTAGACTCAATTTCATCAAGAAAATACTGAATACTTATAAGACATCATTTTCTTCATCAACACTGGGCCATGTCAACCAGTCCAAGCGATCAGTTAGAGAGGCGTTCAGCAGTCATCCTGATTGGCCCTATCGGACAATAAGACCCCACATTTACCGCACAAGCCCGGACTTTTGGCGGAAACGCGCGGGATTCCGACAGATTTGTCATCTCCACATGACTACTGCGACGGTTTATGAGCCGGCGTGGACGTGAACCAAGGACATTTCATCCGCTCTGATAAATCTAACAGTATGGAATCCCGCGGGAATGCTGCCGGTTCAATGCGCAGCGGGCGCCCAGCAATTGCCCGTCGCTCAGTATGACTCCGAAATGCTCACTCCGTCTTGCGCTAACCTTGCTTGGCTGTTAGTGTGACCAATGTCGCGCCCGAAAAGTTGGCCTCCCTCTGGAACGCCTTGGAAAATGCTAACATTTTCTTCTTGCAGGTCGGTTGTGATCGAGCTACGCCTTGTTCCAACTGCGTGTCGGCTCGAGTGGATTGCACCCACAGCACGGTCGCAACAAAACCCACCATTGCCAAACAGAGGGTTCTGATCTCGTCAGAATAGTGAGTGGCCGAAGTTTACTCTGTATGCATTACCGAATTGAAGTGTTGAATAATTTTTCCGATCAGTGAGCGCAAGATTGACGGTATCGCAAATGATGTCAATCTTATCAGGCGTCTACTTGAGGCAACCAGCGTACCTCAGCCAGCACTTAAGCCAGCCAAGGAGAATGCATCTCCACTGGGTCAACCGACTCCAAAGACTACTCCAAACGTGTCCGATACCCTTCAGGTTGGCCGCAATGACTCTCCATCCGTATCTTCATCCACCACTATCCCTCTCTGGGACCACTCGGCTCACGTCATCGATTTTGTCAAAGATATCATCGGCAAGATCAATGTGGGCAGCAAAGGTTCCAATGAGACTGACTGTGGATCAAATGAGGTCATTTCTTCTTTGACGAACCTTGTAAATGCTTTGGAAAATCCAGAGATCGCACACAGCCTCAGGCCAGTCGAGGCCAAAACCGACGAATTCAAAGCCGACACCTCCATGCCCCCGTTGGAATCTGTGGTAGAAATTCTGCGATGGGCCAAAGGTAACTCTCCCAAATATTTTTATGGCAGAGAAATGCTGATTGAATCGGAAGCCCATGAAAACTACACTAGGATCACTTGGATCTGCAAAGTCCTCCCTCTTGAGAAATTTGAAGAAATATGCTGCAAAGTGTATTTTGCAGTGAAAGGCTATACCGATGCAGAATTCATCATCGCCAACGGATTCTTGTCTTATATTTTTGCGGAACACACGGCTCTATATGGAGTCGCGAGCTCCCGAGAATTTTCTTATTTGTGCAGATCGAATCTTGACGTGGTGCTGCCGCGACTGCCATTACTTTTGCCGGCCTCAATGGAAATAATTGCTGCGCTAACTCTTGGGGTAAGTGCGCCGAATGATGCAGATTTGATACATAATTTACTCATGTCTTCAAGGCCCTTCACTCAATCGAAGACTCCAAAGCTTCCAGGGCTTGGGCGTTAATATCCTCTGCTCTTAGTCTTTGCCAAACGCTGAGATATCATCGTCTCAGGCCGACAGGCAAAGGGAGAGACAGTCAAACAACAGCTCAAGAAAACCTTTTTTGGTTTGTTTACGGTCTTGAGGGTGGACTTTCTCTGAGACTTGGGCGGTCTTCGGGTATTCAGGATTCCGATATTCTTTTGCCGTCTCAACCGAATGAGCCACGCCCCATCAAAGTTGCACGGATCCAACGCAAAGTTTACAACCAGCTATACAGTCCGGCTGCCCTCTCGTTTCCAGCCCAAGAGCGTACCAAAACCGCTCAAAGTCTTGCAAAGGAGATTCAAGCTGTCGTTGATGAGTCGCGCTCTGATATTACGGTACATTTGCAACAACCCACATGCCCTGCATACCGCTGACATTCACATAGAAAGTGGCAAATGAGTTGGGAGATTCGGAAGAGAACCCCATGAGAATGGTATATCTCCACTGTGGCTGGGTATGCCAGTCGTCTCTGCTCGTCTTGATTCTTCGGGCTATTCCCGGCACAGAAGCTGCGGGCGTATCGACAAACTGCATTACTGCCGCTCGCGAAACGTTGGATGCACAGCAACAATGTATGAACCTGGTTCGCGCCTGTAGAGATCCTCTATTAGTCACTAAATATATCACCTGGTAAGTAGAGCGAAGCGCTTGGACGGTGTCGACCCTCTGTAAGTTTGCGTTGCTGATATCAAATTTCACAGGGCTCTCTTACATACCCCATTCGTCCCATTCAGCATCATTTTTAGCCATGCCGCTTGTAAAAGTGATCTCGACGACCTGGCCCGCCTGGATGCCTTTGCGAATTCATTAAAACCCGAAGTGGCGGATACAGAATCACCTGCGCATCCTCACCAACTGTATGACCTGCTGTGTCAAGCTGCAAGGCTGCACATTGAGTCGAATTTGCGCACATCAACGGCGACAAACGTGAGCGATATAGCCTTTTCGGGTGGCATTGGGGACGCGAATATGATCAATTTGGACACTGAAATGCAATCATTCCAAACTTACGACTCTTTGACAGGGAACCTTGAGGATTGGTATTATGGCAACCAGCAATTAATGAGCTTGTTGGATGAAGACATAATGTTTTAGATGATAAATACTAGCTCGCTTCTTAACCTGTTGATTGCTTCTGTTCTTGTCCCGCCAGGATGCGTTGGCAAATTTTGTCTAAATTCACACCAGAACCCCTGATTATTAATAGAAAATTCATACCCAGCCTCCAATTGAGTATTGGTAAATGCAACCAACTCGAATCATGTTCGTTTGCGTGCTGACTCTCGATCGTCTAACCTCAGTTGGAATTATTCCAGTGTGGGGAAGGTGGTGGGTCGATGGTCGCTCCAGACGCATCCTTAACTCCGGTAAGACCCGACGAGGCTTGTGAATCTGGACCCAACAATTTTTTTTCTCGTGGGCTTGCCAAGGCCAGGTCATTCTGAACCACCCAATACGGTCACATATTGGAATCGTTCAAAACCTCTGTGCGAAGGCGTACTTGCAATTGGCCCAATGTCGCGTATTTTAACCCCGTCAATGGGCCAGCAGGCCCGCAAAACTGTGGCTGCTGCCATCGCTGCAGTGCCAAAGGCAGTAGCTTCGGCCTCCTCCTCACCGCTGGCGGCTGTGTCGGTGTTGAAGGCCTGCGACTGTGCCGTCCCCGAAGATGCAATCTCCAACCCTCACCATGTGTTGAAAAACGGCACGCGCGTGGGTTTCCGAAACCCACACCCTTCCTTCTCCCACCAACCAAACTTTGCCTCCGTTTTCCGGCAAGTGGCCTGGTAAGTGCACGTCCCATCGGCATGTCTCAATTGATGTTAATCAAGTCCTGTTTTCGCGGCGGAATAGGCCCACAATCACTGGTGAACGAAAACTCCCTGATACCACCAACTTTCCGGTCCCGGTTGTCAAGCCGGAGTGGCTCCCGGATCGCGATGCTTCAGATAAGCTTCGCGCTACCTGGCTGGGACATGCTTGCTACTATCTTGAATTCCCCTCCGGCCTGCGAGTTCTGCTTGATCCAGTCTTTGAGGATCGATGCTCTCCTTTGCCCTTTGCAGGCCCAAAGCGCTATACCCCTACCCCTTGTAACATTACAGATATTCCCACAGTGGACGTTGTTATCATTAGCCACAGCCACTACGACCACCTCTCACGGCCCACCGTTCTAGAGATCATGAAGAAGCACCCAGATGTACACTTCCTTGTTGGCCTAGGTCTCAAGGAGTGGTTTCATAAACTCGGCATCAAGAATGTTACCGAGTTTGATTGGTGGGAGGATGCAGACTTGATTGTCAAGACTGAGGACAGAAACATTCCCGCCAAAATCTCTTGTCTTCCTAGTCAGCACGGCTCAGCTAGATCTATGTTTGACGAAAACAAAACTCTCTGGTGCTCATGGTCTATATCGTCAGGAGGCAAATCCGTTTGGTTTGCCGGAGATACTGGATACCGTGGCATTCCCGAGATGCCCCCAAACACGGGCTACGACGGCGACTTTAGCCACCTCCCGTACAGCCCTCAATTTGAACAAATCGGAAGTCTTCGCGGACCATTCGACCTTGGGTTAATACCCATTGGCGCCTATTCCCCGCGTGTGGCCTTTTCCTCCGTTCACGCCAATCCTTATGATGCCGTGGACATCTTCAAGGATACCCGATGCGAGCGCGCCATGGGCATCCACTGGGGCACCTGGACTCTGACTTTGGAGGAGGTGCATGATCCTCCTAGGCTGTTGAAAAATGCTCTTCAGCGCAGCGGGATCTCTGAAACCGGCGTGTTTGATGTCTGCAAGGTTGGCGAGAGCCGGGAATTTTAGACATGCATAAAAAGTGGCCCCTGGCTTCCATGCAAAAAAGAAGCCGTGTATTACATAGATGTTGTCACATTTACGAAATAGATTTTAACACTTCATTCTCTTCACCCAGATTGTCCAACTCTACCCCGTAGTCAATTGCCGCAATCCCTGCACCAGTAGCGTCGTCAAACCCCGCAGCGCGCTATTCGAATATGCCGAGGGAAACGAAAACCCCGATTCAAAGACCGACGGAACATTTAAGATCGTTCTTTTTTGTTTAAATCGAGATTAGATTGTGAATCTTATCAAGCCACCAGATTTCGTATCGTCAAAATGAGATTCTCGTTTACAAACCTCGTTTTCGCCTTCACACAGCTGGCGGGCCTCGCCTCCACTCAAAAGCTTGGCACTCCTACTTATGAGTTTCTATACACGGTGAACTGCACTCTGGGAGAGCGATGGCAGATTGGAGACTACGGACAGGGCAGCAGGGTTGTGATTCCAATTGTTGGAGGCACTTTTGAGGGACCGCGCTTGAAGGGCACCATTAGCAATTTGGGCGCCGACTGGGGGCTCAACGACACGAAAGGCGTCTTCTTCCCCGATACACGTTACAATCTGAGAACCCATGACGGCGCCGACATTTACGTACAAACAGCCGGGCCTACGCAACCAGATGGCCGAACTCTCCTCCGGGGCATCTTTCAAGTTGGGCATGCAGACTACGAGTGGTTGAATTATGTGGTGGCTGTGGGGGTGTTGAAGCGACCCACAGGAGCAGACAAAGGGAAATACGTCATTATCGATATGTGGCAGGTGAGACTACCCTCGGTTGACTATGCTCCATCCATTGAGGATTGGTCGTGGCAAGAAGAGTTAGCCAAGGCTAATACCAGCTCACAGATGGTTCTTCCGTCAGAATAGAGACTCCTTCGCAATTGGGGGTCAAATCAATAATACGAGTTACGATATTTTAAAAATGCATCGCTAAAATAAAGCTTCGACTTGATATTATTCCAATTCATCTCTTCACAGTGATTTTGAACCTCTACTATCTAGTAATCTTGCTGGCTTTCTCAAGATCAAATGTTTGTGATGAACCATGGTTGCCTTCTTCTATTAATTCGGTTGCAAGTTCAGATAATTCATCAAGATATGGTCAGAAGCTAGGCCCTTGTTTCAAACCCTCGCATTCCACTTCCATTCAGACCGGAACTCTCGTGCAAGGCCCAAAATTACGCCGCCAGCAGTTGTAAACACCCCTCCGTATATCCATACAATTTCGAAACCCCTTGAATTCAATAGAGCTCCCGCAACCGGTGTTCCGATAAGCAAGCTAATCGCCATGACTGAAAAACACATTCCCATTCTTGTGCCCACCACACCACGGTTCGGCGATAATGCAACAAGGATGCTGGGCGTCAAGGCCACAAATGAGCTGGAAAAGAACCCGTAAAGGGCGACGATTGCTATGAGTTGTGCTTGACTGTTTACTGCCAAGAGGCACAGGATCAGCACACCACATATGATGGCGCATGGTACCATCATGTTGAGTGGCCCAAAAATATCAGCGAGGAAGTTTGGCAGAATTCGGCCAAGGGTAGAGGTCGAATTTGATATGCTCAACAAATAAAAACTGAGGTTCGATTGTGTTAGATGACGCTCAGCCGCAAACAGCTGAATGTAAAAGAAAGGCACATAAGCTCCGATGAAGGCAACAAAGAGGCCCAAGGCAAAGAGGAAATAAGGAGCTTCCTTGAATGCTGACCAGTCAAAAATCTTGCGGCTAGAGGCGGGCAGGATGCGGACCTTCATGACCAGGTTGGAGAATGCGAGGCCACCTAGCGCGATAAAGCCAATGATGCGGGTTGACCACGCGAAGCCAACTCGCATCTGCAACTCTCGAAAGACGATGGGATACACAACACCGCCGATGCTGGCACCAGATGCAGCTATTCCAACCGCAAAAGAAATTTTGGTTGAGAAATAGGTTGATAAGATAGCAACACTGGGTACAAACAGGGTACCGGCGCCAAGCCCGATGCATAAGGCTTGTGAAAGTAGTACCTGCCAGTATGTCTGGCAGAGACTCAGCATCATGTGTCCAAAGCTGACCAGGAACAAACCAGTGACCAGTAGCTGATGAAAATACCCCGCGTCATAGATGGGGCCTGTAGCAAACCCCGTAAACATGATGAGAAAGGACTGCAGAGAACCTATCCAAGATATTGCCGATGAGCTTGAATTAGACAAGAGGTCTTCCTCGTAGCAGGTCTGGAAGGCACCATATGAGTTGATAATTCCCCTGTCTAGGTCAGCAAGATGCCCACACGGAGAATGGAAAAGTCGAGAATGTTGGTCACTCACCAAGTATTGAAAAATAGGAAGAATGCACCGAGAACTTGTAGCCAGGCTTTGAGTCCGCCATTTGGAATATCACTTTGAGTAGAGTACGGCTGTAGTTCCTCATCCTTGACATGGCCTCCAGCGCCTGCTCCAGCATGCCCTGGCTCCTGAGCATGCTGTCCTAACTCTGATACACCACCCGAAACTCCGTGTGTAAACATTTTTTGTGATGGGTCCAAAGCAGCGATCGACCGTCAATCTGCATGGCATGAAACTGTTGAACAAAGTAGGGAGAAAGTGAACAATTAGCTACAGAATAGACCGTGCCACTATAAACCCGTACTATAGTATTCAAAAGCAAATCCAAGCGGCTCCGTCACAATTTCAGACTACCTTGTTGTCATGCTTGCCTAGATAACGACAAGATCCACCATCGGCCGAAGACCCACACTGAGAATTAGTTCATCGGCCGACACCAGTCACAATGGATCAACGGCTTTACGGTGGCTACCTGGTGCCATGCTAGCAAGGATCTCTGGGCTTGACCTTCATAGTGCAGATATTTCCTGTGTTAGTTTGAAACATAAGGCTTTGACATAAGGCTTTTCACAAGCACCCATACAGTCGAGCCCCTGGTCAATTGATCAAACACCCATGTTTGCACGTCAGCAATCACGCTAGGTCCGAAACAGACAATGCCGGTTGTTAGGATTTATGGGCGAGACTTCTGCCCAGGCACCCTGCAATTTTCGATGGAGCTGATTACCTCACGCCCCCAACCATAAGCCCTATCACAATCGTCCTACACAATCAGTGCGTTCTACAAAGTAGTGACTTTTGGGTCTGGGCATACCGTGGCAACTAGGCCGCCGAGGTTACGCCGGCTTCAGCCGTTAGGCTGCCACTATTCTAGTTGACAGATTCATCTCCCTCACTCCACAAATACTTTCTCCATAAAATCCACCCGACATCACCACAAGATTGGCACCGATTAGCCTGAAAGAAAAGATTTAAAGAAGCGACGAAAATCAATCTCCATGGACAAAACACCACCATTTGAGTACACGGGGCCATTTCCCTTCCACCACATCGCGTGGGATGACAACCCGATCGAGACTCGTCTCGCCTGGGCAAAGCAAGCTGTCGCAACGGGCGCTGATATCAACGCCATGTACAAGCGGTCTGTGGACACAATCTCTTGCAGTATAGACCTCCCATCCCGTCCGTTGGTGGAGTTTTTATACTGGCCGAATAATTACAACATGGAAACGGACACTGTAGATGATCTCCCCCTGATAGCCTTCCTCCTAGAAAATGGAGCAGATCCTCGTCTCAACTATGCCGCAAACAAGCATAGTTGCTTGGATGAAGCACGGGCGTGGGCAAAAATTGACAACGGAAAGGCTAATCAGAGGTATTGGACAAGGGCCATGAAGTTGATGGAAGCAAAGGCCCTAGAATTGGACAGTGAGAAATAATTCCTTGTCTTTTAGAAAAACCCCAGGCTAATTTGAAAATAAAGATCAAGAAGCGATAGCGCGTGGCGATCCACCCAGTGGATTTATCCCTCGTCTGAAATGGCAATTTGGCCTCAGTCCTGCTCCGGTCGTGAAGCAGCCCGAGATGCAGCAACGGGCGGAATCAGAAGCAAAGCTGGGAATAGGCAAGGAGGGTTATTGAGAGGTCACATATCGTGTTGATCTCTCTAAATCCAGAGACAAGGACTAGGTGTGAACAGAGGCAGAGTCTTCAGATTACTAGTAGGTTTTGCGTGGATCTTCAAACGATTGGCAAAATAATGACAACGAAGTATAATTCAAGGGAACCGGGCTGTGAGATTACTCTGAGATGAGCGGTAGTCTTTTAGAATCGCCCATCAAGTTCCCCAATGATGGGAATTGCATCTTGATCCTTCAGAGTTCACCAGTAAGCCCCAAGGTACCTCCAAACCCACTAACGTGTCACAAGTAATCGTCGAGATTATTGCTAGCGTGCTCGTAATTCTCAGGACGGAATCGCCCTTGCTGCAGAATTGACGACAGGTCCAGATCAGACATTGTTTGTGGTCCAAAGTCTCCAGCTTGCGGAGAGTTTTCCAGATCGTCAATTGTTGGGTTTAAACTAAACCCAAAGGCATCTTGTAACGTTTCAAAGGTCTTAAGCAAAACACGGATCATGTTTCTAGTAAATGTCGTCTCATCTCCTAAAGCCTGCAGCCTTGTAATAGTTCTTTGTATAGCAGCATGAAATGGAGCAAGATTGCTCGGATCCAAGACATTCGGCAGCCTTGACATATAGGCAATGAAGATGCAGGCATCGATGCAGTGGCATGATAACCCATACATTTTCAGCTGATTCGGAGGCAAGATACTCATGAGAGTGTCCTGAGCACCGAGACAAGCCAGCGCCGCTTTAATTGCTTTATCGCGGCTGTCTTTGTGTATGTTCACATGGTCCCTGTGAAGGGTAAGAAGAACTGAATTTACCATCAGGGTGGCGAATTGGCGTTGTCGGCTTATTGTCGGCTGTCGCTGATCCCATGATGTGTCAGGGTTGTTTGCCCTTAATGCAGGATGATGATTTCTCCATAGGTCAATAATCTCACAATGAAGACGTTTGACAATGCCATAATCACTAACCATGCGAGTATTAGCCGACAGAGAGAGGATTTCATGAATCTTTTTCGCCAAAGAATATGTGAAAAGGCGATTAGTAAATGGCGAGGGCTTTGCTGCCATTGATACTGGTGTGGGAATTGTGTTCAAACGATCAAGAGGGATTTCGCAGCCTAGCGGTGGTTCTGTTGTACAATCGATCATGTTTATTGTTCGGGGACGGTCAAGAAGCACTGCCATATGACTAGAACCGGTGAACAACAATTCATATGTTCGAACGAAATGAGACAATGCACTTACCTGTCCCAGGAGAATAACGTAGCCCAAAGCTGCCGCCGATACTCTTGCACCCATACCTTGATAAGAGGAGTTCCATCATCTGCCCTCTCTTCACCAGGCTGTGGGCAACGATGAAGTCCCAATACCTGCGCATGTCTGTATTCAGATTAATACGCGAAGGTTTATACCCTGGTTCTACAGCTTACCGAATTGCCCTGCCTAGAAACTGCCATGCCAACAGGCCCCTATTTTGAGTTTTGAACCAGAGACTCTTGGCCAAATCATGCTCAACCACCACGAGGCCCAGGGCGCACTGGTCAAAGAGGTGGGCTAGTTGGCTGCCAGCGGAATTGTAGCTGTTTGAAACAGTTCTGACAGTATCCGGGTCCCACAGCCTTAATGCATCTTTCGCCATGGCATCTGCAGGGAGAAACACGAGCCCTATAGCCATAACCTGAAAAAGTAGGGCTGGGAAGAAGAGCTGTTCTAAAGAGGTGTTTTCGGCGAGCGCAGTACTTCTCGTCAACTTAGCTCGACTCCAGCTTTGATACGAATCATTAAAGAAAGCATGGTTCAGGATTTGAAAATGCCAATTGGCTTCCGAGAAGAAGACTTCGACAAGTTCATCAATTATCGGCGACGGTGGAAGCTGTGCCAAGAGCTGCCAGTAGTTGCTCCTGCAGAGTGTATCCAGAAAAGACACTGGATTATTCACGGGATTTTGAGGAACACTTCGAATGGCCTACAAAATCGTGAGAAGAAATCCCATTCAATCACACGGCAGAAATATACATGTCAACTTACATCCGAAGGTTCCGACTGGGAAACAAGAGTATTTATGGAGCTGCTCTCAGCATAACCACTTTCACTTAAAAACTGGAAGTCGGGCGTCGGAGTAGTTTCGAAACTGGAAAATATTGTCGACGCGGGTTCTAAAATTGGAACCGACGCTGGCAGACTGGATTTTGAATGCCCGTCGTTAGCTTCTGGGAACTGGTGTTTGAACATTGGAACAAGACGAAATATTCTTCTTCAACTGGGAGTGATCAAAGGCGGGAGCATCGGGCGAACGCACTCAGAATCATCATTATAGTTACATCTGTTAGGGACCCCACGACGAATACAAAAGTTGCATGGTCTTTGTCGATTGCACTGCATATGTCAGCGACAACACGCATCTCCACGAATCGAATTCAGTTGGCACAAACCTTTTGTTTCCGCCGATGGCACTCTCCACATGTCGTGACTTTTCGTCTCGACCTTGCAGTCCGATCTTCCATCCTAGTGTATATTGAGCAAAGTGAGAGTTGTGACCTGCGGCAGTGGCAAAAATGAATGGAAAGATAAGGGATTGAGAGCCTGGTCGAATTGGTGCCGACGGACATTTTATTCTCCAGCTGGTAAGCCCCACCTAGCCGGTCAATGCGAAAGCTACTGAAAAATAAAAGGCCCTAAAATTTGACTAAAGCGGAGGCGGCATGAGCCTGTGCCCAAATAGATACTAGCGTATTTCTACGAATGAGTAGTTGACCTCAATTACCTGTGATAATGGACATCAAATCATCAAAGGTGTGGGTAACCATATCTTTGGAATTTTATGTTTTAATGCCCTTTATCAATCCCAAGACCTGAATGCCCAATTCTTATCAAATAAACAAGCTTTATTCCATGCAACCTTGCTGAGTTAAATGATACATGATATGAAAGCGGTAGAAACCCAATTACTACCTCACATTAGTGTCCTACCATAGCTTGCTGCCTCGGGCCGTAGCGCTCCCCTTGAGGCTTCACCGAGTCAAGGATGGTTCGTATCTCGTCTTTGTCAGCTTCCGTCAAGCTCACGTAGCGGGAATTCCAATTCTCCTCCAATCGATTCGCTTTAGTCGTCCCGGGTATAGCAATCATGCCCTGCGACGACACCCATGCCAAAGCTACCTGTCCAAGCGTGCAACCCTTGCGAACGGCCAACTTTCGAATTGCCTCTGCAATCTTGAGATTCTGGTAAAAGTTGTCGCCTTGGAATTTGGGCGCTAGATATTATCAAACATTAGTCCTTGAATGACCACACATTTGGACATTAGAGCCGGGAACACATACATGCACGGCGATTGTCGTCCAGAGCGAAATCGTCTGGTGTCTTGTATGGAAAATCATCAACAAGCCAACCGCGACCTAGCGGACTATACGCCACATAAGCGATACGGAGCTCTCTTGCGGTGTCAATTAGGCCATCAGATTCGTGGATAATCTCAAATGCCGAATACTCAGCCTGGACGGCGTCAATCTTAGCGACTAAACCATAATGTGAGCCATGTTGTACATTAATAATAATACGGTGCTCATACTAGAGTTTGCTCTGCGGAGCGTCGCTGCTGAGCATTCCGAGAGTCCGATATACTTGGTCTTTCCGTTACGACGGATTTCATCCAGGGCAGGAATGGAGTCTTCAAGGGGGGTATCTATTTCGTTGTCAGCCATGGAGGTGAGGTATCATCACGAATTAAAGGCAACAGACTCGGGTCTATCCGGTGAAGATAATACAGGTCGGGTGGGGAGCCAAGTCGCTCAATTGTGCCATCGATATACGTCTTGATGTGCGAAGGCGAATTGGTAATACTTCCGTCACCAAAACAGTCGTACCCACACTTTGAGGCAACTGATATGATTGCTGTTAGGAGAATAATAATAGTTATCAGACTTGCTAAAAGGCGTACTAAAAACCTGATCTCGATTCTTGTGCTTCCTAAAAAAGTCGCCAAGCAACTTCTCGTTCACTCCCGCCTGGTAGACAACCTATCCAACGGTCAACATTATGAATTTTCTAGTTTTCAAAAATCATTTACAGCTGTGTCCCAAAAAGTACAACCAAGCTCGATGGCTTTGAGAAGAACAGGTTCTGCCTCCTCAAAGCTGAGGTTATTACCAAGGCCAAAGCTCATTCCCATGGCTCCAAAGCCAGGTACTGGAACTTGCATCTCTCCAAAAGAAATTGTCTGACTCATTTCGGGCGACATGCAAGCGAGATTTAGAGGCGCAATGAGTTTGAATGGGTGAAGGGAACGGATTTGTGTGAAATTGCAGGGTACGGCAAGGATTCCTCGGTTTGAGTAGTATTTATCTTTGTCTACAGCCACGCTCCCAATGCCAAAATACAAGTGCACATGACAAAATCTATCAAATTAACACCTCATCATTTGAAAACTGTCCAAGCATTGTGAACATTGTAATCTCCGTATCTCCGGACAATGATGTCAGTCCCCGCTCATTTCGGCCGACGCTAGCAAGTCAGAGAGACCCACTCATGTCTCCATCATCACATTTCGGCCGATGACCCATTTTATTGCCAAAACGTGAGTGCTGACCGAGGGCTTGTTCCTGGTCTTGGTCGGATCTAGATGCCGTAGAAGGGGGAACGCGACAGCAAGATGAAGCATGATGAAAAAAAAATCTTCTGTCATTTCTATCTTGCTAATTGCCAGTAGTAGGGGGGGCGGTAGGAGGGGTTGTTAGACGTGACAAATCAAGGAAACAAGATCAGTGGTCATTGCAGGGTCTATTCATTTATAAAATTGTTAAATACCGATAGAAGACTTAAAAAAATAAATGTGTAATATTTTCCTAGGCGACTCTTATCAAAAGCCTCTACTTTTCTACCCATGCCATTAAATGCATGGACTTTAGGGTAGCAGCGAATTTTCATCGGTAGAGGATTGAGACCTGGAAGCCCCTATTTCTATTTTGTCAAGATGAGTATATTGGAAGAAAGAATCCATAATGATGGCCCATCATTGGATGTGTTACTGGTCGATGGGGATGGGGATGGCGAAGTCGACAAGCCCACCAACTGGCCAAAATTTAGAAAGTGGAAGAACGTCATCATGATTTCACTGCTAACTTTCATATCGCAAGTATTGCTAATACTCAAATTTGAACTTTCCTAATAATACTAATGGAAATCTCAAGGCTATTCGGATCTTCCATGCTCGCTCCCAGCATGGATCAAGTTATGAACGAATTCCACTCGTCCAACACAAACTTAAAGTCCCTGGCCGTTTCAATCTATGTTCTGGGATATGCGATCGGCCCTCTTGTTCACGCGCCAATCAGCGAGCTATATGGTAGAAAACACGTCTACAATGTCAACTCCGGCCTCTTCATCTTGGGAAATGTTGCGTGTGCTCTATCACCGAGTTTGCCAGCACTGATAGTTTTCCGGCTATTGACTGGTTTGGTTGGATCATGTCCGCTGGCCATTGGGCCAGCAAGCGTAGCAGAGCTGTTTGTCCAAGAAGAGCGCGGCCTAGCAATGGCAGTCTGGAATTTGCCCGTGCTTCTTGGTCCCACGGCTGGGCCACTGGTGGGGAGCTATTTGGGAGGGGCAGCAGGATGGTGGTGGAATTGCTGGTTCCTCGCGATTGGGGTAAGATATTCTGATAAGGATAACTAAGTGGTAATGTCTCTAATATTCCAAGTACAGATGGGAATCCTGTTCTCAGCATCATTTATAGCACTGAGGGAGTCACATCCACCAACCTTGCTTCGATCAAGAGCTGCAAGAATGAAAAAGGTGGATCCGAAAACTTCTTTTCTGTCTACGTGTAAAGAGCTGAAAGAAGCAAGAGTAGTGATGAAGGAAGCATTGACTCGGCCGATCAACTTGCTCTTCTTTTCGCCCATTGTGCTGGTCCTTTCGCTCTGTTCGGCAATCAGCTATGGCTTCATTTATTTACTCTTCACCACTATGAGCACAGCGTTTGTGCAAACTTACAGCATGGGATCTTCAAATGCGGGCCTCGTGTATCTTGGCTTTGGTCTGGGAAATATTGCCGGCAATGTTTGCCTAGGTTTGCTATCTGATGGGCTGATGAAGAGGCTGGCTAGGGGCGGTGAGTTGAAGCCGGAATATCGCCTTCCGCCACTATTACCGGGGGCCTTGTTGATGCCTATCGGGTTGATCATATACGGATGGTCACTGGAATATGGCGTGCACTGGATGGTTCCCGAGGTCGGTTTATTTGTCTTTGGATTCGGCAGCATTTGCATTTCATTACCAGTTAATAGTTATCTTGTGGATGCCTTTGCCACCCATGCAGCGAGCGCAACATCTGCAAATACAATTTTGCGAAGTTTCTGTGGGAGCCTACTGCCGCTATGCGGCGGGAAAATGTACGATACATTGGGGTACGGATGGGGCAGTTCCGTCCTGGCCTTTGTTGGTGTGGGATTCATACCCTTATTTGGGTGACTTACAGGAATGGAGAAAGGTTAAGGAAGGGCAAATATTCTATCCAGAAATAGGCAGGGGCCATGCTATAGCTTTGTAACGGACGAGACTAAACAGAATTCATTTTGACTAGTTATAGAATTTCCGGAATTCCATACACGAGCCAGGCTATGCGGTAGAGAATATACAAACAGGCTAAGTTTGCAGTAGCAACGTACATGCCAAGAGAAGGGCTGCTCCATTAATTTAGGGTGCTTCGGTTGGCGATATTAACGTCGACTGGGCACGGGCAATGTCTGAGTCAATTGTGGATAAGAGTGGGGAGGCTGTGCCGCTGGCCTTTGACTTTACCGACGAGGATTCGTTCAAGGCACTGATGGAAGAGGGAGCAAAGGCCTTTGGCGGTCTTGACGGTTTGGTCAACATGGGAGCTGACTTTCGACCGGAAACCATGGGCCGCGACGTCGAAATTTCCCAAATGAACCTTGACGTGTGGCCCCGGACGATTGAGGTCAACCTCCTCGGCTACGCCTTTTCGACTAAATACGCAATTCCACATTTGCCGAGTAACGGTAAAGGTGCGGCCGGGATTGTCAATCTTTCTTCCATGGCTGCTTTTGTAGCCGAGGGTACACGGCTTGCGTACTCGGTCTCAAAGGCTGGTAAACAGGCTCGCACTCACCACATCACCCTACCTGGGGAAAGCATGGTATTTGAGCAAACACGGCCGCCTTTGGGGTAGCGGAGTCACAGAACAGAAAGAACCCTGAAGTGTGGGCTGCCTTTGCCCACGTGTTGGATCCACTCCCCTTGCAGCGCATGGGTACCAAGGAAGAAATGGCAGAAGCTGTTTTGGATCTTTCATCTCCGGCATCATCCCATGTCCCAGGCTAAGTACTCGCGCTCGATGAGGACTGGAACTATCTGGGATAGATGGTTAATAGAAAATAGTGTGTTGTCAATTTTTAACATGCGGTCGTGAACTTTACAACCTAGCCTCTGTAGTTTCATCCTTTGTATTATACTTATTGTGAGTTCAAGGTGACAAATGAAGTTTCCTTTTTTTTTAAAAAAAAAAAAAAAAAGAGAAACAGTATTAGAACGTGTGTTGTGCAATTTGGTCCAACCGCAACGGTGGACCTGGTTTAAGCACGTCTAAACTCGCCAACTAATCAAGAGAATTTCTCTGCCAATATCAAGTGTGAGTTATAAATTTAAACTACGATGCGCTGTGAATTATGTTCTTCTATTATTGATCCCTGTAAATTTAAGATTTGATACAAACTCTAATATGTCACCGGTACTTCATCAAAAGGTTGTAAGCGGAGGCGGGTTTTTGCTCCCCCGGATCGGCTCTCTTTTTACATCCTCAAAATTGATTAGTCGAATCGTAATGCTGTGGAGACTTTTTGACCCCACAACTTTTGTCGGATTTGACCAATTTTACGTATCCCCTTACGTACTCCACGCTCACACTTCCCCAAGGACTCATACAGTCTGACAGCATTGATAGATCAAAAGATCTCTATGCTTCAAGTATCTACCATGATATGGGGTACTGATAGCGTCACGTTAGAGTCGTGAAAGGAATCAAACTGATTTCTCGTGGGATAGGGCGGGGTGCCGGGCTGGCAACGCTGCGGAGGTTTAACAAGGAAGCTCGGGTAGCAGCCACGACACTAGTGGGTATATGGGAATATACCCTGTCGCTTCCCGCGGAACGCGATGGCGAACGGCATAATTTTGATGAACATCATGGCATTTAAGCTTTATAGATGAAGAACATACTGTTTTTTATTCCTTTTTAGGCATGGCTTGGCGTGTGGAAATTAGAAGGGAATGCTTGCCCGCCACGTGGGTTTGCTGTCATGCTGCCGAACTGATACTTGAAACACGTACGCTCTTATAATCCCTTACACAGCCCCGAAAATAAAGCAGATCGAATATGGAACTCAACCTTAACTGCCTTTTTGGTTTCAATATTTGAGCGACTTGGCACGCCCGAAAATGCCACTCACACATTGTATGAGTACAATATCACTGCGAATGGCAACTCTTGGAGAGTAATTACATCACTGCCTCTCGAGTTGGACGTTACGACAAAGCTCATCACATACAGCCTATTTATTTATGCTCAGCAAAAGCAATAATGCTGTGTAATCAGGCCATAACATTTATGAGTAATAATAGTGACTCCAATTCGGCAACGAACCGTAATCGATGCCACCCTCAGCTCACGACATTTCCCACATACGACCAAAACGACGATCAACCGCCTCCGAAGCCCTCAAGGCTGCCGAAAAAAAGGGTCACATTCGTTGAACCGATCGTCAAAAAGGACCATTATGTTCGAAGAGAAGCGTATATTTTCAATGCATCCACCAGAGGAGAAGAGGAAGAGATGGACGAGAATGACCATTATGATGCACCGCTTTCAGAGATTACCTTCTCAGAGCCATCGAATAAGGAAATAGTCCCGATATCCAAACCTGCAGACCCCGATGTTGTCTTCCAATGCGTTCACGAGCTTATCGAAGCGCGGGCTCTGCGACAGCCTGATGCGATCGCTATCCACGCTTGGAACGGTCGCTTTACATACTGCCAGTTGAACAGTGCCGCGAGTCGATTGGCCTCACATCTTGTCACCGACAAAGGGGCCAAAGTTGGTGATCCCGTGCTTGTTTTCTTCGAAAAGTCAGTTTGGTTCTATGTTTCTATGCTCGCTGTTAACAAGGCGGGCGGTGCATGGGTACCTCTTGATCCATCTCATCCAGTCCAGCGCCAGAAACAAATTGTCTCGCAAACAGGAGCTAAGCTTGCCCTCACATCTCGGTCCAACTTTGCGGCTTGCAACGAATTGGTGCTAAATGTCGTTGAAGTGACAAAGGAACTCGATGAGATGCTTATTACTCGTGGGTATGATGCTAAAATGCCCGCCGTCGCAATCACGCCGGAACATGCCACGTACATTCTCTTCACCTCGGGGACAACTGGCACTCCCAAAGGTCTCGTCATGCAGCACAGTGCCGTGTGTACTAGTCAGACAGCCATCGCCGAACGCCTTGGCATCACCCGTAGAGTCAGAATCCTCCAATTTGCCTCATACGTCTTTGATGTGTGCGTTGGTGAGACAATCGCTCCACTCATTTCTGGAGCGACAGTCTGCGTTCCTTCGGATGAGATGCGCATGAACAACCTCACCGAATTCATCAATGACTACAAGGTCAATTGGGCTTTTCTTACTCCCTCCTTCGCGCGCACCTTGAGGCCGTCTGACCTGCCTGGTCTTGAGTTGTTATTACTGACTGGCGAAGCTGTCACTCGCGATGTTTTCGATTCCTGGATCGGATGGCTGAGGCTTCTCACAGGCTGGGGTCCTGCCGAAACTTGCGTCTTCAGTACCATACACGAATGGTATACTGGCGCAGAGTCACCACAGTGTATCGGTAGACCAGTAGCATGCTATTGCTGGATCGTCGATGCCGACGACCCGACTCGTCTCGCTCCAGTTGGCTGTCCCGGCGAACTGGTAATTCAGGGCCCCACGATCCTTCGCGAATATCTCCAAAATCCAAAGGCCACGGCGCAATCAACCATCACCTCGCTACCTTCGTGGGCACCGCGTCAAAGTTTCCCTCATTGGTCGCGCTTCTACAAATCTGGCGATCTCTGTCGTTACGATAAACATGGTTCCATCGAATTTCTTGGCCGAAAGGATACCCAAGTCAAGATTCGAGGTAACCGCGTTGAGCTTGGGGAGATTGAGCACCAAGTTCGAGCCGCATTGAGTGAGGTACGCCAGGTTGTGGTTGATGTTGTCACGCGTGACTCCAGGCCTTGCCTGGCGGCCTACATTTGCTTTAATGATGAGATCCGCAACTGCTCAATCCTATCCGAGACCATTTTTATCCCTCTTAAATCCCGCCTCAAGGCCGACCTTTTGGTCGCAGTTGGAAAGCTCAACACGCAACTTCCCAGCTACATGATCCCGTCTCTATTTCTGCCATGCAACTATTTCCCCCAAAACGTCTCTGCCAAATTGGACAGGGGGACTCTCAAGCGCCTCGCCATGTCTCTTGATCCCCAGACAATAGCCACCTACGCCCTTGCTAATGGGCCGAAACGTCCACCAACCACGGCGGTTGAAACACTCTTTCAAAAGCTATGGGCAGATATACTAAAAATTCCATTAAACATGGTTGGCCGGGACGACAGCTTTCTGCGTATTGGTGGTGATTCCATTACCGCAATGCGGTTGGTTTCCGCTGCCCGTGAGGCTGGTCTCACAATCACAGTCAAAGATATTTTTGACGACCCTCGACTTCTGGCCATCGCTGCAACAGCAGCTGAGACATGTGAACCAGCATTATACAAGAATAATGTACCATCATTACCGAAACATAGCGATGTCAGTGACAGTGACGATAGCACTCAAAGTAACCGCGAAGTACCACCCAGGACAGCAGATCTAGTAACAGAGTTGTCGGCGATTTTTAATTTATTGTCTCGATATTCCGAAGGGTTTGTCAACTGCGCCGATGCGCTGCCTCCAAATTCCACTGTCTTTGTGACTGGAGCCACTGGATACCTTGGCACAGAGATTCTGAGACAGTTATTAAATCTTAGGATTATTGGCAGGGTTATTACTCTCGTTCGAGCCACCTCCGTACAACACGGACTAGATCGTATCCGAAAGACGGCTCGGATCGCCAAATGGTGGGATAAAAACGACAACCACAGCAAGCTCGAGATTTGGAACGGCGATCTTTCAATGGAGAATCTGGGGCTTGATGGGTCGCAATGGAAGCGACTACGTCATAGCGTCAACGCCATTATTCATAACGGTGCTGTTGTGAACTGGAACGCTAGTTTTACTGCACTGAAGGCGGCAAATGTCAACTCGACCGTGGAGTTGATCAAAGTAGCCGCAGACTCGCCGGCTAAACCCAGATTCGTATACGTCTCGGGCGGTATCAACACCGATGACAGTGTGAGCGTTTTTGAGACTGCGGCAGCGTTGTCTCAGGCTAGTGGCTACGTCCAGACCAAGTTCCTATCGGAAGCCATTGTTCAGGAATTCACATCACAAATCCCCGTCAACCAGTACCGCATATCAACAGTTAAGCCTGGGATGATTATCGGTACACCCGATGAAGGAGTGGCTAACACGGATGACTTTTTGTGGCGTGTTGTGTCAACCGCTGCAGAACTACACGTCTATCCTCAAGAACCAGCAGATCACTGGATAACGCTTGCCGATGTAGGCACTATTACGGCTACCATAATCGACCAGCTTCTCTCCACAACACCGATTGAGAGCTATATCGAGATTTCAAACTCTTTGCCGGCCAGTATTTTTTGGGATAGTGTCAACTCTGGATTGGACGTTCCTTGTGTCCCGATGGAACCCGAAGAATGGAAGTCTCTAGCGCTCAGGCATATGGAGGGGGCCGCAGAAAATCACCCTTTACGGTCAGTTCAGCACTTTTTACGTTATTTGGGCTCCCCTATCTCGCCCTCTGAGCCGGCTCCTGCCCAAAGAGAGTTTTTACTTCTACAGAAAGCCGTTACAAGCAATATTAGATACCTCAGGGATGTTGGGTATATTCCATCTTTGGAAGGTCAGACAAGGAAATCGCGCCAGGAATGGCTTACCCGTTCGTCTTTTTTTCTGAAGTACTGCCAAGGCATTTGAGATTAATTAGCCGCACCCTAAATGATGGCGGAGAAAATTAATCATGGGCCAAATTACTGGTGTCATGTCGAATGAAATAACATGACAATAGTCCATATAGAAATATTAGCTTTAAGTGTCCTAACAGGGTTCATTTCTGCGTGCATATGGCGGAATGTAGTAGTGCAAAATCCACCGGTGCAGCGAATAAGATCATACATCCTTCGGGCCTCAAGAGACAGTAATTGACAAGCAAGTACCGATACCATACGACCCTAAAACCTCTTCTTGGTGTCCCATAGCCCTGCTCTCTCTAGGATCTTCGGGACCGATTTAATTTACAGATATTGTGGGTGAGTGCAAAAAATTGCCAAAGGTCGCAGTGGTTAAAGAAGAGTAAATTGCTGCCTGAATTATAGGAAACACTGTATTTCATAAAGAAAACCATCTAATGGCCGGCCGAGCTAAAACTCCAGTGGAGAACTCCATACAACGACCAAGAGGTCCACCTCCCATCAATAAACAATTTAGCAAGGCTAACATTAGTCATGTCAGTAACGGTTCTGAGACGCTTTGCCATTTTTAAATTACTTACACCCAGAAGCTTGATCATCTCAGGGCTCTAATAATACAATTCACATTAGCAACCCAGACCCAATGAGCGTCTTGGTTAAAATACTTACGCAGATTCCCCAAGCCCTGCGGACTTCGACAACCAAGCCAGACTTTTCGACTGGGGCGGCCACTGCGGTCCCAGCGACGGCAGAGAGGACGGTGAAAACGACAGAAAACTTCATTGCGGCGAGGTCTTGGTGAAAAGAATGTGATTGAAATTTTGAATAAGAGCAAATGAGTGTGTATAAGGTTGAATGGTAGACTCTGGAACAAAATTCCGGAAGACGCCAAGCAATATTTATGTGGCCTACAGCTACTCAGTATGCGCATTCACCCGGCCGGGGAGCGGACAAGGCGAGAAAATGCCCCCATTGTCGTCTCCGCAACTCCTCATCTCCGCACAATCCTTAAAAGGAAGGCCCATCTGATGGGGCGAGAGCATGAACCTTATTGACTACCGAGCTTGGATAGACAGCCCCACCCATCACGTCAATTGCAACCTTTCTAGAAGCCGTTTTCCAGAAACGTTAGGAAAGATTAGCCAAGGCCACCCCACCAGGTGCCGAATATCATTACTCACATACTTGATAGGGAAGATTTCGCTTTGATCGCGGCTTTTGTCTCTTCTTGGCTATCTCGCTTAAACATTCCCTGCTCATTTCTCCTTGCATATCGGCTTAATGTATAACCGAAGAGATGCATGCTAGTGATTAGTTCTCCCAAGGAAGACGGCCAAAGATGATGGCTGTGGCAAGAAGCAGTGAATATTGATCTGGCCAAATCATAAAATAAGATAGTCATGTGGCCTTGGGTTCCAACAGAACAAAAGCTAAGTAAAGGCAAGCACATTATTACGTCTCACTAATCTCTTTGTCCGCGGATCAATGTGGACCTTGATAGGACAGCGTAACATACTATGAGCATACTGAGAGTTTATCCTCCCGTTAGACCATCGGTAGCCATCACGTCAATCGAGCCCAAGGAATAATTATAACCGATTAATCTCGGCACACTCTCCGGACCCGCTTTCGTTGCCGACTCCCGGACCCATTTGCATAGAATTCACGTACAATTGCTCAACATTTAAACTTTAGGACAGTGTGATATCTCCACAATTAGGAGCCCGGGCCATTTGAATACCCATGTGACTGGCTTTAACAAGTGATCTTCTCACTGTGATGTCGTATTCTACGTTATGGCGGCGATCTTTACCTATGTAGACACCAATACCCACCCCTTGATATCATGCCCTAAGTATCGGCCGAAGCTTCGGGCTTGCCTTGGTTAGTCTAGTCGAAATTTCGGATAGCGAAAGACCTAATCTGGTGCAAGGTACGCTCTGACTAAGCCAATTGCTAATGGAACTCATGGTAAGACGTCAAGGTTTCTAAAGGTAAATAAATGCCGTGCACTGACAATATGGATAGTATTACGGATACAGCGGTAATTAGTTTATTTTAGCCATAAAAGTAGGACTATCTTTATATTTTATACCATTGCTGAGCTCTTGCCTTTCGTCGTAGCCACATCTTGCAGTAGTGAAGGGCCAATAGCCTGCCCATGTTTTCTCAGCGCAAAGGAGACATGCATTCTCCTAGGATTCAGCAAAACACCAAATGTAAAGATAAGATTGTGTGATTTTGTAAATGACCTCGAACCTCATCCACTGCTTCAAACCTGCATTAGTTTAAAAACCTAAACAAGATGGCCTAATTATTGTGGCAATGGGAGATGAAACACCCAAATGGAACAAAATTTATTTGAAAGAACGGATGATGATGGCTTGCCATGTACAGAGAACAGATCATCGTGCGGCACTAGCTTGGGTGAGCACGTCGCTTCGGTTGATCATTGCGCGCACTAGGGTTGGTCCGGTGCCGTCTGCTTCGGAAACTAGATGTATCCGTCAGACCAATGCTCATTCCGACTCAGGCCGACAGGGAGTTAAAACGGCGTCTGTGCAAATTGCGGCCAATTCCCACATCAACAACAAAAAGCAGTCATCATAGATACACAATTGGCCTGGAGAGTGAGGGGAAAAGGAAGAAGGAAAGGAAAAAAGATGATCTTTACTGATTTGCTTGAGTGGAGTTCATCATCGCTTGGCCGACATGTAATAATAAAAGAAACCCATAGCATGACAACAAAGGCATGGGAACTAGATCTTCTAAAACGCGCAGACGTAATCAAAGCGATAGTCGACGAGTCCCATAGGGGCCGAGATGAAGCTAAGATCAAGCACGATCGGGAGGCCGGATCGCTGGGTGGTTTCTCGGCGCAGCCTTGTGCCCGCGCTCGTTCTAGGCTACCCTTCGTGGTTAGACTACAGGGGTTACAATTCGTCCGGTGTCCTAGCACGAGTTGGCTGCTTTCCGAAGATCGTGCACTTGGAAATTACTTGTTCCGGCCCCAAAATCCTTTACATCTTGCCAGAATTTGGCTCATCGGGCGTTTCCGGCGCTTGACCAGTGGCTTTTCTCATAATCGTCCTGAAAATTTCCATCTCATGTTTGGTGTCGCAGCTGGAATTTTAGCAGGGAGCGTCGGGCTAATGGGGCATCGGTGCTTCACTGCCTAGTTCTAGATGCATGAGAATGCATTCACTAGTGGCCCGACCACAGGATCCGGGTCAGGTTGAGAGCTCACGGTAAGTAAACATCAACACGTGCCAGCACAGACTTCTTCCGGTCATAATCCTCATGGCTGTTGACAGAGGGAATTTCGGGCTAATAGACTAGAAATGGGTCTTCTGTGCGAAGGGGGATGGAAAATCGGCGTCAAAGCAAATGTGGCATAAGCCTCTGGCAAGCACGGACGAAGTAGTGTCGGTCTGCGGCACAAAATGAAGTCGTGCGTCCACACAAAGGGGGCTAAGTGGCGTCGCTAGCGAGGTACTAAGATGGACCGTCACCAGCTTCAAAGCACCGGCTCCTCCCCATCGATCAATCACTAGCCAATCCGGGCCCTCGAGACGCGCCACAAGAAATCTTTGGTAGTTTACAGTGTTTCATCTGCATGGGTGATCCATTGCAATACGCAAGTCGTCTCGGACAAAATGTCTATGCTTAGAGAGTAAATATCGCCTCGTCAGCTCGCCAGCTCGCCAGCATTATATATGTGTCTTTGATCGCTCAACCCCACCGAACACTTGGCTCTGGCTTCTTTTCGATCAATGCATCAATTTGTCTAATTCATTCAACACAGCCGGCTGGCTTGCGCCTTTGGCCATTTTCATTCCTTGCATTTGTATGACGCTGGGTCGTCCTTTATTATGTCGGACACAGAGGGAGCTTCGTGGGGCTCGTGGCTATCACTTCGATGCATACCATCAATTTTCAACAGAAAAAAGGAAGCCCGTCATCAAACTGTCCTCACTGGCGGGCCAGATGGCTCGTGGACTGCAGGTAGGTCAACGAGTCAAAGATCAAGGGCTAGGAGGACTATTCACAAATCGCCTCCCAAGGATGAACTCCTACAGCATCCTATTCCTACAACAGAGCCGGAAATGCCGTCCCAGGAGGTAGAATTAATGGCGATAGCACCTGAAGGCCGGGCAAAGCTGCGAAAAAAGAGATACAAAACGATGGAATCCCCGCCAAATGATCCACTGCCCACATTCCTTGAGCATAAGATTCCACTCTTGTGGACCGAAGAGTTACTGGGTAAGCGCTTCTCGATTATCAAAAGACCTTTCCCTCCGCTAACGACCCTGTAAAGAGCCAATGTCCATTGAGGCAGAACTAAGCCCCGTGATACAATCATGGGAGAGAAGCTTCAGCTTCGATACCGAGCGCCCAAACACGGCTTCAACCATTCGAGAGACTCGACCAGCGAACGATTTGAACAGTATTTTATTGCAACCTCTACATAAAGGGATCAGCCGTTTAAACAAGCCGCTCCCTCTCGTGCGACCTTTTCCTCCCGAGCATTCGGCATTCTTAAACGAGGAGGCACTGGTCTCGAAAAATACAAGCTTTCATCGACATAGACCTGAAAACAGCAACAGCAGCAAGTCGAGTTCAGCGCCTAAAAGTCCTTGTTCGCTCACGAGTAGAGGAAGCATTTATCGGCGTTTTTCGTTGGGCCATTTACTTAACGAATTTCAGAACAATCGGTCCGTTGACTCGATTGGTACATGGAATACGGACGAAATATGGAACGTTCAGTCATATTTGTTATCTAACAACAAAGCAGCGGCCAGAAATGTCAACCCTGGTACTCCCGGGATTGCTTCTGGTGTGAGGACAAGTGGGTTACGGCCCCCGCCTCGCCGGAGTTGGTTATACAATTTGGATTAAGATGAGCAAGCATAAACGATACCCAGCGCTAGATACCCCTCATTTGGCTTTTATATATCTTCTACTGTCTATATATTCACTTTTGATCATTTTGAATCTTTTTTCGAATGCGATGTGATTTGTCATGTTGTCCATCTCTACCTATGGAGAGCAGATACGAAAATCAGTCTTTGACTAAGTATGCTTTGTGCCGCATAAAACCTTACAACTCATGTTCAAAGCAAACCCATTTTATTGTGTGAGTTGCGTGTTGTAAGGCGAGACGCTGTGGCGAACGCGGGTTAGGTTTTATCCCCTTCAAGAGCAATCCGACAAAAGAGGCAACGGAAGAAAAAAAAGAAATAAAGCCTGAGCGTTTCGGAACCACACCATCGTTCATGGACTTCAATTGATCACTATACTTGACCAGTAAGCTTATAAATCCCGACCAAAGATCTCGTGGAAATGTTTCACGATTGAGATTCAGCTATTGTGCGAATGTGGATTTATCAGCTCCAGCTCCCGGGTAGGGTCAATTTGAGCCACATGTGCGCTCCTCGGAATGCGTGCGTCGCGCGGACTCTCTAGTGGTCCACCGTCTTAACCAAAACTGGTATAAATCGCTAGCTGATGCTGAGGAAACGGCGCTTGGACAGGCTGTCTGCATCTCGTGCTTAGTAGTGGCAGGGCCGTTCTCGAGGACCAACTTTCCTGCTCAGCTGTGTTTGGCTTAGCTCCAAGTCGCACTAATTTCCTGGTGGCATAATTTGCCTCTGGTACAACCCCATGGTAGCACACTCGAAACAATATCAAATGTGCCAAGCCAGTTTTGAACACACCAAATTGGTCGAAACATTCCCACGCGCATGTCATAGCGGGATATTCCGAATAGTTGCCCAAGCTAGCAAGTTTGAGAAATGCAACAATTGGATTCTAGTCAGCTGGGCATGATCCGGACTTTTACCGGCATGTGGAGCGGAAGCCCGATAGATTCCCCGCGGCAGATTTGGCTTTACACCTGGCTTAGAACAGGGTGTAGCTAGTGGAGTGTATTCTTCTCTGATTCCTGTATTATGGATGAGGGATACAAATACGAGCCTCTAGAGGAGACAGGCCACATTAGAGTCCTCCATTTGCAGCCTGGCATTGACAATGAGCCTCTGCGCTTCACTTTGAGTGTGATTGATCTCGCCTCGGACCCAGCCTACGAGGCGCTATCGTACTGCTGGGGCGATGCAAAAGACACTGAGACTGTCTACTGCCATGAAAAGAAATTTCCAGTAACAAGAAGCCTGTTCACTGCACTCAAGCGACTGCGCCTGTCGGATGGCGTTCGCGTGCTTTGGGCCGATGCGGTGTGCATCAACCAAAAGGACAACGCTGAGAGAAGCAGCCAAGTCAAGCTTATGAGTCAGATATACACCAAGCCAAGTCGGATTATAATATGGCTGGGTGAGGATACGAATGGCTTGGAGGGGCTTTGCGAGCAACTCAGTAGGGCTCTGCAAGCGTTGCCTGCAAAAGCACCAGGTGCTGCACCGCTTGACGAAGACTCCCTAAGCTTTTTGACCAACGGAGAGGTGGATACACCTGTTGATGATTTTTTCGAACGCGGGCTGAATGGTACATATAGGCACTTGTTCAAGAGGGCAAAGCAAGCTGGATGGACGTCGATTGGACGCCACTTGGAAACCTGTTCTCTCGTCCCTGGTTCAAGAGAAAGTGGGTCATTCAAGAGGTTACAATGGCAAGCCCGCAAGTCCCGAGGCTCATGGTATGCGGAGACCTAGAGTTTTCCTGGTCGGATGTTGGCAGTTTGGCAATTGGCCTAACGTCAAATAATCTCTTCGCCGTTTTGATGGGCATATCCAGTTGCAAGTAGAAGCCCACACCAACGCATCAAGCATTTGCTAACCAGCTGCAAGCTTCCACCGCAGTCCCATCCGTCGCATCGTTCTTGGCAGAAGGCCCGAGCCGTGTTCAAGCCGTCGGCAACGTTCAAACGATGATGATGGTGAGCTTTTATCGCGACGTCGGAAACCTGCTCGATTGTGTCAGGGAAACGGATCAATTCCAGTGCACTGATCCCAAGGACCAAATCTATGCTCTTTTGAGCTTGACCAATACTAATTGGGGGGTTGAGCCACAGTACGAACTCCCTGTAGAGGAAGTATACAGAGAATTTGTCATTTCCACCCTTACCGAGTCTCACAGCCTCAACATTCTCAGCCTTGTCCCCAGAGCAACTGAGGATTCAACTCTGAAAATGTCTCTACTTCCTTCTTGGGTGCCAGACTTCTCCAACCTGTCAGTCGCGAATCGCATCGCCGGCGCCTCAGTTACCTCTAAGCATTTCAAAGCTGGAGGTCAGAGCATCCCCCAAATTTCTACTTCCGTCAATGGCACTTTGCTGCATTTGAAGGGCCGTATCGTCGATTCTGTCTGGAAAACAGCACGCTGTCCAGATGAAGTTGACCCTGCACCTCGCATACCTGATCAAGTTAGGACGAGCGAGGAGGTTTCGCAATTGGGCGCCCGAAACCAAGCAAGGGTCAGAAACTGGATCCTGGAGTGCGTTGCGCTTGCATCGAATGGGGATTGGAATCGTCTTAGCCACGACAAGCGTTGCGATTTGTTGAGAACATTGACTGCGGACCAAACCCCGGCACGGAATAGCATTTCCTCGGATTCCATTGAGACCGCTGTTGAGTACGTAACCTTTGTAGATCTAGAGTCCAGGCAACGAGATATTCCCGATGAACTACGTCAAAGTGTCTCGGAAAATGACCTTGACGCAGAGGCTGCAATCACCACTTTTTGCGATACGAATCGGTTCTGCATCACAAAGGCGCATCGTTTCAGCCATGTGCGCCGAGAAGCAAGGTGCGATGATTTAATGTGTGTTTTTGAGGGCGCCGAAATACCGTACATTATTCGACCTACTGGTAGAGGCACGTATACAATTGTTGGGGAGTGCTTTTTGATGGGCGCAATGAATGGTGAGCTTTGGGAGGACGAAAGATATGAGACTGTTGATGTGGTTTTGGAGTAATGAGTAGGATAGATTCAAAGAAGCATGTACGTCTTCAATTTATCTAATACAACTCGGGTTCTTCGTTTGTGATATTTTATAGGAGAACTAGAAAAGGCGAACCCTGCATCTATATCTGTTGATCACTATCAGCATCATTTCTGTTCGAGGCAGGGCAAACTGAATAGTGGTGCCCAACCGTGGATTTAGCTTCAATTACCTATTCCAATTCATGCACCGGTTGATAAACCCAGCTCTGTGATCTCAATAGAGACCTTACAAGTACCTAGCACATACCCTCGGCCCATACCAAGAGTTTACGATTCAACTCCTGCATGCATGGTGTACTTGAGACACACAGTCTGCACAGAACCACCTGCACCACCATTATTCCCTTGTAAAAAAAAAGGATCAATTAGTATTTCATCAAAATTCATGGCTGGGGGGCAGAATTTACAGTCTTTCCAAATCACAGTATAGAACGACAATGCAAAGTCGGCATCCTTAATCACCACTTAGCTGAGCTTACAAGGAGGCACGGTACTGAGTCTTTGATTGTGGGAAATGCTACCGAGGCATTTCATCAAGGTTGCTGTCATGAAAGAATGCGAGTATGGTTCAGCTAGCACGTCGCTTACGATATTGAATGACGCGGCTATAACAACCTCGATTGATGGCGGTCTCTCTCGTCACATCATGGCATGCAGCAGGACTGTCTGCGTTTGTTCAGTAAAATGGTTGGTTTAGGCACCGTCATGTAGGGTATTTCAAATAATGTCTTCACTTTACCCGGAGTACACTTGGCATCGATCATTTGTTTGCTAAGTTAACCGTAAAACTAGCTATAAATATTATGGAGTTTATTCAATATATAATCTGTTGGCGAGGAAAGCTTATTCGTTGAGAAGGGCACTATGGGTGCTGATGCAAGGCATTCCGTTCAGCTCGGCTAAGCTTCCAATGCGAACAACGATGCGAGATCTTTCTTCCAGTCACTCCGCCACATTGTGATTCTTTCAACGACGAGACTACAAATTCCTGAGCCGGATTATTGCGAAGTCTTGGGTTTGGGCCTGTGCGCGGTCGGCTACTTCGGTGGGCGTTCTTCCGGATATCTAAATAGGGATAGAGCAGGTTATTTTACTCCGTGTAGGTTTCCGGGTTCTTGGCGCTCGTAAATATTTTTAGGAATCGTCCCAAAAATTGCCGAACGGACAAAATACACACAAGTTGCCGAGATATTTGATGTGGACCATGGAGAGGTGTTGGCCTGCCGACCCCATTGAACACTACAAAATGGCTTGCATGTATGCTGGGGTATTAAGCTCGACAGAGCGGTAGGCTTGAAACGTGTTGGTCACATCGTAATTCTGCGATGTAGAATCAGTGCACGCTTGTGATTGATCCACCCAGTTTGACAGCATGAAGCGTCCTGTGTCATCGGAAAACCTTACTGGCCAAACCTTCAGGTCATATTCATGCATAGTTTACTGTGTTAGTCAAGCAGTAGATCAGCTGTTCGCTCCGGATGCCATCGGCAAGGAGGAGCTTGATTTTCCGTCGGAGGTGAATATTTTCCTTCTGGAGCTCTTTGACCTGCTCGGGGCGTTGTTGGGAACGGTCGGATGTCTCTTTCCAACGAATTTGCAGCTGGGAAGAGTCGGCCTTCAGCTTGTTGACCTTGGCTCGTAGGTCTTTGATGGAGGAACCGCTGCCTCGAGGTTGTCGGCAAAGTCGCGGAGGGCACTGATCATGGTTTGATGATCTGTTTCCAAGTTTGTCAAACCCTTGACGATTTGCGCTCGGGTTTGTATGATCGACACGCCGCGGGTGGCCATTTTTGCAGACGATGAGAGATGGGTGATGATGAATCGTGAATGTTTGTAGCACGAGTTTGCAGGCTGTCAATTCTGACAGTTCAGGGTGCCTACTGACATCTAGACGACGAAATGTAGTCGGCATGTAGTCGGAGTCTAACCCGAGACTCGTCAACAGCCAATTAACATTCATTTGAATCATCGCTGCAAGCCAGGTTATCGCATACACAAGGCTCAGCGGAATGGCAGGCAGTGACAAAGAATGAATAGCACAGACATACAGACCCAATGAACCTGTGCAGGCTCACAACCCAACCAACAGATGACAGTTCAGGCGTCCTCCCTCTGCCAAACCAAAGCATCATCACAGCACACCTCCATAAATCCTCCGCGATAAACGCGACGCGACCCTGATCCTCCGCTGCCCCGAGTCTTCCCGGTTGATGCTCCTTTGTGATTTGAATAAATGCCCAATCGTTTCGTATGCTGCGTGAAGAGGACACGACCCAGGCGACGACGTCCATGGTTTGTATCCCACTGATCAAGGGGTGGCATCAACGAATAAAGCAATACTCCACTTCGAAGTCGCTGCTAATCCACCGGTTTTAGATTATTATGCTCATCTCACAGTCTTTATCAAAGTCTGGTATCTCTTTGTTAGTCAGATTCTGTCAAAGTACTTGGGTATTCACCACGTTGCAACACTAGACGCGTTTCCGCATCGATGGGGATACCACTCACTCTCCCATCGAATATGTATAAATAGAAAGCAGTTCGCCATAAACCTTCCTCATTGTGAGAAGGCGCAGTCTTTTACTGGTAAAATAGGTGCTAGCTGCAGCACTGAAAAAGAACCTACGTAACACGACGTGCCGAAATTTGCAAATAAATTTGAGCAATGCGACCGGTCAACTTTTAAAAACAAACATGAGTTACGAGACCTTTTTGTGATGTGACGTGACTGCCCGACAGCTTTTCCCATCGTCCTCTTTCTCTTGCCTCCCGTTCTGCCTTTCGAGCACGGCTTCTTCTATCACTCCATACTGATTGCATTGAGATCTAGATCTTGCGAGAGTGTTTCTGCCTTTACGTTTTCCTGGATCGCGACGTGCTTCTTCCGACACGGTCTACTTTCCCGACATCACTTCCCGCGTCATGATCCGATTCTCTCGTTGTGATCTACATGCTGAGAAGGTTTCTTGCATCACGCATTCCGTAGTCTCGCAAGATCTATTTGTTGCATTAGAGCTTATTGCGTTATAGCTTCTTGGTTTCCGAGATTGTTGTACCACGGCCTGCTTCTTGTTACACAGCCTGCTTTTCTCCACCACGCTTCCTTCTTGCGCCGTCATTTTCTTCTTGCATCGCGACCGGCTTCTTCTTTTACCATCTTCTCGGAGTATCACGAGCTGTTTTCTTGTATCATCATCTCCCTCTCGCAACACCATCTGCTTCTTTTAACACGACATGCTTCTTACAGATCTGCTTTGAGCAACACAACAGTTCTTTGCAACAAATTACACAATACACGCGCATCAAGCTGTCCCTATGCCAACCCCTCCCAACACCAGAGCCCAACCAAAGCAGTGCGTCTTGTTGAGGCGCGAGGGGCGCGGTTTTTGCAAAGGATTCAGATGTCTCTGTAAGGACTTAGTGCCCATACCGGTCTCTAGCGCATCTAGAATTATGCGACAGTTAGTTTTCATGGTGGCGACAATGCTTTCCGTTCAACTGAAAGGTGAAGGATAGAGCAAAGGCTTGCATGGGGTTTGGCATTGTGTGGAATAGCACGGTCCAACAATTTGTAATTCGTGCATCTGTAGGTCCATCACATAACGTAATTACGACGATGACCGCGATTGCAACCGGGTCAGAGGCTCAGACACAAGGATCAGGGGTCAGGTTTTGTCAAAGGAGTCATATTGCTCAATGAAGGGTTGGTGATCGTAACGGCCTCCAGTGCATTTGAAAATGCGCGAGTGTTGGCAATCGTAGTAATTACCATGCTTTGTTTAGCCTAAGTTTCAATGGCAGAGTAAAGATGTGCATAGGGTATGGGAGTATCATCCAACAGTTTGTAATTCATGCATCTGTAGGTCCACCACACAACCCGAATAAAATAGCAACCACAAGCAAAACCATATGAAAAACTTAATAAGGTGCCTTTGCTGTATCTGGACTTTTCGCTCAGAAAAGCTCTAGCAAAAGCCATAGCATCCGGCCTGCCATTTCTCATACAGGCCCCATCAACAGCGATGACGATGGATGCAGCCTAGATGTACTGTCAATTCCCCACAGCCTTAGCATGGTGGCTCGTCATCACATGCCACAAATTTCTAATTCCCGACGGCTCCTTCGTTGCAAATTTCCACTGTATTTACAAACTCCGCCTTTTAAAGCTTCTTTAGATTGAAAGTCTGAGTTGATATGCAAATTTGGCAAGCAGGCACACAAGGGAGAGGGATTTATGATTGCGAGAGATATCTGGTTGTTGCACTTGCACTACCGCCCTTAGGCACCAGGGCAGTCTTGTCTCACTGCATTTAAAGATAGGTAGGTCCTGATTGGGCGTTGGTATTTCCCTCATCAAAAGTTATATCAAATTGGCCTATTAGAATACAGAGATGTCATCTTCACCCCACCTTGCTAAGTGCGGGGAATCATGAACCGTGAAGTGGGGGGTCAAGAACCGCCACAAAGAACCGCAAGACCAGCAGCCATTTCTTACTCATAAGGCTTTACCACAATCTAAATTCAATTTCTGTTTCTGTAAATTTTAATCCTTTATGTTTGTCAGTTGCACTGCTATCACGATACCATGGACCATGATGTCTCAAGCCTAATGTTGGGCACGTTCAGTGGTGTCGGGAGAGACGAATTTGGCAGAGGAAGGGATCCGCGACGCTCCCTTCTGCTTGATACCGTCATGCCTGGTCGACCAAGAGCATCTCAAAGCAAATTTCTTCAGATGCCCTCTGAGGTCTTGGCCGATATAGTCGACTTGTTGGCTAATAACAAGTCGGCTCTGGCTTCCCTCGCACTGGTCAATAGTGACTGCCGGCAGCTCGCCCGATCTTGCCAGTTTGCTGAGATTCACTTCGACTACAGTCCTCAGGCGCAGCAACTAATTTTGAAGATTGCAAGCGAAGCCTTGGGCAGCAGTCAGCAATTCCGTATCGGTACTTGCGTGCGAAGAGTTACCTTCGCTTCTAGTCCTGGCTGGGTGGCAAACCTTCACCCGAAATTGTACGACTCTATTTGGGGTGAGTCAGCCGAGGCGATTTCGCAAGAGCAAAGGAATATTTTGCGAGAAGAGGCCGGCAAGCATTACATACAGGTGCGGGATTTTTCGGCGCTTGCTATTTCCCGCGCTATGCCCAATCTCGAGGTTCTTGCCTGGGGAGACCGGTTTTCACTGGACAAAGACTTCTTCAGTGCAATATCCCATTCCCCCGCCCAACATGTCAAACTAAATAGGGTTGTCATAGATGACGCCTGGATTATGAAACCGCCTCTTACTCCTAAAGCCTGGCCGCTACGCTCTCTCGATATCGATATATCATTGGCAGATCGCAGGCGTACCGATACCGCAGGTTCAGATGTAAATGGCCAGGATGTTCAGGAAGCACAATCGGTGAATCCCATGTCCATTTTTTTCGGATCCCTTTTCCAACTTTGCTCTCCTACCATTGAATCACTGAACTGGAGCTCTGTGGACTTTTCAAGAAGTCCCATTTCACTTGGCAACAATCCTCTCTCGTTTCCACTTTTGCGAAATCTGCGGCTTGGTTTCCTGCTTCTTGATACTCCTGTCCTTTCATCGCTTTTATCTTCTCCGCTCCGACATGTTGAGTTATCTTCACATGTTTTGGATAAGTGTGGAAGTCATCTTGCTACTTGCGGACCTCTCCGAGATCTCAAGAGTTTCATCATTCCAATGTTGCCCGATGGCAAGGAGACGTGCATGCACATAGCGGAGTTCATGCGAAGACACACATATATGGACAAGCTCTATATACATGAGAGCGGGGAAGCGCTCCAGGAAGAAGCCTACCTTGATCAATACATCATACCTATTCTTGCGGAGCATAGCTTTAGTAACCTTCGGTCTCTGTCTCTAGCGTGGGGAGGAGGCAGCATTAAAGAAGAGACAAAACCACACGAAACTCATATTCCGGAAAGTGCTCTCAAGGTGATAGGAAATATCACGTCCCTCGAGCAGCTCAGTCTCAGCTCTGGCGTTACATTTGGATGGCGGCACCAATGGCTTGTCAACCACCCAGAATTGCGCAATTTCCTCCAAGGGTTGAAGAGACTCAGAAGGCTGGCACTGGTCCGCGATACCTATCGAATCCCCATGGATCTTTTTGATGTCGAACAGTATTATGAAGTACGAATTGTCATGGGTGACGAGCGCATTGATGCGGGAGCCCGGTCGGAATTTGACCTGGCAGACTCTATCCAAGCTACCGATGCACTAGAACTGGATGACGACGATGACAGCAGCGAAGTTGAGACGTGGGAGAGAGCTCATCGAAACCGCATGATCACACACGTGGAGGCATATGCCAAAGCTCTGCCAACGCTGGAATGGATGTTTTGCGGTCAGCGTCCCATTGGGCTGGAGCGGGATGCTGAAAGTTCCACCGCGGCTCCTAAAGCTGTGCCATTAACTGAACGCAGAGACGAGTGCTACTCTTATTTGAAGAAGGCATTCGGACTTGCGAGTGATCAAGGCTAACAGTCGCAAGGTTAATTTTGTGCGCACGGGCTGATTGAGAAGGCTTGGCTGCGTCCCACTATAAACACTTCCGAGCTCTCATTGCGAATCTATAGTTTCAGAAACTACCTTGTTATTTCCTGAATAAGTAATTAGTTGGGATGTTGACAATGGCACCGGAGCGCCATGGTAAACCAGTAGGGTCAAGGACGCGTGACCTCTACCTCGCCCTTTCGTGTAAGCGGATGGGCGACAGATCAAAGTTTGGAATTGACGTATAAAAGCATAAAATACCCGTTACCAAATATTAGATATCTTCTCTCAGCAACACCAACTTCTCCAACAATCGCAACACTCTACAGGGCCTAATTTGAAAGTAGCAACATCTCCTTTCAATCATTATTTTATCTTCAAACTTCACAATGAAGACTTCAGTTTTTATCCTCGGGCTTTTGGGACTTGTCACTGCTCTTCCAGCCCCAGTGTATGTAAATACGATTGACCATGTACTTAAATTGACTGAATCCTAAAATCCAGTGATAACCTGGCCGAGACAGATATCGTTGCCAGACAACTTGGCAAGGGTCTGAAGCCCAACAACCCTAAGGATGATTCTGCCAAGGTAGCTATTGTACCAAAGATCCCCAGACAGGAGCCCTGTGATTACTAGGACCGTCCTACCCAGGACCATATTTTGAGGACCCGTGTGTCCAGGGGTGAGTGACCCTCTACCTGACTACTCACCCAATGGCCATATCATGGTCTAAGATATTCTCTGGTTAGGCTAACAAATCACTTGCTCAAGCCGTGGCTGTTTGACACAGTGTGATATTGTCTTCTGATTCCAGCTGCTGCTGCACTCATCTGCCGTGCTGTGGCATTGTTGCGGGGATACCGTCATGAGTTAACCACCCTTTTCACTTCAGATTTGTATAAAGAGATCAGTTTTAGCCCAATACAAAACATAGAATTAACAATATTTTTGCTTGAATGAGACTTGTTTGTCACAATTGTTCAAGTTCTTCGCCGTGAATATCCCATGAACTCAAATTGAGCGAGGTGTTACTGGTTTGAAAATCACATATTCCGAACTAAGAACTCTTTCTGTGCTACAAGAGTTCACTGATCCAGCGGAAAAGGCCTCTTTTACTTCTCTATATTCTATTAGCATGTGAATGAGTAATGCAATCGATGAATGATTGCAATCGCGGTGCTTGGCTAAAACGACCACCCTGCACAAGATTAATCTTAGCCAAAAACAGCGTCAAAAATAATTTTGATGGTCTTTACATGGGCATAAGTATTTGTATATTATTCTTTATTTATTTAGCTCAAAATTCCTTTGCCTCTTCCCAAGGACCCCTGTGGCAAAGCGTCGGACTGACAGTCATCAAGAGCAGTCATATACTGAGGCTACCGCTGTATCCCAAAGTCGTAGGGAGCCCAACGTAATTCACGCACAGGTCACTCTGTCGAAACAGTCCATGACAACTCTCAATATCACGCTCACTTCTTTAGAATATGCTCCATTACGAAAGGCATAGCATAATCCCCTTTCCCCAATGGCACTCCTTCCTTCCTCAGAATGGCATAAGCGATGGAGAGGTGAAAGTTGATGTTGGGCATGGCGGCGCCCATGGCGAAGGCTTTTCCAGTGATATCCATTGGTTGCGCGGACGGCAAGTCTGTGGTTGCCACCTCCTCGCCAAGTCTGTTGACAGTGTCCTTGTCGGCCTTTGCAAGAGCCTCTTGAACTGTGGCAATGCGCGCATGCATGTCCGCGTAGGAAACGAGCTCATCTTTGTACTGAATGGCATCTCTCCCGGATAGTCTGGCGAGGACAAGCTCCGAGAATCTTGTAGCGGCATGGATCTGGAATGTGAGGGGTTTCATGTCCTCGTACAATCTGGACTGGAGAAAGGTGGCTGAGTTCGGGTGTTCCTCCGCTTTGATGAGGATCTGGTCCAGAGCCGTGAGGGCGAGCTTGGCCTCCACGATGGTGGCATCGTACAGAGTAAACACCATGATGAGAGAAAGTACTTGAGTTTGAAAGATTGAAGTATAGAGACGAGGAGCTTTTGGCAGCTTGACGAGGAGGGGCCAGGTAAGACAATTGATCCACTACGGCTTGCACTAATATCTCGCTCCATGTCATCCAAGTTCCACGGCGGCAAAACATTAGTCCGAGACATGCTTGAGCCGACGAGTGTTAATTGACTACGTGGATTGCATTCCCCATTATTAGGGCAAGATGAGGCCAATACGATTTGGACAATTGGTCATGCGGATCCATCCATTGTTTGTAGCATTTTCGCACGGAGCAATTGCAATATCACAACATAACCCTGCTAGTCATGGATGAACAGGAATAGTACTAGTCTAATCACTCATTGCAATGTGAAATAGTAAAGGGCATGGTTAAGCGTTCGATGCTGGTCGATACTGACTATTCAGATGCCAATCAAAACCACAAAGGGTTATGTGGCCGACAGATTGAGAAAGAAGGCCAGGACCCGGTTATCCGGAACTCAGGATTCCTTTGGGTCGAACGCGCTTGATATCCTACCGGAGACACACTCCTTGCAGCATGCTATACGTGATCTCCGCCTGAAATTTATTGTTCTTTTTTCGCGAAACCCGGGCATTACAGGGCAATTGCAGCTTCATACGTCATAAAAAAAGCAGTGAGGCACTGCTTGGCACGAACCATGGCTGTGCTGGATGTGGGGCGGTTGCTGTGGCTGCGGAAACCACCGATGTCGCGAATGACAGGGATTCTTGGAAGCCAGCGCGTCGGCCCATCGGCGCTTACTCCCGTCCCCGTCATCGCCGCGTCTTTGGAACCGGCAACGCAGTCGAGTATGGTTTGAGGCTTAATACAGCCGTACGTTGATGATAGTGGGCTTGGCGTTATTATTAGCAAATCATATTCCGGAATTCATCGACAGTTGAGACAAGGAGGTCGTCGTCATGCCCAACACTGGAAAGCCAAGCCCGAGTTGCCATCTCTGTCGGCAGAGGCGCGTAAAGGTCAGTCGCATGGATACGGGCGACAGAATACGCGATTCACTGACTCACATTAGTGCGATTTGACCAGGCCCTCTTGCCATAGATGCGCCACGTATGGAGTGCCGTGTCCAGGGTACCGAGATCAGCAAGATCTCATCTTTCACCACACTGATCCCCGTACCCTGCATTCACAATCTTCATTTGGCTCAATGTCAGCATCTTCTTTTTCAACCGAGCCTGTTTCTACCGCTAGAAAATCGTCACCATCTTCACAGTTCCCATCCAGGGTTAGTAAAGGCCAGAATCGCCCGCCTTCCCTTAGCTTGACGAGTATCAAGGAACATTGGACAACACACTCTATCCCGCTAGTTCTAGAATGGTCTCCTTCGATGCGATTTCTGCATGTTCTACTAGAAACGGTACCCAAAAACCACCCTCTTACACTCGCTAGCCATGTATTTGCGCGAACATACATGGTAAATCGCTACCACGCCCCAAAGGACCAGGGAGAAATAGCCACGTACTTGGGAAAGGCTATACAAGCAACATCGATGGCTATTACAGATCCAAACAGACGCAAAGAAGATGCGACAATTGCGGCGGTATGGCTATTGGGAAACTATGAGGTTGGCTTCCACTTGTGACCCAGCCAAATGGCGCTAACAGGCTAGCAGGTGCTCATTGGTGCTGCTGAAAAGCGAGGGCCAGGTTCGAGCGCGTGGCAAGCTCATCTTCAAGGGCTACTCAGCCTTCTTAGAATTAGAGGACCTCGCGGTCTAGCCAATCCCTCTGCGCGTCAGATATTCTGGCCAATATTTGGCATCGTGGTACGATTGCAACTACACTCTGATGGATAGGGGCTCACTTCAGACACAGCAAAAGCAATACCTTTTGGCAAACCTCCCATGTCCAGAAGTGACAATGGAGTGGCTCGCAGCGATTCAACCGAGCCTGCACCCCGAAGAGGAGCTGTTCTTTAACACGGCAAAGTACATTAATGCAGCGTGTTGGCTGTTTTCGCAGGTAATGCCATTGGTGATCAATGCTAGATTTGTCGAGGCCTGCGAAAGATACCCCGACCTGGTGCGTAGATTCGACGAGACGGAGATGGAAATGCTGGCTTGGGTAATCTCTCTGTCGCCAGATCAAATCGAGCGAAACATAACGCGCCAGCATTCCTGGAACACTTGGAGGACTTGCCGCATAAAATTAAATTACCAAATCTTCTTGCTTTCCAGCTTGGTCGAGCACGCGCCAAACTCTCCATTTTGGCCCGATCCGTTAAAACAACGTCGCGCCACGTGTCTAGATGTTATCGCATCTATGGCGCGAGACATTATCGAGGGATTGCCTGTGTCGCTGGGAGGCCGCTCGCCAGATTACAAACCGGATTCGTCAACAACTGGAATAGATGCCTTTAGGCTGGTGTGGCCTCTGACCAACATATACATGATACCGTTGGTTCCAGTGAAATACCGGCACATGGCCAAGAAGGCACTTGGGAAGCTTGGTGAGGAGATGGGGGTGATGCAAGCTTTGAGCCGATACCCGGTCGGCAAAAGGTTTCCAAAGGAAGCAATGGCTGATATTATTGTCGACACGACGGTGGGAACAGACGGCTTTCTACCTAGTATTTGTTCTCAATAAAAGAGAGCGTGATTTAATTGACTTGTTTGACTCACACTTGGAGTGCACGCCTATCTTGTCTCGGCATATGGGACGGACCATCGGTTAGTTGGCCGAGTTACATTTCACGATCCTTCAGGTTTAACGAATACAACTCTAGAAAAAAACCGGTAAGCCAGGCTGCCTCTGGTGATGTCAAGGATGGGGATCCCGAACGAGTGAGAGTCCAAAATGCGATCCTTGCCAATATTTTCCACACACGTCGGCAGTCAGCAAAGGCCGATGTGTGGGTCAGCCTTACAAGAATGCCGCTTTTCCGCATTGAGAAGCCCATTCGACGCCAAATTTCGCTAGACAGCCAATCGGACCCCTGCTTAGCGCGAGTGAGAGGGGTAAGAACGTGCGGTTTCAGAAGGCCATGCGAGCTGAAATGGCACTGCTGATGGATCTGCTGCTGCGCCCACTAAAGTGCCAACCTGATGCATGCTGTTCAAGGCGAAAAACCCGCGATGGCGAACCTGCCACTTGCTGGCCATGAGCCATCGCAAAGATATAAGTATGTCGCCAAGCGCTCACAACTATCTGTTGAACCATCAGCATTCATTCAACAAACTGCAACAACAGCATCTTAACAGCAAAGCGATTGCGAAAACTGAAAATGGACATTCGAGCCCTTTTTAAAGACGACTCTGATTCGGACAAGCATGTCTGCCATACACAATCCCTAGAGGAAGGCGCGTTGCCTAAAACAATCGTGGCTACAATTGGCTAACCAACCTTAGATGCCACATCACCGTTTATCGGATCGATGTCATTTTACACGTTCAACAGAATTCTCTCTGGAAGTTGTGCAGCCTTTTCTTGTGCTGTCATCTTTGTCCTTATGTTTCTCCACGCCACGCACTTGAGCAAGAGCAACGAGCAGATCAAGTGCGTACCAATTTTTATGTTGTCGAATTGGGAACTAACATTTTCAGGATCCTTCGGATTTCCTTGATCATTCCCTTCTGGTCAATAATCTCGTTTCTAAACGTCTGCTTCCCTAAGGCTGAAGTCTACCTCACTCCCTGGTTGGAGTTTGTGCAAGCCATGTGCATGGGTTCATTCTTCCTGCTACTTTGCGAGTTTGTTTCGCCCAGTCGCCAGCACAGAGACGTCTTCTTTGCAGCGCTCGAGGTTAAGAATAAGAAGTCTTCGTCCAACAAACAAAGCGGACTTCAGTGGTACCAGGTGAGTCATCCTCTCAATTCCAGAGTTACTTTACCAACAATTATTTTAGCGCATGTGGTTTTTGATCTTTCAATATCCTGTCATCTCCCTTCTGGTTGCAATCTTGACAGATATTACGGAGGCTGCAGACGTTTATTGCCAATTCGAAACCAGCCCGCACTTTGCTAAACTTTGGGTGAGGATCCCCCTTCTGGTGATTGAAGTTACAGCTACTGACAAGTAAAAGTTGAATCTGGTTGGCAAAATATCTCTTGCTGTGGCTGTTGTGGCTGTCTTGAAGTTCTTCTCGCAACTCAAGAGCGATCTTGCTAACCACAAGCCCATGGCTAAATTTCTCGCATTCAAGCTGGTCGTGTTTTTGACCTTGGTCGAGAGCGTAAGGCAAAATGGAAGCAAATCAAGATAGAAAACTTGCTAACGGAAGAATAGATCATCTTTTGGATCCTGGAAGACGTCGATGTCATGAAACCCACATCAACTCTGACCTGGGCCGATCTCCACATCGGCATCCCATCCCTTCTCATTTGCGTCGAAATGGTCCCGCTGTCAATATTTTTCCACTATGCATACACCTGCCAGCCTTACTTTCTCGGTAGTCGACATCTTCAACGCCCTCTCGCCGGAGATGTGGAGACTTATGTGCCCCAGAGCTACCAAGGTGGACCTCTCGGGTTTTCTGCATTCCTGGAGATGTGGAACCCAAAAGAAATCGTGGAAGCAATTGTGTTTGGAATCAAGATGCAATCGGAGAGCAGAAAGCGACGGGGTGACCAGGGCCGGGCAGCTGGAGGAGCATATGAGCCCGTTAGTGCGCAGTATGGAATGTAAGACACTTCAGGTTTGAACATGGCCACAAACAACGGATTGGTTTGAGTAAAAATATTCGGAGTAGGGTCAGATATTTTGGGTAATGCATTGGACGTTTCATTTAGTTAGTAGACATTCACATCAGTAAATATAAAAGTCAATGTTCAGCGCATAACTAAAACCACGAGGAAATGGTTTCAATATAGCTTATAGAGTCGCTCCTTGATTCCACTCATGTTTCCCTCATTCGGCCGGTCCTAAATTAGATAACTCAAAGTTATACTTTAGTTAATAAACTTGTATAATTCCGTGTTGATCTTTCGGCCCGAACCTTGAACACGGCGCGATTTGTTACGATTCACGGATAGATGGAGTTTGATGACATAACCAGCTTGGTTGGTCGGAAACCTTGAATACCTGCAACACCATTCCAGCTGGGTCGATGATCTTTATTTTTTACCTTCTGTGTAGACTTGCTGGGTTCAGTGCGGTGTTATGTTAAGTTACATGCATGCCTGGGATTTCATTGACCTTGTTGCATCTTGCGAAGGGTGTTGTTTTCCTTTGTGATGTTTGTGACAACAGAGCTAACCACCCCTTTTTATTACCACTTATTCCTCATTGGTAGCTAAAAATGTTCATGCGAAACTCTTCAACTCCACAAGTCGGACATTGATGCTAAAGCTTGAGTATTAGCAGGTTAGGAGTTGGAGCCTGTAGCAGTTTGAGTTTTACACGTGGTAACTCCACTTCTCGGTTGCAAGGCAGCCGGAAATAGTCAAAGTTTGTGGAAAGTGCCAAGCACTTGCGCCACAATACAGTCAATCCTGTAAGAGCGGCAAAATGAGTACGTTTGCACAGCAACTTACGGCACAGCAAAGTGTTGGATTGGCTAATGGCTGCCATGTCATAGTTGTACAGCGCCAAGGGTCCCGTTAGGAAATGATAACAACTGTACATAAAACTAACAACAGAGGGCATGAGACTAAATCATATTGCTATGATTTTATCCTTGCCATAAGAATTAAAAGCAGGCAAAGTTTATATCAATTTGAAGGGCATCATTTCTTCGTTCTTATTAAACAGAACTCAAATAACTTCAAGATAATATGTCGTTTAGTATTCTTGGTTGGAGGCGGATGAGGGACCAACTTGCGCACGTCTGTGCTTTGGTACCTTCGTATGGTCCATGTTTGAAGAACAAACTGATGTCACAGTCAGGTTTGCTGCCTTCATGAAAGCTGTGGCCTTGACTCCACGTCTGATTCATACAACATTTCTAAGCCTCCCGAATCCACATGGCTGCTATAGCTAAATTTCTTAAGCTCCAAAAGTCTAAGTTTGAGTGGGTTGCTTTTTAAAAGACTAAAGAATGTGTGTCATGTTTCTTGGCTCGGCCCACAATGGCTGCGTGCCTCGATATGCCAGTTTAATTAGCGGAGGTATTGGTGGAATGAGGGAACAAGCAAAACAAGGACCTTTAACTTGATGCGTACAATATTGAAAATGATCGACCTGTTTAGGTAATTACTTTCAAGATCTGGATTGGTTCCTATCTCTTTGTGTGGCAAGCCTCTAGTCAGGTATCACACAAAGCACGTCACCAACCAACAAGGCCCAAATTTTAGTAGAGACTTTTCTTTTTTTAGTAAAGTTGTAAAGTATTCTTGACAATGCGAATTATTTGGCGTGCATGAGAGTATGTGATGTATTTCTAGTGAAAAGAATTAAGAATAATAAGCGGTCGGCTCAACCGGGTGATCCAGGAACCAAGCCACAGAGGTAAACTATGTAACCCTTTTTTTTTTTTTGCTGAAGCAACTAGGGCAAGCTACGTGAGTGGAGGTTTACCACGCCTGAAAGGATTGTAAACCACAAGATTTTCAAAGCATCCATTCTAGTTAAACTTTAGGTCTAATGAGCTGGATAAAACAAAATTCTTCACGTGGAATTTAATAAACTTAGCTCTTGGTGGAATTATAATGTCTATCGAACTATCGCTCAGATTCTGGGCTGCATTGATCAAAGAATTAGCATTAGGCATGTATCTCGCCCATCTTTCCGTCAGCGGCGCTCGAAGGTACCTGCATATGACGCTTCTATTTGCGGTGCGCTTTGGTCGCCAGATTTTAGACTACTTTTGAAGATTTAGCTATTCAATAGACTCATTCACGTATAAAAGGCTGATATCCTCACATAAATGGTATGTAAAAACGAAACGAGATTGATCTTTGAGAAAAATCCTCACTTCATTGAAAGTCAACCAACCGAAATCGAAATAAAAATGACTTCTCAAATCTCTTCCACGGCTCCATGGAAGAATCAGGTCTGCCAAAGAATTGAACTTCTAAAGTTCTGCATCGCAACCAGTAACGAGGGGCTCCTACATGCTCTCATGGCACGAGACCTTGCAGACCCTCAACACGTGGGAGTATCGATGACAGCCAAAGGAGTTCATCAAAAGGATGGGCCAACCCTACAGCAAAAGCTCGTCGCCATGGGGAATAAGCACATCGACAACCTAGACGATGCATTTTATGATGTTATCGAGAAACTTAAACAACTCGAAAAAAGCAGCAGCGATGAGTTTGAAAAGAAAACGAAGGAACTCAAGGATTATATGAATCAAAAGCTCAACAATGAACTAGACACCTTGAAGGCCGAGGGGACCAAACTTATCGAAGCCGAACCCCAGGAAAGCCGTACCATTTTGATAGATACCTTGAGGGGTATTGGTTCAGCCTTTGGAACATTTGCCTTGGGGCAATCGCGAGCGCTCCGAGAGATCGATGATGCTCACAACACGCCGTCCTATCAGACCTCGATCCAAAGAGCGAAAACGGCGAACGAGCGCGCGGCCGAACAAACAGCGAAGTTGATCCGTACCTTGGCGGGAATGGAGAATCCTACCAATGAGCAGCAGCTGGCTGATATTGCTCTCAAACATGTTGACAAAACTGAGCAAGGATTCAAGGAGGAGTTGAACAAGTTTACTCAAAACCTGGAACAGGGAGGCAAGGAAAAGTTCAACGACCACCTTGTGGAGTTTTATCACAGCTTTAAAGAGACGGCCACCTTATCAAATGCGATAGCAATGGATCGTGGAAAGGACGCGGTCAATTTGCTTCCAGAGCAAATTCGCGACGATGGCGCGTATGCCTTCATCGACATGATGTCAGTCGGCTTGAACTTCTCCTTCTTTCAGGCATACCTGATCGAGAATATAGCCAATGCCGGCTTCGACGGCCGCAAAGCTGCAGCTGAGGAGGCACTGGCGAAGAATGAGACCAAAGCGAAAGAGTCCAAAGAGGCAATCCAAGAGCTGGTGGGAAAGAAGGAAGATGCTAATAACGCGGATTACCTTACCGTCAGGATGGGCGATAAAGACTGGGAGATTTCTTCACTGTAGTCTTTTTTTTCTTTTCCTTTCTTCTTTTTCTTTTCTCTTTGAAGACGCAAGTCCTTCACCAATGACTAGTCAATTGGCCACGAGTTGTGATTCTGGACAGGAGTGGGTTCAGCTTATCCAAGCACGTAGAAAAGTTTTTAAAATAACAAAATTGAATAAAAAAGGAATCGTGAGCACTGAAGCGCTCGCTCCTATACACAATCATACTAGGATGAAGTGACGCCTTGCTAAGATCGATGAGGCTTTACCTTCCGTCCGTCTTATCCAGGTCCACCCAGAGCTCAGTGAGCAAACCGAAAGTCTAGCCTTTTGTTTCCTTCATCCTTTGTTGTGCGCAGATAGTGATCTTTTTCTTCGGGGCCCATTGCGTCCCAAATGCGCGCGCGTGAGCGATTTCTCTGGAGGTAGTAGCATTTGACAAAGATCGTCATGACCACATTCCAACCAACAATCGCTAGTAGAACCTTGTTTCCCCGTCGGTAGTACGGTTTGTCGTCATCGCGGTAGATCTAGTATTGGAATTGTTAGACAAAGTGGCGATGTATGGTGGTTAAAGCGTTGCATCGAGCTCATTATGCTTACGTTTGAAGAAATTACAGAGCTTGCTTGACAAATCATGTTGTACACGGCGCTGCCCACGGTCCTCGTGCGCACCGAACCAGCATTTCGGGAGGTTAGACTGACTAAAATGGCATGTTTAATTCGGCATTCACGTTTTGGAGCATTGAATAAATGAAACTTACCATTGATCGAATGGATGTACGGAAATCCGATGAGCAAAATGGTAACCGCATACCAACTCCAGGAGCTAGCCGAAGATGGCAGTAATTCCAATGCTAGAAGCAGAGGCAAACACCAAACGGAATAAAACAAAACAACCGCCATGCGATTGTTAATCCTTTCCGAGTACCAAGACCAAAAGACAAGCTGAGCCAGAAATATGACATAGGCCGGAATTGTCAAGAGATTTGTCTCGAATGTATCGAAGCCAAGCGCCTTTAGGTTCAGTGTTAGGTATGCCGAAACCGGGTTCGTGGGAATTAGCATGGTCCAGCTGATTGCATACAGAGGCCAAAGATCATAATCTGTCAGCGCATCCCACAAAAGCTTCAGCGTTAAACCCTGACGATTGTGCATGCCGCCCTAAATAGCCATTAGCCTCATCAAGAATTCATGTGAAGATGTTCCACATATCGTACCTTGCCTGGATCATCACGTAGTACTCGGTTGACCATGATGACCTCTTCTCTTTCTGTGAACCACCCATCCTTGCCTCGAAACCAACTGGCAGTTTGTGTCGGACTTGGTGGAAGATAGAACCAGGACAACACGCCGATAATTGCTGTTAGGGCTCCTTCAAGAGCGAAAAGCCAGCGCCAGCCTTCCCATCCTCCAATATTATGCATATGCAAGATCCCGTAGGCCATGAATGCGGCTAGAATAAAGGTAAAGTGTGATGAGCAGTAAAAGTAAGCCATTCGCATCGGTAGCTCTTTGTTTGTGTAAAAGTAGGAGAGGTAGAGAATAGCATCGGGAATAAACCCGCCCTCTACCAGTCCCAGCAAGGCACGGGTGGCATAAAAGCTCTTCTTGCCAACGATCAGTGCTTGGCAAATGCCAATGATGCTCCAGGTAACCATTTGAATAGGAATCCAGACATCGGGACCCAGTTTCTTGGAAATCATCTGTGATGGTACTTCTGCAGAAAGAAAGCAGAGGTAGAATATCATCATTCCATAGTTGTAATGATTTGTTGTCAGACCGAGATCGTCCAGCATACCACCGCTCAGTGCCTGGGAAATATTGCCTCGATCGAGTTGCAGAGCGAAAAACATGAAACAGACCCATGAGCAGATTCTGTAGTCAAGCTAAAATGATACAGTTAGCAAGGTTTCAATGGGAGCTTTTAAAATGCCAATGTACTCACCCTTCGGACTAGTTTCCTTTCTTCCTTTTCCGTCCACTCGGCATTCGGGTCATATCTGTGTCTTCCTTCGTATTCGGGAATAGGCTCGTAAAGCTCTGCAGAAGCACCGACTGCAAAGGTATCGCCGTCGCCGTACAACTTTTGCTTTAAAGGTGAGTTGGCCGGTGCATTGGTAGCCACCTTTGGGTTGACAGAAATGTCAGAAACCGACTTGTCTGACATGTTGACTGGTGCAAGGATGACTGGTCAAAAAGGTGACTCGGCTATCCAATCGCCAATCTGAGCGACAATTCAACTTGATATTTATTTTCTACATTTTAATTCGCGATAACGAAAGAAAATGATGCAATTCTAGTTTATTACTGCAAATGTTATCCCGTTCACTCGGGTCTACCAGGTTTGTTTCGCGTTTGCTGCGTGGAACATGATGCAATTGTTGCTGTCTAAACAGATTTCGTACCATTACCAAACTTTATCCAACTTTATTGGGTGAATATGGCGTAATATTGGAGCGTTGTATTTGATCTGTCGGCGAACTGTGGTTAAAATAACATCTCCGCATCTCCGAGGAAGTCTTTGAACCGCCTCCAGTATATTTTGCGGGTCCACCCACAAACTGGCTGAGCTAGATCTCACTTAGAGAGAGCCCAAACTTCTTGTGTACGTGTCAAATTTACCCCCAAACATAAATCCTTTCAAAACATCGCGACCTTAATTGTAGTGAAATAGTTCCACACGACAGGCATCGAGTCTGGCAGAAGATTCCCAACCATCCACCTCTTAGTCAGTTGTACCAACAGTTGCATCAGATTTGGCTCGAGATTTCAGACTGTGTTGGATCCACATCCTTGGCCAAAATCCTTTGCGTAACATTGCCGCTACCAGGCATGCCACCATGCTTGGGACATGTCGGACAGAGAGCACGTGGCAGGTACGGCTAAATGACAGGGCTGGGGAGTATGTGCGATCGATTAAATTTGATTTAAAGATGCCGCTTCGTAGCCTGTGTTAGGTCTAGTCAGTTCCCTTCGGTTCTCCTGGGTATCGTACCCGTGGATGTCTTAAGCATAAAATTTTGGTCTGGCAAAAAATAGTGGGGATTCCAAGACACAATCGTCTGATACAATTCGGGTCGTCGCCTAAGTATCAGCAGTAACTGGAAACAATGAGCTTGAAAGTTGGAAGTGGTATGAGAAAGTATCGGGGGTTCTTTTTAATCACGAGAAATAAAACTCACAATTGAATCACTGTGCCAAGAGTGGGAAGAATCACAGTGTCCGCATTCCCATTGTTTTTGACTTTGCAAGAATAGCAGCCTGTGCCCTGCTCAAGGAACAAGCTACCCTTGTCAATGGAGGATAAATTAAATGAAATTTGCAATATTCATGGTCATTTTCATGGGCATGTTGGCGGAGAAATAGTTAACTATGATTGAGTTTAATTCACATCCGGCAGCTTGCATCAATGAACGAGTAGGTGGTACAGACACTCAAACTGACCTGCAATGCTTTTATTATGTGGCCATAGTAAGCTTCTTTACTTTTAATATCACGGTATACAATAGAACTGCGGGTGCATGCGCAGCAAATTAAGTGGTTGAGGCAGTATCATATAGGGTAAGTCAAATACTTGAATAATGACGAGTGTGGTAGTTAGACAGACGCTTCCAAAAAGGAATATGATATGACTTACCTTGGCGAATCATCCGTATCTCACAAATTGGGCAAGCCTTGAAAATATTCTAAGAGATGTTATTTCAGAGCCAAGAACCCGAAAGTATGTGCGAGCTTAAACAATCTGCAGCATCTACATCTACAGGATACCCACTCAAGCAGCTAATCATAGACTACACGCATACCTAAGACTACACCTTAATTCTTTAAAGTCATGATTGAAAAGCTTAACATGTGACACAACAACTATGGTGAAAAAGCTAGAATGCCCCTTTGCATCGGAAGCCGGGCCGAATGGCACGTATTGAATGGACCAATTTCATGGCCAAGTCGTAAAATATCTCTTTCATCTGTTCTCATGGTGAAAGTGATAAAGGCAACCGAAATTTACTCTCATAGAACCTGCAGACTATCTTATTTTTACTTAATTTATATGGCTTTTGGTCTTGGGATCAGTGGATTATCGTCCCGGTAAGCCGCTACTGAATCGGACATGTTCCCGAAGTGGGTCAGTCTAATTGACAGGGTGTTCGTCGATCTGAGCCAATCCTGGTGGATAAATGAAATAGTGTGGGGATTTGTGAGAATGCTGAGAACTCGATCAACAATTAAACTGTTAGTGGTGTACTAAAAAAAATGTTGACCACCGTTTACCAACTAATATAATTTGTCGTGTGTCTGCTCGGTACCGAGTTGTCAAGATATGGCGAGTCTGTGTTGCCGTTGACAAAAGACTTTCATTCAACCCAGCCTCCCAGCTCTCGACACGCTAATGATGCCTCCAATACACATGCCCTCACGTGACATATTCCATGTCGGGTACCGGGGAATAGCCAAAATGAAGAAATGTTACCTCGGCGTGACTCATGCGGGAAAGAAATGAATGACGCAGAGAAAAGTCGCTGCAAGTTCACGCTCATCAATTCAAATCCATCGCCATCTTTTTGCATGCTTCAACGTTCTTCAACGATAAAAAACCTGAATTTGCTCTACAACACAATCTTCATCGTCAACATGGCTGCCGACGCAGCACCAAACACCTCTGCCAATCAACACGAAGTTATGCCAGTGTCCTCTCCTTTGGAACCTCCCCAAGGGAACACTATCACTGAGAGTCTTGAAGTTGAAAGCCCTCAAGTTCGCACAAAACTGCGTCTGTACTCCATATTGTTGGCGCTCTATGTAAATTGCCCCAAACCTTTTCAGTGCGTGCAGCCTGGCTGATAAATAACCTCTAGCTGGCCTTATTTGTATCCGCCCTGGATCAAACAATTGTAGCAATATCAATTCCTACGATTTCCTCAGAGCTGCGTTCTGCTATTGGCTATGTCTGGATCGGTGGTGCGTATCTTCTCGCTGCCGCCGCTACAGGCCCAATCTGGGCGAAATGCAGCGACATCTGGGGCCGTAAGCTTGTGCTCCTCATCGCGGTCGCTCTTTTCGCAGTCGCTAGCATCATCGCAGCATTGAGTATCAACATGCCAATGCTGATTGCAGGTCGGGCAATACAAGGCGCCGGTAGCGGTGGTCTCGTGCAACTTGTCGGCATCACAATCTCAGATCTGTTCAGTGTGCGAGAGCGATCTATGTACATGGGATTTGTGGGGTTTGTGTGGGCGTTGGCTGGTTCCGCCGGACCTCTCATTGGCGGTGCTTTTACCGAGTTTGTAAGTTGGCGTTGGTGTTTCTGGATCAACCTTCCTATCTGCGCCTTGACATTTGGCCTGTTGGTTGTGTTTTTGGATGTGCACAATCCACGCACAAAACTGGTCGATGGTGTCAAGGCCATCGATTGGATCGGGACTGTTGCTATCCTGGCCGTTACACTTCTGCTCCTCGTTGGACTGGACCTTGGAGGCGCAATTTTCCCCTGGAGCAGTCCCAAGGTCATATGTCTGCTGGTATTCGGGACGCTCACCATCGGGTTCTTCATTTTTACCGAGCACCGTCTGGCTAAATACCCGTTGGTTCCACTGGGTATCTTTAGAGACCGGTCTAACAATGCGACATTTGTTGTTGCATTTTCTCACGCCATGGTTCTGATAGGCATGGAATATTACCTGCCACTATTCTTCCAAAGCGTAAAGCAAACTTCACCGATTAGAAGCGGTGTTCTGATGCTCCCGCTCATTGTAACGCAAGCCGTGGTTGAAATCTTGGCAGGCTTCGTGATCAATCGCACAGGCCGCTACATGGAATCTATCTGGCTCGGTGGCGTGCTCATGACGCTTGGATCAGGACTTTATATCATTTTCGACACTGACACGTCCGTACCGGTGTTGGTGGTGCTAGAAATCATTGGTGGTTTGGGCCCTGCCCTTTTGTTCCAAGGACCTATGGTTGCTATCCAGAACAGTGTTAGCCAAAGCGATACTGCGGCAGCCACGGCATCAATGGGTTTCATCCGTAGTGTCGCAATGTCTCTTTCGGTAGTAGTTGGTGGTGTGGTATTCCAGAACAGCATGGATGCTCGGAAATCTGCCTTTGTTGCCGCGGGGCTTGACGACTCTATCCGTGAAGCTCTGTCGGGAAGCCAAGCTGCGGCGAACGTCGGAATCGCTGCCTCCATTGAAGATCATGCGCAGCGCGAAGTGGTCCTCAAGGCTTTTGCCTGGAGCACGAGAAACATGTTTATCATGTACACATGCTTGGCAGTGGTTGCGATGATAGCCAGCGTATTTATCAAGCATCGTGATTTGAAGACGGAACATACGGAGACGGTAACTGGAATACAGCAGCTGACTAAGAGAGATAAACCTGCACAGTAAATAGGCAGTATTTATAGCTCGCACGACAATAATTGATCTTGTATGACAATGATTCTGCTCGTTCTGAGTGAGTATATGCCCCGAAAACAATAATAATCAGCTAGATAATTAGTTCTTGCCTGATATGAAGCTCCTTATTCATTCACTTTCGGGGCCGCCATGCTTTTCTCATCAATGAATGCTTTTTATACTGTCTAGCCCAGAATTTGTATTTCTTTTCATGATCTTCCTAGTACCGCCTTCATCACTTTCATCAACCTGCTCTCGCAGTCATCCAGCATATCTACAGAGCGCCAGCATACAAATCTGTCAGGCCTCACCAATACACAGCCAGCCTCCTCAACTTCACGTTTCCTCTCCCAGTCACGATAAACATCCTCATAGTCCTGTGCCCAGCCAATTGAATAAGCGGGGATTTTGAGGCCCAGTTCATTGCCCACATTTTTGGCGGCTTCTTTCCACTTACCACCGCCGATTCCAGTCAGCAGACAAAAGAAACCATGGCCAGCAAGGTCAATAGTACTAATGTGACTCTCTTTTGGCAGGCGGTTGTTCAACCAAGCATGCGGTAACCGAGAGCCAGGCCATGTACTGGCACGATGGTGTAGGACAGGATCATCTGGCCATTCGGGTGCCTCCTGAGACTTTTCATCGTCAAGAAATACTGCTTGGCTGGTGTACCGATGATTCATTTCAATCCCAATGGCATGAAACTCACGACTAGTACCCTCGATGGCTTTGAACAGGCGCTCTCGCCTAGCTCGTGCAGCAGGTGTTGCATCAGAAAGGCGCTCAAAACTCTCCGTGCGCCGACTCTCAGTTTCTTCCAGGAATCCAAGTTCCTTCCATACGGGCTGGTGATCTCTGATACCTTGATTCGCACGCGTCACTACGCCATGGCCAACAGGTTGTCTCTCGGGGCTGTAAGTGTTGAGAAGTAAGGGTGCAGCTAACCCGTTCTCAACCAGCTTTACCTTCCAAGCCAGATTGTATGCATCCTGAACGCAAGTGTTTGAGCCAAGGCCATTAAACGGCGGGTGCCTCGAGGAAAATTAGCGTCCAGCCTTGATATTTTTATAAGCAATTTGTACATACCGATGGACGGCATCTCCCAGACAAAAGATATTCCCTCTGGAGTAGCTTTCAGCCACAACGTCGTTGATGTACCACTTGGATACATCCAAAATATCGATGGGAAGATCGTCTCTCCCGACAATATCTCGGCAACGCTGCAGCAATTGTTCATGCGATGGCATCTCAAATGCATCGGGATCCTTTGGGAATAGGATAAACATCCACCTAGAGAAAGGTTAAAATATCCGCTCGAGTGTTTTAACATGGGCACGGCGATTATACGTACTCGTTCCATGGCTTGACCATTCTTATCAAGCCGCTCCAACCAAACTTAGGGTAAGGCTTGTCAGGTTGAAAAACCCAGTGTAGATTTCCTTTTCGGGCTCCGATATAGTCGCCGAGGTCTACCTTGACCAATACATTCAAGGCAACTCCCTGGCCCGGTCGTTTGATTAGCGGGATCTTGAGCTGTCGAAAAACTGTGCTTCTTGCTCCATCACATCCAAAAAGATATCTGGATTTGACAACAAAGCTCGCCTTGGTTAAATCATCGATCATGTAACTAGTGATCGTTCCATCGGCATTTTCTTCAAAATGTTGAAACGTAGTAGAGAAGCGAACACTCCATCCGTCTTCCATGGCTCTCTGATTAATGATCGGCTCAAATTGAGTTTGAGGGAGATCTATGTGCTGGCTGGGCGTAGCATCCTCGTATTCACCCTTCCTTTTAGGATCATTTCCCCAGGAATAGATTCTTGCGTATTCCTCGCCCGTCATGTCGTGACACCATCGCGTGTGAAGCATACTGTCACCTGATGTGCCAGCTTTCATGCAGGCATTTTCCAGGCCAATATCACGAAGGCATTCCAGAGCAGCAGGGTTGACGATGTGGGCTCTTGGTGTCTGGGACATTGTCGACGCAGAGCTGACCATGATACCTTTGAGACTATAGGGAGGGTGAGATAAAAAGCAGGCGAGTGATGCCCCCGCTGGACCTGTGCCCACAATCAGGACTGGAGTTTCGATCGGCTGGGGCGAATTGGTTTCCATGTTGATAGTGGAAAAGAAATTCAAATACGAGGGACAAGTGGTAGTTGCTGATTCTGATGAAGATAAGAGAGCGTTCAAGAAAATTCAAGATGTACATCTACAATATATACAATAGTAAAATGAGTTCATGCAGGGGAAAGCTGTCATGGCCGTGGCTAGTACTTACCCCACACGTCGGCAAAGCTGTCACTCCTTAGTCGTTCCGCTCCCACACCGCCCCTCAGTGGGGCTTAGAACAAGTTCTTTATCATTCCCCCACAGCCTTTAGTCATGATTACATAGCTGAAAGCGTTCGCTTAGATAAATGAAGACTAAATGTTACTAAATGTTGGAAATCAGAGCCTCCGTCTCTCCTTATAATTTCGGGGGTGCCGACTTTTGTGTTTGAACTCCAAACAACAAAAAAATACGTGATTTTGTGCTTATTTTATATTATTCATCAGTGGCATGCTTCCTTTATGCTAAGACAGCTCCAGTGTGGTGCTCCTTTGAAAAGAACACGCTCTCGGCGGTTCTCCTAATAAAGCCGAGACATACATGACCGAAAGGGATTAAGATTTCCGTCGCTTAAATAAATTCAAAATAATAGGTCAAGCTTTTTCAGGAAGATTGCCAATGTACTAAGACGATCGTGCAAATGACGAGAGAGTAGGTTACCCAAGCCCATCCACTGTATAAACATTGTGAACTCACGAAAAAATAAAACAGTGCAGTCGTGAGTTCAAATTGGGTTGCTGTAAAACTAAATCAATTGATAAAGTGCCAAATTATCGAGCATATTTTGGGGAGTGGATCTCATTTACCCAGCAGATAATACGATCAAAGGTACCTCTACAACGCTCCGGCAGGCTGAATGCTAGTTGTGTTGAAGCCAGATGCATATCCGAAAATGTATACATTAGCAACGTCACACAAGATGGACTCGATATTTTATCACCAACACTAACGTGATGAGTGTAATTGCCGGTTGGGGGAATGTCCCGATTTGAGCCCGCACAAATGGTATCTCTGTCATCCAACAGGACTGGAGTGGCTGTTCCAGGGACGGCTGCAATTTGACATGTTCCTTTAGTAATGAAGCATCCCCTTTCGTTAAGCGGTACATGAGATATAAATCATTTCTTAGCTCCGGTGGTACAAATGCGGATCTTTTGTCTGTCGATTTTGGCACCATCGACAGGTTGCCCAGGTCGGAAGGAGCCAACTAGGCCTCCTGAAATGACACAGGGACCAACAAGGGCAGAAACACTACCACAATTAATACTGTAGCCAATGGCATCACCTTGAACGCCTGCTTGTGCGAACGTAAAATTTACATCAACATTTTCCCAAGTAGAAGGTGCGAGAATGGTAATCTTTGAAGTAACTGCTTCGGGCCCGCTCATCCCATCAATCGCTTCCAGAGAGCATCACGGCTTGACTTCACGGAGGGCTATCTTCTTCTTTGAAGGATAGAGATTTGTTCGATCCAACACGCGTGTAAACTGTGGGAACTCGAATCTACTCGTCATAAAAGATGATGGAAATAATCTGACTCTGGAAGAAAATTGGAGGCAAAATCTTCTTGGGGGGTTAGGGTTGTATAGACAAATCATGCTTCCCCACATTACCTAACGATGCACAATGGATACACCTGCGTAAAGTTCTCAACCCAAGCCGTGTTAGCATCGGAGTGACAAATCAAAACCTCCCACAAATACACAAAAATAAACAAAGCAAAACACACCAAACAAGTGGCCAGATGGCATACCAGCGACAGCACAACTCGAATAGATACTGCTTGTCAAGGTCCTGCGAAACAGTGTCATCACTTTGTCCCACACCCCCACAAACTCCCCCACATCGTCCCCAAGTTCCCTCCATAAATTTCTTTCCTTTTTGGAATCGAAACACAAGGAGCTTTTCCACCACAGTCGCAAACGATGATCTCAAGATCTCTGTGAAATGGCTGGTTGATCATTACAGCTAATTAATGTGGAGAATAGTGTCGTAGGAGGCGACGTGGAACCATGCCACGGGGACTTTGAGACTGAGACGGCCAAACCACCAATCAACCATATGTGATGATTTAATATGAATGTGCATAACGAGATAGGCCTCAACATAAACTAAGGGGTTTTGAGGACAACGAGGGCGCAACACTTTTAACATGTGAGATAGCTCTAGCCTCGGAAAGCCCGAGAGGCAGGACTTACCCTAAATCTCACACTCACTCGCATCAACTTGAGATGTCGATTTTCCAATCTCCGTTTCGCATCTTCAACACAATATTATATACAATATTCTACTTATTCCATGATAAACCTTTCCAAAATGAGTTCTGTCTTAAAAGATTATCAAAATTATGCGGGGTGTAATGAAATTAGCCGGGAGTGATCTTATCTCACAGGTATCCACTTACCACACGTTGATTGGACCGCGCGTTCTCATGAAGCTCGAGCGTCTTGACAATGTTGTTCCGTTTGTCCCGACCATCTTCTTTACAACCAGTTAGCCATCTATGCTATCGGCCAATCGTCTAACTTGTTAAGATTGAAGCCCTCCATTCAATAGAAGGAGCTTCCAATGCCGGATCAGTCAACCCGCCAGCGCCGGCGCAAGGTCACGCTCGCCTGTGAGCCCTGTCGAGAACGCAAAGCGCGTTGCGACGGACGAAAACCGCTATGTTCAACCTGCCAGCGGCGGTCCTTGAGCCTCGAGCAGTGCGTTTACAAGGTCGGAAATGCGCGGACGGCCTGCAGCGACGACTATACAAAGGCTCTCCACGCGCGGATCCGTCACCTCGAGCAGGTCTGCGCCTCACACGGCATAGATCCTGACTGTGATCCATCTTCCATAGTAGTTGATGCCCAGACCAACGAAAACAATAACAGCGACAGTAGCAGCAATTTGGACAACAATAATCATGAACAAAACCAGGCTGATGCGGCCTCTGCTACCATCGAGGTACATGACGCTCAAATACTCACAACACTTTCGTCAACACCACCGATTGAGGGTATCGAAAAAGTCAGCAATACCAGTCGAGTCACAGCTATGGGTACATCAACATCGGAGGAACATCTGCGAGTATCTCGCGAATTAAGCCACGACTATTTTGGTACATCTTCCACCGCCTCATTCTTGAAAGAGGCATGCGGCACCATGAATCCTCCCCTGCCTGCCCTACTCAATCCAAAGTCGACCGATACACAGTCCGCATCCTCACAGCTCCCGTCATTCTTTTCTGGGCTGCAAAATTTTGTGCTTCCGCCGCGATCCCTCGCAGATCACCTCAAGGACAGATACTTTAAGCAAATCTACTATCTGTACCCATTCTTTGATAAGTTAGCTTTTGAACAAGCCTACGAGTCATTGTGGCAACCTAGTGGAAACCCTCCTTCTCAACCTGACTTTCCAGATCTGGGGCTTGGCAGCTCACCAGGTGGTGACTCAAATTCGATTGCATTCCATTCTGCATTGAATGCCATTTTCGCCCTCGGAACCATTTTTTCTGACCTCTCAGCAGCTGCCAAGGTCACCGCGTTTGAGACCTTTCTTGATCGATCAAAACAACATCTCGGTATTGACCTTCTGGATCTGAACAATCTGACAGTTGTCCAGAATCTATTACTTGTGGCTCAAGCGCTTCAGACAACCGAGTATCCAAACCGCTGCTGGAATGCGGTTGGTGTAGCTTGTCGTATGGCTCAAGGTCTTGGTTTGCACATAATGGGAACGAATAAATCAAGGGCCACTCAAATTCGCCGTCGGGTGTGGTACGGATGCGTCGTAATGGACACGTAAGTACTTGTGAAAACCCCAAAAATGCCGGCTTGGAGACGGACAACATACAAACTAAATACCCCAGGCTTGTAAGCATGACGTTTGGGCGCCCGAGCATGATAACCAATCTATCCACGATTATCGTACCAAAGGGTATGACTTATTCACCCTCATCAACCGCTGCAAACCCCGAGGTTATAGAAGATATGAAGCTACACTATCACAGTGAATCAGTGCGCTTGGGCATAATCTTGGATAGTATCCTATCAAAGATATACCAACCTTGGAGAAACAAGCCCATCGGTGATGAGCCTGTCACAGCGCCATCCATGGATACGACCTGCAACAGCATGGACACATTTGCTGACCATCATGCACAATTGAATTCATTCGAACGCACAGTTCCTGATTTTTTGTCATGGAAGACACCATCAAACTTGGATTGGATGTCGCCAGAGGATGCTCACATTCTAACTATTCAACGGAACGTGCTTCATCAACGGTGAGATCTCGCCTCGCACAAAAAAAAACATTGCTAACTTGGCCAAGCGTACTGTACATGCGACTTATGCTCTGTCGACCGATACTGACAAAGCTTTTGGCTTTCGAAGCTTCGTCAAGTGCTGAAGAGGAAGATGACAACTTCTCACAATCCTCCTTTAGACGAGATGGGTCTAAGGCTTGTGTGAGAGCTGCTGTTCAGCTTATTAATTCAGTCTACAACACCATGCGGACGGAAAAAGGCGGTGCATGGTGGTGGAACGGACTATGTAACATCCATTTCCACCCTCTCTATTTCTCGGCTAATAAACTTTCCAGATGCGTGTACGGCGAGCATCGTTCTCATCACATGTCGATTGTGTCCGTCCCTCTGGGTTGCCTTGGACCATGCCGAAATCCGCGAAGCATCTGAAAAGGGCAATGCAATTCTAGAGGAATCCTCCTCCCATAGCACTTCTCTTCGCAAGGCTGCCGATCTACTTCAAAAGATAAACCAAGCCGTAGCTTCAAGACAAATAGGTTCGTATAATCTTTCTTTATTCTTCGCTTCTTCTCCTTCAATTCAGTTCCCTGTCGATGTTGTCGCAGTCACTAACCAACTCTCTGGAACGTGTAGCCCATGATCCCCTTTTTTATGATGACTCGGGTTCGAACCGAGATAATGAAGTATTTGACATAGGTTTGGGAGGGGATTTATCTCTCCAAGACGCCTTGGGGATGACATTTCCATTTGATCCGGAGTCAATGTCCTATGCACATAATTGGGAGTCAATTAACTTTGGTGGTTCTTGATGAATACATACACATATGTCGCCTAAATACATACTCTGCCTTGCGGTAATATTAGTATAACTCAGGTCAGTGGAAATCTACACATTACTTTCCACACTAGATAGATTATTTGGCCATATGACCCCCAAACAACAGGGCACGTTCTATCTGACAAGGTTTCTATGCATAACGCCGTTTTTAACCCGCCATGGCACACATGCGCCTGCATTTCTCATTGACAAGAACACAAATGGCTCTGATGGGTGGTCTTTTTTGTTCCCGCCACCATCTTTGTCAAAAGCTTTGACGCCGATAATCACAACAAAAGCATTCCGAATGGAATTCGATCCTCGTCTTTCTAATTAGGGCCTAAATCGTGTTTCTAACCCATCTATACGGCAGGGCAAGGCTGTATGGGCACAGAAGAATTCCCCTATCAAAATCTCTTGCGGACCTATACTAGTACATAGCCCCCTTTAATACATGGTTGCTATTCCGAAATATAATCATACACAAATCGGGCCTGGACACTCTTGCCGCTCCCCGAAAGAACCTTGACCCGCGAGCAGTAGCGCCTTTCACCATTGACCATCTGGAAGCCCCAGATTTCAGTGGCTTCCCAGTTTAGCTTCACGCTCGCCGCATGGCTGAGAATCAACTCATGGTTTTCGCTCTCAAAAAACCAGTCCTTGTTCAAGAATTCGTCCTCGATTTCTTCTACCTTCACCCATCTTGCCCTCGCCTTGACACTACCAAACAACCGGTGGTTTTGCTCACGAGGTTGATTGTCCAGGTACCGTAATTCTTGGATTCCCTTCACACCCGAGGTAGTTGGAATCGACTCAATACAGGTGGTCTTAGCTGCACCGGCCTTAGCAGGTTCTGGAACCTGCTCGTACTGCTTCAATTTCACCCCGATTGTCCCCATAGTGATTCCTTTGCGGGTCAAGTAGCCGATGCCTTGAAGCTGGAGCAATGGTTCCGGGGCATCGGACAAGTCTTTATTCTAGAATTGGGAAAACCCGTAAGTTAGAGGGCTCAGCCTGATTTCCAAGGCTTTTCTCACCATGACCCAGGTTCCACTGAGATATTGAATATTCTTCATTGTTGGCGCCGCCATGATAATTGCACACGGTGATGTTCGAGATGAAAGTGGAAATTGGTAATTGCGATGAGAGATTGGTTGAATAGTAAGGAAAATCTAACCGGAACGTTTAAGTTCGCTTCTGGCAGTAGAAATATGTTGGCGAATTTGGAGTTTGCCCCTGACTAGCCACATCTACCTGTGCGACTGACGGCATGGATCCGAAGTTCGACCGCAACGAAGCAGTAACGGAAGACATCCGCGATTTACGGAGGATGAAGAGCTTCGGAGCGACCGGAGCAGCAGGGGACTCATGTGACATTGGGTTTCAGGGTACCGGAACCCTTCCGCCAACGGAGGCATTAGCCTCAAGACGCCCCCGCATCGACGGACACCCCTCGGTGAATAAAGGCGGAACACCTCCAATTTGATCCGAGGACTTGCTCATCATTTCCATGTTTTTTTGTCACCTTTCCTACCATTAATACTGCACAAAAATAATTCATCAATAATATAGCAGCGATATCAAAATATCACCATGTCGCACCCCTTCTCAAAATTAGAGCGGGTACAACTTGGTCTTCGTTTGGCTTGTCTTGGTAGGATCGCACCAGCACTTAAGTCTTTCGGAAAATCCAGAATACTAACACCTCATATTCCCTTAGCCCCGAGCCAATTACTAGTTTCCGTCATACGATCTGTCTGCATCTCCTTGGCTAGAGGTGTTCCTCCTCGCTTGTTTGTCGTAACCGCAGTCGTCAAAGTAATTTTACGGCATTTTTCGCCACGTCAAATCCAATATTTTTCACTCTCAACTAGGGAAGTGTACGAAACATGGCTACAGAGAAAGATCCTTGCAGCCGAAAAAGGAAATAATTACAACAATATCACGAGGCTCCGCTCCGACATTGAAAACCTCAACGATGGAGATTCACACCTGCTTTGGATTGGTGATCGTCGCAAAGCGGCCAAAGTAATTTTATTCTTCCATGGTGGAGGATATATTGCCCCCATGCTACCAGGACATCTTGAATGGTGTTGGAGGGCCTATGTTGCTGCTGGAACTGAGATGAATGTCGAAGTCGCTGTGGCCGTCCTCGAATACACTCTCTGTCCTCACGCAACATATCCTACTCAGCTCTGCCAAGCTGCAAGTGCTCTATCTCATCTTCTAAGTCAAGGGTTTTGCGCTCGAGACATTGTAATTGGTGGGGATTCGGCTGGAGGCAATTTAACAGCTCAGCTGTTATGTCACTTAACAGAGCCCCATCCCACAATCAAACACATCCAAATAAGCGAGCCATTGGCAGGTGCATTTCTCGTCTCCCCATGGCTTTCTAGACGCACTCGAGATGCTTCATTTATAGAAAATTCATGGATCGATATGCTTTCCGCTGCCACCGTGGATAAATCTACCAACGCACTACTGGGATCAATGATTGGCGGTGAGTATAGTGGTTTGGCCAATCTTGCATTTCCTTTGGACAGAGACGATTGTTGTCTAAATGGAATGACGGCCGTTCTCGACAGACTGTATGTTACAGTAGGGTGCCATGAAGTATTTCGTGAGCAGACTCTTTATTTCGTGCATCTCATACAATCTTTGAACCCCCGATTGGATGTGAATTTCGAAATGCAGGAGAGACACGCGCACGACTTTATTCTTCTTGAAGGTCAGGAGGAACGGGATGGGGAGTGCATGCAGGCTATGAAGACGTGGGCAAAATCCATTTTCTCTCAAAGCACCCAAAAAATTGCATAGAATAACACATTAATGCACCACTTATTAGAGCTGGTGGCAAGATTGATGAGATTGGAATGTCAACACAAGGAGATTTCTGGTGGAAGCGAATGTGGAAACTCAGGTCAGATTTCATAGTACAAATTTTCTTCGGCTGAAAATAAGGTCGCCGTCATTATCCATTGCACGTGAAATATTTTTCTATAAGATTATGTCTCACAGGCGCCTGTTAAATCCTCCGTCACGAATTTCAAGCTGTACAAGATATCAACTCCAACAAGCGGCCAGACTCATATCCTTATCCCTTGATCCTACTAGACCTAGTTTGTTTAGCGTGGTGGGGTTTCTCATCTCCCAGCTCCACACTTGATGGCGTGTCTTTAGACGCAGTGGAGGTCTAGCCTAATCTGGTCGCATCAATGATGTCAAGGCGTATCGGGTCCATTCCGCCGCCAGTCAATTATTACGGCTCTGATCCGACACAGTTATACATTGATTAGCCAGAAACAATTGATTATTCGGAAAAGCAAGCCCGGACGGTAGTAAAGAAATATGGGGCATATTATGAACAAACTAAACTTATCATTGCCTCTACATTCAGGATCTTCGGAATATGGGTGTTCGCCTGCGTTGAGATACTTGCTTTATCTGACTCAGGTTCAAAGCATCCTCTCAAGTACAGCACAAAAATATCATCAAGTCCCATGCTGTATTGAATATTGGGTTGCGTCTCTCTTTCATTTTTCAATCCTTTAGGATGGACCCGCTATTTTTACCTACACTTTATCCCCTAGCACTACTACCCTAGAACATCATCAAAATGTCAATTCTCTTTAGATCACACTCAGAACGTAGAAATATCATTATATGCATGTCTATTATCGTGTACTTGAAATTTTTATTCAATAGGGAAGAAATAAATGGCAATAGCTAGTTGGTAATGTATTTGTATTGATGTGAAAATAATACAATACCAAATCCCATCATGAGCCCCATGAAGCCCCCCTCCTTCCACGAGAAAGTAAACAACATCCGAAACCGCAAGCAACAAGTAATACCTGTGCCAATCTGAACATAAGCTTAGAGCGCCCTTTCCAGTTCCACCTTCCACCGTTTATTTGAGTTGGAACAAACTGTCCGACACGGGTAGGAGATGGTGTTTGAGTGTTGACCACCAAAGCGTAAGGCGATCGGTATACCTTGGCCCACAAACGTATAGGGTGAATAAAGAAAAGAAACCACCAAAAATTAGGAATACCTTGAAAGCACGCTTTACAGTGGATGTTCCACCATTGCTTGGCCCCATCTAGGACAATTAGTTGACGTCAAAAGAGTGGACGGCTCGGGACCTACCGAAATTTGCCAATCGCTCCAAGCTGGAAATAGGCTGCGATACCAGAAGTGACCTTGCGAGTACGGGTAACTCATTGCATTCCATGTTTGTCCCGTTTTGTTGTTTCCTTCCACATACCAACTCTGACAACCAGAGGTCCAGACTGTGTTTGAAAGATCCTTCTGGATGCGGCCAACATAAGATTTCTCGGCATCCCGCTTGATCTCAACGACACCCATCTCCTGGTATAAGACTGGCTTGATCATACGCAACGCAAAATTCACACTGTTTTCAGCCGCCATGATAGCAGAAGTATGTCCGGTCGCTGCATTGGGACCTTTGCATGACATAATTGGTCAGTCTGATTTGTCCACAGGCAATATACTGTTTAGCGCTACTTACCAAGCAGGATAAAGAAGTTCGGGAAACCGGCCATGGCCGAACAGTTATAGGCTTCGGCACCGCCAAACGAATCCCAGTGCTCGTTTAGTGTCTGGTGCTTTCCCATAACCTTAATGTCACCGAGGAATCTGTTTGTGACGTATCCATTTGCCAATACAATAACATCTGCTTCAACAAATCCATTCTCCATCTTGACACCATTAGGTGCGATTTCAACAGCGCGTTCGTTGAGTAGCGTGAGATTATCGGAACTTAAGCAATCCAGGTAACCAGAGTCGTAGATCCGACGTTTACACCCGACCTCGAAATCGGGTATCAATATATCGTGGTACTTGGATGGGGCCTTGGATCTCATATATCTTTCGGCTAAAACACGGTTTCTTTGTCGAAATCTTGCGGCCGACTTGGTCATGGGAAAACCTCTCAACTCATTTTCAGCGGCCAAAAAGACCATTAGACGCTGTAAGAACATGCTCCCAGGAATATAATTGAACACGGCCTGGACCTTGTCCGTATACACTTCGTCAATAGCTGGTAAGATCCAATGTTTAGATCGGACAATTTGCGTAAGATGCTGCGTTTCTTTGACGATAGATGGTACTATCTGAGCGGCAGTACAACCATTTCCAAAAACCACAACCTTTTTTCCACTCAGGTCGACATCATGTCTCCATTTCGAGGAGTGGAATATTGGTCCTTGGAAGGTGTCGGCACCTTTTACGTCGATCTTTTTCGGCTGCACAAGCTGTCCAGTACCTGCAAAGAGAAAACGGCACTCGTGTGTGAAGGTGTTGTCAGAGTTGATATGACGGACATGTAAACGCCATCTTTTCGTGTCATCAATCCATTCGCAGCTCTCAACGTTTACTCCAAAGGACATCTTCCGAGGAAGATTGTACTTATTGGCGACTGTGTTGAGATATTTCAATAACTCATCATGCGAGGGCAGAACGCGGGTCCATTCTGGATTTGGTTCAAACGAGTAGCTGTACAGTACGCTTGGCACGTCGCAAGCACACCCTGTAATTTGTCAGTTGTCTGGTCTACAAAATATTTGAATAAATTAACACGGAATTCTACTTACCTGGATATGTATTGGTGAACCATGTTCCACCGAGCTTCGGGTATCGTTCAAAGAATTGTATGTCGTCGATGCCATACCATCGCTGAAGCGTCGCCCCAAGACATATGGCGGAGAAGCCGGTTCCGATGCATGCAAACTGGCTGTAATTCAATCGCTTCTCATTGTTGATTGAGTCCATTGTGAATAAATGAATCGGGCAAGAAGTTTAGCGTGGTATTTGAGGCTTAGATTTTGATTCTGAACTATGTTATAGATTCGTTCATCAAGATTTTCTTCTTCTCTAAAACTAAAAGCTGAGAATGGTGATATATACACAATTTGGGGCGGGAATGGTCCGGGCTCGTATTCTTCCATGATTCTTGAACGTGATTCTGACCAGGGTGGTTCGTCTTGGGTCATGACCCTGTCGGGATGTTTCCGATGTCTGGCGTCGGAGCGTCTCCGCCAGCCAATAATTGCGTAAAATTATGATTTAATAAGGTTTATCCCTTAACAATTCTCAAATTTCGGAGAAGGGAAGCTTCTGTCGGCATACAGGGTTGGAATACTGAATTGGCGGTGCGCAGACTCATCAGTTGGTCAAGACAGTGGGACTTGGAGGAAAATGTGCAATCGGCTCTTGCGCACTAGCCAATCGCGTAGTCTAGATGAGCTAGGTGAGCTATGTACCTTCCCATAGTTGTTGAACCCACGGGATAAATGAAAATAACAAACAAGGGCCCAATTAAGTAGCTGGCTCCGTTTTCGGTCTAACTGGTGTTCAGTTCAACAGGAACGTTATACTCAGTTATATTGCAGGCTGATAGGCGTTGCCATGCTTTTGAAAATCATTGCCGAAATTAGGCGCCACGCCACATGGCTGTGGCTTGGCTCCATTAACCTCGGATAACATAGCCACTAACCTGCGGTGCCGCTGTGATATGGTGTGGGATGGTCAGCAAGCTCTGTGTTCGATTGGATGCCTCATTGCGGCGGCCAAAACCCAGCATTTAAATCTCTCAAACCATTAGGGTAGCTTCTAGTCGTAATACCTTTACCTCTGCCTTCGACTTGCTTTACTCCCTACGTTTGCCGACGATGCAAGAGTTTAGGTTTGAGCAGTTAGACGCCGACATAACAGAAATCAGGCTGCTTGATTTGCTCCCGGGCCCCGGAAACACTATTTGCTGCAATATTCGGCATGTGCCGCTGGCCAAGGCTACCAACTATGAAGCGTTATCGTACTGCTGGGGCAGTATGGCTCGCTCAAAAAGCATCTCGTTAAACAACTGCCGGTTTTGGGTAACGGAGAACCTGCATGGAGCGCTACTTCAGCTAAAGGGCCCGAAGTGCCGGACTCTATGGGTTGATGCGATTTGCATTGATCAGAAGAATATCCCCGAAAAGAATATACAAGTGCCGCTTATGAGAACTATTTATGAATCGTGCAGCCGAGCTGTCATTTGGCTTGGGGAACATGATTCCCGCACCGAAACGGCGTTTAATGCACTGGAATACATGGCAGCGCGATTAGATGAAGATCCAGAGGCAAAATTCGTCGGCACAAGGTGGAGGGCTGCTCAACGTGGTGCACAGCCTACAGACGGGCTTTGGGCCAGATTTCGGGATCGACTGGAGGCTCTTGACGGAACTATAGTCCTTGGATCAATTTTTGAAAGGCAGTGGTTTCAGAGGGTCTGGATCGTTCAAGAGCTCTCCGTGAGCCCCGTTGCGATAGTAATGTGTGGGGAGTACAAAACAAGCTGGAGGACGATTGAAAAGGCGTATGAGTTATCGAAGGCCGTGTTTGATATGGAGGACCATCTTGGGGACCTGGTATCTTTTCGAAAGTCCTGGCAAAAAGGAAGCCCCAGCGACGTGTTTGCCCAGATGATGCTGGGATGGAACCAGAATGCTACGGATGCAAGAGACAAGATTTATGCTCTGATGGGCCTGGTATCCGATACAAGCATCCGGATTCCGGTCACTGTTGATTACGGAAAGAGCGTCAAGAGTGTCTACCAAGAATTCACCGAAAAGTACATTCAGGTGACCAAAAACACCGACATTCTTGGCGTTAGCCGGGGATGTCGAGATACTGGGGCCTGGGAAGCCCCATCTTGGGCGCTTGATGACGAATACGACAAGCTCTCGCAGCCTTTCCCCCAACACTCCCTATCGCCAATTGGGGATATCGAGCACACAAAGCTGTTTCAAGCTGGAGGAAATGGTGATTGCCAAGCAACCCTTTCTAGCGATCACTTGCTGTTAGGAATTTCCGGCATGCAGCTTGAGAAGATAAAAAAAACAAGCATAGAATTCTCCTATACAACGCCCAACAAGTCAATTCGTGGCGTCATTATTGACCCATGGTCCAATTTTGCAAACTTCTTGGCCTTTTACTTGGATGCTAGACAATTGTGCCAGGTTGAAGAAAATGGGACATATCCACACACTGGGCAATCTATTCATGATGCATTTTGGCACACACTCGAGGCCTTTGAGCCTCAGTGGACGGAGCAAGATGACCCTGCCCAACTGCGCCAAGAATGTGTTGCATTTGACGCGCTCGCCTCTGAAGTGTCCCACAGGTTACTGTGTGGGAAGAGCAGGTCTATGGAGATTTTGAGGAATTTGCAGCTCCATGCCGCCGCTGCAAAGGACATCTTGAAGGGGACTTTGATTCAAGGATTTTTCGTCAAGGCGTACGCGGCATGGAAAAGGAGGTTCATTATACTCGATAACGGGTATATGGGGCTTGGCCCGAGGCACGCTAAGGTGGGAGATGAGGTAGTCTTACTGCAGGGACGCAAGGCGCCACTGATTGTTCGCCAAGCAGGTGCGCGATGGAGGGTTGTGGGTGATTGCTATGTGCACGGCGTCATGGGCGGAGAGAGATTTAAATCGGACGAGTGTCATAGTCTGTGGTTTGAATAAACATGGTGAAACTTTCTATATCTATAGGACTATTCAAGGTATTCGGACACTGAAAAAATAGCCATAGTAACCACCACGTCATTCAGTGGGGGGATAACCGAGGCAACGCATTCGATAGATGCAAACATGGGATGATTTTCTATAACGGACAAATAGATTGACACTATGTAGGGTAGGCAAATTAACCATGTATTTTTCTTGTACAGTGACCGAGGCTTATTTGACGGCTGCTCTCGCCCCCTTGGCTCCACCTTGAAAGGGGGTTGCAACCGCGCACCCGTTACCAGGCTTACCCGCTTCATCAGTATATAACAACCTTGACCGGTAGTTTTCAAGTTTTCTTTTCCAATGTCAATTCTCCCTCCTTTAGAAGCAGTTTGATGTTAATCTAATGTCGTACAACCAATCTTATATTGTCGGCAAACACCTTCGATTCTCGATATGTTCTGCCATTTAGGCGGTAAGATTACATGATACAGCAATGAAATGTGTAATCATGGCCCTTTAACCAAGTCTACAAAAGCTGTGGTTAAAATTGAACCAAACTGACAAGTTTTGAGCGAACAAACGGGGAACAAGAATGACACAGGCCTTCGTAAATAGAACAGTAGCCACGAAGCTAGTCTAGGCTAGCCTGCGGTCACCTGGACAGTGTCTCGCCCACTCCGGTGCAAACGATGTTGCTGAACAATCTTGACTGAAGCAACAAATAACAACAAAAATACATTTTGATGGTAGAACTGGAAGAACTAGGTGTTCGCAAACCACCGCCGTGCTTTTGCACGTCATGACCAATAAAGAAAAGAAACCCGCACAAACAAACAAAGGATACTTTGAATACACAACAAACACAAATAAAGGAGACAAAGCTTTTGAGATATCAAATGAATTTCATTTACTCGGCACTAATGACTTTTGATTCACGCTTGCTGTTTCGTCCGAGCCAGAGATCTAGTAGAGGCTACTGTCACCCGTCTGCGTTTGTATAAATCCACGCATTCACCCCTAAATACTTTGGAGAAAGTTATCCAACTCTATCAAAAACAAGGCAAGAGTACATGTTTTCTTTCTCAAATCTTGCAATGCCCGAGTGCTCTTGGATTCTTCAAGAAGATCCAGACACTAAATCAGCTTTACCTAAAATTTGCTGAATATTATTTCAAAAGAAGGAAAGCAGACAATTATACGATTGAATCATAGAAATCTGCAAGTGCAAGGGTGTGCAGCCTCCATTGTTAGAAGATATAGAAGGAGAGGCTGAGCACGAGGCTAAGTAAATGGACCATGCCAGGTTGTCACACTGTCATACTTACAGCTAGGTCAGCCACAAAGACCACTTCGGACTGCACAGACCACAACCCAGTAGATCAGATGACTCTAGCTTAGCTTGGTCTTCTATTGTGAATAGAAGCCATAAGCCTATTCAGCTCATTCAGCTTCTATAGCTCTATCGGGCGCCCCCGGCCGCCCTTAGTTATATATAGCTTTATAATACCTAGATAGAGCCATTTAATAAACAGACAAGAGCTCCAATGTAACCTGTGCCACCCATAGCTTTGACACAGGTGTTGGTTGCAATTCGCGACAGCTCTGATTACCGGAACTCCGCAGCAAGGTACACACGCGGGACATGTCGGGGGCCACGTTGCAGGGTGTTGAGCCCAGGCGCGCGAATGGGGAGAGCGTGAAAGTATGTGCTCGGCGATCTGTTGAGTACACCACCGCTCCGCTGGATTATGGTGGAAGCGCCACGGGCCCTCGGGGGGGCACAGTTGATGCCAATCTAATTCGTGCTTGGCGTTGGTAGGGCTTGAAGCACTCCATCAGTGGCCGCCTGAGGCCGAAGAAGCGCGATGGGTTGGAATCTGACAGGGCGGGACCCTTGAACACGGTCATGACATGATCTGTATATAGCGAGAACTCATCCTCTCACATTCCACTGCGTGGAAAAACATCATCGGTTTCTTCATTCTCATCGTATCTAATCAAACTAAGATATCTCAAATTATTCTTACTTTAATTCGGGTCGCTTCCCTCAGCAAACAACTGCAAGACTCTTTCAACCGCCAATCCCACCTTGATCAACTCTCATCAACAACTTACACAACCCCGCCGCCATGAGTTACTCGGACGAAGAAGACGGATATGAACGCGAATAATGGTTCCAAACATGCTTCACTTACCTTATGCTCTCGTTACAAACCTCCTGTTGGGGCTGCAGCTCGTGCGGATCCTGCGACTCATCTGACCTCAACTGCGGTTCTTGCGATTGCAACTGCGGGGCCTGCTGAGCTTGTCAGCGTCCATGCAGCCGAAAGGAGCCACATGGTGGTACAATCGGGTGACCCTGCCGCAACTGCAAAGGGCCAATTACATCATCGTCAATGCTGGGGTCGTATGATTAGCTCTTTTGGTCATTGAGACTGTGGCTATGTCGTTGAAGACTTTTTTTTGGCTTCAGCCATCTAAGCCAAATTGCCCTCTGTTTTTTTTTTCAGCCGCTTCTCTTTTTATACGACAATTTTGGAAGGAGAAGCTACCAATTTCTGCCTTTTTATTCTTGTTTGTTATTATTTCTGCGGAGCTGTTACTTAGATGTTGCTGAGGCGGCTGGAATTGCTTCTGCATAAGCGCTTGGCTGTGCAGGACTGTCTCTGCGACATATTCCGCATTTTTTCATCATTTCTACAGGGAGTTTGATCTCATCCTTGGTTGTTTGGAGAACCTAGAGTGCGGCGAGGCGACTTTAGGGGTTAGCGGCGTTTTTAATAGTAAATAACTTGTTACACCGCTTAGTATATCAATTCCAATTTTATTTAAATATGACATTTTGCGACTAAATACTGCTATTTCGTGAACAGTGCATCAGTTCAGCTTGGATGCCATAAAATTCAGTAGAGAAGCAAAATGCGTGGTCGCTGGCTCATTGCTGTATTGCTGTGTCAGATGACGGATACCCTAAAACTCCGGGTGATGCGATTTTTAAGCACACATATCCTTACCACGAATGAGAAATTGTGAATATATAGACTAGAATGGTGGAGAGCCTATAACACTTGTGTTGGCGAAGCGACACTGCCGCTCGCGGCCTCACAAACCCGCCTGTAAGACAAGAGACGTGTAAAAACATCGCATCCAAACCCAGCCGCACGTACTCCAGACACCATACCCCTAGCATGGCACAAAATGATACCCCTGGCGGACGATGATTTTCAACAACTGAGTGTCCATTTCTTCATAGCTGCCAAACCAACTATTGTAATAAACAGCCCCTCTTCAAAGGGTCCCGGCTTATCCCGGCTAGCCGGCTTCATAATCAACCTTCCGGGTAGTCAGGATTTAGTTATCAATAAATGGCCCGACATCGACATGTATTAGCCTAAATTCAGCTTCAACCCATGTTGGCATTTTCTAGCGTGCTGACCCTGCAACTATTTTACGACATCTAAATTTCTCGCCTGATTAATTTATTGAAGTCTTCTAGAGACAAACTTCTAAAAAGGGAGCGCAGCAAGTTGCTAATTTCAGCATAGTATTCTTGTTGCCCCTTCAGTTGTTATCCAATAGGCTTCACGACTACTAAATGAAGCTAGCATTTCGGCATTACTCCGGTTTTTCAGTGGCATCCTTGTCGGCCAAACAGCTGAGATACCTGTTATGCAGGGTTCAATACGAAACGCGTCTGCATACTTATATCTCACCTGCATCGCATTGCAGATTTAGCCATGATGCCAAGCAAAAGCATTTTGCGCACTACTTCCACGATGTAAAAGTCAGATGGGTACTGGAGACTATAAATAGGATGGGGTTGAAATGTATGCCGATTCTCATCATCACTCAATCTTGAAAACCAAACCAGACCACCAACATGACAGTATCTAAACTCATTACGCTTGTCTTAACTCTGGCATGTACTGGAATCAATGCTAACCCAGTAACCACCACGAATACAGCTCCGGCTACTACGAAGACACCCTGCCCTCCATCGGGAGCCAAATGTGGGGTTGAAATACGATTCGCTGGCAACTATCGCGCCATTAGGAAGGGTCTCCGTACTGCCAAAGAGTGCTGGGACTTTTACCAGCTGCCCCGGAGATGGGGAGAATACAAATCATTTTCCTATGATGGAGAGAGATGTTACGTGCACCCAGACCCTGTTTCGTACTTTAAAGAAAGTGTAGGCAGTGGTCTATGGGCATGGGATGCGGAATGTTGGGCATGCGAAGATAGCTCCACCAGCATTGACCATACTGCAACACAGACAGGTTCAACCAGTACCTCTACCTGTCTCTCGCCCACTGCGATGTGTGAGGTCGAGGTCAAGGAAAGCAACGATGTGAGTCATCGATCTCCCAGAGCGATCGGGTACAACATGGATTACCCATTGGCATGTTGGGAGAGATGCACCGATGGTCGTCACCCGCCAAGTTGCTTGTCGTTCGCCTGGTCACCCACTACAAACACTTGCCACACATATAAAAATGCTGAGGATGTCCCCCGGGAAGTCAAGGAAGGAAGTGATCTCTGGTTATGGGATTTGGAATGTTGGACATGTGGGGCAACTCCGTTCATGTAATCCGAAGGCTGCTTCGGGCTGGCTGGTAGTGGTGTAGGCTCCAATATTCCAATATTAGCAAGGGAGGGAAGGAAAACGAGGCAGTAAAATGATTGGAACGACTGGGGAAGCTATGTTGTGAGGGGGGAAAATCCCATTTTAAGTAATCTTCCGTATTTTAGAAAACACTGCGCCGAGAAACTCTTCCACAATTGAACGCGAGTGAGGCCTCTGATAGCACCTGGTCAAAACTCCTGGATCAGGCCAATATTAGTCTTATAGCTGAAACTGACTCAGGCCTGCCAACCAAGTTGGAATCCAGCGTTTTTGGACAGTGCACGGAAATCGCCACCGGGGAGAAATAATAGTGATGCCCCAAGCGGTTGGCCAGTGAACTGTGCCATCAAGTTGCTTGACAACGGAAAATGTAGATACTCAGCTGGTTGTAGATCAGCACTTTCCAAAGTAATTGATCAACCTAAGTCAGATCTCATGACAAGAAGTATTCAGCCTTCTAAAAAAGAAATTCTAAGCAGATTCAAAAGCTCATATTCAGTAGTTCACCCTCTACGATATCAATTGTCCGATGATAATACAAAAGCCATGGAATTTCATGAGTCAGGTGTGGCTGAAATCCGATTTAAACAAGCTTTGCGTTTAGGCTCAGCTTCAAGAGGCTATTTCCGGACTTTGTGACTAGTCTCAGCTTTAGAGTTCATTTCAAAAACTAGTCTGACCTGGGACCTGGTGGCAATGAAAACACGCTAATCATTTGACTCTTCATACATGCAAGACGTGATGTATTATGGGTCTAGGTAGCAACCAATTTTCCCGATTTTGCATCAATCCTTTGTCTGCCCTTGAAATCTACAAGTGTTTTACCAGTACCCTCTCTAGCCAATCGCCATACCCATTCTGGTCCACCCTTCTGCACATCATAGTTAGCGTATTTTAATGATTTGTAGAGTTTTGAAGGTTCAGAAGTACCATGATTGCGATGTAACGCATTATTCCAGGCATGAATATGGTTTTACCATACCCGCTAAGCAATACCTCAACAATTGCTTCACTTACCGTCTCAACTTCGAGCAACGGAAAAAGAAAGTTGGATTGATTAGTTTCTCCTTTGAATAGTGGTGTCCTAGCAAAGCTGAGAACACAAAGGGACAACCTAATCCGGTCTGCTTTATGTTCGTTTTTGAATTCAAGTTGTAGGGCCTAGAGTAATATTTGATGAGCCTCAACATCTTCAGATGGCTACTGGAGCAATGATTGGAACGTGAAAGAAGAATATGAACTAACCTCGTGCAAAGCTATTAAGCCGGCCTTGGTCGCAGCATAATCAGCCACTCTGGCTGGGGGAAGAAACGCGCTCATAGAACTGATATTGAAGATGTGGCCATGATTACGGCGCACCATTTCAGGAGCAAATTCCTTGACCAGCAAAAACGGTGCAATCAAATTTGTCCGTACGGTGATCTCTACATCAGCGTAGGAGCCGTCGCAAATCGTGGCCCCGCGCGAAATACCAGCATTATTTATCAAGACAGTAGGGTGACCAACCTCCTCTCGGATCTTTTCACATACAGCACGTATGTGAGAGCTATCGCTGAGGTCGCATTGGTAATATTTGACATTTCCAACTTCGATAGGTGCCCAGGATAATGGGACATAATCGATGATGACAATTTTGGTCCCAGGGGCACTGGTAAGCAACTGCTGCGCGACCTTAGCACCAATGCCACTGCTCCCACCTGTGACGAGAACGACTTCTTTAGAAGAATCCCATTGCGTCTTTCGTATCCAGTTATTGTTATACATCTTGTTGAGGAACTCAGTGCCTTCAAAGATTGTGCCAAGGACAACCAACACACACACGTAGATCATAACATGTTCCACAACGCTCTCCGAGGCGGATTGCAGAAATGTTTGCCGAGAGGTCCAATAAAGACTGATGGCCATAGGCATGGTGATGAAAGGATTCAGAATTGTTTTTCGGAGGACCCGAGCTACAACGTCAATGGTGAAACCTTCACGTGATGCTGGCATGATGAAAAAGTCTTAGAGTAGAATAATTGCGAAATGAGATGTTGAAATTTGGACCGAGGTTTGCGAAGTTGCTGCTTTCAGAGGAAAGAAACCTGAGCAAACTTTAGCGCGGACTCTTATAGTGAACGGATGACGGGGATTTGAACTTTTCGGAATCGTTCCAACGGCAACGTTCCGAGCTTGGTTTCTGGTCTTAGTGCCACTAAACCTAAAATACCTCAATTCTGAGCTGATCTGTGGTAATACTTTTGCGTAAACAACAGCTAGGACCTCAGTCGAGTGGAGCTTTCCCCCAGATAGAATCTCAAAGGTGATGCACTATCAATTTTTGGAAGATGAGATTGAGGGTTGTGTTTTAAGAGAAGAATGGTTTATTAAGATAACAAACATATAGAGTCGAAAAAAATCCATGCTCTACATTTCATTAGTCGGGCTGCAAATTCACTAATATGTTCATGCGTTGGCTAAATCCGTGTACATCGTGTTCTTCACACGTCCCGATCAACCCTTGCATCGTCCAATACGCCAGCTCTCGTCGCCTCCTCAATAATCAACCTGCGGTATTCATTGCTACGAACACTTGCCTGGACAGGAAAGGGCTCGTCAGTTGACTCCAAATTGAGTATCTTCGAATTGTATGGACCAGCCTGTGCCAATGGGTGGTTAGCAGTAATTCGCAAATCTTAAAATATCATGAACTGACCGCTTTGAAGTCAATACACTGCACAAGTCTGGCAATGTTGATGAAGAGACTCCTTTGAGCTAGACGATAACCAACACAAATTCGTCTCCCTCCCCCAAATTGCCAGAGCCCATGACTTATGTCGGTTTCGTGGCCGTTCATCCACCTTTCCGGATAGAAGCTTTCTGGGTTTTCGCATTCGTTACCAACGGCGATCTCATTAATAACAAAACCTGTACCGGCAGGAAACCTATATCCTTCGAACTCAATGTCCTGAGATGCGACGTGGTCTGGTGTTAGGATAAAGATGGGTCGCCAACGTAAAACCTCCTTTGCAATTGCACAGACGAAAGTTAGACTCTCCATGTCCGCTAGTGCTGGAAGCCGTGCGTTTTCTTCAACTCCACAAAGCTCATCAATTTGAGCCCTGGCCTTGCGAAACGGTTCTGGATACTCCAACATTGCCATGACCAAAATGTTGAGCGCCTCTCGGGTGGTATCGCTTCCAGCCTCAATCAGCTGCATGGCAACATACATGCAATCTTCATCATTACCTTGGTATCTAGTCGTCTTGTTCAGAAGGACATCACGAACAAAAGAAGGCGGCGCGGTTCCTTCCTCAACTTGCTTTTTGACAGGTGCCCACCAGGAATTGTACACGTCATAGTTCCAGTCGCCTATAGCCTGCCAGTGGGGTCTCCAGAACTGCAAAGGCTTGGGCAATTTTGCAAGGTCCGGAAACCAATCGATAATACTGGAACCGATACTGCCGACGAAAAAGGTGACACAGTTTTGTAGATCAGCGAGTTCCTTTGTAGATTTCCCAAGACGCTCTCCCAGAACAATCCGGTGAACCACTGAATTTGCGTAACGATAATGATGCTTGTGCCACAAATGAGGTTTGAAGATATATTCAGCCATCATCTGGGTGCTTTCCAGCTCTTGCCATTCTCCATACTGCTTGAGGGCTGTCCCGCTGAGAAGACTGTGCATGACACGTCGACGTTCTGACCAGGCCTCTTGCGGCAAGACGAGAGACCTTCCGTCCCGACTCACAACTCCGCTTGAAATTGGCATTGGAGATCTAGTGCTGGTCATGTTGCCTCGCTTGGCGATAATCTCCGAGACCACGCGATGAGAGTTGAGAAAGATCCACGTTTTCGAGCCGAGATGAACAGTAGTCATCTCTCCATAGGTGGCAAAATTTTTCAGCTGCCAGCATCTCGTATGTTAACTTTCATATTTCACACAATGTCAAAGACTTCAGTTGCACATACGAGTTTGTGATCTGGGTCCTTTCGTCCAGCCGCCAGCTCATGTAAATTACCAATAATTGGGAGCCCTTTTGGACCTGGAGGAAGATGCGACCTTCGGCCATCTTTAAGCCGGTTTTTCCCCGTCGGCTTGAAGTATCGGTAAGCTGCCGAAAAGGACAAGAGAATGGATAAACCAAAACAAAAAATAATAATGATGTGTTGACCAATTTCTTGGTCATATTTAACCAGATAGGCTTGGATTTGGTTGATCATTATGTGAGTGATGTGAATGTTAGCTGTGTTGGAATAGATATTGGCGGTAAACAAATGAGGAAAAACCCATAGGCAGCTTTTTTCTTTTCTTTTTTTCAATAATATTTAAATACATGGTACATATAATTCTTTTGTCTGACAGACCCGGAGCAATCCCGGTGGAATGCGAGACACCGCGGAGTCGTTCCGCAGATGTGGGGCGCTCCAGGCACGGTCACAGCTACGCAGGAACAGACCCGACAATGGGATAAAAGTTTAAGATGACATTTCTGGTTGTGACCTCATTTGGCCAAGTGTAATCACTGATCAAATATCCCTGGCTGAATCACCCACTGCTAGGACTTACACTTGGTATACTCCTGTTTCTAGCCGTCAGCACAACACGCCGGAGTAGATTGTTACAATCAAAAACTGTAAGGTAAGTCGCAGGGCTGTGTGGCGAGTCGGATTAAGGGTACTAAATTTGAGCGATAAGAATGGTCGTTATGGGTCCGATGATAGGTTAAGTGACCGGGCACATCAATTGAAGGCAACCAAGTTTTATTGAAAGCTGAATTGTGCCCTGGATGGCAGCAACTGCTGAGATTTAAATACAGGATTTTCTTAGAAAAGATCAGGGTTGAGAACTGAGGGTCTGTACCGGAGCGACCACAGTCGTTATTGTGATGGCAATCGTGTTGATCGCCTGGCAGTGCCAAATATCGAGCTATCCCAGATTTTGCCGGAGATTCTGCAGGCTAGGTTGAGCCGGTCATGGCAATTATGGCCAATCTAGCAGACTGAGAGAAAGGAGTCAGTGGTGATAACGCATTAACAAAGAGCAAATATACTTACCGGGAGCAGTTCCTCCAGGGCACTCAAGGCCACCGTATTTATTCTTAGTAGCCCCCCACCAAGCAGACTCAACCATACCGTCGTTGCAGCCAGCAGGGACGGCAAACTCAATTTGCCAGGAACCATCATCAATGACCTTATAGTCCCAAAGGGATTCAAGGCAGGAACCGAACTTGTGAATATTGCCTCTCAAGCCATTAGAAAGGCCTGCAGGGTCTTCAACACCCTTAACATCGATAATGCTGTACTTCAAAGAGACACCAGGAGTGCAGACACTACACATGATGGCAGAAGCTCCGGATGGAAAGCCGGTAAAGGCGGCAAGGAGCGCGGTGGTGAAAGCGAAGGACTTCATGGCGGCGGAAGGTTGGTTTGATAGTGTTGGATGTTGTAGTGCTAAGTGGCTTGGAGTAGGATAAGATGAGACCGAAATAACTGTAGGTTGCTGTTGTATTTATATTTTTGTTTTCGAGGTTGATATCCACCATATGCCAATTACAAATTGGACTTATAAAGCATCGGTGTTTACCTCTTGTGTTAATGATCAGTAACTAGATGGCTATGCTTCAAAATCGCTTCCCTTCACGTCTTATTAAACGACATTAAAGTGGAGTTGCATCCATTCATTGGATAGAAATGCCAGGGACAGGTATCATTGCTTCGGGATCGACGCCCTCTGTGCCACGTCCTCTTCAGCTAGGCGGTGGGGCTTGTGGGGACTACATGCATCGTGAATAACAGCAATTCGGCAGATTCGGAATCATCGTGGGCCGTATTCTCACATCAGGATAGTGAGGCATCACAAAGTAGCACAAATTTACCAGATTCAGCAATTTATGCCGTCAATGGCTAAGACCAGAGAACTCCGGAAACCCCATTACACCTCGTGCGTTTAACAATGATCAGGATGTTTTTCAGTTCTCATTCAAAAATGATGCCATTGTTCAAACTCTCTTGCTTGATTAGTTTTAGTGCATTGTCATTCCTCGTTCTGTCGGCATACCGACCATTCTGATGATCGACTACTTACCAGTGAAAAGGGAATAAGTTTGTGGCGCTGGCCGAACACGCTCGAAGCATGTTCGTATGGTTTGTGCCTAGATTGTGAGAGGGATCCTTCGCCGCCGCAGGTGTTACGATCACAATCAATTATTGTCAGATGAGTTCGCTGCATTGCTCCCTCATCTCTCTCTAAAGTAGAAAGAGAAATACACGTCTTTATTTTTTTAGGTTAAGGATCAGCCATTTGTAGCAAGACCCGCAATCCTTTACGGGTCTTGTATATGATCGTCAAGTCCACAAGTTGGGGCCCAGCTGATCTTGGCTTTTTTCAGGAACGACCGAAATGTCGGGCTGAATCGCAAAATCCATAATTCTCGTATTCCCTCACTGTCATCAATACTCAATTTTGTCCCTCCTCACATTACCTTGCAAGGTAGAAATTGTGCCAAGTCACTGCGATAAGAACGCGGTACGGGTTTAGTAGTGAATTTCTCATTCGGTCATGATAATGCATAATGAGAAGGGCAATATAACAGGCGAAGGGGCTGAGCCCTAAAAAGGGTCTCTTGAAGGAAATGGAGCGTGATTGCAAGAATAGGCACATCATGTGAAGTCAATATATAACTACAGACAAGAGTAACTTGTAAAGTCAGGTGCAACTGGAAGCTGCTAAGCAGATATAAACTCTGGGTATGAATGAAACATAGCGCCTGGGTCTCGAACCTGGTGACCAAGTGACCACTTTACTTACAGCTAACGGCTACCTTGGCACCCAAATTCTACACCAATTAACCGAAGATCAGTTCAATAGACCCTTCATTAACCTTGGGCGCGGTAAGACGGAAAGCTGAGAACCGAACTTTTACCTAACCGCTAGAGTTGAATCGAAAATAAAATAAACATTGCTCTCTTTACTAAATAGACTTACGGCTTCCCCCGGCCAGGAACAAGCGCCTGCATTGGGACACTTACTACAGTTATAGCATTAGTCTGATTTAAAGACCCTGGATATGACGTCTTGGTCAAGTTTGTATCGCCATCCTCATTTTCGATTATCCATTGATCCGAATCAGTATCGCTTTTTCCAAACCAGCCCCGACTTTTCATTTCTCGGACAAACCACGGCTTTGTGCCATATCCTCTCCATGACCAATACTCTTTGTTGTTGTAGCCCTGGGGCTCTAGCCTGCCCCTAGAAACCCAAACTGTTATGGCAATTAATCCATTAAGTACCGCGTATGTAAACATGCCGCTATTTTCTTTCGTTTCAGTGTTCTTTTCTCGAAGTAGGGCCAGGACAACTTACGCTAGCAGGCCATAAGCCACGCTGTATGAAAAAGGGATAAACCCCATGACAATAAGGGAAGGTATGGCATCGCCGACATATCCCCAGTTTATTTGGGTTAGTTGTCGGATCATTGTACACCCAACCTTTGAGGAGTGTCAATGCTTGTGCAATCTCCCACATCCGCTTTCATAGACTTACGAGTATCAATGTCGAGCCTGTGGCCCAGGGAGGGATTGAGGCAAAGACCGGCACGAAAAATATTGAAATGAGAAACCAAACACCTGTAAACATAGCGGTAAGTCCGGTGCGACCGCCCTCGGCAATACCGGCTCCGCTCTCGATAAATGCCGTAACGGGTGAGCAACCCAAGAGGGCGCTGATCGAGATGCACCCTGCATCGCAGCAATAGGCAATTGTTGACCGAGGGAAATCTCCATCTTTGGGATCTACCTTGCGGGCGAATCTAGCCATGGAGTATAACGTAGCCGTGGCATCGATAATGTCAACATAAAGAAACGTAAAGAGCGCAAGCGTGAACTGGGTACCGTGGCGTACGACTCCCCAATCAAGGACATTAAGCGTTTTTTCAATAGCATGTAGGGATACAACCTGCTTGAAAAACTCAAAGCGCTGATTCCCTTCGTTCGTATCAGGGAAGTAAGTAATAGAAGTGCCTCGTCTGGACAGATTCGGTCAGTTTATCCACCAACTTGACGAGTGTGTAGTAAGACTTGCGGCCAGGAAAGTATCGACACAAGAGCAATACCGATGACGAATGCATATTTAATCTTGAACGCTACCATGTAAGTGGTGAAGATGCCCCCAGCAACAATGGCTGTCCACATCTGTACTGATCAGCTCCTGCGGGCAGTCATAGGAATTCTGCAACCTACCTTTGGACTCGTCATGATGCCTCCGTCGCACATCTGAGTGGTTGTATTGAGCATCTCAACAGGGCACCCGGCAAGAGCCAGGGGAGTGTTTTTCCATCCGCCAGTAATGGCGCCGATACCCCCAGTATAGGACAGTCCAATCTCCATCAGAAAAAGCCCGATGCCAACGCCAGTGCCGGTTTTGATGCTCGCTGGAATCAACTTCACCAACCATTGCCTCATTCCAGTGAGGGCGAGAGCAATGAAGATGAGACCTTCCACGAAGACAGCTGTCAATGCAACTCCATAAGGAATGTGGCCCGAACCATTGGGGCCGACAACCTGAAATGCAAAGTAGGCGTTGAGACCCATGCCTGGTCTAGTCTCTGTCAGCAGTGCCACCGATTTTATTGAGACAGACTCACGCAAGGGCAACGGGGATATTGGTGAGAAGGCCAAATACGAAGCTAGCGAGACCCGTTATAGCAGCCGTTGCAGTAATCATATCATGCCTGACAGCTGTGGAGGTTAGCATCTAGATAGCAAGGGCTGGTTTCAAAAGCCCGTACCTTCCTTGCAAGCTCTATAGCTGTCGATTTCGTCGCAATCGGCCCGGTTCTCCATGTCGCAAGCACATGGACCTCCAGTTTGAGATAGTATAGCCGCCTAGCAGGACAATTAGCGTGATAGAAAATCTTGATGAAGGCTGTAGATAACTTGCATTGACAGCGATAATATATACCATGGTGGCAAAGGTAGTAGTACCTGCGCGGAACTCCCCTAGCAGAGTGCATGACAGTCCTTCGTCCTCCTATTTCATCCAACCTTCCTGTTAGAGACAGGTTATTGAAGGGATTGAAATCCAGAAAGACGTACATTAGTATTGACTTGGAGACCGAAGTATCTGCCAAATTTCGAAGATGAGATTTTGTTGTCAAGATTGAGCACAGCTCTTCTCATTCTGGAGATTGGCGCCGCGATGTTACCCATGATTAATTTGTCAATTTCGACTCAAACGAAGGTGATTTATGGGACAAAATGCAAATTTTGAGATAAAACCACGTGCAACCACCTAAGTGCCTGTTAAAAAAGACTTCGTGGAGCACGAAACCAAGTTGACAAAGTAGACGAAGGAAGACAAAGTATTGCTGCGCTTTTGTATCAAGATGAAGCAAATTGGGGTCAAAGAGTGATTACGTGTAATTCATGAAACAAAAATGCACATGCGTTGTGGCATTTGTGAATCCCAGACCTGCACGGTCTAGATCCTGCAGTTAGCAGCCACAACGCCGAGGTGGCGTTAGGTAATCATACGACGAGCTGAAGGGAATTTCGCCACCGGCACTTCCCGCTGGCTCACCGTCATGCTGACGTGTTTTTTGACCCCTGATATAAGCTGAGGATACACGCTCAAGAGATACTCTCCATTTACAATCTGTATTGGGCCCAGAGCCTGTGACAGAATTGAAATTCTACAAACACACTTGTTCAAGGGGATGACGTGCATTTATATTCTTTTAGGTTCAGTTTCTCTCCAGCTTTCCAAGCTTTGTTCGGCGCACCCTTAAATCTCAAAGATTTGTATCAACTACATTCACTGTGCGATTGAGAAAGTCATCTTACCTGGGCAATAGGACTTTTTATTTTTTTTTCAATTGCAAAAAGAGGGTGTCGTGTCGACGACCACATGACGAACCCCACGCTTTGCCAATTTGACTCTAAACTCGTTGCTAGCATCCCATCTAGTAGCGCACGGTGGCGCGTATGTTGCCCTCGTACGCAGAACACCAGCCGTCCCTCGGGTTAGAGCATGCACGAGCACCGACGACGGCGATTAGCGCGGCCAATCAAGTTCACACAATGTCATTTGACAGCCCTGATGGCGTCCCAAACCTCCTGGATCAGATCACCAGTGTCAGCTTTCCAGTCTGGATCGAATTGATCTGGGAAAGGCTAAAGGTAAAGGCATAATCATGGCGTCAACATGCGTGAAAGAAATGTCAACAGCAAGGTAGCGCCGAAGCAAAAAGGAAATTGCCGGGCAAATGGAATACGGGGAACGCGGAATGAAGGCAATCGACTATGCCACAGCCACATCAGTCCTTGCCGCCGTATCCTCGTGGATATTAAACTAGATTAGACAACAGTTACTAAAAGCATTAAGTAGGGGCGCCTCCTTGACATGCCGAGCCTAATCCATTCCAAGGTGAACTAGATCATCTCTTCGCTTTGCGCTGGTGCATGGCTATTCCTCGTGAGTACCGGCATCTCATTGAAAGGTAGTCGCCTTGCGCTTCTTTTGTGAATGGGATAAGGTGCCAGCTGTCTTCCATATCCAGGAATCAAATAGTGGTGTCTTTCACCATTATCAAACTTGACCCTCCTTGATCGACTCGGCTTCATTAAATCATCTCCAAGGCATAGCCCCAGCTCAACCCATCACTACCGGTCGCGTACTATATCATCTCGGCTTCCCCATTATCGTCGACTCTTCTTTGCATACTTCTTCTATTTTCTTTTAATTGGTCGAACTCAAACCAGGGCCATCATCGCATCGTTCATCATGTGGGATGTTGACTGGACCGACCCTCAAAGGGAAACTAGAGAAGAGCATCAGCTCAAAAAGGATGTTGCGCAAGCAAAGCAAAACATGCATCAGTCAAACCAGAGACTGAAGCGCGCTCGCAGCATTTCGCTACATGAGATGGATTTGCGCCCCGACAAGTCCACCTCATATTCTGTTCTAGAATGCTACTTCTCCCCTCCATCCGCTTCATACAACCATCCTTCCGCATCCTTGGAACATTTATCAACAGAGTCTGATCGAAGCTCAACCCTCTCTGAGAGCTCCAATTTTTTATTGCAAAAACCAAGCTTCAACTTGCCCGATCACTATTCTACACAATCCACGGAGTCAGGTTCGCATTCAACCCAAAGCTGTATGATTCCCACAACCCGATATATTTAATTACATTTACTGATTTCAAAATACATAGTCTCTTTTGGGAAAGATGATATAAAATATCCTGTTATATTGCCTCCACCATCACCCCCACTGCTATCGGACTCACCATTGGACAACACTGTTACCTATGAACTCTGTATGTGTGTTCAAGTATTAGGGCCAGGATCTTTTGTTACAAGAAGGACCATAGTAACACAGACTATTCATACGGAAATGAAGGAAGAGAAAGATTGTTAGTGTGAAGAGGAAACCAGAGAGCCCGGGATATTTTTTTCAGGGTCAAACGCGCCCAGTTGGCCATGCAAACAGTACAATTTCTACCAGCCAGAGATTTTTAGCATGTCGTATGCAATACGAGTATTTTCTCGCCCCGTCTCGGAACATTCTCAATTCAGTGCTCAACTTTTCTCACGAATGTTGATGAGGTACACTTTGAAGCCAATGTGATCTGGGGTCGTCGAGCTGTAAAACAAGCCGAGATGAAACGATGAATACACTCTGGGCTATTCTTTTGGACTAACTTCGAAAATTATTCAGACACTAATAAATACTAATCATTTTAGTCACATTATAGCAGACTCAAAAGTGTTAACTATGCTTGTCGACACAGGAGTGACGAGGACCATCCCCAAGACGTCCTTCCCAAGCGATTCTGGGCGGGTCGTCCTTAGGGTTACGGAATTTGGTATTCCTTTTCACACTACAAGTTGAAGGCTTTCCTCCAAGTAGGACGCGCGTGCTTATAGCTCTACGCAAGGTCACAGGAGATACTGTGGTGGTAATAATTTGGGAAATATGTTGGATTAGGCCACATTGCGGATAGCCTCGAGTAAAGTTGAGTCAACTTAACAAGTTCCTAACTGGATCTAACATTCTATATCTAAATTTATTCTTCCATTCTACTTTCATACTTTATCGCTTTGTCTTCCGGTGTGTGCGAGTCATTCCAAAGCCCCATCCGTCTGATTTTATCGTTAGCCAAAGTCCCTAAAATCATGACAATAGGGAATAGGGGGGAGCCAAACTTACATTGAGCGGGCACGTGAATGTCAACACCGAGATCCTCAGCCCAGTGCCAAACCAGGTTAGGGTTTCGAAGAAACTCTCGGCCAACAAGAACTGCATCGATCAAACCATCACTGATGTATCCCTGAGCTTGCTTTCCGGATGTGATGTAACCCACAGCGCCAACCAATGCCGGTGTTCCAGCGAGGGCCTTCTTGATCTCTGTGGCATAAGGAACCTGATATCCTGGTCCCGCAGTGATCTTCTGCCTGCTGTCATTTCCACCACCGGAAATGTCAAAAAAGTCAACGCCCTTAGCTGTCAGGATCTTAGCCAGCTCCGCAGCATCTTTGATGCCCCACTGCGGAAGAGAACTATCATATTCCAAGTAGTCTGTACCAGGCAAGCGTGCAAGGAGCGGGTAATCTCTTGGGACAATCTCTCGAGTTATCTCGACGAGCTCAACCAAGAGACGTACACGATTCTCAAATGATCCACCATATTCATCGGTCCTCTGATTGGATGCAGGAGAGAGGAAGGAATTCAGCAGGTAGCCGTGGGCTGCATGAATCTCAATGGCCTGACATAAATATTAAATTATGCTCATTCTGGCAGGATTGAGAAACTTACATCAAATCCAACCTTTAGCGCTCTCTTTACTGCATTGGACCAGTCTTGCTTGAACTTATTGATGTCATCCTTGGTCATTTCCTTCGGCACCATCATGTCCTCGCTAAATGGGATAGCACTGGGCCCAACCACCTCACCAGGCCATCCATCGGCCTATCACCTATTAGTATGCGAAGGCTTTTGCATCTCTCAGTGTGAAAAAAAAGCTTACATCCTTGACCGCGATAGCCTTTCGGTCCAACCAGGGTGCCACAGTGCTTGCCTTGCGACCTGCGTGACCTAGCTGAATCGCAATCTTGCTATTCTGGCTGTGTGCAAAGTCAATTACCTCTTTGAGCGGTCCGAGCTGGCCATCCTCCCAAATACCCAAATCTTGAGGAGTGATGCGGCCCTCTGGGTTGACAGAATGAACCTCAGTGATGATGAGACCTGCGCCACGCGCTGCGAAACTGCCCAGGTGTTGCTTGTGCCACGGGGTCATGTAACCATCCTTTGCAGAGTACCTGTGCAAAAGATGAGTAAGATGTTGGTTTATAATTCTTCTGAATACATACTGGCACATGGGGGAAACGATTATGCGATTGTGAAGAGTCAGAGCCCCTATCTTGAGGGGGGAGAACAGAGTCCCATTGGGCTGTGTATCCCAAGCAGTGCCTGCAGGAGGTTCTTGGATGGGCGTGTAGAAAGGGACCTAGAGACTGCGAGTTAGAAGATTCAACACTGGTGACGCATTGCTAAACATACGCCTGGGGCAGGAGTGTTGATGATGGCTTTGGTGGTTGGTGCCATGATGCAAGAGAAAGCTTTTACCGTCGAAGATGGTCAATGCAGTTGTATTTGGCGATGTTCTGGGTGATTTAAAAGGCAGGCACGGTCTTGTTCAAGAAAGAAAACATGAAGGCTTTATACATTTGATGTAGAGAACGCAGCCGTAGCTATTCCAGAAGTTATTGTGCTCTGGATCTTAGTCACCACACTACGTGCCGTCTTTCGCGGCCTGGTGAGACAGCGTACATGCTGAATCAGCCACTAGCTGAAATACCAGCAGATGTTTTCAAGGAGTTTTCGGTCCGCAGGTGCCGTGCGGGCTAATGGGTGGGGGTGCATATCGGCAACCCGGCGAGATTGATGCAAGGTGCTCGGATTGAATCTGGACCTTCTAGAAGCAGGATCATGGCTGCACGCTGACGTCGTGCTTGATTGGTCATCTCCTTTGCATGGCCTGAGAGAGTCCGATACCTCCAAGGAGCTTTCGCAGAATTCAAGGAGATGGCCACACTCGGTTAACACTTTTTAGGGCGTGCCACTGTGGAGAATTTCAAGCCTCATCGTTGGTCAGCATGGGGAGGCTAATGCAAGCGTCGTTTATCTGGATCAAGATTTTCTCGCTTCCACCAACCGCGGCCCAATCTGGCCCAGTAATTTTCAGACGCTATTAGCCCTTTGGCCTCTCTTAGCACATTACGCCCTGCGCCCTTTAAGGCGTTACGGCGAGACGGCATTATAGAAAGCTTCAAGGCCCGGCCAGAACGTGGATATCTCGGCGTCTGTGTTGGGCGTTTTTTTTTTTTTTCATTGGGATGCCAGTTTTGTTTGGCTTTGATCAAAGCCCGGTTTGCCCCTCCCACTCTGCATGCAGGTCGAAATACAGCTAGGTAGTCTAGGGTTGATTGAACTCAAACACGCAAACTCCCACTACCCAGATAAGGCCCCCCTATGGTTTAGGAACAGAGCTATGGAGACCCTAGGAAAAGACTGGAAACGCTTTATAAGACTTATTAACAAGTGGAATTTCTTTGACGAATTTTCATGTGGAATAGGAAAAGGAGAAATCCCTGAACCGGAACCGGACAAAATATAACCCCGCGACACGGAACATCTCCAAAACAGAACACGATGATCGAGGCTGTAATGTTTGTTATTAGGAACCCGGTAACACAGAAGATCCTAACAAGGCGGTTAAAGATCAAGTTAAAGCAATTTAAGTGTATTGGAGTAGGCCTACAGCGTTATAGCATGCTCCTTGGAAGATATGTTTGAGTGGAGGGGAACAGCACCAACACCCAAACCGTTGCCCTATAGGGTAGGCTGAGTGAAATTGAGCCTCAAGTGACGCGTTCTGTAGCTGAATGACGCCTCGACTGAGCCTGCCTCACTGAAGTCATCAAATCAGAAGTGAGTGAGAAGGGATAAATGAGTGTGTGATGCCTCTGTCTCTTAATGTAACGTGAGCCATGTGCTCTTAAATCTTGGGAGTCGGTAAGTGTGAGCAAGAGTTGTTGTTTTTTGTAGCAAAGATCTAGCTGCCAGCTCTTATATACCAATTTGCTTGTGAACTAATGGCACGGCTATCTGGCCCACTAAGCCTGAAACCGCTAGAGTCCTCCAGTCACCACCACAATGTTCTTGATGGTTTGAGTTTGAAGCAGTACATAGACCTGGAGAAGATGTTTGAAGATCTGGAGCCAGCTGAACCCGCCCACTTATGCTATCCCGTTAGAAATAGGTCTATGATAAGGCGACTTAAACCAGGGACTTGACAAGCTTATTGGTGAAATATGTGCCAAACTTGAGCCTTGATACGTCCTGCTTGTACCGAGAGGTGAAAGAATGCAACTGGCTGCGATTTACGGACCTATTGTTGTGATAAATGTGTCTTTGTACGAGTGTGATGCGCTCCTTGTTGAGCAAGATTAAATATGTTCGGTCCCATTGCCAGATCTTCCCATCGACAACCTGCTGGGCAGGCAAAGATAATTGTCTCACAAAGCTAGACTTCATTTTTATTTTAATTAACAATCATTAGCTTCTTAATCCGCCCTTAATTGAAAGAAAGCCTTTTAATGTGTAAGAGTTGTGAAAACGTCTGGGAAAAAACCACACACAAAGTCGAATTGAGGGTGAGTTGGGTTTAGGGCAAGTCGGGGGTCTCCAGAGGTGAAAGGCACCAGGTTCAAATAACGAAACAAAGGCCGCATCAGCTATAGTCAAATAAAATAAAATACAGTCATCAAACCATTTGATCAAGCGGTCCCTCAAACAGGCACCTTCAAAATTGGTCTAGAATACGTGAATTGAGACGAAGTTGCTATCTGAATCTTGGTGTTGAGACCATCGGGCGTTATCGCCAAAACTGGTGTTGCAACCAGCTGACTAACATACAGGCCGGCTCCACGTTCCTCCGTTATTCCGTTCAATTGATGCACGTTCATCCCCAACGCGATAATCAAATTACATCGGCCATGCTGAATAACACCTTGTCGCTAATAATACATCCTCTCCTACTAACCACCCCGCACGCTTAACCGGTTTTAGATAATTACTAGAGCACCCTCCATGTCACCCTCAGAACCACTTTTCTGCCCCGCACGCTTAACTATTTCTAGATAATTACTAGAGCACCACCTTGCATATTAACATCAGCGTCACCTAAATGCCTTGCATATTTGATCATTTCTGGGAATTTTCTTGAGCACCCTAAAGGTGAGCATTGTGACAATCTGACTACCCCGCAAAATTAACCGCTTTTAGGTAAATACTAGAGCACCCTCCATGTCAACACTAGGGACACCCCTCAGTTTATATACATGTACTTCTAGATAGGAACATTGTGCAACGCTCACGCCCTCTCCTCCAAAGCCCCAGAATGCCCACGATCCCAGCGCAACATTACACCACCAGAGGTACCATTAGTCGGCTTGGATGCCGAACCCTGGGGACGGGCCGTTGCAGATCGGCTTCTCCGAATCGAACCCTCTTCTGATACAGGAGTATGACTACACAGATACAGATAGCCTAGATTTCTGCCACGTTGCTTGGAGAGGGCAATAACTATGGACTAAATTGGGGCTGACATCTCCTTGGGCTAAAGCCAGTTTACAGTATACGATCTGGTTTGTTGATGCGGTAAGAAGTCTCCTGGAACACACCGGCGGCTGCATTGCGTTGTGTGACCGCCTAAAGGTGAGTATGCGCTACGAAAAACTGCTTGTTTCAAGAGGGTCATATGATAGTGTGGATATGAGTTATACTCTTGCTTAGCTGTAAGCACTGTCTTCCTGCGGCGATCTCCGAGATCTTGAGAGTGATGTCATCAGGCAAGAGTGGCAAGGTTTCTTCACCGGGTGGAATTTTGCCTCTCACAAAGTTCTCAAGAAGGAAATGTTATCCACGCTATATAGGGGGGGGATTGCGGGACTGTGAAGTGTGGGTTGCATAGAGGTTATGTATTATATCGAGAGACATGTTTCTTCTTTGGGTGAGATTGTGATCTGTTTACAAAGGTACGCTGTTGGACCAAGAAAAGCCCAGTGGTATTATTTACGATATCAATCAGTAATGAATAGACTTTATTACAGTAATGATTCTTGGTATTTCCATGTTTTCTAGTGTCGCGTTGGACAGAGGGTTATGACTTAGAAGGCAAAAACCTGATCCTCCAACTTGCTGACGGGCTGTGCCTTATTGTAACCTAAGCTCTCTGTGATCTTTTTCATGGCGCTGACCATAGGGGGTGGCCCACAGAGCAAGATTTTAACATCATCGCTAGGCTTGGGTAGCCATTTCTATATATGTTAGTAGTCGAAAAGAGGGACAGAACTTGGAAGAAGGTGCTCACAGTTACCATCCCTGCGCTGACAAAGCCGACCCCGCCAGTCCAGTCAGCGGGTGGGTTATTCAAAACATAGTGGATGCGGATGCCGTTATCATTCTTTGCCAGCGATTGCAGTTTCTCCTTCAACAAAATATCTTCAGGGTTAACGTTGGCGAAAATGAGATCCACTTCAGTCATATCGCCAGCTACACGACCACGTCCGATCGCGTTGATAATTTGCAACATGGGTGTGATTCCTGTACCACCAGCGATCATACCAAAATGGCGGACCATATTGGGGGTGTAAACGAAATGCCCTTTGGGTCCACGGATACGAATGGTTTCACCTGGAACAAGCGTATCTATATGTCTAGAGATATTTCCCTGGGGGTATGACTTGATGAGTAAGTCGAAGTAGCCAGGCTGTTCGTCACCAGAGATGGGCGTATAGGAGCGGGTAATCTCCTTACTGGTACCATCAGTCTGTGGAATTTGGGCAGATATGGAAATGTGCTGGCCGACTGGCAGACCCAATATCGACTCGGGACTAGGGAGCTTGAAGCGATATCTAGAAAAGAATAGTTAGCCAGGAACAAGTAAATGAGAGCCAAGGGTTAAATTTACGTGGCCACATTGTGTGAAATGATGCTTTTTTCTAGTAGTTCAAACTCGTGGAACTTGTCAGGCTGCAGTATCTTCGTCGCAACCTGTGCTGGAGGCTCTTGGCTGACTTGCTGATTGGCCCCCTGTGGCGTTGAATTGGGCTCAGAGCGGGATTTGGGCGTCAGAATTCCCACTTGGAGATCTTCTAGAATCTCGTCGGCCTCTTCGGAGTGACTAGTGTCATCATAGGCCGCAGTGGCATCCTGCCCGGCGACTTCAAGCAAGATATCTGAACCACCACTGTTGGGTACAAGTCAGCCACAGCTGGAGGGAAAGTTGCGAGCCAATGCGGAGAATAAAGAAATACTCAGATACGTACGGATGGTCATCGACGAATGACGAAGCGTTGTAAACTACGCCGCGAATAATCAGATAAAGATCATCCTTGGCGTTGTGAGCTTGCACATCGGCGTAACTGAAAGCTTTTGCCATAGCGGGGGACGAAGGGAGAATCCGAGAGATGGCATTCGTGTTAGAGAACAGATATTAAAACTGAAAGCTGGACAATGCTGCGTGTTTATCGAGGAAAGAGTTGGGAACGAAGCGAGCTCTATTGCTGTCTTGGAACGTGACAAAAATCCAGCGCAATTGGGAATGCCCACTCGAAGTGCTCGGGGTGTCTCAGGACGCCCCGTTGTTAAACATCTTCAGTTGAAAGCTCCTCCCGTGACGAATTTCTCGTTTGGGTGAAATCTGGCGAGGGTCCATCGTGAAAGTTTGGCCGTGTGGACGGTGGCGGATGATTATCGCCACCCCGGGGTGCTTCGAAGGCCTCAAAGACAGGGTTCGGGATCTCAACCGAACCCAGCAACTCCCAAAGAATTTGCCACTACTCGGTACCCTATCAGCGACAGAACGAAATGCCTGATTATTTCCAATCAACGGTCTTATCATTGGGCATCATCAAAAGATTCCGCAGATGCATTGACCCCACCCCGTCAGTATCGAAGCCAGGAGTCAAGCTGAAGGTGGGTCGGCTGACCCGCTCCGGACTACAGATTGGTTTGACGCCGAAACAGTCCTCTGTCCGCGAAGCTATTGCACAGAAATGGCAGATGACTGCAAGCCATACTTTGTGAGCCCTTGGCGTGGGGATCAGAATTCTGGGATCACGAGGTTTAGAGTGCTGGTAAGCAGCCCCGTGAGATATAAAAGAGTGGCAGACCTCTCTCGGACAAAACAATCCAAGAAACCTCACAGATCATCTACTATACAATACCTGTACAAGTTCTTCTCAAAGCTTGAACAGTTCTCAATACGACCATGGCATCTTCATCTTTGCACTACTTCAACTTTGGCAACTGCGCCTCGGGCTCTAAGGAATCAGCTGCCCCGGAACCCGTGCGTGCCTTGCCCGCATCATGGTACACCTCGCCAGATATGTACGAGTTGGAACGACGCGCCATTTTTTCCAAACGATGGCTTTTCATTACGCACAGCTCGCGGTTGAAAGAGCCCGGTGACTGGCTCCGTTATGAGCTTGCGGGATTCGACTTCGTCATCATTCGTGATCGGAAAAAGAATATCAACGCGTTTCACAACGTTTGCAGGCACCGCGCATATCCAGTGGTTGAGAAAGAAGGCTCAGGAAACTCCAAGATTCTTGCCTGTCGGTACCACGGATGGTCGTACGGGCTGAATGGAAACCTGGCCAAGGCTCCTGGATATCAAGACCTGTCCGGGTTTGAAAAGGAGCAAAACGGTCTCTTCCGGATTCATGTCAAGGTCGACGTCAACGGCTTCATCTGGGTGAATATGGATGCAAAGGAAGTTCCGGAGGAGCCCTGGGAGGGTCACTTCAAGGACGTCGACAAGCAAGACCGGTACAAGGCCTACAATTTCGATGACTATGACCTTGATCATTCCTATGAGTTGGACGGAAATTATAACTGGAAGATCCTGGCCGATAACTTCAATGAATGCTATCACTGCCCGACGACACACTCGGATATACCCGAGTTTCTCAATCTTGAGTCCTTTGACAGCGACACCAAAGACGGCCACATCCAACACCATTGCGAATCCACGCCGGAGCAGATAGAGAAGGGACTCTACACTGCCAGTACCTATTATTTCCCCATGTCTGCCATGGTTGTCTCGTAAGTTTACCTCGCCAGAGAGCTCAAGAAAACGTCCTTCCCTGACACAAACCAGGCCGCATTTTATCATGATCCAGAAGTTCCTCCCCTCTGGGCCGAGAAACTCCAAGATGGCATACGAGGTCTACAGAAACAGGAATTCCTCCGAGACAGATTTCAGACTCATCAGTGACATGTATGCGCGCGTCATGTCAGAGGACAAAGTCCTTTGCAACAACGCACAGAAGAACCTGGACCGCGGTGTTTTTGTCAACGGTCAGCTGCATCCCAAGTATGAGAAGGCGCCACTGTTCTTCCAGAGCACCGTGCGAGAAGTCATAACTGAGCATTATGAGCGGGAGAAATCTGAGGGCGCGGAGATCTGGCCGGCAAAGCAGAAGGTGCTTGAGAACGCGCAGGTGAGCGAGAAGGACGAGATCCTCTGTGCGAATATTGGTTGCGGTACGCAGAAGGAAATTTTGAGTTGGTGATGGTGGTCAAATGCAAGCGATGTTTTAGTAGTATTGGATAGCCAGTTGTCTAACGGAACAACTTAGAACCGATGAATGAGTGCCCGGCCCTAAGGGCCATCCCAGCCAACTCAAGATTGAATTCAATAACTTAGTTCCTACCACCCCCAGAGAACTTATTGTTCTGTTGCGATATCTAAATCCGTTGAATTAAACATGCCAATTAAATTCTCTCAGTGATTGAAAGTATAAGGGTGAAGCTTTAGTTTGCTCTAGAAGAATTATAGCACTGCTGTTTGGTTGCAGAAACTATCAATAGTACAGGGTAGCTGCTAGCAAGGCACTTGCTCCATTGATACGTTTGCTCCAAGTTGAACAAATTCAAATAACAACCAACACATCCGTTTCTGACTAGCGATGAAGTATTGACATCATAACCACAGCAAAAGTCTGCAATGTTTGATGCTTGATCATTTGGAACTAGCCGTAGCACATAATAGATATACCTACAGACAAGCTAAAAGTAGCTGCTGGTGTCACACTCAAGCTGGTCTCTCAGTCGGGCTGACCTTACGGTCGCCCGAGGCCGCACCGGCCTTGACGACAGAGACCCGATGACTCCAGCAGCTGTGTCCGTTCTTATAGGTAATGACTAGATGAGGTTCACCGCAACCGGCCTCAAAACACCATACAAAATAAGGATAAGGCCCTAGTTAGACTATCTCGCCGTCACAGACCTAGCCCAAGCCGGCTGTTTACATCATCCGTGCGCGGTGGCTAGCTTTGGATAGCTTCAACCTTCCCTCGGGCGCCCTCGGCCGCCCGGAACAGCTAGCTAGCTGCAACAGCAGCTATAAGAGACCCCTCAATTGACAAGACAAGAGCTTCTATGCATCCAAGGGTCCTCGTAGCTGTGACAGCTGGACATAAATGTGTGGTGAGGACTTTTTTTTTAATGGTGTATTCAAAACAAGAAACTTTCCATCAATTCAATCTTTATAAAAACGGCAACTCCTCTCGTCATCTAGTTTACAGTTGATCCACTACAAAAATATTCCCGCCTTCCACCTCAGAGCAGTTCTTTGACAAGAACATTCTGCACGTCATCCAAGTACAGCTTGATATTCTCTGGCTCCTCGAATCCATCATTGAAACAATAGACAAGGCGCAACTGATCCTGGAATGTGTAAAAGAAAAACATGCTCATTCCCAAAACAACATCGACGCCAATCTTGATATCATGAACTTTGATTCCATTGCCGTACTCGCGCTGCAAGTATCGCTCGGCAATGCCCAAACTGCTCACAAGGGCGTCCTTGGAAATGGGGCCCTTGGCAAAGTCAGGGTGCTGCACTGCATTGCACAGCAAACGCGTGAAATGGCCTTTGAGTTCGAGAGCTTCAGCGTTGCCCTTGAAGGCAGACTGATAGTAAAAGTTCAGCGTCTTGGCGCTTTCCTCGTAGGAAACCGGCAGCTTGGCTACATAGGGAAGAGGAGTGTAGTAGACCGAGACGGCATACTGGTTCGAGTTGTAAGGTTCCGGTAGGTACTGGCGAAGGTTGAATTGACTCGCTGACACGTATTGGGAGAGCTTGGATGCGGGATCTGCGTGCTTGGAAATAGCCTCGATGTACGCAGCGTGGATGGCAGCAGTTACGCTAATCTTCTTCTCCTTGCAGGCCTTGACCAGGGCGTCGGTGGTCTCGGCGGAGAATGCGTGCTCGATGTTGCGACACTTGCCCGTCGGGGCTACGCCAAGCTTCGAGACAGGTCCAATGCCGGGCATGCTGGATAGATACTGCATGAGCAGAGCGCTGGACTTTTCAAGCTGCTCCTCGGTGGGCTCCGGTGAAAAGCCCAGTGTCTCCTCCATGGCCGGAGCCAATCTGTCGGTCTCATCGCCAAAAGTGATGTTTTCAGCGGGAGAGGCCAAGGCGCTGAGGTAGCTGTCCCAAAACAACAGGACGCCGGTGCCGTCAATTGTGTGGTGATGAGCACGGAAGACGAGCTCCGATGACTTTGGGATGTAATACAGTGTGGCTTGCTTGATCGGCTTTCCTGCCTCGAACAGCTCCTCAGCGTCGGATGCCGGGGAGACGATAAAGGTCGACGCCAGCCACTCCTCCAAAGCCTTCTCATCTGGGACCTCGTACACCTTCTTCATACCGTCAAGGGTAGTGGCCAGCTGAGGCTGCTGGTGGCGCAGCTGCTTCCAAGCATGCTTGAGGGCAGGTTCCAGGTCCGAAAGTGCCGTCTCCAGCTTGATCTTGGAGAACAGAACATAGTGCTCGCGGCCTTCGCACAAGCTGGCCGAGAAGTTCTCAATGACGCTAAAGTAGCCTTCCAGGCCATCGACGGGGCGTTCCCAGCGGCTGTCAGATACCTTTGTCCAAGTCATTGTGGTCATTTTCTCGGTGTTGTTCTAAATTTAGCGGATAAGAGAGGAGCGTAGAAGTTCTTGGATGAGACTTTGAGGAGGAAGGAAAAATGAGTGATTATTATGGATCAAATAGCCGAACGATTCTAGGATCGCATCGCCCTGTTGGATCGTGCCAGGTATGAAATAACATTCCGCAACCAACACCTCGACTCCAACCAACACAACATTGGGGGCCGTGTTGGCCTCAATAGCCATGGCGGCTCGTAAACGGCAGTGAAGCGCATATTACCTAACGCAGTCCAGGGTTTAAATGGCTCGCTGCAGGGGCCGGCTTTGCAGCGGGCCTCGGCAGCGATCCTGGTGGGTTGGGCGGGAGGACAGGGGTAAGGATTGGTGCAAGTCACTGTGCCGTGCCGTTTCCTGGAGGCTTTGCAGGATTCACCACATGTGCAAAGGTTCCCACAGGATTTCGAATCCGCCAGGATTTTGCATCCGTCATACGTTCAAGCCAGGCTTCAACGCGGATATGCACCTAACGTCACCCACCCACCGTGGCATCCCTGCTGCTTTTAACGCGCAAGGCTCGCCCAAATGCAGCCACGGCTCGATTGTGCAGAGCGAGTCATCATTTTTTTCTTCTTTGGTCTTGGGAATCTGGGGAATTCATAACTCCATTTTCTGTTGGTTTTACCACATTAATTAGTCTGAAGGCTGCCGCTGGTCTGAGCATTCTGCAGCTCTCTTCAAACTTCATCTCATCCGGACAAGCGCAACGCCATGGCACTAGACGTGCCCGCAGGGACGCCCGACCAAGGGCCTGCAGTGGTCGCCATGTGCATTGTCATCATGGTTTTGACCATTGGGGTGACAATTCTTCGCATCGTCTCAAAGTTCGTTGTGAAGCAGAACTGGTGGTGGGATGACTTCTTCGCCATCATCTCGCTGGTGAGTTTTGAGCGAGCTTTGTTTTGTCGACCTGACCTAACAGTGAACAGCCTAATCAGCTCGCTTTGCTCTCAATTCTCTTAGCTTGGAGAAACATTGGACTTGGACTTCACGCCGCTGTTGTCCAGGAAATCAACCCGCTCCATCTCTTGCAAGGCGCGAAATACCTCTACATGGCCATCTTTATTTTCGACGCCTCGATATGTTTCCCGAAATTGTCGGCCATCTTTTTCTATGCGCGCATCTTTCCATCTCACAATCGAATCTTTACGATAAATCTATGGGTCGTTGGCTCTCTGGTTGTCGGGTGGCTCGTTGCAGCCATTATCTCGACGGTATTCCAATGTTCCCCAATTGAGAAGGCATGGAATACGACGTTGCCAGGCACCTGCATTAACCAATACGCCTGGTATTTAGCCACTGCATCTCTCTCTACCGCCATTGACTTTTATATCCTGGTTCTACCAGTGCCCATGATTTGGGCTCTGAAGATCAGTCTGAACCGACGCATCTACCTGCTGATGACCTTTTTCCTTGCCTACTCGGTCATTGTCATCTCCATCGGTCGCCTAATCTCCACGACGAAAATTATCCCTACGATTTCTGAAGATTTAACATGGAAGTTTACTGCCTATCTCTACTGGGCGTGCTTCGAGGGCGCCATTTCGCTCATTTGTGTGAGCGTCCCCAATATGATATCGCTTGCAAAAAACTGGGTTGGCCCGTGCTGGCCCAAAACTGGCACGAGTGTGAAAAGCCACACGGGGCCAAAGCCGGCAAGCTACGGAGACGGATCAGGCTTGTACGGAAGCCAGAGCTTCCACGAGCGTCACAAATTTGAGCGGCTTGTAAGTAGCAAAGGCGCGGGTGGATCGGACACTGAGTCGCAGCGCGGCCTCGATCCAATCGAATATGACAAGGGAGCGGTGCCGCTGGGGAACATTCGGGTGCGCACGGATATTCGCGTCTCAAGCGAGGATGATCGGTACCGATGAGAGCGACCGGACTAGACGGAGAGGGTCGATGAAGATACGAATGGGCAATTGGGGGGCTGGGATTGGCTTCAGCCTTATTACGGTGTACTATACTTGTCAAATGAAATGAATACAATATTTCCGGTTTAGCAAAGATGTCGTATAATCCCCAATCGATGCTTGTTGAAGTGACACGCGCGAGAGAGCTCTGGAAAGCCGTAGTTCCGAAGGTGACCCACGTGCGGCTGGCCCATCAACTAGCGAGAGGCTTGGCGAAACCTAGCCCCCAATCTCCCTGTCCACCAGCCCAGATAGCGGAGCGACGTCGAATGTGTCATGTGCGGCGCGGTTTAGCACTATGCTTTGCCTCTGATCCTGATGGAGACGTTCGTCATTGGGATCAACCCTATCTCTCGACGATCTCTATATTAGTCGACGCCGTGCCGTGAATCTGTTCCAACAGATATGGACGCGTCACGGATGCGCCGCACGCCATTACCCATGAGTCCGCACATGTCCCTTTTGTCGGATCCGGCAGGTCTTGGTTCGGCCCGCCCGATTGTCGTGCAATCTTAAAACCCGAAATCCCGGCCAGACATGGATGAAGCAGCAGGTTCCACCGTTGACGTGCCCGGCATGCAGAATCCTTCGCGCCACTTTACGGCTGTGGAGGTCATTTTACGAATCACCTCTGCGGTTCACCGGTAACCGTTACAGTGCCTTGGGTCACAGGTAACCAGTTTCGCTATCGCGCATTGGTTTGCCTGCTACAAGGGTTTATTTTGGGATACAATGAAATTACTGCCATGTGGACTTAATTAGCATCCTCATGGCAGCAGAAGGTTACATCGCGGGAGGCATTGCTCGTCGGTGATGGCATTCAACTCAAGCTAAATGCTTATAAAGTTCTCAACTCAAGAAGAATCGCTTGGAAATGCCCTAATGATCACGTAATGGGTTTGCAGTAATCTCAAGCAAACAGCTGAAAAGTTTTGCCACTCGTGTTCATATTGAATATTTGTAAACTGTATCAATTAATTCCTTTATGGCTTGCTGGCCGTGAAGATAGTTGGCGCGAAGGACTAGTTGCATGTGTAAAATAGGCATAAAATCGATAAATCGAGACTCTAAGGATAGCTTTCAATGCTTTTAAAAATTCCCATTCAAATGTTCCCCTTAGTATTGATGACTTGAAATTAAAATAATTATAGCTAGTTTTAAAAAGTACTCTATGACTTTGTCCAGCTCGCAACTAGCTTTTCTTCCACAAACTGGGAGAGATCACCAAGACTCTTTCGAGGGCTAAATAGATCCAAATAAGGCACATCTACCTTGAATGTGTTCCAGAACCAAATACGAAACTCAGCGGCAAGCATGCTGTCAACGCCATAAGAAGCCAGTGGTGTTGCCTCATTGACCTGCTCAACGGGCATCAAAATTAAACTGCTGAATCGTTTCTTCAACAGTCGCAAAAGAGCCTCGCTCATTGAGGGCGCGGAAAGCTCGGTTGAGAAAATGCCTCTGGAGTTGGCAGGGATATCCTTGACCCATTCAGCAACCGCTGAGGCTTGGTCGAATTCTAAGCCCTGGCCTGGTGTCTCCATGGCATCGTTCTCTGCCAAGAACGATGCGGCTAGGATAGATGAGCGAGCATCTCCAAAAAGACCATTGCTGGCTTCAAAGCCCTTCTCCATGAGTTTTCGCATGTTGTTGGACTCCAAACCTGTCAGTATATGGGCTTGATGAAGCGCATCAGCCTTGCCGCTGGGTCCGGCAAGGGCAAAGTCAAGAACCTGCAAAAGCTCATCTTCGTTGAGAGGGTGGATTCCTTTGCGCAGCAGTAAGGCTTGGATATCTGGGTGCTCATGAAGATACCCAACTTCCGAGATCATGCCCAAACCTACAGCGATGGCTGGCTTGCCCTGAGATCGCCTCCAATGGGCGAACGCATCGAGAAAGCAGTTGGCAGCGCAGTAGTTGCTCTCTGTTGCAGTTCCCCAACTACCGGAAACCGATGAGGTCATGAGAAAGAAATCAAGAGCTTCATCATGGCCTTCTAGAGCTTGGTGCAGGTTCCATGTTCCCCTCCACTTGGGCTGAATTGCAGTGTGCCAGGCTTCGCTGGTCATCTGAGTAAACAAGGCCTCTCGCAAACCCATTGCGGCTTGAACAACACCACCGATAGGTCCTTGCTCCAAGCATGCGGAGATAGCTTGACGTATGTGGGTAGAGTTGGAAACATCTCCCCGAACGACGGCCACAGAAGCGCCAGCATCCTCAAGGTGGCGTACAAGCTGTTGTGCTTCAGGCTTGTCACATCCCGATCGCCCAAGGAATGTGAACTTTCGAGCTCCCCTAAGGAACATCCAGCGGCTTAGACTGCGGCCCAAGCCACCGAGACAACCTACAAGCAAGTATGTCTTGTTAGGATTAAACACAGTCTTGTATTGCGACGGCGCGGCCTACCAACCAGTTAGTATGGGATTGTTGATGATCTGGGTAGGAAAGGGTCACATACCAGCACACGGCTTTGCTCATCTTCCATTGATATCACAACCTTTCCGATACGGTCTCTGTGGTTAAAGTATCGGTATGCTTGTGCGATATCAGCCACATCAAAGGTTGTAATCGGGAGTGGTTTAATCTGGCCCGCTCGGTACATCTTAAGTACCTCAGTCGTAAGCCTGTGACTGGTTAGTATAAATAGAAGAGAAATCTCAATGCATCACCTACTTGAACCACATGTCACGATAATACGAATCCTCCGAAAAGTACAATTCAGAGAGATCAAAGGCTGTGAAAGTGGCGTTCTTCAAGAACATGCGCATGTCCAACTTTCCAGCGTCGATGAGATCTCGCTTTCCAATCTCAACAAAACGGCCAAATGGTGCGATGCAACCCCAGCTAGCGTGGAGCAAGTCACCAACCAAAGAGTTGATAATAACATCTACACCCCTGCCCGTTGCTGCCATGACGCCATCAACGAATGATGCATCGCGGGAGTTGAATATGTGCTCTGCAGGCAAGCCCATCTCGTTGATCAGATAATCGCGTTTTGCCTGTGAACCCACCGTTGTGTATACGGTTGCTCCAATGTTTTGGGCCATGGCGATTGCTGCGAGACCAAAAGCACCAGCACCTGCGTGGATCAAAACCGACTCACTTGACCTCAATCTAGCACGATCGCGAAGAGCAAGTAGTGCTGTAGTGTTGACAGTCAGGAGAGAAGGCAGGATGCCAAAATCCTCTGTTGGAAGCATCTTGTGCACTGCGGCGGCGGGGAAGCGTTCCGTTGTGCGAAAGTGGTTTGGAGCATGGCAGACAACTCGGTCTCCAGGTTTCACATGAGTGACACCTGGTCCAACCGCTGCTACGACACCGCTGGAGTCGACGGCGAGAGTGGCCTTTTGGGTTTCGACACGACCATTTATGGCGTAAACATCTTTGGCATTAAGACTAACAGCCTTCAGATCGACATCCACAAAGCCTGTCGGTATCTCGCTAAACGGTTCCGAAACTTGTTGGAAGTGGATCGTGTTGGTTACGCCAACCTGGCCAATAGACAGCTTGGCGGGTGAAATTTCACCAAGAGTAGCTGTCTGCATAGTTTCTTCATCTTCAAGGCGCTGTCGGAACAGCAAGTTCAAGTCAAGGTCAGGAGCAAATCGGCTCACATAAAGCATGTTGCCGAGCTGAGTGAACTCTTTATCTTCGGTTGCGCATCGAGGGGTCAGTACTTCATGAACATTTTTGCAAGTGGCTAGGAGTTGAGGGTTGCTTCCAATGTCGAGAATGGTGAAATTCAGAGAGGGGTGTTCAAGCATCAGAGCCCGTGATAGACCGCTAGACATTGCGAGATCAGGATTTGGCGTCGTCAACATGCCTGCGCCGGTGAGCCAAATAAGCGTAGACACATTGTCAGTCATCTTTCTCAAGAGATCCATGTCCTCTTTTCTCATCGTGGCGAAAAACTCGGCTTCGACCTCCAAAAGTGATATGCAGACATCATCGGTAGAGAACTGGATGTCATCAATTTCACACAATGAGACGGTGCTCAGTTTCTCATGACGTGTGTTTTGAACCAAGTACTGTTCTAGACCATGAGCGAGAGAATCCACTTCTGCAGATGAATTATTGGGTTTCTATAATGCGTTAGGTCAAGCAACATCACTGACCAGAAGCCGAAGAACTTACGATGATAAAGACGGAGGTACCCTTCAAATCTACTGCGTCATATGCACGAATCGCTAGTATGGTGTTACCTGGAAGATCCAGCACCACAAAGCCGGAAGCTTCGAGAGCAGAGCGAACACCGATGCTGGCGCGGGTGATGACCACGGCATGCTCTGAGAGATGCGGTGTGATATTGGCAATATCATTTGGTGATTCAACACATATTTGGTGGAAAACATCATCCTGCAGTCATTGAGTTAGCATCAGGGTTCTAAAGATGAAGAAAATTAGCACTTGCCTGTGGAATCAATACAATATCGAATGGTTCTTGAGCGGACTTGGCCGAGTCAAACGATACCGATCCACCCTGGTCAATGCTTCCAAGATTCCACGACTGGTAACGTGGGAAGCCTGTGTCCTTGCCCAGAAGACTGAAACATTGCGTCATTCTAGACTGGAAGCCATCTCCGAATTCCACGACCCGCATGCGTGGATTCTTGTGCCCAGCCAAGTCGAGCAGAGCCTCGAATACAGTCATGTTTTCATCCGTCACCTCTTGGGAGCGCTCAGCTGCAAATTTCACGATATAGTCTGCAACGGCTTCCTCAGCATCTGGATGCAACCGCAGAATATCCGGCTTCCAAAGTACGCGAAGACAAGGATGTCGCTGCTGGAATACGTCTTGGTTTGTGCTTCCGACAGGCGCCTTTCCGGCATACAGTGACATGCGGATACCTTTCATATCGATCAAAGCCTCTCCAGAAGCCTTGCGAACTGTGCAGTCCACCTTGTGAGTAGACAGTCCCGTCTTTTCCGTGTGTGCGTGGATTTTGGCCTGCTCAATCTCGGCCTTGCCAACATTGTGAGATAGGTTGATACGACACTCGGAAATAAAAACTGGAACAAAAGCCCGGAATTCTTTAATGTTTCCAGCAGTAAAGCCCATGGAGGCTGCTTGGAAGCACGCATCAAGGGTAATGGGGTGGATGGGGTAGAAGATGCCTGCATTCTTTGCTGATGGAGGCTCGGTGTCAATGTCAGCAATGATGTCGGTGCGCGTACGACTGTTGTGTGTGTGAAGAGCAGTAAGTGACTGGAAGTGTGGCCCAAAGTTGAGTCCTTCTTCTCGCAGCTTATCGTACCAACGCGGCATGGGCCAGGTTTCATACCCTCGATCGGATACGACAACACCCGTGTCTGATGTTGTTTCATTATCGCGGCCGACCACACGGATGCTCCCTGCACAATGCAGAGTGGCCTGCTTTGATGCCCAAGAAGAAATGGAAAACTCATACCAATCAGATGACGAGCTTGCGGCGGATATTTTGCGTGGGCACATGGTCGTATGCAACTCAGTATCTGCCGCCTGCGCGTCGCGATCGTCGGACACAACAAATGCCGTGCTAATGTTGACATTGATGGCTTCAAAAGACACATTTTCTCCAGCTTCCAGTGCGTCCTTGAGACCCAAAATCTGCGAGAGGGCCTCGATAGCCACGGCCATGTAGGCAGCTCCGGGGAGAACCACCTGAGACTCTAGCTTATGGTCGCGCAGCCATGGAATCTCCGAAAGCTTGACAATATTGCGCCAGTTCCAGTCGATACCATTGCCAGCGACAGTTTGGGTGCCGAGAAGTTCATGGCGAAGGTGCTTGCGATTGCGCATCTCAACACTGCCACGCGGCTCGTGCCATGGTAGTTTCTTTGAGTAATCCCAAGGATAAGAAGGAAGGTCTCTCACGACCAACTGCGACTCTGAGGGTTGAAGGTTGTTGATGGCTTGCCAATTCAAAGGGTGACCTTGCGTGAACAGATGACCCGCCAGCTTCATCATGCAAAGGTTTGCGTCCTCTTTTCGAACTAATGTAGAGGAGTAGGAGCACGAACTCTTGATGCCGCAAATTTGTTTGATTGGGCCCTTGAGGGCGGAGTGTGGCCCAATTTCGATCAACCGGAAGCTTTGGTCGGCTATCAAGGCCGCCAGCGATGAGCTGAACTGGACAGGCTGTTCCAAATTTCTTCGGAGGTAGGTAGACATGTTTGTTGTGCGATCGATACTCTCAACTTGATCACTGCTGAGACCGACAGTCGAATGCATTTTTGTGGAGATTTTACCGGCCCCTGTACCCTCAGCCAGGTATGGTGCGACAAGTTCTTCGTACAAGTCACCAATTTCGCTCACCATGTGCGAGTGGTAAGCTCTGCCTCCCGTCTGCAATTTTCGAGCAAATTTCTTCTTCGCTTGCAAATCAGTCTCGAGAGCTTCAATAGCTTCTATCGATCCACTGAAGGTCACACCCTCTGGCGAATTGACACAAGCCACGCGGACGCCATCAAGACACAGGTCTTGTATCATCTCGTTGCCCACTTCGGCGCTAACACCGGCCGCCAGCATGGCGCCTCGCTGCTGCATCTTGCTGACAGCCAAGCCACGGAAGTATGCCGCCAGGATCGCTTGCTTAGAGGTGAGCAAACCAGTGCTGTATGCGGCGGCTATTTCACCAGAGGAATGACCGATTGTGGCGGAGGGAGCAACGCCCCAGCTGCGCAAGAGATCCACAAGAGCAATTTGAATAGCGGTGCAGAGTGGCTGACTGCGAGCAACATCGTTGACTTGGCTCGTTTCAGGCGAGTCCAGCAAGGACTGTTCCATGGTCCAAGCTGGAGCATGTTCAGATGGCAGTGATTGCAGAACCTTGTCCATTTCTCGAATGCTAGCGAGGAAGTGAGGATTATGTTTCAACAGCTCTTTTGCCATTCCTGCATATTGAGCACCCTGGCCGGTAAAGACGAACGCAAAAGGCAAAGGTTCTGTGTTCAGTGTTGTTTTCTCAGTGATACCTGCAGGTTCGCCAATGATTAGCTCTGGGCTCGTCGTCACTGTCACGAAATCCCGAAGCGGCAAGCTGGATTGTCGCTTCACAAGGGCATCAGCAAGGCTTTGTAGGTGCCTCGCGTCAGGCTTCTGAGCACGAATGAGGTCCACAATCTTTTGACGGCGCATCTCCAATGAAACCGTAGACTTGGCCGAGAATGGAAGGATAAATGTCTCATCTACCGGCAGTCCATTGCAGTTGGCGACAATTCCATTTGCCAGGGGTGGGCTTCCGAAGTAGCTCTCGACGGACTCGAGAATGACATGTCCATTTGAGCCTCCATAGCCAAATGAATTGACACTCGCGCGCCGAATTGCCCTCGGCCAGGGCTCTGAACTTTGCACCACCTTCATATTACGCGACTCCAAATTCACTTTCACAATAAGTAAGCTTAGTAGCTGAAAACGTGGCTATTAGACTCACACGCTGGGTTCAAGTTTTCCACTCCCACTGTGGGCGGGATCATGCCATGCTCAAATGCCAGGGCCACCTTTATTATCGAGGTCAGGCCACTGGCGCCCTCACCGTGGCCCAAGTTCGTTTTTACCTAGTTTTATTAGTGGTGTGAGTTAGATGCCGGAATGTTTTACCCACAGAACCTATAAGCAACGGTGGACCGTCGCGAACGTTGAAGCATCTTGATAGGCCGTCAATTTCAATTGGGTCACCAACTGCGGTGCCAGTTCCGTGACACTCTACGTAGTCAGTTTCCGAAAAGTCGAGACCTGCATTTTCATAGGCTTTTCGAATGACAGCCTCCTGAAGTGTGGGGCTGGGGAGTGTGATGCCAGTTGTTTTGCCATTACTGCAGGGGTGGGTCAATAATTCACCGAACCATAAAAAAAGCATGTTGAGGAGTACTGACGAATTGATGGCGGTTCCGCGGATCACCGCTCGCACATTATGTCCATCTCTTTTAGCACGTGAAATAGGCTTTAGATAGATGGCATTGACAGCTTCCGCTCGAGCATATCCGTCAGCAGATGTGTCAAAAGTGTGGCAGGTTGAAGTCTTGGAGAGGAATCCTCCCTTCGCAGCCACCATATGGCTCTCGTGCGAAAGGATCAGATTTGCACTAGCGACAATGGCTCCGTCACAATCTCCATTTTTGATAGCCGCTACGGCTTGGTGCAAGGCGTATACGGACGATGAACAAGCAGTATCCAGTGTCAGACTATGCGGAGAGTTAGCACAAGAATCAGGAGAGCCGCCGTCAAGGGTCAGCCCCACCTAGGACCTTTCAGGTTGAATACATGGCTAATACGATTTGACAAGATAGACACGCCCCTACCCGTGGCGGCATATCGATGGAGGTAGTCAGGATCATTAGCAATCATGGAGTGGTAGTCCATTGTGAAGTTGGCAACGTAGACAGCAGTATTCGTGCCGGAAATATCTTCCATGGAAACCCCAGCGCTCTCGAGGCATTCGTATACTACTTCAAGAAGCTTTCGCTGCTGAGGATCCATATACGAAGCCTCGAGGCTGTTGATTCCAAAAAAGTAATTGTCAAAATCATCAACCTCTTCGTCGAGAAAGTATCCACCCTTCACATTCATTGTTCCATTCCGAGTACCCTCGGGGTGGTAGAACCCGTCAATGTTGAATCGTGTCTTGGGCACAGACGATTGAGCGGATCTCTTTTCGCTTATCAGGTCCCACATGCCTGATGGTGAAGAGATGCCTCCTGGCAAGCGGCATGCTATACGAATCCTGAGCCATGAATACTGTAGCAAAAGGGAGGCATAACAAACCCATTCCAACAATGCATGTTGCATCATTCTCATCATTGTTTATGGTGGAATGCATCCTGTCTTTGGAGGTCCTTTGGGACGGGATTCAGCAACAACTTCTTCGTCTAAGTGCCAGGGCTGAGTTTGCAGCTCAATTGGATTTGGGCTGGTCAGGAACGTCTCCAACAGATGAAACAAATCGACACTGAAAAGAAATTGTCACACTGATGCAAGTCTCCTGGTAATGGTTTCCGCGTGGGACTGGCCAGCTAATCAAGACCGTCTTCGGTCTCGCAAGTCTTGCCACCACAGGGTACATGGTGATGTCCTTGTCGCACAGCGGGGTGAAGGAAGAACTGTTGCACATGTTAGTGAATCCTCCAGCATGCTGCGCATTGACCAATGGGGTATTCCTCGCTAACCCATGCTCCTACTGCTGGGGCCGCTCCAGCCAGATCCCCTGTCGGTGCCTGTGGCGGGACATAAGCACTAGTGCTCAGACTGGCAGTTGGTTCACAGGGCCCATTAATGTGGCTTCCTATTCCTTTGAGTGCCGTAAGCCTTCACCGCTGTAGCCAGCTCCACATAGCTTGAGATAATAAAGGATTCCTTCGAAAAATTGTCCATCATTCCGTTTACTGTCGTAATTCTACGCCGCTCTATCGAGCCCCACAGAATTTGAGCAACAGATCACTGCTTCAATGAGTTTAGAATTCCCCAATAAATCCAAGGCCATTTAAATAGGCTATTTCATCATAATAATTTAAGCCTTGATCGGCATTCATGTGGCTGTGAGTGACTTGACTTATCGCGAATTTGGTTGACCATCCGCGAAATGTTAGGCGCTGCGATTCCCTATTCGGCCTGCCGCCGCCCGCCATCTCATTGCCGGCTTACGGCACTCACAAGGACGTAATTGACGGATGCCGATCTAAATGCCGATTTGCTGAGTTACAAAGTTACTTACACTTGCTGCCTCTATCTGCGCACAACCAATCTACTTACATAGGACCAACGGCTGACGTAATGCAAGGAGGAATATCTGCAATCGCGAAGGCCCAGGCACCCTGTCGCCGCGGATCCTGATGCCAAAATTCAGTCACAAAAAAAAGTCAAGACGTCATTCGACATAATTTGCGGGGCGGAAAAACACAACACATGTGCTGCCGAGGTTCCAATTACAGTGCAACAGAGCCCAATCAAGGGAGGTAAAAAACAAGGATCCTCAGCTGTAGAGGTAGCTTCGGTGTAATAAGTAGTTTCGGTAGACAAAGTCCCGATAAATATAGCACCAATTGATAACAATTCTAAAGATAGTGGCTAAAATCTCGGCAGGGCCTTTGTTGGATTAAATCGGTGCTCAAAAGGGCAGGCTTGCTTAATTGAGGAGGTGGCTCCTGCGGGTTGGTTTCAGATGATTCCTTCTCGCTAATGTTGGGCGGTCCACCTTGCTTGCCTCCCAGCCCCAGCATTTGTCACAGCAGTGAGCTGATTGCCGGGTATCTCCTAACTTTGAAGGATTTTAGAATCCAAGACACCAAATTCGGGTGTTCCGTTGGGTTTGACTGAGGGTTATGACAAGGGCGCCAACTGAAGATGAGGACCACTTCCTCGTGGACTGTGCCAACGGTTTTGGAAAAAATGTTTCATATTGATGAGGTATACCTCGTGGATAACTCTTTCATAGTCATATACATAACTCCATTAATGCTAATTCATCTTATTCGGCATTGCATATTGGAAGACACAACTCCGATACAAAGTTATCAAAAGTGAATAGCGATCGTGGGCCCTGCTTTGCATCACCCAGCAAACATACCACAGCGCTCATCCAATCCATGCTTTCCAGATAATATCTCCAGGTCATATTGAATACTTTCCGATGGGTATTGAAAAAAAAAAGATAATAAAGGAACGACTTTGATATAACCCAACTTCAAGCTAATCGTATACAACCTCAGATTAGCGATTCCACACCGCGGTCTGGCATCCCGGTTTTAGTGACCTGCTGTAGATCGATCATCTGCATTCTCCTCCATTTAAACATAACAGTGATCCAGATCGCATGAAAGCCTGTCAAGATCTGGTTCAGGGGTAGAGCCTGGTCACCGGTGTCAGTGTATATTGTGCATTAGTGGATGGGGTTCATGAGCAGCCATCCTACCAGCAAGGTTCGGAGTGCTTCAGCTCAGAAAAGAGCCTTGCCTGATGGTCCCTAGGTCGCACATCTTTAAATCCGCTTTTTTAGGGCATCTTCTTCAGAGAACCCAGCGCCATATTATCAGTGTTTGAGCAACTGGGTCATCATGATTGTTTGGTGAGGAGTATTGACGTACTTTTCAAGAATGCTATTAACGATGGTGGCTTCAGAACTGTATCCTATCTGGTTAGATTTGTAATCTAGTCGCTAGGTTTCTTCACCCGCATCGCATTTAAACACACTCATCCATAACTCAATGTATATTTTCACACCCTGATGTCCCTCATAAGCCGGGTGTCACGCTATCAAACACTATTCCACAGCACCTGATTTTCGCATCCTTTCCACATGAACTAGAGGCGGTTTGTGGCGCACAACTCAGTCGCTACGGACATAAGGGATGCCCTTGGTGGGTTAGGAGCGGGCCATGATGGAGCCATACCCTGTACCTCCGTAAACCCATCGCATGTACCCCTTTCTCCGCAGTCGGCGATTTTAACAGCGCTACATACAACACTGCATGCGACCAGGCTTAATTAAGCTATGTTCATGGTCGTAACCGCTTGGTCCAAGGCCCCATCAGCGTGCATTCAGTGCTATAATTCGATCGCGATCCAATTCTTTTATATCTCTTTAGGCACTACTCATAGAACTCCGCCAGCAAAAGAACTGACAAAATTTGTATGACAGCAATCAAGCAATGCATACTGTTATTTACTTCTAGTTAAAAAAAAAAAAACAAGCGATAGGCTCAACCGGGTGTTCCAGGAACCAAGCCACAGAGGTGGCATACAAATAGCGCATACAAATAGCGTTCAACAATAAGTTTGGTCGTGAAAATCTTTTCGCCCTGACCAAAAGAACAATTAACTTAAATCCCTTGGGGATGTATACTGTTATAAGCATTGTATATTTTCCGAGCTGAAAAACTTTCTGATGAGAAGATTAAACTCTGATCATTGATACATTAGGTTAATTGGCATTAAGTGAAGCCAAAGCTAAGGTGACATTTTCCCCTTGTTTCGGAGTCTTTACCTTCCTGTTTTTTTATCGGCTATTTTTATCGAATTCAAAATGCTGACTCACCTGCGCATCATTGTCGACATCCTCTCGGAACCTTTCCAGTTTCAATATTGAAAGTGCCAAGCCAAGACCCATGGTTCGGTTGTGATGTACCGAGACGCATCCTGGATACGGATTAAAATGACAGGGACTGCTTGGCGCCTCCCCATCGAAACCTACCTAAGAAGGATGTCTTTAATCCCGTTTGTGAAGCACTGAGACTTTGCTAGGCAGTAGATTATCACCTTCTCTACTTTTCCCGGCTTTGCAAAGTGTTAATTCGCTGCCGCCAGAAAACCCCAATCTGGTAGATTCCCTTTATGTGTCCATAGCTAGGATTAAAGTGGTGTACGTCTACGCAAGTCAGGATTTTCATATTCAATAGGTCGCGTATTAAGTCACGCTAAGTCAGCAGCATCGGACAAACGGTCGCGCTTTTGCTACCCGACAGTCATAAATAATGGTTGACTAACCCAATGGGATGAATGAAAACAAGCTTACCTCAAACTTTGAAAGTATATTTCCCCATGTTTCACGGCATCTTGCGCTGCGACAACATTAAGACACTCATTCTTATTTTTCAAAGTCAATTGCTTTCCCGCAGGTCCCGAGACCGGGATTGTGGTTCTCCGGATGCTGGCCGATCCCGTGTTAGAGAATCAACAAGGGTATTGCCCAACTAGCGCCTTTACTCCGACTCTCATTGGCCCATTCTCTGTACCTGTAACAAATTGCTCCTCACCGGCGAGAATCCGACCACAGAAAACATGATCGTCCGGACTCCGGTAGGACCATGGGGTCGTGCTCAATGCGCCCCGTCCTCCATCATCAGATGGGACGACAGTAGATGATGGACTCGAAATTTCACCATGTCAGATGTGCCACCAGCCTCGACACGACATCATACGCGGCTACGAGAGCTTCCGTGAAACGGCGCTATTAGCATTGCAACTAAACTTGATGGCAAGAAAAAAGGTCGACTAATTGAATCGCTATTGATGAATGAAAGGAATATAATATGGCCTTTCGCCTCTGCAATATTCATCCCATCACTCACCCAACACACAATCTTCTTCCTTCTACATTAATCATTCAAGAGCTGGGCTCTGTTTCCATTCATTGCTATATAATTCTCTCATTTCTGAATTGATTTCAGTCACTACCATCAATCTTTACCCCATTACCGCCAAAATGAAGTGTGTTTCTATGCTCCTGCTCGCCGCTGGCCTGGTGTCGGCTGCCGTTGTTCCAGTTCACCCGGCTGAGCGCCGCTCCAACCTTGCTGCCCGCAATATACCGGGTCTGGGTGGCGAGGTGGCTGGAATTGCAGTGTATGCTAGAGGAAAGGCCCAAGCCGAGGGTGAGGGTGAAGCTGAGAACGAGGGCGAGGGCCAGGCCGGAACCGAGGACCAGGGCCAGGGTGAAAACGAGGGCGAGGGCCAGGGTGAAGGCGAGGCTGCGGGCGAGACCCAAGGCCAGACCACGACCGAAGCCCCAGCCGAAACTGGAGAGGCGGGCCAGACCGAAGCGCTTACTGAAACTCAAGCCACCGAGACTCAAGCGACTGAGGCTCTGGCAACCGAGACGCAAGCGCCAGCCGAGACCCCGGAATTGGTTGAGACCGCCACGCCGGTTGAGACGCCAGCTGAGACGCCAGCTCAGACGCTAGTGGAGGAGACACCCGCGGAAACACCAGTGGAGGGTGATGCCAATGGAAATGGTATCCCTGATGCTCAAGAAGGCCAGGAGGGTGAGAACCAGAACCAAGAAGAGGGACAGGTCGGCCAAATCGGCGAGAACCAGGGAGAACTTGGCCAGGCCATCAACTTGGCCCCCCAAATCGAAACAATCGTTGGTCAGATGAACGTGGGAGGCGTTCTTAACCTAGGAAATGTGCAAAACATTGGACTGGGCAACCAGGTCATCATTCTCTCGCAGCTCCAGCAGCTCCGTACGCTCCAGGCTTTGAACATTGTTAGCAGCAATGATGTCATCATTCTCATTAACAATGGCGTCCTTGGAGTGAATGGTATGGTCAACGGTGTGCCCCAGAACGTTGTTATTGGTCAGCCCCAGGTCATTAATGTTGGAGGCAACGGCCGGGGCAACGGCCGAGGCGACGGCCGAGGCGACGGCCGAGGCGACGGCGCAGCTAAAGGTAAGAATCCTAACCTTCCTCAGAAGTATTTTGCTAATACCTCTCTGTCTAGTTATCGTTGCAGGCCACCGTGCTTGAAGCAGGAAGCTGCCAATAGTGACGATCGTTGACGATCGAGACAGACACAATCTTTCGCCTGCTAGCTCGGGCTTATGAAAGAGGGGTTGGGATCATTAGGCGCATGTACCTTGACTGTAAAGGAAATCTGCAGAGTATTCACTAGTATACTAGGCTCTCAAGTATATCTTGTACCTCCATGGACAATGTTTCCCAATTCCCAATGCTTCGCAAGTGAAACGCTACCTACTACCTTATTCCAGTGCCAGCCAGCAATCATTATTGACCGTCATCTTGTCACCAGTCGCAGTAGAAAATTGCCAAATTTTATTTCGCACCAATAAACCGCGCCATGATTCTCACATTCAGATTTTTTTAATAATGATCAACACATTATTCAGTAAGATGTTCTTTATCACGCGTCAAGATGAACTTGAAAAGAGCTGTCAGTCTTGATTTTAAACACCTAATCTGTACAATAATCCTGTATGGTTCCTACAATACATGATGCAAAAGAATGGAAGGAGTGACCCTCAGATGAATTTTGACTCTAGCGTGGAATTTTTTGATTCGTCTGCAGAAAATCGTCCTGTCTACAATTCATGAAAGTAAAAGAGCGACCTTTAGCCCAGCGAAGAGTCTTGGACAATTACTATCCCCAGACCCAGCCTGGTGTCTAGTGATTGTGGGCACCATGCAAGCACTGGCGCCCGGAAATAGATCGGGCGACGATGTTGGATGTCGCCATCCGTTGAAGGACAGTTTCGTCATCCACAGCGCGGGCAGCCTGAGCCCAATCTTGTGGAATCCAAGTCGCGTTCGCCCAGACTGGTCGTCCACCAACCAACGTGAGGAGTACGCTGTTTCGCGCAATCTCCTCATCGGGCACAGCCTCAGGATCCATGAAATCTTTATCGATTACAAGAAGATCGGCAAACTTACCTCTCTCCAGTGATCCGATTACCCGTTCTTGTTCAAGATATGTTGCCGCATTCAAGGTCATACCACGCAACGCCTGCTCGCGGGTGAGGCCCGGCTGCGAGTCAAGTCTACCAACAAATTGAGGGCCAAAGCTAGAGTGTGAATTTTGCTTAGTGGCATCTCCACTACGTGTGACGCCAACTTTGAGTGCGAGAAACGTGTCGAGAGGATCAACCGGCCAATCAGAGCCGTAGGCCACAAGACCTCCAGCTGAGACTACCTGTGAGTGTGGCTCTGTTCGGGCCATGCGCTCGGCTCCGAGAGTTAGCCGAGTCGGCTCGTTCCAGTATGTCGCCTTTTGAGCCCACTGATACGACATGATGACTGGAATTCCGCGGGCCGCAAATCGGCTGAGATCGTCGGGGTGAACAAGTTCCGCGTGGGCGATGGCAACTTGTGAAGGCGAGAAGGTACGGTTCATGCGGTCCGCTGCGGTAAACACCCTTCGTACAGCTTCATCACCAACCGCATGAATGTGCAAGCCCTGGTTTATGCTGAACATGGTGTCGAATAGAGTATTAAGCTGCGCAGGGGTCGCACCAGGGATGCCAAAATTCGTGCCCGGTACCCAAGTGTTGGAGCTGTTAACGAGATAAGGAGTCACAAGAAGCGCTGATTGAGAGACCGCTGGCAAGACTCCATCGACAAAGAACTTTACATGTCTCCAAAATTCACCGGGCTGTGAGGCAACCATGGCCCCGTCGTCAAATTGCTGACTGGCGTTTTGAGCTTGAGCAGCAATAAGAGGGAAATCGACAGAGCCAAAAATACCAAATGCATTAAATACTCGAGCTGTAAGTCGGTTCTCCCGAGCGAGAGCCTTCCAAACGTCCGACGGTGTTGCTAGGGCATTGAGAATTGTGGTGAAGCCCTGTCGGCGGAGGACGGCAAGACCAGCCACAGCAGCGTCGCGGTCGGAAATGCCTCGGTTTCCAGACAGGGCGCGAGCACTTCCAGCAGCGTTCTCCTCGAGAACACCGGTGGGAAATCCATTGGAATCTTTACCAATGCGACCACCGTCTGGGTCTGGTGTAACAGCCGTGATGTTTAGAATTTGCAACGCGCGAGTGTTGACCCACACATTATGCTGATTGGTGGCGATGAGCATGACAGGACGAGTGGTATTCAACCGGTCCAGCATGGTTGCGTTTGCATCTCCATTTCTGTCGGTAAATCCTTCTCGATCCCACTCGGTGACAGTGAGCATGCTGTCATTGGCTGCATTGGGTTGATTATCCAGACATTGTTGGATAGTGCTAAGAACTTGAGATAGAGGGAGCTGCTGATATCGAAGAGAGCAACCCAGCATGGCTCTACCAGCATCCATAGGATGAACGTGAGCGTCTATCAAGCCCGGGACTACCGCCCGCCCTTGAAGGTTCACGACGCGAGTTTGGTTGGTTGCATCTGGTATGCAAGTATTCTTCTGTCCAATGCACACGATTGTACCATTGGAGAAAGAAATCTCTCCCCCTCGGAACACAGTGGAGCTTTGGTCCATTGAATAAATCGTTCCATTGGTTAAGATGGTTTCGGGAGCCTCTGACTGGGCAAGGCTCTCAGTCACTCCCAGGAGGAGTGCCAGAATTTCTCTTTTCATTTTGTGAGTTTTGGAGACAATGCTCCGAGTTGGCTGGGTGGTTCAAAGAGAGACACGAGTGTTGATGAGTGTACTGATACAAATCGTCCAAATCTCCAGTGCCTGGCCGCTTTGAAGACTTTATATGCAACCAAGGGCGGGGTGAGTGAGGTCACATCATATTTTTTGCTTTGCCTTGAACTCCTATCCCAGAAGAGGGTATCCATTATTGTCGTATTCAAAGAGCAGTCTAACCACACTATGCCACCATAAACCCTGGCAAAGTATACATTCAACCAAAAGTGTCTGTATATACATATACATGCGATTATTACCAACCTGAATCTTGGCTACCTGTGTTTTCGGTCAACCTTCCCTTGGGTCATGCATGTCCGTCTCGATTCTTTCTCTTCCGTTATCATTTAAGCCGAAGACGTAGATCATTCAGACTTAATCGCATTTAACGGAGAAATAATCTCAGTCTGAATTTAGAAATATGTTTCCATAAATGCTGCAGTCAGACATTTCTTTGCGTCGTGACCATTTTCCTTGGCAATTATGCGCTAAACTTAAACCGAGGTGTTGCAATCCAATGCCCAAATTGGGGCAATAGACGCGCCGCGATCCCAGCACGTCCCTCTCAAAACCCATACGCCAAAGCTTAAATCTCTTCGGTTAACATTCCGGGCTTCATGGTGGAGAAGCCGAATATTGACTATTAGTCAATATCTCCCGTGTCGACCTAAGGTGGACACGTTCCTCTTTCAACAGCTGAACAATAAATAATAAGTCGAAGGTTGCGAAATTTCCCAGCTGTCCGTCCCCTTTCTTTTCCTCTGCTTAGCATCTGAGCTTGGTACGAATTCATAATGCCTTTGAAGGGGGCGGTTTCTCTGTCAATAAACAAATCACTATTGACATAGAAATGCAAGATATTCCCTGTAAAACCCTTATCAACATGTTCTACAGGCATCAAGCTACACGACTTCAATAGCATGGTTTATCGTCCGTATCAGATCTCATCCCTGTGAACCTCACACACCTCACCTAGATGATTGAAAGTCTTATAAATCAGCTGATCCAAATACAAAATTGAAAGCGCCAAAGCACATCATTGTAAGTAATTCTAGTTTAGAGCATAATTATCAAGTAGCATGAGAAAAGTTTGCGTTGGGGGCGGGTGGTGCCTGCGTAATGCGCTTTGACAAATTTCGCACAACGTAAGTAATCTACAGGCTGGGTTTATATAGCGAGCCTCGTAGTCAGAACTAAATAGCGCTGGATTCAATCAATATGGTTATTATATAGTACATTTGGGGTCTCAATCATTGTAAGATTAACCATCAATCTCTCTAAATCTCCTTCCCCAGTGCCTTTTTAAAACTGCCCCAAGGATGCATAATCGCACACTCTGCAGTAGTACAGATGTCAAAAATATAACGACCAAAACTACAAGTACTGGTGTATTGAACGCAGGTGAAAATAAGGTCACAATTTGCGCATGTGTGTGCTCTTAAATTTTTGCAAGTTTAGTATTTTACCCTGTTGGATTTAGATCCTAAAAGTCGCATCAAACCTCATCATGCTGGCTTAACGGTCGCTTGACAAGTATTCTAATGTTGGATTTCAAGTTCTCTGCGATTTGGGCTCGCCAGTAACTGCTTTTCCTTTTGAGAATCTCTGCCCGACAAAGTGATTCTCTCCCAACCTCTTGTCCAAATTACAACCCTACTCCACAACCAACTATTCATTTATTTATTTGAAAGGCTTGATAAAACCTGGCACCATTATATCATTTGTGCCTTTAAAATATGAATGATTCAACAAGACAGAAGACATTAAATCAGCAGCGTGGCGTGTCCTAGACAATTAAAGCATTTCGCAAAATCCCAGTTACTGTCAAATTTGGAGTCCTGTTCAACCCACACATTTTTTATGATGCTAGTAGCTTCGCGCAAACTTCCCAAGCCTCTGAGTGCGGCTGTTCTGTCTATTATATCGCGAATAAATGACCGCTGCTCTTCAACAGCAATGCAACCAGCTACACAAAGTGGCCAAACGAGGGAGCGAAGCCAACTGGGAGACTTTATCTCATGCAATAACCTGATGGCGTGTTTGGCGCTATTTTGAATCTTGTGGTGTCTTGGTTTCCAGCCCAGGAGGACGACAAAAAGGTATATTCGTGCTGCGTAGGCCCAAATCTCTGTTACGAGGTTATGAGTATCAGCGAGATGAAGGTTGTGTGGCCATGTGAAGCCTTCAAAGACTAACTCCAGTGGTCCACGTAACTCCGAATCAAGTCTCGACTCCTTTTGATATCTCGACCCTCGCTGATGAAGTTCCTCAACGTAGACTTGCCAGCGCTCCTCAATCTTCGTGGCATGTTGAGATAACTCTGCCATTATCAACTCATTTTTTCTTTCTTTCTCCTTTTTCCATGTATCGAGAGCAGCAATGTCCCCTATGAGTGAGAATACCCATTCCTGGCAGCCAATAATAGCCTCCAGCCTCAAGTTATATCTTTGTTTCTGTTGGTCATGTTGTTCTATCAACAGATACTTCCGTAGTTCTGAAGGTTGATCCAGGCATGTACTTGCTATAATATCCTGAACGATAAGAATTGCTGAGAAGAAGCGAAAGGCGGCCTGCTCTATGTTCAAAGGTGCAGAAGCCGACCTTGGGAGCGTATTGGAATTATCCAGTCGATCTAAGACTGTGGAGATATCGGGGCCCTCGCCGTGCATGTTTCTGCCATGATGCAATAGGATTTGACTCAAAAGTCCAGTTGCAGCCTTCAAGTGCACTCGCCATTCGTTGGACGTGAACACCTCGCGCTCTAAGCCGATGAGCTGCACAATATTCACTAAGAAATATGTACTGGCCCGAAGAGATGTGTCTATGCCTTTGTTTTGAAGATCCAGGAGATCACGCTGAACACTCGTCAAAGCCATATTTGTGTGGTGGCGAAGCTCGCCCCATATTCTTTCAGAGCATATGTTGTGATACTGGCCAGGTATAACTGGAACAACGGAGAAAAAGTACGATGACAAGCTAGCAATGGTCTTGCAGAATCCGAAGTGTTTTGTTGCTAGCATTGCAAGCCAGGTTCGTCCGCCCTCAAGTATCGTCGGTCTATAAAAGGGAAATAGAACCGGGAAAACATACTCCATGTATCCCATCAAGTAACCCATTTCGATTTCGTTTATGACAGGCTGCGCCTGGTCGCCAGCTGTTTCTTGATTGCGAAATGGATCTGGAAAAGCAGCCAAAGTGGTCCGAGAACAAGATGCCCTAGATTTTAGAAATGGAGAGCCTGATTCTGCATCGGGGGCCGATGTTGAGATGTCTGTAGGTGTTGGGTCTCTTTGTTCGGGAGAGCGCGAATACGGAAGGCCGGGTCGGGTAAGGGGCGAATCATCTAGGCTTGTTATGGTATTGAACATCCGGGCAGTGCTGCGGCGACGCTTCGCGCTTTGCCGAACTTCCATCTTGATTCTCTGGACCATCTGCCCCTGCTGCCGTCCACCATCCATCCACTGGGGCTTGACCTCGGAGGAGTGGCAGGTAATTTCCAATGCTGAACAGGGTCCGCATACTGGTAGCACCTCGTCACACCGTTTATGACGGAGGCGACAAGTCCAGCACGTCACCTTTCTTTTCCGTCGTACTCTTGTAGACATTGGGTGGTAAAGGGCCTTGGCTGATCGAACAAATCAATCTCGTTTCGCAGCTGCCCGGGTACACAAATTGAATGGGACTTGAAAAGAGGAACCGCTAAGCCTGAATCTTAAATACACTCCGCGCGGGCTTTCTCGTCCGCGCGGAAGCAACAATCCTGTATGAGGCGGACTCCGAAGGAGAGGATTTTCCAAAGGTCCGCACGGCAGGCAGCCCATACAGCGCCCCCGAAAAGGGCAAGCCTGCGTGGGGTCTGACTACAATGGATTAGAGTTTGTTCTCCCAAAGTCCGCGCGGAGAATAACAACCCCCGCACGGGGCAAGCCTCGAATTAAAAGAGTTTTCGAGAAGTCCGCGCGGGCTCCAATCTGCCCCACTCGGTGATGCGGTGATGGCCTACCAGATATGTGGTGGATAGGTTGTTTTTGTGACATATTGAACAGATGATATTGGATGTATAAATACGTAGAATGACTACCAGCTCCCTTGTCTTTGACAGTATCTGCCTAAACAGAAATTTCCAGACTTCATTCAACGATTCGGCAACACAGCACCCGATAACATAAACATTATGACTTATACCACACGATCTTGGGTTATCAATGGCAGGGGAAAGGGGCTGGACGAACTCGTCTTCAAAAACTCTCCCGTGCCTCTGTTGAGTGATCATGATGTCCTCGTGAGAATACATGGAGCGTCGCTCAACTACCGAGACATTGTCATCATGGAAGGTAGGCCGAGTGCCTAAGATGGGAACGATGTTACGGAAGCTAACGAAGATCACTGCAGGAATGTATCCATTTGGAAATAAGCAACCTGTTATAGCAGCCTCGGACGGTGCAGGAGAGATTATTGAGATTGGGGCAAAAGTTACCCAGTGGAAAAAAGGTGACAAGGTGGTAACCCTTTTCAACCAGGGACACCAACACGCACCCATCGATACAGCAGCCGCAGAAAGCGGTCTTGGAAGCGCTATTGACGGGACACTGACAGATTACGGCATTTTTGATGAAAATGGGCTTGTCCGTTTGCCTTCCAACTTGAACTTTCTCGAAGGAGCAACCTTGACGTGCGCTGGGCTTACAAGCTGGAGTGCACTGTATGGATTAAAGCCAGTAAAATCTGGTGATGTGGTCCTAGTGCAAGGAACTGGCGGCGTCAGCATTTTTGGCTTACAGGTAAGATGATTTCAGATTTTTACGTTATACTACAGCCTACATCCTGTATACTGATTCTGTTACGCAGTTTGCTAAAGCTGCTGGTGCGATTGTTATCGCAACAACATCGTCTGCCGAAAAAGCCCAATTTCTCAAGAACCTGGGCGCCAATCATGTTATCAACTATAAGGAGGATCCCAACTGGGGCGAAACCGCGCGTAGCTTGACACCTGGGAAGCAGGGCGTGGATCACATCCTGCAGGCTGGTGGGCCTGGTAGCATGGCCCAGTCTCTCAAGGCAGTAAGGTTTGAGGGTGTCATACACGTCCTCGGTGTCATCGGATTCCTGAATCAGACAGAACCGTCGGATAGCCTCACCGCTAGCGACATCATCATGCATATGTGCACTGTGCGTGGGTTTCTTGTCGGCTCGAAAGCGCAGATGGAAGATATGATTCGTACCATTGAGGCGAAAAACATTCATCCTATTCTCGACAAGCGGATTTTTAAATTGGAGGAAGCAAAAGAAGCTTATGATCATCTCCGCCAGCAGCATCATGTGGGGAAAGTCACAATTGTGTGCAATTAGTCATGTGTTCCCCAGCTGTATTAGTACAGTCGTATAGCCACCGCAGAGTCTGCAGTTTCGTGTTTTAATCGACGTGAGGGCATTATGAGTTTCAATTGATCGCTTAGTTTGCAGACGCGACAACGCTCTGGCCAATCGGAAGCCTACCGCAGACTAGCCGCGGTTTAGCCACAACTTGGTCCGACAAGAGTGGAGATAGCCTCTCTCATTAAGCCAATGACATGCATTAGAAGACCAAGAAAAGGTGGGGAATGTAAATCTGGTCTCCACAGGAGAGTGTCGTTTCGCAACCTGTTCTGATTTGCTGAACTTTTTACCATGCCGACATTTGTGAAAAGAAGGACTGAATATTAAGCGGTCAGAGAACAATTGAGATAAGATAAACGTGACAGTGCCGCCTATCATAGGTTGTAAATCAGAGAAAGCACCCATTACCCAACACTAGAGTACACCATCGGTGACAGACGTCTAGATATAGGGTAGGCAGCCAGAAGTGTTCAAGGGTTAGGTGAACTTTTTTAGCAGCATGGGGGATTGCCGAAACGCACCGCAGTCAGCCATTAAAATTTCGTGGTAAAAGGATCTAGACACTTTAATCGATATGGGAGTTATCAGTATTCTGGGGCACACCCAGCGATTGGATACCTGAAACTGGATACCTAAAATACTCTCGAATTATAGTTGTAAACAAATGTGGCTAATGACTTAAAGTTTTTTCTATTACCTCTGTGTACAGTCTCACTGTAACAAAGAGTTCTAGTATAATAGACAACTTAACGAAGAAGCTTTTCAACCTCAAATGTAATATCCACAAGAGGAAAGGCTGTTCTATTTCCAGCCAAGGTACCTTCAACAGGGACGTCCCCGAAGAATTCGATCACAGAATAAATGCTGTCACCAATTTGTACAGATGCTACAGCGACCCCGTCTTTCTGCAAAGCAGAGTTCGGAATGACGCCAAGGTTTTCTGCCTCCGTCCAACTACCATCCCTTGATCTAAGGACAAAAGTTCCGTTGGTGTTATCGGACATCAAAAGTACAGTGCCAGAGTAACGGGAAGGCAACAAGATGGCGTCTGTATCAGCACCAATGAACGTATTCCCCTTGGTAATGGGAATATGGACTGGAATTCCCTTCGAATCCGACAGGTTCATCCTGTACAACTTTCCATCCGACAAGTCAGCCACGACAAGATTATTGCCATTCCTAGCTAGCCCTTCGAATCCTTGAACAATGTGACCAGGCTTAGGAGGCTCTGCGAGATACCATGGCTCAATAGATGAACCATCTGCACTGATACGGATTATGCTGCTTGGAAACGACCCCAAGACAAAGGTATTTCCGAACTCGTCATGTTCAACGTCCTGGTAGCCAGTATAGACATTATTCGTTAGAGCAGAAATATTCTTCCTCCAGAGCTCCCTATCGTTTACTAGGTCATATTTAACCAAGAAGTTGTCTCCTGATATATCTTCGCCCTTGGTATTGAATGGACTGCCTGCATTAATGATAATTGATAGTCGGCCAAGGGGATCGATTTTGACTCCACTGGAGTGAAGTGAGGGATCGCCACTTAGTCCCGTGGCGCCATATATAGAAACGATATCATTCTCGTACGGGTCATAGGCGGCAACAGTGCTGTTGTAAAGAACGCTGGAATATGGTTAGCAAGCTAGGGTTCATTTGCAGCGGGTGACCTCACCTGAAATAGACAAGACATCTTTCAGTATCAAACCACGCGTTCTCAGGATACAGCTGATATGACTCAATGGTTCGATCACCAAAAACAGATTGGCATACTTTGTGACATGGGGCGGACCATATCTGCCTAGCAGCCAATGCCAGAAGAAGAATGCGATTGATCATACTTTATGTGCGAATACCCCGCGGCGTGTATCGGTATTTGTTTTGACGGGACCGATTGTCCTGCGAGGCTCCGTCCCAAACACTTTATACGACGAATCAATATACTCTAGCGCCCCTGATATTGCTTTTTTTTTTTTTCATTTCCCATGATGTAATAGCTCGTTCGGGCCGATAGCTGTCTCGCTCATGAAGACGCTAGTGTCAGTTTGTGTTCGTAGAATGACCGATAAATACACTGTCTAGTTTTCGGTCTCAATGAATGTTTAACTAGGCTTACTCGGGAGCCAGTGTTTTATCATCCCTATTGTCATTTAAGACGGGACACTATTTTTGACCCAAGAATGATAGACCTGATTCGGGAGCCCACTTGGATCATCGTATGGCGTGTCAATCAGTGAATGTGATGTAGAAAAAAACTTTGGCGACTGAACCCATCAAATAATAACCATCCACGAGATTATGTCATCCAAATAAAAGCCATTTCCATGCTCTGTCTTCATTCATCGTTCTGCGACTGGACGAATTTGAGATGGCAAACGCCGGCCAAATATGTTCTAGCGTGATTGCAGCCACCATAAACCCACTATGACTAACTATAACTAGAAAGGATCAGCATGGTAGATTTGAAATGCTGTCTAGCGTTCCCATTGAAGCCTCGCTTGGATCTATTAGTCTGCTAAGTACGTTGATCATAATGTAGTACGTTTCTACCTCAATCAATGGTCTTGCTCGCCTTGTTGATCGGTTCGGCTTCATTGAAACAGCGGTGAGTGTGTGGTATCCCCAGGCCTCTTCTTTTTCGGTTTTACAGAGTGGACTTGAGGCATTGAACAGACTTGACAAGTATCCTAAAGAGCTTGTGAGCTTTTGTGAAGGGCCTTTACGGAAGGGATGAGATCTTTTTGGAAGTACAGTCGCTTCTACACACAAATAGGCGTTTCAGCTTTGCCCTTGATTTGATACTGTTCACAATTATTCGGCTACCTGATTACTTAGTCAACCTTTGGAACCGGAAGTCCATCCACAAATTCCATATCCAATCCAAGACCTTCAAGCGCTTCTCTTGATTTCTTTTCCCGCAACAAAAGCGCCTCTTCATCATCCATCATCACAAACTCATACTTTAACAACTTCCTCCCAACAGGTACATTGTATTGCTTCGACGTCTCCTCATCAACAGTAGTAAGATCGACAACCAGGCTACTCTTCACTCCAAATACAGGATCTGAAGTCTCATATGGATCTCCTCGGGGATACAATGCGGTGATCAAGGTATCGTATCCAGTTTTCCTCAGCATAAAATGAATGTGCCCGGGTCTGTTGGGATGACGGTGGAGGGCAGTGAGGATTTTGCCGACTGGCCCATCCATTGGGATTGGGTACGGTACCGGAACCACTGCATTAAAGTAGAAAATACCATTGCTATCGCTTTTTAGAATAGCACGGCCATCTGGGTGTGTTCTGTTTGGATTTTGAACGTCATAGAATCCATACGCATCGCCTTCCCAGACATCACAAGTGACACCAGATATAGGCGCCCCGTGTGTGTCCTTGGCTACTCCAATGACAAGTAGCCTAGGAGCATCCGGGTCTTCATGAAGTACATAGCCGTTGTCGGTGACGGGTGCATCATGGGTATGGAACGGACCGAGGACCGTTCCCTCGGTCGCATTAGATGCCCGCGGATGATTTATAGCGTCAACGAGCAGACTGAGACCCAAGATGTCAGAGAGCAGAATCAATTCAGCTCTTTTATCATCGCTGATTTGGCCGGCAGCTGTCAGAAGATTGATGCCAGTTTGCCATTCCTCGGTGGACAAGCATGTCTCCCGGGCAAAGTCGTGCAGGTGTGTCACCAGACGGTCAAGAATGTATCTTGTTCTTGGGTTCGGGCACTGGTTGTTTAAAATTTTCACGTTTTCTGTAATATTATCCGTTGTTAGATCCTTCATCGGAGGAGGCCCAGTGGTCAATGGGGCGCATCGGGACATGGTGTATTGATTGACGGACGTGAAGGTGTTTTGGATATTTGACAAGACTAAGGATTGAAATAATTCAATAATCTTCACAAGACAAACTGGGGACTGTATTGAAGCAATCTCACGTCATCTTTATGCAGCCACAAATGTCACAGTTTTACGAATCGGAAAGCTCTTTGCCGTATATCCGGCACCGTGAGCATTTGCCGGCTTGTCCGAAAACAAGTTGGCGGATGCTCCGCGAACATTGACTGGTCAGCATTTTCTCCTCCCCGCTCTTCCCCGCGCACCCCAGCGCCCGCGTCATTTCTACCTCGGCCAGAACTTTACAAATCTCATTACAGTCACTGGTCAGGTATCACCAGTTTTGTCTTTGAACTACAGAGCCAAAAATTTTAGAATCCAAAAAAAAAATTCTAAATAGGCATTACGACAATGGCAAGCGATGCCACAGGGAAAGGCCAATGGCCGGGTGGGGCCCGCGCGGCCATCTCTTTCACGATGGACAACATGGGGGAAGCAGCCGACCTTAACCGAAAGCTATGGCCAGAATCTGAACCCATCGGGCATCATTACACCGTCACTCAAACCATTCCACAAATGTTAAGTCTTCTTAAAAAGTACGACGTTTCTGCGACTTATTTTATCGAATCCTGGAACATCAACATTTACGGGGATTTCATTCTTGAAAATATTGCAGCGGCTGGTCACGAGATCGGATGGCATGCTTGGCAACACGAAGCCTGGTCAAAGCTCAAGAGCAAAGAAGAAGAAAGAGCCAACTTTGAACGCAGCTTTGGACCGACAGGAATCAAGCAGTTTGTGGAAAAGGGCCAAGATGGATATGTCGGCTTTCGGCCACCCGGAGGCATTATTAATGGCGATACCACTCTCACCTTGTGTCGCGAATTTGGACTAAATTACATTAGCCCCGCAGGAGAACAGGCTGCGTCGTTCAATGTTGGCTCTGAGGGCGATACATTGACGGTGTTGCCTTTTAAATGGGCGACTGTGGACGCATACTATTACATGGAGACATTTGCAGGCTTAAGAAAGATGAAAGCGGAGTATCCAGTTACTCCGCAAACTCCCAAAACGCTGGCCCAAAGGTATTGCGACGAGGTTGACAGATGCATAGATTCAGGAGGATTTCTATCGCTTCTTTTCCATCCCTTCCTCACAAATACCCCCGAAAGGTTAGAAGCAATGGAAACTGTGGTGGCACACTTGGCTCAAAAGAGGGCCAATGGCGACATTTGGCTGGCCAAGTGCAAGGAGGTTGATGCTTATATCAGAGGTCATCCGGGCATTGTTGGGAATGATGCGAAATTGGACTTGTCGTCATGGCGATAAGAGAACACCCGTTGTTCCTTGGGGTCGCCAATGCCGATCTTACGTGGAGTAATATTAACTATGATGTAAATCAACTGCATGAATAACAATAGAATATACGTCAGAGCCAATGCTAAAGGCTGTTCTACCAACAGTGTGGTTGATTAGGGCATAATTCCCAGTGTAATCGAAGGAAAGTGTGTATTTTGCTTATCCATCAATACTTCAATGTCAGACTCATGATAGAACCTTAGAGCTAGCTAAGAGTTCTGCCTGTTGTGGCCGCCCTAGGTGTGCATAGGTCATAACAGGAGGCTGCAACAGGGTCAACATTGTGCCTTTTGCATCCCGAACAGTATTAAGAGGTATTTGTAGGGCATAGAGTAAGCTGTCAGGAGGAAAAATAAAGCAACTCATCCACAGCCTAGTTTTGTCAATATGGTTGCCTTTTTAGGTTGCCTGTCGGCCGCGTGTGGCTTGGTTATTACACCGCCACCGCCTGATGACGCATACCACTCATCCACCTACAACACCGGTCAGCCCAGACTCATTCTGCACTCTGGTTGCATTTTGTACTGGGTCACTTGTGGCTGTGCATCTTAGCGACAGGCAGGGCAAAATGCCTCCCCGCGGCTGACCACCTGATCAACCGCTGAGCGCAATTTCAACCTCATCCCATCCAACGTGGCAGAAGACAGATGGGCGAAAGAAGCAACCCATTCAGATATCTAACACCCTGCAAGAGTTGTCTGTGTCCTCGGCCCAGCTGCCATGACCGAAATACCACCGGGACGCGAGGCGTTCGAGGTGGCAATCATCTGCGCATTGCCGCTGGAGGCGGACGCCGTCTATCTAGTATTTGACGCATTCTTCCCCAACAAATACGGTAAAGCATTTGGTGATCCGAACCACTACACTCACGGACGCATCTATAAGTACAATGTCGTCGCTGTTATCTTGCCCGAGATAGGTAAAGTCCATGCTGCGTCAGCCGCCGTGGCACTCAAGGCCAGCTATACCAACGTACGTCTTGTTCTGTTAGTGGGAGTCTGTGGAGCAGTTCCTTTTACAGCAAGAGATGGAGACGAAATTCTCCTGGGAGATGTCATTATCAGCAATTCATTAGTCCAGTTCGACTTGGGCAGCAGATACCCAGGCGGAAGATTTTTGCGCAAATCATCTTTTCAAAATAGTCTCAGCAAGCCATGCAAAGACATTCAATGCCTTTTACGCAGCCTCGAGACAAGCCGGCAACGAATCGAGTTACACCAGAGGACGTCTCAAATTCTGCAGGATTTGCAAGATACACACGTCAAGTCAGTAAGGAGCCAACAACATCAAGAAAAATACAAATATCCGGGAACAAGTCACGACGTCCTCTTCGGATCCAACTATCGACATCGGCATCGCGGCCCATGTGTCACTTGTTGCAGTGATACTGTGACTTGTGATGCTGCTTTGAGAAGTTCATGTCACGACTGCGGATGCGATGAAGGGCACTTAGCTTCGAGATCCGAGTGCTTCCAATTTAAGCAAATGTTAGAGGGGAATAACTCTATAAAAGCCCAGGAGCCAACCATACACATTGGAGCTTTTGCGTCTGGGGACACAGTAATGAAATCAGGCGAAGACCGGGACAAAGTTGCTAATGAAGAAAGAATTATAGGCTTTGAGATGGAGGGAGCTGGGATTTGGGATGTTATGCCCTGTGTCATTATCAAAGGTGTCTGTGACTATGCAGATAGCCATAAGCATAAAAAGTGGCAAAACTTTGCTGCTGCTACTGCTGCTGCTACCATGAAGGCACTTCTAGAATCGATTTTCCTGACGCAGAAACCCCCCAATTGTGAGCCTCGCGGGGGTTGCTCAATCAATCTGCTTTGTGGGAATTATGCTCCATCTACTTCCGAACAATGCATGACACGGAGCGAAGTAAATATTTGTCGTCAAATTTTATCGAGCCCTGTCTTGGTCATCGATGCTCGGGGGCGTCCCTTGCCCTTTTACTTGGAAACCATTAATTCGATGGAAGTAAGAGAAAAGTTTCACCATAAACTTCTTTGAACAAAAGCTAATTTTCTTTGTCAAGTCGTTTCTCCACGTTCTCAAATCTCGGTTCATGGATCTAGGAACAGACAAACTGAGCCGGGGGGAGTGGTATTTGGAAGAACGAAGCACAAAGCGCAAGTTAGATCTCTCACAGCCCTGGCAAAAGATTATCCAGGTTAGCAGCAAAGCACTTGAATCAAACAATAGCTAAGCTCTTTCGCTAACTTCATGCTGTAGCCCGGTCAGGTCCTACAAATGAACATGGTTTTTCGAAGACGAAACGAAAGCCAAACATGGTGCCCTTCATGTGGCTTCATAAACCCCGGTCTTCTAACCGACGAGATTCAATGGTAGGTTATCCCCGAACTAAAGTAATAGCACACAAAGAGGATCATCTAACACCAACATAAAGCCATGTTTGCGGATTAACGTGCAGAAGGGTTGAGGAAGTACAAAATATTCAGATCAACTCCCAAACTAAAATCAGTCCAAGTTTAAAACGAAAACGTGGAACAACTTCGGCTTTTAAATTTAAACCATTAGGACCTAAACCGTCAAGGCGGCTGAAGTCCGAACATGATGTTAGCCAGTACAAACACGTACAACTGGTGGACATTAATTTCAATATTGATGAATCGAACGATGAAAAGCCCACTAACACTGCTCTACGACTGAGTCCTCAAGATTTTCAGGATATCGACTGCCTTGCAGAACGACTGGCCAGCGTCTATGGGCTGTCAGAAAAGGACAGCCTCACAATAGCGACTATGGCGTCATCTTTCTGCAATCATCAGGTTCAAAGGGCACTCTTGAGCCTTTCCGACTCATACGACCCAGATAGGGTGGTTCACACCCGTGATAACTCTGTTCTGAGTCCGCTCCAGCCAAGACTACCGCGTGCTCTAGATCAGCCACCCCCAAACGCTCCTCTGCCTCAAGTTAGTCTCAAATCGACTCCTATCAAAACGTACATGCCACCTAATTCTGCCTAGCCTTCACCGAATTCGGGAGATAATGTGCTGGTCACTTATCTCCGCAACGGAGGCGACCCCGAGATTGCTCGTGTGGGCGAACGACAGGTTATCAGCGATGAAGTCTGGTTCGGAGCACAAGGTGGCAAATTCGACCCACAGTTATTTGAGGGCTACCGTGAGCTACCGGGGAATGAAATGAGCAATCTCTCATTCGACAACTTTTTCAACGATGTCTTTGATTTCGATTCATTTTCGTCTTACAGCATGAACCCGAGCCCCATTGCATTAAAGGAAACAACAACAGGGCCCAACAGTAAGAGCCCCATCAACGGAATGAATGCCCAGCATACATCAATAGATGAACCTGTCAAGAAACAAAACCTGAATTGCAATGACCTCTGGTATGGCCCCTATCGGACACAGGAAGACCCGCTGGCTTCTAACAAGTTCCACAGGGAAAGATTACAGGCCTGCCCCAAAGTACAGAATGGAAATTTTGACCTCGACGGTCTCTGTGCGGAACTTAGAAGGAGGGCCAAGTGTTCCGGTGCCGAGCCCGTTGTGGAACCCACAGACTTTGACGCAATATTGGCCAAGTACCTAGGGTGAAGGTGTTTCCAGAAGATGAATATGTCAGAGGTTTGATGTCGAGTATGCAGAAGGTCTACTGTCGGCGCCATCGAGGAAATGGTTTCAATCCAGAGAAAGGCCGTGTAGTAAACCAAGCACGTGGATATGGAAAATGAAAGGAACAAGATGTAATAGCATGGCCAGAGATGAGTCTAAATATTGCTGGGCAAAATGCTGATAAAAACTCTGGAAATATGTCCAAGATGGGAGAGTTTTATATCCTCACTTTGGACACAATAAAGCCAAAAGGGTTTTGCTATATTTCCATGAATTTAACTCTTGAAGCTCTTCTGGTATTTAGTTCATGGCAATGCAGCTCTCAACAGGCTTCAGAAGGGCAGCCAACTGCGAGCAGTGTTGAATCTAAACCGGAATATATTGCACCCAAGATGGCCTCATCGGATTCCAGTCGCCTCCGGCTTCGTGCAAAAAAGCTTGTGTGTATACGATAAACAACAATTTGAAGCTTAATTGATGTGACCTTGATTCATGATTATCCAGTGGCTGATGAGGCTGAATGAACCGTTGGGCTCCGGCAATGCTACTTCTCGGATCGCTGTCGCTAGAGAGGAGGCAAAAACCAACTTCCTGGCCCAACCAAGTAATCGTAGCCTTTCAGGTATTATCCGGCGTTTTATGTCTCGATAAAACAGTATTTGAAGTGTCCAGACTGTTTGGGTCGTTTGTGATTATATTGTCGATGACTCCCTGAATGGGCCCTGTTAGTCTTTCCACCCTAGGTAGCTGGTTCTCTGGGTCATACAATCCGTTGATCAAATTCCCTGTCACTGGAACCTGTTCATCCACTATAGATAGGTCTCCTAGTGAGAGTCGATCCGACGAAGAAGGGCCAGGGCGGAGCTGTCCTGCACCTTCCTCCAATGGTGCTGTAACCTGGCTAGATCTCTCCTCATTTTCTGCATTTTCGTTTTGCGGGGCGGAAATTCCACCAGGAACAAACTGAGTGGGGTTTGCAGTGAGAGCTAGAGGTGGGTGTTGGCGTTGTGGTGGTCTAGCCTGGGCGGCGTAGCCTGGGCGGCGTTTCCAAGATTCTCAATCCTGGTACTCAAGTATTGAATCAAAACACTAAGGAGGGTTGTCACCCAGATAAACTTAAAACACTTTCCCCAAACTAAATGTCGGTTTTTTTTTTTCGCTCGTGGGTACTTAGAAAAACGGACATTGTGTGCCAACTTTTGCCTTGTAGATCGGAGAAATAGATACAATAGCACGAGCATTTCACACAACTTCTGCAAGAAGGCAAATCCCCATCACATCTTCTTTTCGTTGTTCGACATTCCCCACATACAAGAGCATTGCGATTTCTCCGAAATTCGCGTTTCCCCTTTGGACGCGAAAGCTCGATCGCGTCCTCATAATTAGATCTCGAGCGTTTTGCGGAAGTGTTCAATGAAGGCTCATCATTTGCAGCGCAGCGAACCACGTCAGTCCACAATCATACTGGCCCCATCTAAAAAACGCCCCCATTCGTGTAAGCCCTTGGTTAAGGCTGTTCACCTAGGCAGAACATGTCGTCGTTTGAGTCGCACGATGAAGCAAAGGATTTCTCCTTATTCCGAAGTGTGGTCGAAGCTTTTGTGGGCTTTTCGATGGTCATGGTGTATTAAAAGTGGATAATGGCTCTCACTGGTGGGGATTGGGGTCGCATAGAAGCTTTTTAGTCTTTTGTGATCAGCTTTTTTTACTCCGTCGGCATTTTGGATCGGGCGGAAAATCCGATCCGCTTACTACCTTGCATTCTTTATTTTATAAGAGCCAAGGTTTTTAAGTGCCGATCAATCCGTGTAATTCGGGAAGATGAAGTGCTAGAAAACGGTTGTATGGATTTTTCAGACCTCATGAAGTCATCGTCGACGAGACCGGAAATATGACCGTCGAATCCATCATATATGTTCAATGGCGCTTGGGGCAATACTGCATCTTGACTTGTGCGATAAAGATGAATCCAGGCTTGGTGGAGGATCTCGGTCGGCGAGCCTGATGCGCAGACCTCCGCTCGTATTCTAATTATCGCAAGACAATACTTGACCCTACAATCTATCAGGGGTACGGCCGCACTTTATTGGAAGGCTTTCCTAGCTCTGCACCATGGTTCACCGATGCGTGCTGCTGGTATAACAAATACCCAACTACGGCAAGAAAAATCAAGTCTGAATTTAACACGCACGCATCATCCAAGACAGAGGAGAACCAGGCTCTATTTAACTAATTGTGTTGGGGTAGATTGATTGAGCAGGATGCCTGAGATAAGTGGAGTCAGCCTCGGCTGGTCCCAGCACCAGATTTAGCGAGTCCCAGAGTCTCAACGCCAAGATTTAAGGAGCGATTTCATGCCAATTCATGAGTTCTAACTCATTTTTAAAGCTTACTTTTTAGGGACCCATTGATTGAATACTTTTACAATTATGTGTTGACTCGTTGGTTGCAGCCATTATTTTATTATTTCTGAACTTGAAGCTCAACTTACCCTGAACCCCACTCTCACTCATACCGGCTTAGTGTGTGGTTTTTTCTCGTATACAAAATGAAGCAATTCATGTGACTTTCAACAATCGTAATGATCAAGAATTGTCCCTTGGTGACTTTGTGGAGCAGTTGAGCCAAAGAGCCGAGTTAATAGATTTAATGGTTGACATCGACATAGTATTAGAAGTAGCAAGGAGGCGGCGATTGTGGCTCAAGGCAGGTACCTGGGTCAGACCTTTTCTTTGAACAGCTTGACCATCCAAATTGGTCAACCCTCCTTCGGAGTGAGCCGAATAGCTGACCTCAATCAATCTGAGACACCTGCCATTGTCGCATTGTGGTCCGTGCTACCCTGCAATATTAAGTTATAATAAGCTTGTTTAGCCTCTTGTTCTCACCAATCACAGCCTGAGCTATTTGTAGCTTTTTGTCCGAACTTCATCCGCACAGTTAAGAGTGGAGACTGCCGAGCGCCTTCGATCTCGTAATAATGGATACGAAGTTACCCCGTATCTCGGACTTCGCCATAGTGGATACTGCCTAGTGTCTTGGGCATCGTAATGGTGGAATTTCTTTACGATCGGTTGAGACGGGAATTAGATGTCGGAAAACCTTGTCATTTGTTTGGCCTGTTAAACCTGCCAAGCGTTGCTGAATGTCGCCCGCATGAATGGGGAAATAGGATATAAGATGCTATCTACCTGCTGATAAATGACTACAGCATCCTCATCTTCATTCGGCTCGGTTCGTCTTTCGCTGTATACCCGACTCGTCCCACGCTCACTTGAATTCACATCTCTTATCATGATTCCAAGTGCGTTGCTTGCTGGTTTGGCACTCGCTGGAGTGTCTGCCGCGAATCCTTTGCCCCGAGCTGGGGATGCTTGCACCAATCCCGCTGTCCGTAAGGAGTGGCGCGAGCTGAGCAGCGCGGAGAAAACTGAGTACATTCGCGCCGCTGTCTGTCTCCGTAATCTGCCCAAGGAAAAATACGCAGAGGTGTCCGCCGTCACCACTCGCCTAGACGACCTAACCTATACACACTTTATTCTCAACCCGGAAATTCATTTTGTGGCCAACTTCCTGCCTTGGCATCGCTGGTATGTGCAGCTTCACGAGAACCTGCTGCGGTCCGAGTGTGGCTTCAATGGTACCCAGCCGTACTGGGATTGGAGCATCGACGCCGACGCCAACAACATGCCAAACTCTCCTCTCTTCGACCCCGTGACGGGCTTCGGCGGCGACGGCAAGCTCACTGGGAGTCAAGAGCCTGGTTTCCAGCGGTGTGTGGTTGATGGCCCTTTTGCCAACACAAACCTGACGCTGGCCATGGGATGGCCTGACATGAACATGCCCGGCAACCGCCTTCATTGCTTCACACGCGAGTTCAATGGTGGCATGGGGAACGATGCAAACGGCGTACCTATTATCGGCGATATGCAAGCAGGCGCCTACAACTCTAAAGTCATGAACACGATATACGGCTTCCCAGACTTTTCCCAGATGGCTAACATGCTTGAGGGCTTGCCTCACGCGCAGAGTACGTCTTTCAGCCTTGGTCACGACCCATAATACTAATCCATCAAAGTTCACAGCATCGTTTTTGGCGACATGGGCCCAGCTACCTCGCCTAGCGAACCCCTCTTCTTCCTGCATCATGCCAACGTTGATCGTGCTTGGGCTAAGGTATGCTATGCTTTCTTGGTTCGTTTAGAAAGCACACGATTGCTAATTCCTTCTTAGTGGCAAGGTCGAAATGCTACTCGACTCTCTGATTATACGGGCTTTAATGATTCCGAGAAGCAACTTCCAGCCTCAACAAGTGATGGCATGCCCGTCATGGAGCTTGCTGATGTTGAACCCGTTGTAAAGGACTATATGGACACTCTTGCTGGACCTCTATGTTATACCTATTCATCAATGTAATACTGTTATAACCTAGACGAGGGTGTATTGAAGGAAGATATTTTAGTAGCAGCTGCACCTGTATTTGTGCTTGCGTTGGCTGCTATTTACGATATATTTAATGTATTTTAAAAGTTTAATGCCCTCCATTTCTCGAAGCTTCTGACATGGGGAAAAATTCTAGAGAGTTTATTGTAGACTGTTACTTCATTGCGCAGACTGCGTGGTATGGGGTAGTCGTGGTGCCGTTGTAAGATGAATTGGTTGTTCAGCAGCACTGGTTGTTGATCCGATGTCTAATCGAGCATGAAAAGAGCCGTCCTAGCCAAAGTAGACGTTGCCGTGTTAGATGGTCACTTGATCTTAAGATAGTAGCATGGACTTGACTGGCTGTCCTTGTTATTGTTATTAAAGCTGCTCATGGTGGTGATATGACTCTTGGCCGCATCGGCCTCAGTATTTTGGCATAATCCTGATAGAAATTGTGCAACGCTTGATTCAAATCTAAAATGGGGTTAGCTCCAGCTTCAATCTTGTGTGGGTGAATATTGTGAGGCATGCCATGAACTGGCTGAAGTGGGAATCTAGAGTTAGAATTAGGTGGCTGGGAATCGGAGTTCCTAGTTTGTATACTGTCAACATCCGCACGGAGTGCGGGCAGAGGTGGATTTACCTGTTGTGATAGTGTAGATATACCGTTTTCCTATTTTGCAACTTTCTGCCTCACCGGATGTGTCTATCCCGACCCAAGTGGGAGCAAATCTTTGCATGACAAAGTCGGTATACATGATAGTTGACATACTTTCCACCAAAGTGAATGTGATAGTGCCCTTTGTTCCGCTCTTCCTCAGGTCGTGGATTATAGTAGGCTGCACATTCAGATATGCTAGGAAAGAATCCTTCGATCTAAGGAAATGATTAATAATTGCATATTGGGCCAGGGATCAAGACACTATTATGACTTACGCGTACACTAATTATTTCACCAGCATCAAAGTTGATGCCAATTAACGAGATACCAATCTCAATCTTGACAGCCTCACCTGGAGTGACTGTCTCGATTCTATTGTAAGGATGAGAAAGGAATTGGGGGTGTATATATCTGGAACAGTCGATCTTCCGATGCCAAGCCCGGAGCTGACCATTAGGGCCAAGGAAGAGTGGTACTGGTTCGATGTTCTGGGTTCGGCTCATCGATGCTATAGACAGGACTGGCATCGACTGTAACGCTCAAACGGGCCAAGAGTTTCTCATTGGCATCTTTCTTTCTTTCTGATGACGTATATATTCAGATCATGATGCTCCTGGCAGGACATGTAAAGAATGGCTTTTGGAAAGCCTCTCAACCGAGAAGAATCCTCGAAGTGTAATCAAATTCAACAACACTGTTATGTCATTCTGAGTCATAAGAAAAGTATAGTGCTACTTCAGGAAGGTGCTCGAATAGACCGTACGCATTTACAAAGAAGTCTCGATGGTTAGTCTTGGGGATTGTGAAGTCCCCGTACATTGGGGTTTCCCGCGGATTTCGGTTTCCGAAGCATAAAGAAGTCCAACGAACTCCTGGCGTGTCCTCCAAACTGTCATCTACACCGACAAGATATCAATCAAGGAACCTGTGCAGCTTGTCACTCATCTTCTTATTACAGTAGAGCTCGAACTACTCTTGATGTCCGGCCAATGGATCCGTTTTTTCTTGTAGGGAATCTCCATCCAGCCGCAAATGGAGACCATGGTGTTGACTGAGCTTAAGTCTGATCCTACAATCAATTCAGGACATTCAATCTTGTCCAGGGCAGTTCTATTGCCTTCTCAATAATGGCTCGACTTGGAGCATCGCTTGTGCATCTTGGCGAAGTCTTCAACACAAGACCCGCCACGTATAACCCTCTGAATGATCGTCTCAAAATTGCACATCGATAAAATGCCACCACGGCAGAAATGCCCTCTGAATATGTCGCTTGCACCCTCTCAATGACCTATGGCTGCCAATAATGGAGGGCACGTTGGGCTATGAATCATTGAGAGATGGCCAAGGCTGAGCTTCCTGCTAGTCCGACCCGACCATTACACCAGGGCATAGCCGCGATGGCCTCCGCAACGTCGTAACCATCTTCTAAATCTTGAGAGCCCATAATCTGGATCTGCCCGTCACTGTTGCTGGCGCCTCTGGAGTCAACGGAAACACTAGCGTAGCCTTTCGGGCACTAAACTTGGGGGTTCAGTCCTTCAAACTTCTCTAGCCTAGAGAGATGCGATGGGTCGATGCAGGCGCTCTATACTACTCTGGTACCTTCTAGACTGGGCAGCATAGTCTCCTTTTGATTTAACGAATCAAAGTATCAACTTGTAGAAAGTACTTGAGGTCCGGATTTCAGGGTAGGTTTTAATTTCGAAATTGTAACCATAAAATTTAAAGAGATACGAGGTATAATGGAACGTGGAAATAACAATTGATATAACAGTGGAAAAATACGGTACCACAGTATGCTAACCCTAGAAAACTATCTAAGACAGTAAATACCAGGATTTCAACTCGAGTACGAACTGAATTATGTAGATGCCAAACCACCCCATCAGACTTGATGGTTCTGAATCTAATCCTTTGCCCCATTGTTGTCATAATTACAACTTATAAACTGCTTCGACTCCCTATATGGGACAAGAAGCAACTTACATCTACTGTGAGATCATGTTTACTGGCAGAGGCAACCCACGTATCGATATCCGAGTCGCCAGCCCCCGTCGCACTTCCCGCCCGTCACCGGCCGGACGCTTGGGACAAACACAGCGGACCGCCTGACAATAAAGACGCTAGTTTGCACTTGTGGCGACTGGAGAGATGACTTGCTACGAGATGGTTGTTCTGCCATCAGGGGCACCATTCCTCGCGATCGAGTGGACAAGTATGCAGATAATATGTACAAGTGGTCGGAAGATTTCGGTCTTGGATACGGCAGAAATAACCCCTCTACCATAAAGTAGAATTATCTTCCCATTAGCAATGAGAAAGGAATGTGTTACTGGTACTCCATTGCACATGAGAAGTTCGTATGGGACATGAGATCGGAGCCTGGCGTTATCGAAGCCTTTGAGCGAGTTTACAACACGAAAGATTTGATCATCTCATTCGACCATCTGAACTTTACTTAACACAACCGGACTGACGTTCCTGGGAATAAGCCTTCGCCGCACCAGGACCGAAGCCTTGATATCTTGGGCTTCCACTCCCTTCAAGGACTCGTCAAATGGCTCCCTGATGGGCCCAAGGACGGCGGCTTAATTGTGTGCAAGGGCGGTCGCTTACGGTCAGCGGATTTTCACGTTGCCATGGCACATGAGCTACGAATAAAAGACTTCGCTGAAGAGTGTTACGGAATCACTGACAAAGGAATGAAGTGGCTTGCGCACGAGGGCTTGGTATTGGAGAAGCTCTCCGCAAACCCTGGCGACTTAATTGTCTGGGATTCACGAGTCCTTCATTATAACCTGCTGTCGGGGACAAAGTCTGCTAGGTTCTGTATCTACACTTGCTTTATGCACGTAGAAGAGGCCTCACGGGATGATTTGATGCGCGATGAGAAAGCTTTCAAGGAGTACCGGGCTATTTCGCATTGGTCAAATGCCCCGTTTGTGGGTGGAAACAAGGCCATTCGTAATGGAAAGCCGGACTCAGATAACCGAGAAAGACCTCGCAATCTTCCTGTCTTAAGCGAACGTGCTACTTGATGCGGCTAGGTCAGGCCTTTGAGAGACGAATGAGGTGTAAGCCCGGGCATGAGGTCACACCCATTGGAGAGGAGACATCGTGTTATATGACCCGTGCATCAGGGCGTAAGAGAACTAACTATATTTGTAACGGTTGTGCTATTGACCGCTGTACTATGGAGTAAAAGATACGTCAATAATTGCAATTGCGGCAATTGTTGTAGCACGTAACAGCACCTAAGAGCCCTGCACGGTGGACCAAGCCGTAACAATATTAGTGGTTATTACCTATGCCTATAATTGTAAGTATTGGTAGACTTATCTTTTGCCCTAATAGGCGAAAAGATTGGGTTTACAAGTATAATTGGTAATCTATATTCAGCTATCAAAGCTAAAGTAAGCTTTTATTTATATTTATTAAATATTAAAGATATAAATGATAAATATTTTATATAGTAAGATTCTATTAATGTATACAAAATATATATTTGAAGATAGATTACTAGAAAATATGACGAAAAGCTATCTTTTTACTCGATTTAAATAAAATTAAAAACATATAGAATTAAATAAAGAATTTTCTTTAAACCCGCTTACTAGAAAATATAATTTATCCAAGGCTCTCTATATAACAATTCAATGAGTTTGAGATATGACTGACATAGACAAGTAAATAGAGCTATTAGGTACTATATAGGGTAGATGCCAAGCTGTCAGATGCAGATGGCATGCACGCAGAGTACTTGGGAATCGACTTTTTGGAAGACCAAGGTAGATTGCACAGCTGTCAAGATGACATCCCTGCACGGGTGGGTCGGAACTAACATTACTTATGACGTATGCCATACTACGATGTCTCCTCTCCTGTGGGCTCGCTCTTAAGCCCTAAGCCCATCTTATCTTAGGTCCAGTCTGCAATCTGTAGGACCCATAATAGCCACCCTCCCCAACAAGGGCAATAACCCTATATAATCTATAGCAGAGTATTGCAGCCGAATCTCAAGGTTTGCCCCTACGGTTGGACCCTTGCCTAGGGGATTGAACCTACAAACCACTATATGTGATTATGGTGTAGGGAGCTATGCCTTCTATTACATCTTCTAATACACTAGACCGAAAGATAGGTGAATGATCATAATGCTTGTGATTACCCGCACGGTCAACAGCTGTTATGAATGCCTGTTGGGGGTACTGTTTGCTGGCACCCCTGGCCTGGTCGTAACAGCAAGACCCCTGCTTGTGTGGGCCAGAGTAACATTACTTATACCACAGACCATGGTGCAATCATCTAACAAACTCTAAACTACGCTAAAGCTAGTAGGAATCCTGTTGATCTCTTGTTAGGAGATTGAAGGTTCCAAGCTAACTGGATAGGGCTAAACTCAGAAAATTACTGAGAGAACGAGACAACAACAAGGATGGCAGTGCCCAACGGCCGCTAAGAAACTATAGAAGAGCAACATAACCACGTCCAGGACTTTTCGACCCATTTGTTTGCGAAGTTTGACTTGACAACATCAGAATCGCGAAAATAATTCCTACGGCAATTCGATTGGCAAAGGCCCAACTACCGACATTTTTTCCTTTTTTTCTCCACTTTTTTGTATCTTTCTCACTTCCATTCTTTTATTTTCCGCTCTCCTCGAAACAGCGCCAAAGGTCAGGCTAAGATAGGGGAAACCAACAGACGGCTAGCCTTCGGTACGGTCCGCGTTACAACCAACAAATGGCTTACGCAATCGACAATGAACACAGTCCGAGAAGTGGCGGCGGATCCACGGACTCCTCAATTCGACAACCAACAGCATCAGCCATGACAAGGCCCCCTGAGCAACCCTTGATGTCGACACTCACCGCTTCATCCTCGTCGAACTATGCCGCTAGCGTGTCTAGCGAAGGCCAACCCCAAAGCGAGAGTGGGGGTATCCCTGGCACCCCCTTGAGCAGACGCTCAGGCGAATGGTACCAGCAAACGCTTTTTCCGGCATCGTCTGCAAGGGCCCGATTTGACGATGTGAGAACTCCCTGAGCCAGATTGCGTTTCGCTGGCGTTCAATCATTGTTAAGCGCTTGACTGACTGTTGTGAGATAGTCTATGAGTGAAGACCATGTCGTTCATCGGCCAAGCACTCAAGGGCCCAACGAGGCCCCAGATGACTCTTCTGATTCTTCAGATGAATACTGGACGAGTTATAAGCCTTTGGAACTGTAAGAATTATTATCTATTATTCCGCCGTCGGCTCAGTATCACTTCATTACCCTTGATTGTGGATCAACGAGGCGAATATCATCTACCGTCTGTTTGCTCATGCTGACTCGGCAAAGGAGTTCAACTCGATCCACCAAGTCACGCTCTAAACGTTTCTTTCAATCTTTTGTCAAAAAGTTCACTAAATCTTCTGTTCGTCCGTCTCCCCCTCTCCCGGTTTTGACAAGTTATGAGCATCTGAGAATTGATAAAAAAAATCCACAGGTTACGGTTTGGTACCAAACAGCCAGGTATGTTTCCGTCTCACCCATCATACTCTTCGATAGTGCGTCGATAAGACGCATCGTAACTACTCGTGTGCTAATGCGCTTTCGTTTTAGCAAGAACAAGACAGAAACGGTATGGACTGAGGCGGCCTAGGCGCACTGCCCCTTTAGTTCCCGTGCTTGCTGACAGATTGCGCCAGTCATTCAGCACACCATCATGATCGACATTTTCAGAGGGCAGCTTCATTTAGCACCTTTGACATCGAAACCGAAGCGGGTTCTTGATATCGGTACTGGTCCTGGAATATGGGCATTGGTAAGTTCCTATAATTGAACAGAGGTTATGATTCGTATCTTTTGCTGACAATGGCCATTTTGCTGTATTTTAGGAATATGGCAAGTCTTCTTTCCGCATTCATGGTATTCTGTGCCATTGAAGCTAACAATCGTGTCATTCGTTGGTAGCCCAAAAACATCCTTACTGTTCCGTTCTAGGCGTGGATATCGAACCAGTCCAGCCGCCATATACCAAACCTAACTGCAGCTTCATGACGATGGACATTACAAATGACTGGCAGTTCAATGACGGCGGTAATTTTGATTTTATTCACATTCGACAACTCGGTGATATTCAAGATAAAAGAAAATTAATCCAATCGGCTTTCGACAATCTGAAGCCTGGAGGATGGGTCGAAATTACGGAATGGATCGCAATTCTACAGTCGCCAAATCATTCACTGAATGGCACCGCATTCCGCAAATGGAATGACCTGCTAGAGCAAGGAATGCACGTCTTTGGTTCAACGCTATACTACCCGGACAAGTTCAAGCCATTACTACAGGAAGTAGGCTTTGAGCAAATAATTGAGACCAGAAACGGCGCGCCGACAAATGCGTGCTATCCTGGGAGAAAGTTGCAGCGCATCGGCCATCTGATGACGCAGAACTGGCTGCTTATTCTCGAGCCACTAACAATGCCTGTTTATACGCAAGCGTTAGGCTGGACTCCGGAAGAAGTGAAGTCGTTTCTGGTAGATGTGCGGAAAGAGATTGGCAACACAAAATACCATTCCTTCATGACGCTGTGAGTACCATCCACCTCCATTTGAGAGCTTGCCCTGTGTTTTTCAAAAGCCTTTATGCTTACAATTGTAATCTAGAATAACCTTTTGTGCTCAAAAGCCATTAAATAGTTTGGCCACATCGTTAAAGTCCAGCTCGGCTTCAGTCTCTGCATCTGAAGCTTCTCTTCCTGTAATACCTCCACTTAGGCAAGATATAAGTTAAGTGTAATTTGTAAGATTATATCTTCTCAAAAAGGTTACTTATAAAGCTAGCCCTAAATACAAGAAATTTTAGAAGAATATTATTTTGTAAATAATAATTATATGTAACACCACAGCCGTTACGGTGGGTAGACCTCTGTGAGAGGGCTACGAAAGAAAATATATAGGTGTGCCACAGGGTGAATGGGATGATTGTGTTTAATTCTCCTAGATCTTTTGATGCAGTGGTCAAGAGACCGCTCAAGCGATGACTGACATTGTTCCCCCACAAATGGCACTGTGGTAATTACATTGTATCAATAAAAGTGGATATTTAATTATATTTAATTATATTACTACTCAAAAATTAATAATATGTAAATAACTCAGTAATAATTATATGTAAATATTTTTATTAAATTAATTTTTTAAAATTATATTTTAGTATAATTTATGAATACAGCTAAAAGAAAATAAAAATTTTATGAAATAAAATTTTTATAATACAAATAAATAAAATATTTTATAAAATATTATTGTATTATACTACTAAAAACTAACTTTATGATTAAACCTTATTTATATTACCTAGTTAAGCCTATTGCTTGTTTTTTATACCTAGAAGTAAATAAAATAATTAATTAAAATATCCTTTATTAATATATATGTACAATTATATATTAAATCTTATAAATACTAACGTACTTGGGTTATGTAACTCTTATGTACTTATCAGGCTTCCTTTCTGTTGGCTCGAGTCCGCCCCCCCGGACCAACACAGTGGAGCCCAACGTTGCGACAGGGTCATGCCTGCTTTTCCCTCGTTACCCCCCGTTACCCCCCGTTATCTGATGGCTCGTGCTGAAAGTAATTGAATATAATTGGTAGCGTATCCATAATAGTGGGTTCGCCTCCATCCTTCGCTAATGTGGTGGGTCGTGTCATCCGCTGACGCAGTTCATGCGCTGATTACCGGACGTACGGTACCCTGCCAGTCTCTCACTGACCGCACTTAGAAGTGGCATTTATATGTGCCCATGCCTGTGGTGTACCCCGCGACCCATACTTTTTCATGTAACTTTTCCTGGAGTTGTACAGCTTCCTGGAACGGATCTGTGAGATTACACTTTTTATTTCACTTCCGTTTCGTGCAATGACTTCTCATGTGTCACAATGGCGGGAGCCAATTGCCATTGTGAGCATGGCTTGTCGCCTCCCCGGTGGCATCGACAAACCATTGGACCTGTGGGATCATGTTCGAGCAGGGCGTTCGTCGGCCACAGCGATACCGAAAGATCGGTTTAATGCCGAGAACTTCTTGTCCATGGACCCTAACCAGAAGGGAGCCCAGGCGTTTAGAGGTGCTCACTTTGTCAAGAGGGACATCAAGCAGTTCGATCACAAGTTCTTTGGTATAAGCAAAGACACAGCAACAGCCATGGATCCACAGCAAAAACAATTGCTAGAGGTTGTCTACGAATGCCTTGAGTCGGCCAATGTTTCCATGGAAAAGATCTCGAACACCAAGATTGGCTGTTACTGTGCTATGTTTGTGAGCGATTACCATGACATGCTGATGCAGGACCCCGAATACCTTCCAACCTTTATCGCCATTGGAACAACGCGAACTATGCTTGCAAACCGCATCAGTCATGCACTTGATCTTGGTGGTCCCAGGTATGTTATCACTCGTGAATCTATCCTTCAAAAGTGGACCGACACGTGTACTTGTTCACGATGCTGACATGTCACATGCAGTGTCACCATTGACACAGCATGTTCAGGTGCCTTGGTTGCGCTGCATCTTGCCTGCCAAGCACTGCAAGCGGGGGAGTGCGACGGTGCTGTGATTGGTGCATCTAATCTTTTTTTGAGTCCAGACTATGCATTGTCCCTGACCCGCCTAGGCGCTATAGCTGCAGACGGCCAGTGTAAGACATTTGACGCAAGCGCCAATGGATATGGACGTGGTGAAGGAACCAACGCCGTTTATGTGAAAAGACTAAGCGATGCGATTAGAGACGGTGACAACATTCGAGCCGTCATCAGGGGTACCTCATCTAATAGGTAAATCCACTTCTTCGCCAACTAAAGTTCACACAGTTCGGGTTCACTAACAGGCTCAGTTCTGGTGCTACTCCAGCAATTACAGAACCTTCCGGACGAGCTCAAGCTGATACCATCTTGCAGGCTTATGCCCAAGCAGGAATTAATGACTTCAGTGAGACGGGATACTTTGAGTGCCATGGAACAGGCACGCCAGTCGGCGATTGTATCGAGTTGGGAGCTGTCGGTTCAGTTTTTGCTACTAGTCACAAATCCCAAGACCCACTTTGGGTTGGTTCTGTAAGTTTCTTATTCCTGTGGGAAAAAACAAAGACTCACAAGCGAACAGACAAAACCGAATGTGGGACACTCAGAGGCGGCTAGTGGTTTGAGCAGTCTCATCAAAGTAGTTTTGGCCTTGGAAAAGGGAGAGATTCCTCCCAACACCAATTACAAGACACCAAACCCCAAAAGTATGGTGTTTCCTAGTTCACAAGCCAATTTTAGATGCAGCTAACGATGATTTTTCTAGTCGACTTTGACGGATGGAGAGTCCGTGTTCCGACCAGCCCCCAGCCCTGGCCGTCCAAGTCCATACGCCGAGCAAGCGTCAACTCCCTTGGAATCGGTGGATCTACTGCGCACGCTGTCGTTGAGTTTTACGAGCCACCTAAACTGACCAACGGGCCCGTCAATGACATCAATGGTGTCAATGGCCATAATGAAGCAGAGGAACAAGCCAACAAGCCGCCCTTCCTTGTGTTCACATCTGGCGCCTCGCGCAGCTCTCGAGACACAAATGCACTCAACCTCCTTGAGTTTCTTAAGAGTCACGATGAGTGCCAGAGGTTGGCGGATCCCCTTGTCACAGCGCTTAATGCTCGAAGCCAGATCCATTCCAGGCCATGGAAGTCGTATGCTGTTGCCCAAACAGTTGATGATCTCATCCAGCAGTTGGAGAAGAACGCCCTGAAATCAAATTCAACGCCATCCAGTGGTGATGCGCCTCGAATCTTATTTACATTCACCGGTCAGGGAGCTATGTGGTCTCAGATGGGTAAACGTCTCCTTGAGGTATTCCCTGTGGCGCGTAACACCTTGCACAACCTTGAGCAGATCGTTAGAGAGCTTCAGTCACCAGATGGGCCAGCCTGGTCCCTGAAAGGTGCGTGCAGACACGGTCATTATAACTTAACGCTTGGTAGTTAACTGACATCTTTATAGACAAGCTAACTGCTGAGCTCTCACAAGAAGAGATTAATTCGCCGGCACTCGCCCATCCTCTTTCCACGGCGGTTCAAATCGCACTGGTAGATGTTCTTTCCAGTTGGGATGTCCTTCCAGATGGGGTTGTTGGCCATTCAGGTGGAGAGACGGCCGCTGCATACGCTTGCGGTGCTCTTACCGCCAAGGAAGCCATCACCATTGCTTACTATCGAGGAATAGCTTGCGAGAATGCCCCATTAGGTGCCATGTTGGCCGCTCGAAGCGCACCAAAGGCGAAAGAGTTGCAAGATGCATTGGAGCGAAATGATGTGCAAATTGCGTGCTTCAACGGTCCCCAGAATCTGACTCTCGCAGGTCCTGTTGAAGGAGTTCAGAATGTGGCCGCCGAGCTTGGCAGTCATGGCATTGCATGCAGGGCCGTCGGTGTAACTCGAGCCTACCATACTCGTGCCATGAAGACTGTGATGGATGATTATGTCGGTCACCTCCGGGGTGTTCTGCATCCGAAGGCTGGACGGGTTCCTATGTACTCATCTGTTTCCGGTCAGCAGCTGAAAGGGACGGAGGTTGATGCCGACTACTGGGGGGCAAACCTCGTATCCCCAGTTCTCTATACTGATGCAGTGACATTGGCCATGACTCAAGCAGACCGCAAGTTTGGTTTGTGTGTCGAGCTCGGGCCTCATTCATTGCTTTCTCGTCCTACGTCTGAGATTATGAAGTCTCTGGCTGATTCACCCCAACTCCCTTATTTTTCTACCATGCTTCGAAATGCAGACTCAAGCCAACAGCTGATGAGCCTTGCGGGAGACTTGGTCCTCAATGGAAAGCGTTTGAATTTGGGACAAGTCAACAGGGTCGCGGACAAGTCCGGACGTCTCCCCAATCATCTTCAAGACAATCTTCCCCCTTATGCCTGGGACTATTCCTCGACACCGTGGACCGAGCCACAAAATAGCTCGGAATGGCGTTTCCGCAAAGCACCACGGCATGAGATTCTCGGGTCCCGTTGCCGAGGAGCAAATCCATCAGCTCCTACATGGAGGAACAAGGTGTCGATAGAAGATGCGCCCTGGCTCGTCGATCATCAGGTACCAGAAAGAGAATCCAATTATTTTAAGACAAAGCTGACTCGATATAGGTCAATGGCATTGTGACATTTTCCTTCACCACCGGCATATCAATGGTGGTGGAGGCTTTGATGCAAGTCCAAGAAGAGACTAAAGAGATTGATTGGGCAAACCACTCATTTGAATTCCAAGATTTTGTCTTTTCAAATTCCATTATTCTTCCTGACGAATCGCCGATCGATCTCTTTCTCACACTGATCCCAGAAAATGACAATGCCAGATCCGACGAGACATGGTATGACTTTATTATTTCCTCCCTAAGAGGCGAGGTTGATATCCGCCATTGTCATGGCAAAGCTGCAGTCCTGGAAAGTAAGTGGCAGATGAAAAAAACGACTGGGTGGTCTAGTCTGACGATTTTTAGCCGGGAATGATGTTCCGCGCAGAACCTCTTGGAATCATATGCCCCTCACGATACCCTTGAAGAGCTATTACAAGACTCTAGAAAGGGTTGGTTACGGATATGGTCCCAAGTTCCAGCTTCTTTCTGAAGTTCGGGTTCGCCCAGGCCTCTCGGCTTGTTCTGCCAAAATCGACATGGCATCGGTTGCCCAGTCTCCCATTCGCGGCCAGCGGTACCTCTTACATCCAGCAATGATGGATGCGGCTCTGCAAACACCTGCATTAGCTAATCGCTCTGGCTACTTCCAAGAAATCGATACATTGCTGCTCCCATCCCGAATGAAGAGGATATCGATTCGCATGCCCGCTGAGAACACGGAGATCGCGGCTTGTACTACCAATACATCGCCTGTGGGTTTTAGCCGGATAGAAGGGACCGTTGAGTGTTACGATGCGTTATCGAAACCTTTCTTTGTGGTGGAAGGCCTGCAGATGGACAGAGCCACGAGTGATGATCAACCTAGTCTACCTTGGTTGAGGCTAATCTGGAGACCTGACATCGGCGACATCTCGAACAATGATCCCATGCTCAATTCCATCCAGATCAAGAGTCTTCCAGAAGAGAAGAAGCTTGTGAACCTTGAGAACTTGGTCAAGGACCTAATACCAGTCATCGTCGAGAATGGTATCGAAAAAGGCAAAGACTTGGCCCCCCACCTGGAAACATATCATTCGTGGCTGCTTGAACAAGCTGATCTACTTAAAGAAAGGATGTTAGCGCGTCTTCAGCTTGAGGGTGGATTTGCGACAGTACAAGATGCCATCTCAAATGTCGTCTCAAACTCTGGAATTTCTCAGACTGTCGATGCATCCATCGTTTCTCAACTAGCCATCAACATGGGAAGAATTTTCCGAGGAGAAGCAGACGCACTGGCAGTTTGGCTGGAGAACGATTTGTTGTACAAGTTCTATGAAGAGAGCATCTTCACAACGAGCATGAACCAGAAACTCCTTTCTGTTGCCGAGCTCCTGGCACACAAGCATCCCAATATGAAAATCTTGGAGATTGGAGCAGGAACTGGTGGTGCGACAACTGAGTTGCTGCGTGGTTTCTCCAGGGCTGGAGGGCCGAACGCTTACCAATCCTTTACTTTTACTGACATCTCGGCTGGTTTCTTTGACAAAGCCAAGAAGAAGTTTGCCGCATGGGACCGGATCGAGTACAAGACTCTCGATATCGAGAAAGATATTGCTGAGCAAGGCTTTACTGAGACGTACGACCTTATTGTTGCAGCCAATGTAGGTCCCAGGTATACTCCACTGCAGGTGCTATCGATTATTGACCACTCTACCTTAGGTTCTTCACGCCACTGCTGACTTGAAGTTCGCAATGAAGAACATTCGATCCTTGTTGCGTGACGGCGGATACCTGTTAGTGGGTGAGCTGTCAGAGGGTAAGTAACGTGCTCCGTTGATGTAATTTGCAGGATTAGCTAATATTTGAGTTTGTAGACCTTACTTCAGCCAATTTCCTTTGGGTATGATCTAACAAGTCATCATTTCGATTTCATAACTAATTCTTTTGTAGGGACCCTTGACCGGCTGGTGGCTGCGCCCTCGCTCGCCTGGTCGGTCTGGACCTGGCCTTACCATGGACGAGTGGCGTCAAGAGCTTGCTCAGGATTTCGACAGCGTTTCCGAAATCGAAGGCAAACAAGACAAGAGCGATACTGATCAACTCTCAAGCACGATTGTGATGATGGCCCGAGCAAAACCAGCTGAATACAGCCTACCCAAGCCACTTTCTGGGGAGAAGGTGCATATCGCTGGAATTGGTAACGATTTATCAATGCGGGACAACATTGAACGAAGCTTGGGTAAACGTGGTATTTCTACAACATCTAGCACTATTGAAGAGCTTTCTTCACTACAATGTTCTGGAGACTGGCTCATCCTTGTGGACAAGGCCGAAGGAAGCCTTCTTGCCACCCTTGGACCAGAGCAATTAGAGGCACTGAGGTCATGGCTAACTAAACCCATCAAGTGCATCTGGGTTACCCGCAAGGTGTATCTGGATCCGCAGAATTCAACGGGAGGCCTTGTCACAGGTTTTGCACGAACCCTCCGAATGGAAAACAGTCAACTTGAGCTGTACACACTGGACTTGAGCAGCGAGGGCGATGTTATACCCAGCATCATCTACCACGTCTTGGAACGGATCCACTACTCGCATGACGATCCAATCTCTAAATTGGACTACGAAGTGGCAGAAAAAGACGGGCAGCTCTGGACATGCAGACTTGTGAATGACACTCGCCTCGAAAATGCCTTTGGTCCTGCTCGAAAGATGGAGGCACCTGCAACACAGGTAGTGCAGGCGCCGCACCACTTGGTTGTAGGAGAACCAGGAATCTTGGAGAGTCTGACCATGGCGCAAGATGATGAATACTCAGCCTTGCCGGATGGCCATGTTCTTGTTGAGGTCAGAGCCGTCGGACTAGACGAACGGGTAAGTACAACTAATTTCTTCCATCAACGGTGAATTGTCGTCTCTAAACTTGAATCAGGATGGATTTATCGCCCAAGGATCTCTTCCGGCGACACAATTTGGCCGCGAGTGTTCTGGCATCGTGGCGAGCTGCGCTGCTAATGTCACATCTTTCAGGCCAGGAGATCGAGTTGCTGTCATTGGTCAGGGGACTTTTACAACGCACTACCTGGCACCTTCAGATTGTTGTAGGAAGATACCTGACTGGCTTTCATTTGAAGTAAGAAGAACCCTAGAATTAGTATAAGAGTGAGAGTGTGAGGCTAACCAAAGTCTAGGATGCGGCAGCGATCCCTACAAGTTTCGTCACTGCGTTATACGCGCTTACTACGACTACGAGAGTCTCGGCGAACCAGGTATGTGAATCATATTGACGCAGAGAGTTGGCAGGGTATTAACACGGCATCAGAAAATCCTCGTCGCCAATGCCACGACAAGCCAAGGCATTGCTCTGATCAAAATGGCAACGGCGCTGAAGCTAGATGTTTACGCCACCGCCAGTGACAGCAACAAGTCTCTTCTCACTAAGCACGGAATCCACCCTTCGAAGATATTTGTTCTCCCGACAAGCGGCAGCCGTCCCAACGTTTCCCGTGCCCCTGATGGTCAAGCGTACAAGCTCGTATTGAACACTCGGTCCGGTCAATATGCAGAATTTGCTCATTTTGTGGCGAACCGTGGAACATATATCGAGATCGGGTTAGGTGACCCTCATGGCGATGAATTCTACCTTCGACCGAACAAGAACGTCATGTTTGCTTCCATTGATCTGACGGATGCATATCATGAGTGCCACCGAGACCTAGGAGAGTAAGTGGTTGTGTCTTTTAGTATCTATTCTCTCATAGCTAATGTTTGCGCGTTAGATTGTTGGATCAAGTCATTAGCATGGTTGAGAGGCGAGAAATCGATGTTGACATGTCAGCTTCGGTGACTGGGCTTCACTCCCTACAATCAGCCTTTTCGGCACTATTGGAAGGTAATCAGAAGAAACAGGTCGTATCACTTACAAATGTAGACGATGAGCAATTGATCCAGGTACGTGCTCACTAATCTTCCCAGCAGAGTTGTATTTAACCGTCATATAGACACGACCGAGCACTTCTTATTTCAATGAGCACAAGACATACATCATCACAGGCGGCCTTGGTGGCTTAGGACGCGCGATTGCCGTGTGGATGGCCAGCTATGGCGCTCAGAACCTCATTCTAGCCACCAGCTCGGTTTCGAGGGCCTCGGAATCTGGTGATCTTTTAAAACAATTGTCATCATATGGATGCAATGCCAGAGTTGAAGTTTGCGATGTGGGCGACCTTTCAGCTGTGGAACGCCTCGTTGCTTCCATCGAGACTCCTGTCGGTGGAGTTATTCACTCAGCCTTGAGACTTAGCGTGAGTCGACTCCAAATACTGATAATCCTTATTTGTATACCTATCTAATCCTCTCATCCAGGACCGATTCTTCGAGGATATCACTGTGGAAGACTTTGATGTGGTTTTTGGTCCAAAGGTCAATGGCTCGCTGAATCTCCATACATGCCTTCTCAATCACGACCTTGACTTCTTTGTCATGCTCAGTTCGGGTTGCGGAGTCTTGGGTAATGAGGGCCAGTCGAATTACTCGGCAAGCAGCACTTTCCTCGACACCTTTGCTAGATACCGTCAAGGTCTCGGGCTCCCAGCCTCGTCTGTTGACCTCGGATATGTGGAAGACGTCGGAAACATCAGCGAGCGTCCGGAGATCCAAGCTTCTTTGTCATCCCGTGGACTCAGGCCTATCACAGTGAGAGATGTTCTACGCGTAGTCGAGGGGGCTATTGCAACGGGTTCGCCCAAGAACCCAGTCATAACCAAAGACTGTGCTTACGATGACTTTTCACAAAGTCAAATTGTCCTTAGCTTTGGCATGATCGACAAAGCTACAGCGGAATGGCAGTCTTGGGCCAAGGACGCAAAGTTTGGTTTGCTGCGATCTAGGGCTGCTGACAATGCCGCAATTGATTCCGATTCTGATAGCGGAGAGAATGCAGTCCAGACAGCCGTCAAGGCCTTCCGAAACACTCTGGGTCAGCTAGCCGATATGCCTAAGGGCAAAGAGGCGGCTTTACAGCCCGTTGTCTGTTCTGCTCTTGTTGCCAAGCTAGCTCAGGTGCTATCAATGAAGGTTGGCGAGATCCAACCTACGAGATCAGCAGTCCAGTATGGCATGGATTCGCTTATTGCTATTGAAGTTAGATCTTGGGCCAGATATGCATTTCAGATTGATTTACCTATTAATGATTTAACAAACCCATATAGCATCCAGGATCTGGCAGCTAGGGTTTGTCGATTAATTGTATAAGGAATTAGGATAATATGTGGGAAATATTTTTATGGTAGCCAGATCCTACTTAAGAAATGAATAATCTTGATGTATACTGTTTAAGTTTAAAGATTTATTAGCTAAGAAGAAGAATAATATAAAGGACTTTTTATGCTTTTTAAAATATTTATTTATATTATTTAAGTATATTATTTTTATTAATCTTTATAGTAGAACTTTTCGCCAAGAATGAGGCCAGTTGCTTCCAACAACGTGAGTGAAATCTTGTGAGTTCCAGTTCATTGATATCAGGCACTGTCCGGTAGCCTGTTTGTCCATCATCCACTGGGTGTCGGTTACTTTTGAGCGCAACAAAACACAAGCCCAATCCTTGATCCAAGCGCATGCGTTCACCCAGTCCAGACGGTATCCGCTCTGTAGCATATATATGCTTTTGCCAAAATTTCTCAATAAAACCGGAGCAACGACAGGGCGTCATTGATGAGATTCTTGCATCGCTGGAAAGACTCCCTATCGGTGAGCAAGTTCAAACTCTCCGAGGCAGCAACTGACTTATGTCAGCCCTTAACCATGCGACCGATCCAGTGTGCGTTAGCGCTTGATAACTAGAGACCATGTGTGTTCTGTACCTAGGCAATATCGTGAGTGTTTTACCATCCATCAATTTACCTCCGACCAACTAGATATAACAGCAAAGCCTGTTTAACTTTCTAGAGCTCTCCCTTTGATCAGGGCGAAAAGATTGTCATAAATTATTTATTGTTGAACCCTATTTGTACGCCACCTCTGTGGCCTGCTTCCTTGGGCCTGCTACTTGTTCACTTTACTAAAAGTAACAGCCCTTCTAGAAATATCTCATTCCTGTCCAACTTACAGCCCAGATGAAGCTAGTGCGCCAACACGAGATCGAACAGTGCAATGGATGTTATTGCACACGGCTCTCTGTGGATCTGTCGCCAGTTTTATCGGTTGTGGCTTTGGACCCAACCAGCCCATGTTTAGTCTCAGCTCACCTTCAAAGATATTCATTGTCGGCCGACCATAATCACTGAACCCCTGCAAGGTAAGTGCCCAGCCCACCACTATGGTGTGGTTGTAACCGATAGTGGAGACTCTAGCAGTAGCGTAGTCGACACACCCCGATGTCGGGGCGGCGGAGAGTGAATGACTATCTCATTTAGGGTAGTAACTGAGCATACAGTGTTGTTGATGTATTGACTCCCCAGACTACTGTTGAAAGAAGCTGTGAGCTCGCAACTCCGGAGTAGTTGATTGTGATTTTGACGCGGCCACCTTTCTTTGTTGTATCACAACACGCGCCTGAAGACTCCTGCATAATTTCTATTGATGCGATAGAAAACAATCAGTTGCGTTCATCTCGTAAAGGCCAAATTCGCCCTCTAGACTAGAAATCTTTGGGGAAACGTAAGCACTAGACTGAATGAACAACCGCCGCCACAACCGAGCCTCTGAGACGGGTATGTGATTGGATTTACTAGCGCATTTGAGCGCAGGATGGAATAAGTTGCTTTATTCCGCTTCTGATGTTCCCGCTAGAGTCGTTTTAGATAGTTGTGGCTGCCTGGGCGTTTTGTGGATAGCTGAGGCGGGGCGGCCCAGCCATGGGGCTTGCGTTGTCGCGAACCAGAGGCTCGTCCCGCACATATGCGCGCGTAAGCAGTTTAGACTATTTTTTTTTGTTTCAGCCATATCCTAACCAAAATGAATTATATTGAATGTGCGAGGGCTTAGGAATCTAAGACACTGCCGGCCGCTTGTGCTTTGACCTCCACAATACAATGTTCGGCAGGCTGTGGTGAACGCGAATGAATCCACAGCAGTCCAAAGAGGAAAATACCCCGTTCTTGGCGAAGTCATTTCATAAACTGTGGCTAGCTGTGTTGACAGAAATAGTCGACGCCTTGTGCTTGGCGGCATACCTTTTACGTACTCGGCATTTGAAGACCAATAGCATCGTGGTCCAGAACTCCAGGATACTCGTAGATGCCGGCTGAAGCAAGCTCTCAGCTCAATTCTGAGTTCTCATGATTGAGGCATCAACTGATGAATCCTGATGCATGAGTGCATTACTAGTATTAATTATTGTCACTCGCATCTATATATTCTGGCGGCTCCCCTTCTCAACTCAAGTCCATCTCATCAACACAGAAAGCACAAGCAACCAGAACAAACAATTTTCAACTCTCATACTCATATCAATACCCTTTGAATTCATTAAGAATGGCTTCTCTCTTCCCCGTGCCCGATGCTAAGCACATCGTCGCCCATTACCATACCTTGGGTCGTTATCTCACGCTGCACGCAACCGGTCAAGCCACTGCTTATTACACTGGTCCCTTCGTATTTGAACGCGATGAGCTGTGGCCAGGCAGTCTCCGCTTCTTCCTCCAAGCGTTCACGGGTGGTACCAGCATCACCTTGATGCAGGACTACGAAACAGAACCTTACAGACTGGACTTCGATCTTCCCCAGACACACTTCAACAGCACTCATCTCCAAGTTGAGACACTTAGCGGAACATATGAGATTCCAATTGTGTACCTTAGTGGCCCCCAACCTGGCTGCGAATTCTCCCAACCCCCGCTTGCAGCTAAGACTGTCATGAAGAGCGTTCTGCCGCCCATCAACCGGGTGTTTGACGCAGGCAAGCTGCTGATCTCTGCCAAGATTCCTGAGACAAACATTCATTTCAAATCCTGGGTTCGACCTTCTTTCAACCCAAGGTTCCTCAAATTGATCACTTCGCGGTACATTGATGGGTCTGTCAATTGGGTGTTTGAGTGGGTTGAGCGGCCTGTTCCGGGGGAACACAACCCACAGGTAATCAACGCCATCACCGAAATTTGGAACGGTCTTGCTCCTCCCAACGATGCTTCCTTCGTTATCACTGTTCAGCCGTACATCGTCCAGTATATTCCTATTGTCAGCGACAGTGTTCCGGAACACAGCAAGTAGAGGGCTATCACATACTGGTGTACATGTCAGTGCGGCCACTTGACTTTGAGATGGGTACAGAGTCGGCAGTTGTAGTACTGGGGACGGGGTTGTTGGGAGGGTATTTTAGGGGGCTCAGAATCTAGTTTAGTTGCTTAACAAATGGAATTTACAGGGTTACCTGTAGACAACTGAATTGATTCATCACGAGATTTTATTTATTTTTCTTAATGAATCCATAGATTTGTGACCTTTGCTCAACTATATGCTAACTGGTTCTCTTTCACAAACGTTCTAGCATCCCAGAAGTTCATCTGCGTAGATACCCGTAGTGATGATTGTGATACCAATGGTCAATAGAATAGAGGCAAATTAGATGTATCCTAGGATGGCGAGCTCTGTAAAATAAGGCGGAACAGCGAGCATAAATGTAAACCGGGACGTGCCCCGCTTGGCCCACTTGACGATCATGGTGATACAACAGCTACCCTGGACGGTGGCTGGGCCGCTCCGTGCTGGATGGGAACTACCCCGCACAAAGAATCAAATAAGCACAGCATTGAGCCTAATAAATCCAGTAGATCAGCACAAGCAGATCGATTTCCAACTAAACTCAGCTGCCAAAGTCACAATTTTAGTATTGACAATGGAATATCCCTCTAGGTGCCGGATAGCTGCATCCAGGTACCAAGCAAAATATCGCCCCAACCACACAACGTAAATTTTGGTTTGCAGTATTTTCAAGTTGGATTATAAAATAAGATCAGCGGCAAGAGTTGCTTGATTTATTTAGAGCTATATCGTGGTTGTTGACAACCTTTTTTGCGCAAGTAAATCTTGGGAGGCAAGCGAATGCAGCTATCCGGCACCTAAAGGGATAGCTCCACATGGTTCTAGTGATTGTTGGGACTCAAAGTATGGCCTAATGCAGATGGGAAGCATTGGATCTGTAACTTAGAGGTTTATGGTACCGGCAGGAATTCAAATAATCGGGCAAGCGAATGGGGAGCGTAATTGCCGTGCGTACAGCATCTAGATAGAAGGACCATAACCTTGTGCCAAGTAGTGTGATGCCGGATGATGAATCTTATTTGTCCGTTTTAGTCCCCGATGGAATCTACAACAAAGTCCGTACTGCAAGAAATCTCCTCTAGTGTCTTGGCTTCTGTAAAAGCCTGGAGCTTGGCCGTCAAGGCACGAAACGAGTCGCTCCCCATTGGAACCCGCAAGACTTGGCCATACCCATGCTCGGACCTGTCCTTGGCCAGCCCTGTTCCATCTACGACTTCCACAATCCGCTTGGCCGCGAGAGCCGGGTTTCCAGGCTGCTTGCCAGCTATGCTCTCCAGCAGCGAGACTGTGGCGTCAACCGGCAGGCCGACGTACGCGGCTCCCAGGCCAGCCTTTGGCTTGCTGAAGCTGTGAAGAAAGCCGGTCCGGAAGATGCCAAAGTCGATAAGCACCACGCGGATGCCCATGGGGCCCAACTCGGCAGCAATGGCTTCTGACATGGCGTCCACGGCCCCCTTGGATGCGGCGTAAGCTGCAGTGGCGGCAAAGGGCGTCAGGCACACGATGCTGCCAATGTTGACAATGGTAGCGCCCCCTTGCTTTCCGAGCGACCGGAAGTGGGGCAGGACGCCCTTGACGCAGCGCACCGTTCCCATTGTGTTGGTGTCCATCTGCGCCGCAAACTCGTCCTCCGAGGTGTCTTCCAGACTTCCCAGCAGACCGTAGCCAGCGTTGTTGATCAGCACGTTGATTCCGTGTTCCCGAACAGCCTGGTCTACCCGCTCCCTGGTGTCGGCGTGCGTCACGTCTAGCTGCATCCAGGTGCCGCCGAGCCGCTCCACCTCCGGATGGTCTCGTGCGGCGGCGGCGGGATCGCGTGCGGTGGCCACGACCTGGTGGCCACCCTGGAGGGCCTGAATTGCCAGTTGGAGACCTAGGCCTGACGAGGCCCCAGTGATGAGAAATGAGTGACGCGACATGGCAAAGGTCAGGAGTGACTAAGCGCTAAAAGGTAAATATGACGAATCAGGTCGGAGCCGGAGTTGGTGAAGGAAGGCTTACTCAAACAGGTTGTCTGACTGGGAGCTATTCTGGTCCTTTGGAGAGCCGGAATAACGGCGTCGATGGCGGCTTGCGGTTTTAAGTGTCTTTTCTTCTACGGTAGCACCCCGAGTGCCACTTTGTATCAAGCCTCTATCGGAGGGACGAATTAGTCGACGCCGAAGACACGAATTCGTCGATGCCGACGGGGTCGCAGTCAGCGGCGACCAGACCCATGGGTTCTCGGCCACGCTATTTGGTCCACCCCGACAACACAGTGGCAATGCATGAATGGAGTAGCCCTGAAGGGAAATCATGACTCCGGAGCTGCGAGAAACTAGCCGAATCCGAATGCTCGGATTTATTGGCCAAAAGATTCATCTCAACGACTTTAATCTACAGGACTGCTCTCTGCCGTGTTGGATTTCACACTCATTCAGAAAGAGGACCAGACACATCTAAAATGCACAGTCTGAGTGAAGAAAATACTGCGAAGACCGCCAACGTGGTTCTTACTGGGAGCACCGGCTCCCTGGGCACATACCTGTTGGAATCACTGACCAAGCAAAAGCACGTAAAGAAGATTTTCTGTCTCAACCGTGCAGAGGATGGCAGGGTCAAGCAGCTGAAAGCCAGTGCATCTCGGGGTCTAGCTACCGACTGGGATCCTAGCCGTGTCGAGTTTATACACGTCGACCTATCAGAGGAACATTTTGGCTTGGCCAAGACCAAATACCTCCAGCTGCTCCAACAGGCCACGCACATCATTCGCAAGTCCAACCTCTATCCACTCAGTTCTTATTTCGAGTGTGCTAACCTTTCATTAGATAACCAGTGGCCCGTTAATTTCAATTGGGATATTTCGTCGTTTGAGCCCTACGTCAAGGGCGTGAGACATTTGCTGGACTTTTGCATCGACAGCACACGCCAAGTCGAGCTTTTGTTCATATCCACCATCGGAACCATCAGTCAAGTACGATCACCGGGCCCCGTGCCGGAAACTCCAAACCATTTGCTTTCGCCACAGCTCGGAGGGTACAGCGCCTCAAAGCTGATATGCGAGCTTATCCTTGAGGAACATGTCAATTCGAGCTCCCACAAAAAGGCTGCCGTCTGCCGCGTGGGACAGATTGCCGGTCCTATTTTGAAAGAAAGAGGAATGTGGAACAGGCAAGAGTGGCTGCCTACCGTACGTCGTCACCTAAAAGGGCATATTTGAGCTTACATCAGAACTAATGGAAAACCATCTTTAGATCATTGCCAGCTCAACCCAGATGGGACTTTTGCCATCAGACCTCGGTTCCATGGATGAGGTTAACTGGGTTCCGGTTGACCTGCTTTCCGAAGTCATTCTTGAGCTGAGCGGTGTTGTTCCGAACCCCAACCGTGGATCAAACAAGACGATAGATTCGCCTTTGGAGATGCGCCAGGGAGAGGTGTATGAAAGCAGTGTGCCCATGCCCATTTACCATGCTGTAAACCCTCACTCTGTAGATTGGGCAGAGCTTGTTCCCACCGTGGCGAAGGGAGTGGGCATAAGATCCGAAAACATCGTTCCGTGGAGCGAATGGGTTAGTGCTCTGCGACGCTCGGGAGAGCAAGATGAGTCGGACACCAATCCAGGTCACAAGTTGCTGGACTTTTTCGAGTCTCTTGAAAGCCCGGTCAAGATGCCGTCATTGTCAACGGGGGTGTCCGCAGCCAAGAGCAAAACTTTGGCATCATTGAGCCCAGTAGGGACAGAATGGATGGACAAGTGGTTGAAGCAATGGGGAATCCAGGGCTGAGTGTTGGCTTTTCCAGCAGGGATGAATGTGTGTGATGCTCTAAAATACATGTAACTTTTATGCTCCCCCTGTCCTAGCTCGTGGTTACAAACAAAGATGCATGCTTAAACCGCCCCCACTATTAGGGCTCCTCTTGTGAGCTGTCTGGCCCATCTCGCTGCAACAACTCGTAGCGCCCATCGGCCTGGGACACCCCTCCAGGCAGCTTGAATGCAAACATGGCTGCAGCAGCTAACATCGCGCAGCATGATGTCATGGCATACGGTAAGCCCATCCAAACACCCCCCAGATCGATTCCCTCGCTTAGCAGCCACCCTAGCGCTGGAACGCTGACCAACCCCACCAACGTCTCAACGGTGGCGATGGTTGTGTTCAGGGTCGCGAGGGTGTCCTGCTCCACGATCCCGGAGAGCAGGGAGCGCATCTGGGGCCAGAAGCCGTTTCCGAAGCTCAGGATGATGAGCGACACTATTAATAGCCACGGCGCTGCTGCAACTGCCGTGAATAGATTGCCCGCCGTGATGAACAGGACGGAGCCGCGGGACAGGTACAGGTCCTTGGTCGAATCATCCAAGCCGTAGCGCTTGCTTATTATAGAAGAGCAGAGGGGCAGAAAGACTAAGAGAACAGCAACGGAAGTAATCTTGCCTATAGTGGTAACATAGGTCGCCTGCAGTGTCTGGTCAGAGCAAGTACAAATGTTGGAGGAGAAACTGTCGGGGGCTCACCGTGGACCAATCCCAGCCAAACCGCTTGGTTGCGTATTGCAGCATGTTCATTTCAAAGGCGACGTGGATAGGAAAGCACAGACCGTAGGCAATAATCAGAAGCATGAGTTCTCTAGAACAGAGGATGGAATGCCAAATGTGTGACAGGGATCGTTTGGTCGTGTTCCACATTGTTTTAGGAATGTTTTGCTTGAGCCCTGATGGCGCACCCTCCCGGGGTTGTCGGTGGGTCTCCTCTGCTGCGCAGGGTTCATATTTATCATCATCATCACCACGTGGTCGCATGTGCAGCGTCTCAGGGATGAGCAGGGTCGAGAGCATGCTGAGGACCAGCGCGGCAAGGCCAATCCAAATGGGCAGCCATGGATTGATACCCATCAGCCAAGCGGCCACGGGGCGGAAGGCGGCGCTGAAGATGAGCATCATGGCGTGCAGCTGGTAGAACAAGGTAGTCCGCTGGGCGGGCGGCACAGAGTCCGTGAGGATGGTCCAGACCATGGCTGTGATGACGGACACGCCACCTCCAATCAGTGTCGGGACGGAGCCGAGCAGAAGATGCCATACAGAAAAGGTGTTTGGGTGGGGCACTGTGAAATGTCAACAGGAATAGAGGCCAATGATGGAGCGGTTGGCGTACAAACGACGATATTCCACAGCGTCGCGAGCACTAGCCCGAAAAGGCCAAGGAATAGAACTGGGCGGCGCCCATACTTGTCGGCAACCATGCCGTACGGAATTTGCACAAGCAATGCTGCGTAGATTACAACTTAGCGAAAGCCGACTCATTCATGGAGCTTGGTTACTTACGAACGAGCATCGAAACCCACATCATCCACGACCGGGCCATGGCCAGGGTGCGCTGGACGGGCGCGTCTTTGCAACGAGCGTCCGACTGTCCCGCGACGAGGTCGGCATAGTAGCCATGGCAGACGAAGTCCTCCATGATCTCTTGCAGCGGCGGCTCCATGATGAACTGGCTGAACTCGACCATGGCGAGGAACTGCACGCACATCAGCACCACATAGCGCTGGCTGGTCCTGGTGTGGACGCTATCTGGAGCGTCGGGCAGGGTTGGCAGGCACCAGAATGCTCGTTCCTTCATTGTTTTGCTGGTCTTACTCGTCCATAAGCGTGAGACAATTCCTGGCAATGCGGATGCGGTGGTGTCCTGGTGGTTGTCAACGGGTTGCTGGCGATGAATAAGAGGCTGGTTTAGGAATCCGGTGGTGGGAGAAGCGAGGGAGAAGAAATCAATAGAAAATATCATGTTTCCATTTTCGACATCTCATTCCAGATGCAACACACACCGTTATGCGGCAGTCCTCTTTCTGTGTCACCGGATCTACCCGGCCATAAGCTCCGGTTGCATCTCCGTGGTGGGGGCTGAGCTGCCACGGCGCCTCGGTCGGGCCTCTCAGCCAACGTAAGCCAGGAGCGTAAATCAGGTGGCACCCGCCAGGTCAGCAGAGGGGTCAGCAGCTTGCATAGCTTGGTCAGCCAGTCGGCAGGCCAGGCCAGCATTGCGTGCTTTGGAGCTTGTAAATGCGGCCTAGACTAGGACAATCACAAATTGTGCCTTACGACCTTGCCTAAATCTACCAAGTACATCGCTTGTCTACCGCCACAGGGCTAATGTCAGCGTCACATCCGTACACGGAGCAGTTGCCTCCGTCGAACCCTTTGTCCCGTTCTCGTTGCCGCTATACGAGCTGGCACTGTCCTCCACTATATCAGCCGCCACGCTTGCTAGCCCTGGCCTAGTCTCACTCGGGAACCAGTCCTGCTGTCAATTATAGGCAACAATCCGCATTTGTCCCAGGGGAATGGCTCGACCATGAACGTAACCACTATCGCGTAAGCTCCGCCTTCTTCGGCGAGCTTTATGAAATAGAGCTAGTAGGAATTCAAGGGTTTAAACTAGTATCTCCCTGCGCATTTGCAGACATTTGTTCCAGTTCTCTGCTAGTTTTTGCGTCAACCTTACAGTCGGCTCTGTTGCCATGTTTGGCACGTTGAGCTATGAGCGCAACGACCGGGAACCAGTTTTCGAAGCGGATAAAACATTGCCAAACACGATAACCGGATCAGACCCACCCAGACGTGGGACCGCAGCCCACAAAGCATGTAAGACATGCCGCGCACGCAAGGTACGCAACTCTTAGTATATCTTTACGGGTTTCGTATTCTCATCGCTTTTTCCCCAATAGCTTCGTTGTAGCGGCGATCCATCGGGGTGCGACAGGTGCAAAGCCTCGTCCAATGTGTGCAGATACCCTTCGAGAACCATCCGGGATGGGAGAAAACGAGTCTTGGTCGCGCGGAAGTCCCCCGGAACGACAAGCACCGAATCACTATCAATGGCTAGCACGGCCTCGAGCCAAAGTGACCTTTTTGGAGGCCTGGAGGTGGACTTTGGCCGGCTTGACTGGCAGGACACTCCTGGTTCAACTGAGCCCCAGGATCATGCCCTGGCAGATGACTTTTCATTTGACGGCCATACACCCAGTTTCCTTGCTGATAATAGTCTTGAAGACTTTGAACTATGCAAGCCAGATGACCAGGCAAGAGCGTTCGTTGGAAGCGACTGGTCTGACACTACTATTGACATTATTCCTGAGCTATCTGTCACGGCACCCCCCCTGACAAGTACTACATCTCTTGGCGCGACAAAAACATATACCGGGCATATGGTGCCAAAGTCAACCGACAATGGCGCCTCTTGCCAATGTCTCGGCCTTGTAGCTCGTTTAATAGAGCAGGTAGAGACTCAAGGCTCGAAGTCAGATGCTGCCATCGATGCAATACTGGGGGGTTGTCGAGAGGCTTTGCGACAGCGCAGAATTCCCATGGCCTGCCCCCGATGCAAGTCTCGATCAGAGTGCACATTCCTGCTGGTCATGTTGGCCAAGTCTCTGAGCGTCACGTGCAACGACTTGGTACAGCGATACTTGCAAAGTCGGCTTGATAGCGTTCCAGGATGGCCCCAAGTACGCGTAGGAAGCTTATTAATCGATGATTTAGCAGAGGGATCTCAGATTATGGCGGCCTTGATTGTGGCCAGCTTGAATAGCCTGCAGAGTTTCATCATAGACCTCAAAGTCCGGGCAAACTGCTCAGAAAGACACTTGGTCTTGGTGCAACAGATTGAGGAGCGAGTGAAGGATTTGAAAACACTCATGCTTTAGGATGCAAGTTGTGGGCCTTTGTTAAACTGCATATAGGCTATTATTACACTACGCATTAGCGGAGTGTCACTTCACTTTTGACGTAGCCGTCAATGTGACAGCTTTGGTGTCAGAATAGGTTTTACATGGAAAAAGCACTGATCGATTTGTCAGTGGTAACCTGGTTGCCAAAAAGAATTAGTCGACATTACACATGGACTGGGAAGAAGATACATCGGTTAGATGGCTGACCACCACCCGCGCCTGATCATTCATCTAGTACAGAACCGCTTTGTGGTGTGGATATATATATCATCATGGAATAGACTAGTTGGTGCAACATATAGAATATGCTAAATATAGATGGATAAGCATCAAGCACACACCATCATGATTTTCCTTCCTTCAAAGGATCGACCGGCAGGTTAAACGACATCTAATTTTGCAGCTTGTCAAATTGTAATCACGGAGTTGAGTGTGAAAGAAAGGGCTTGGTGCATATTTGGTCCTTTTTGAGAGCATTGTGAATCAAATTAATATCAGCATCTATGGAGCGCAAGCATCAATGTAACATAAATCTAGTCTCGTCTAATAGCCACAACCTCAATCGCCGTCTTTCTTACTCTGCAACAGTGAGCTCGTTGGCTTCGACTGACTTTTCTTTGAAATAGCTCGGGCGGCCATCTTCATAGACGATTTCCATTGCGGGGTCTTCGTTGAAGTCACCCATGGGCGCACTAAGCCACTCGCCATTCGCCATGAGCGCAACACTGCAATGCCAAGGTGTTGTGTAGCCCGTCTTTGTGTCGAGGAGGCTCATGGACACCTTGTGTTCACCAGTGGACTGGTGGATGGAAAGGCGCAAATGATCGGGATAAGCCTCTTTGACTGCTCCAGCAAAGGCCTATTGAGACGCGATCAGATTAGTCTTGTAGCGAGATACATATCATGTCGAAATGAATCAAGGACTTACATATCCGCGGATGAGCATTTGCTTAGCCAAGAACTTGACGTCTCTCTTGTAGGCGTTGTTTGTCCTACCCTTGCCAGCTGGGAAAACATGCTGCAAATCTGATTCTAGGAATCTTCGGTAGCCACAATAGGTCATCTTGGTATCGGGCTTGGTAGCAATCTCATGGTCAATATCTAAGTTGTCTTGACCAAATCTGTTGAGAAGATACCGACGGAAGTTTGTGGCGTTGGCAACGTAGGTGATCTCCTCCAAGTTTTCCGGTAGTGGGAACTTTACTAGGTCTCGAAGACGAGAAAAGTCAATGTGTGTAAATCCCTTTTCTACGGCCATGGCACGCAATGCCTGGCCATAGGCCCACGTATCCTTGTCGCTAATGGTCAACAAGTCTAGTGAATGAAGAAGAAGAAAAATATTAGCACAGACCTGTGGACGAATAGGTAGTGTGGTTACGTACCATTGTACACGAGACCATCAGAGATGATAGTGATGGTTGCTCCTGGCTTGTACACTTCTGCGATACGATCGCACATTGTGTTCAAGCGCTCCATTGCAATCTCTTCAGCCTTGTCGGGCAGGATACCAAACACTTTGTACACCTTGTTTGCCGACTTGAAGGGAAAGGCCGGAAGACACATTTGCAATTTCTTGTCCTCATTCACGAAGCGGTCGATGACTGCGAGGAACTGGGGCACGCCAGCGGCAAGCCTGTCCATAGTGTCATCAAATTTGTTGAGGGCATATTCGTAGATGATGGCAAGAATCTTCGAGGACGTCTCTGTCGCCTCTTGGATGGCTTGAGATGTCTTTTTGACATCCAAGGCTGGCTCGCTGGCTACTAGAGCAGGAACCTGACGAAGGGTTTTCAAAGACATGGGGGGCAGAGTTGAAAGTGTAAGAGATGACTACTGAGAATAGTAAAAGGGCTGAGTGGACACCGGAATGATAGGAATAATGAGAAAATGATGAAAGAAGTGGTTGAGGAAAAGCTGTGCCTAGATGGGCATCTGCTGCCGATTAATATAATTCTTTCTCATTAAGCGCACTGAATCAATACACGTTGGAATGAAAACTGCATCGTCACGAATTGATGGCCTTGCCTTGACGAATGCGAACGAGCACGCCACAAGGCCAACGGTATTGGCTTGAGCCTCTCGTCCTTGCATATCGGTAAACAATGCTAGTGGCAATCGCCTCTAGTCCCATGTTCCAAAAGTCGCCTCGGCGTCTCATCCTATCGGTGCTCTTGTTAATTTTGTCACGCTATGGGTGGCACTGGGTATGACAAAGATCGCTTGTCCGATTTCATCGAGCCCAGGAGTTCGGCTTGCGGTATGCGGGGTTATTGGATGGAGCCGAGCCAATAGGCATGTCTGGAAGCATCCGAGGGCTCGCCATGGGGCTGTGGTAGGGCTGACTCAGTGTCAGAAATCTTCCAACCCGATTTGAACATGCGAAGCCATCAGCTTACCATTCGTATGGCTGGCAGGTCCGCCACACATACTCGCCTCGGAGGTCCGAAACTGGTGCGGCCCGATGAATCACTCCGGAAGGAGCTTTGTAATTGTAACATTGATACTTGGGCTAAAATGGGAATCCCTGCTAAAAATATTGTAGCCAAAAGTTTACTTTATAAGCGAAAGGACAACGAGAAGTGTAGCACAAGTCTATCATCTAGTGAATATATTGAAAAAGAAGCGTAAAGCTGAACTCAAACCTTCTTTCATCTTCGTACCCGGTTACCAGTAATCATGGCGCCCCCAAGCGACCTGGGAAAGAGGTTGATCCCTCAAATCCTGGACAAGCTAGCCTTGGAGGATCCCGACCGCATTGTCTACTCGGTAGCAAAGTCTGCAGATATTTCCAAGGGGCTGGTGCCTATATCCGCACGTCAGTTTGCTAAAGCAGTCGACAAGACAGCTTGGTGGCTGGACGGTCATGTTGGCAAAAGTGACTCTTGCCAAGCCATTGGATATATTGGGCCGCGTAAGTCGATACTCAAACAAGGGTTCAATACCTGACATGGGCCAAGCGCTAACACATCCAAACAGATGATCTCCGACACATTCTGCTGACCTACGCCGCCATAAAAGTGGGATACGCTGTAAGTCATCCACAATATTTGTTGAGCGCAAACTAAACTCATCAGGCCTTGTTCCTCTCCCCCAAAAACAGCACCGAGGGAGCCCTAGCTGTTCTAGAAGCGGCGGACTGTAATATATGGGTCCACCCAGTTGAGCAGCCTCGCTCCGCCAACGTGCAAGAGTTTTTGCAAGAACGCCCTATGAGAGTATTGGAGCTTCCACAACTCGATGAACTGCTTGATACTTCGGCAACGGAGCGTTATCCATATGAAAAGACATTTGAGGAGGCTGCTCAAGATCCATTTTGTATTCTTCATACATCTGGATCCACTGGCTTGCCAAAGCCCACAATATGGTCTCATGCTCTTGTGGGAACCATGGATGCCGTACGGCTGCTTCCACCGGTCGAGGGAGATCTAGGCATGGCCCCTTGGACATCGGACTGGAATGAAGGAGATACAATTTACTCTTCGTTCCCCATGAGTCATGGAGCGGGCGTAATTATGGACATCATGGTTCCATCGCTTTTCGCGATGCACTGTGTCCTCGGACCCGTTGGCGTTATTCCTAACATGGATCTTATAGAGTCACTTGTGGATTACGGGAAGATTGATATTTGGAGCATGGTTCCCTCCCTAGTTGATGAGCTAGGTGAGACCCCGGATGTTCTAGCCAAGTTCAAGTCCTCGTCCTCCAAGTTTATATGCGCTTCGGGTGGGCCAACTAGCCCTATGAGCGCTTCAAAGGTCAACAAATCAATCCGCGTGCTCAACTTGACTGGCACAACGGAAGGATTGTTCATAGGCAACCTCTGGGTCAACGAGGAGGACTGGCTCTACTTTGCCTTCCACCCTTACTCTGGATTCGAGTTTCGAGAGGTTGAACCTGGTGTTTACGAGCACTGGATCAAACGTAATCAACACTCGCATCTCTTCCAGGGTATCTTTACCACTTTTCCAGATCTCCAGGAATACAATTTTAAGGATCTGTATACAAAACACCCCACCAAGCCAGACCACTGGGCCTACAAGGGTAGGAGTGATGACGTTGTCGTTCTCTCCAACGGTTACAAAATCGCACCCCTGGAAACCGAAGCATTCGTGTCCACCCACCCTGCTGTGAGCGCCTGTCTTATAGTGGGATCAGGAAAGACTCAGGGTGCGTTGCTCATTGAGCTAAAGGATCCTTCTCTAAAGAATGCGGAACTTTTGGACAGCATCTGGTCAACGGTGGAAACAGCCACTGCTTCATCGCTACACAAAGGCCAATTACATAAAGAGTACATTTTCTTTTCAGATCCAAGCCAGCCATTTGTGCGAACCGACAAAGGAACTATTAAGAGGCGAGCTACCTTGATTCTTTACAAAGACTACATCGACAAGTTCTACGAGTCAAAGGAGCTAGAGATCGACCCGGAGCACATGATAGACGTCGATACATCCTCTATTGAATCCATTCAAAATGCGGTACGACACATTCTCAGCTCCCTGAAACCCGGATTCAAGGATGCCTCACCAGACACTGACTTCTTCAACCTCGGCTTGGACTCCCTACTCGTCTTCCGGGCTATCCGGTCTCTTCGAATCGTCCTGAGGTTGAAGGAAAAACTGGCCCCTCGTCACTTGTATGCGAACCCAACTCTTGCCAAGTTTTCTGTCGCTCTGGCAAAACTAATTGGAGGGTCCCAACCGGAAAATGGCGTTGAATCCGAGCTCGATAAAAAGTTGGCCAAGATGAAAGAGCTGCTCGGCAAATACAAGTCGCGACAGCCGCTTCCATTGAGCGGATTCGACTTGATCATGCCCAAGCTGTATCCAAAGTTGATGATTTACATACCCCTGCGCAAGGGCATCAGCTTCCAGGAAGCCTTTGTTGTATTGCAGCGTGGCCTTGCTCGCACCCTCAGTCTCGTCCCGGCCCTGGACGGGAAAGTTGTCATGTCCTCAGAACAGGATGCCGGATATAAGCCGGGCCAACTCCAAATTGTACCACCGCCGTCCCAGAACGGGCATGATGGAAACACCTCGGTCAGTCCGAGGCAGCTAGTTTACAGTGATTTGTCGGACATCCTTCCGTCCTTTGAAAATTTGCGACGAGTTGGATTCACTTCGATAGCATTAAAGGACAAGCTCTTTTTGGACGTACCTTGGTTTCCGTCTTATCCGACGGACGTAATCAGGGCGCAGGCCAACTTTGTTGACGGTGGCTGTCTGCTGGCCGCCGCGTTCCACCATGTCTGCTTTGATGGGACGGGCGTTTTGACAGCTTTTACGGCTTGGGCCGAAAGCTGCAGATACATGCAAGGAGATACCTCGGCCACCTGCAGCTGGTTGGATCCTGACAGCATGAACCGTATGCTTCCGCACCTCATATGGCAAGAGGAAAGCTCGGCTCGGCCTGTTGAGGAAATTGACCCTAGATCATGGGGATATCTGGGGCTGCCGGCGTCTGAAAAAGTTGAAAAGTCTCTCCAAAGCCCCGAGAGCAAGATCAAGCCCGTGGAGCTTCCTCCTCCGAAGCTAGATCGTCATCTCGAGACGACCACCTTTTCCATCTCTGCACAAGCCATCGAAAAGTTAATGGAAGAAGTGGCTACTGATCTGGGAGCCAAAGAATTAGTAACATCTGCTGATATTCTGCAAGCGTTGTTTTGGCGCGCGCTGATCCGGGCCCGATATCGGGTGGAAAAGGAGTGCCACGAAAAGAAGCTTGGGTCTGATGAGGTCTCCATCCTGGAACTTCCCATAGACGCACGACCGTACTTTTCGCCTTCGCTGCCATCTTCCTACATGGGAAATCTGGTCGTAATCAACCGCTCCACCATGCCTGTTGAGACTCTCTGTTCGGCCGAGACAAGCATCGGGCGTATAGCGTTGCTTATTCGTGAAGCAGCCACACGCATCAGGCCGTCGCTCGTGCACGATGCCTATTCGTTGTTGCAGACTGTTGAGGACTACACAAAGATGAAGTACGCCTTCATGCGCCTGGACGGTCTTGACATGATGATTACGAACCTGATGCTCCTACCTATGAGTACACTGTCCTTTGGTGGGACTCTCTTTGAGAACGAAGGAGTTCCGGACACGATGATGCCGCTCCTAGATGGATTCAACTCAGGCTTCCGCCTATGTTTCATTCTACCAATGCGCGAAGATGGTAGTGTGGACTTTCGATTTGGTGCTTTCCCCGAGGAGTTGGAAAGACTGAAAGTAGATGAAGAATTCAGCCGATATGCTACGTTTTTGGGGTAATTTACCCGACGTTGGACGGGGGGCGACACAGACAGCTACTCCGGAATGAAGCTGGCCACCAAATTATTGCGGCATAACAGAGTAGAATAAACGTACGACTAGATTTCAACTTTCTATTGCAACTGTGAATATTCTCGAACACAGCTTAGAATCAGTGGGACAGATGGGAATTTTACCGTCCAAGATCGCAAAATATTTCATCACAAATGATGCAAGTGAATATGACCTAGTCCTGTACGACAAGTAGCTTAAATCAATGGATGGAATATGACACCTTGGAATCTGGATATCATGTATTTCTCCACGTGTTCCAGTCAGGAGACGGCAAGGTGAAGGCTAGTGAACAAACTGGGGTTTGCATATTCATGTTCAATGACGGTTGGCGTACTTTATATTTGTAACAACAATGAATTAACAGTTTCTTGAGTGATTTCGGGTAACTGCTCTACGCCGAATTATGAACACCACGGCTAATTGTGGCTAATTGCTGCATTCTAGCCAGAAGCAGAATCTCCGCCCGCAATAGCATCATCTACCCTGATTCAGAGCGGTTGCGGGTAGGCGTCCGCTGCAATTCAGAAAGGCGCCGCCTCAATGTCGCACCCCTTGACAGCTTGGCCTCGTGAGCCTTTACCTTCTTGGCCTCGAGCATCGAAGCCTTCTCCGGATCACCTTTGGTGCGCTTGGTAAAAATGCGCGGCGGGTGCGGAATGTGTGTAAGCACCAGAATGACGGCGTAGGCGATGGTGATGGTCGGCAAGGGCCATGGCGAGATGAGAAAGTCGGCCATGATCTGCGCGTTTGTGACAGTCAACGACACAAGGCCGAGTCCGAGACCAAGAACTAAGACAACCAAGGTGCGGAAGATGTTGAAGCTGGACCATCGTTTGTGTTTTGAAATGATGTGCATAACCATCAAAAGAGCCAAGACCAAGCCTCCGCAAATAAAGGCGTACGCGAAGATGAGCTCCAGCCTCCTCGACGTTGAGACTAAGAGGTCGTATTGGACATCTAGCATCTCCGTATGTGATGTTGAGTTTGTTTTCTTCTTGACGGAGAGTTTGAAGGCGTCGCTGATTGCGTTGAAGACGGTCGTGACAATTGTCGACGACATGTCGGCCCATGTCTCGCTATTGGTGGTGGAGTTGGATGTCCAGAAGCTGTCGGGCAGGTTCATAATGTCGGTAAAGGTCTGGTTTAGATCGCTTCCCTTGGTGTACTCGTACTTTTTAAATATCGATTGCGTGGTGCTGTTCAAGGCCGTGGCCACTTCAGAGGAATTTCTCGTCAAAACTGCATCCGCCGCACTCGTGTTTAGTTTTGCTACACTCTCCACAAAAGATTCCATAGCGTGCCACCACAAAACGAATTGGCCGCCACCTTCGGCCAGCAGAACCAGACAGACGTGGAGGGGGAGATGGATGATTGACCAGGTTGCCTGTTTCAGAGCGCTAACCGTGTTGTGGTGATGCATCCAATCAAAGTAAAGCTGGAATGTAATGTAAATGAGAGCCGCTGCGGATGCGATTAGGCCACAGAGCGCGGGAGCTGCCAAGATTTGTCAATACACAAAATTGACAACACAAGAGGGCTTTTGTATTTTCTTACACCATCTATATTCCACGTCTTTAACCCATGTGTAGGTAACGATTGTGCTGATATTCTTGGACAGAATGATGATTCCTATTTTTATGAGCATATTAGCCAAAGTTGTGGTGGAAGGACGGTCTGTGCAGACATACCCTCTCCAATAATGATGAGGGTGAGCAAGTTTAATCGCTCATTAAAATGTGTATCCTTGAAACTAAGGGTATTTGAAAAGATGGCATGGATAAGAAGAGTAATAAGTTCCACTGCGCCAGCAACAAACCAAATTGCGGTTAGATGTTGGTTGGTGCTGTGTGAAGATACCACGGCGCTGACCAAATATGCGATGGCAGGAATGAAATGCAAGGCAATGGCGAATATGAGTGGTTTTCGACCTCGATGATATTCCCGAGTGTGAAATAAAACCACGGAATATTGTAGAGCCAGAATGATTCTCGATGTCATGAGGCACAGTGCTGTCAATGTTAGAACTGGCCTGGCCTAGATCGGGATGTGGTTCTGCTACTCACCCATGGTCCTGAAGATGGGACCAATCAGATTAGACTGATCAAAGGAAACTCCTGCCACAGCGAAACCCATCATTACACCTAGGTGACCAGCAACAGCGATGCGTTCAAGTACGCCATCTTGGCCGAATCGAGCATCGTAGACGGTCGTGACAAACCATGTGATCCAAAGAAGACTAGCGAAGAAGTAGCAGGATTAGTCTCAGCTAAGATGAGAATGCGCATAGGCGATAGAAACCGAACCTTCTCTAACGAAGGATGGAATTTTTTGAATAGGTCCCACATACATGAAGTAACAAACGAATGAGACCAGGTTGTCCCTGTCCTTGATGGGGTGAATGGTTGCAAATACATTCAGGTTGGCTACAAACCACAAATCGTAGAATAGCTGCAGGGAAGCTTGTGAGATGATGATAATATCACGTCAATGTTCACAGGACATACCTCTGTTGTGGATGCAGACTCCCTCTATACGACATGGGTAATGTTGTCAGGACTTTGCGCAACGGGCAGTTGAAAAGGGTGAGCGTGTTTACCTTGCGAAACCTCAAAGGTGCCTCCTCCTGGCTGGGAACGGGCGATGGTGATTCCTGCTCCTGCTCCTCGCCAATGCTCATCAGATGATCGTCCTCTCCATTTTGTCCAGGCTTGTGTAAAGGATTTCCGCTGAGATGGAGTCTGGAATTGGCGAAGCTGAATGTCGTTCGAGACGGTTTGAGCCTATGATGGGGTGGGGACCTGTCTGGCGATGCATCGTGATCGGAATTCGTCATGGCTAGAGGCCAACCTGTTTTACGATAAATTTCGGATTCAGCAGATGGGTGAATTGCTGCACACAAGGTATCAAGAGAGGGTGTTCGAGGGATGCATAATATATCCGAAAACTCGGACAAGATGATGGTTCCCTATACTAACTCCCCCGTCATGTATTCACGTATACTGCCTCATTATACTGCCTCCGCGTACCCTTATCAAGGCGACCAACAAGGCCCATGGCCGTAGGATTTAGCCTTGCGGCCGTCGGATCGTGGAGACTCGGTGGAGAATGGTGACAGACGTGGCTTGCCAAGGCCGCGCTGTGAGGTTGTGAATGGCTGACGCGCCCCATCCATGATTTCATTCCGAAGCACTACAGCGCAGCCCATCCCAGCGGGCGGTGCAATTTTCCTTCTTTGGATAAGGCTTAGGCGCTGCCGCGCTGACCCGCATCCGCCGGGCTGAAGACGAGATTGATCTGCAACCCAGAAAACAAGCAAACCGGCAGTGCCACGTAGATACGTCACTAGCCTGTATTCGCCAAGCTTAGGTCCGGGCCAAAGGCCGTCAGACTCTGGAAAATGGTGCAGCAAATGAACAGCTGCCACCCTTTTTTCGTCTTCGTTTCCCATTCGGACGCGCCATTTCTGTCCTTTTGACGGCCATGGCGTTTCGTAAACCACGGCTGGCCTCCCCCCCACGCAAGATGCTGATCGGAGCTGATAAAGGCTAGCCAATCAACCACTAAAATGCTAGCCTGCCGTCAGCAAAGCTAAAGATGTTCCTGTTTCCCCACAGCGCGGCATAATTTTCCCATGAGGGTTGCATGAATGGAATCGTCACATTGAGCCAGCTAAGCCCCGTGTGCGCTGTGACTACCAAGGCCCAGATGATTGGCTGGATTCGTTTTTGCCCGTTTTAAGCTTGTTAACGCCAACGTCACATCTTAGAAGTCCCTTTTCCTCAGCTCATGCACGACGATGCACGGTGATGAAGTGGCTGCGTATGTTTTACAGCCGCCATTGGTTTGCTATTCCCGTGCGCGGGATTCCAAACCAACCCGCTGAGGATAAACAGAACCGAGGTTTCACCACAGCTGACAATGCATCAGGTCAACTACTGGCAATAAAATGTATCATTGCTGCAGCTACGTGATATATCTCAAACGGTCCATATAAGCCATCCTAAAGGGATGGTGTATTCTCCCATGTTGTTCGACGGGCCAGTCTAATTATGGATCAGAGACCTCGTCAAAAAGTGCCAAGCATGTCTCAGGTACTTCACAATGTCAAACGAATCCCTCCAGAAAGGAACAAAATATACTTCAATCACTAACTTACCGAGGTACATATCGGCCACATTGGCCTGTTCTCTGACTACCGCGCCAACCAACATTCTGCATGGCCGTTTTCTCCTCCACATGCTTAAGTAGGGGGACCTCAGACGTCGTGAATGGTTCGTAGATGTCGCAGTTAGAAACGTTTCAGGCTCACTTGCTTCTAGCCTTCTACTTCTATCCACCCCCCGGTTACTATTGAGCTCTGAACGCATGAGCAGGTGAAACGCTCGAATGTGGAATCGGAGCTTTATGCTGGCACTTCTATTTTTACCGCCGACCGGCATAGAAGCCTGCAGGCGGAGCTCACTGATCTGGTCTCGGTCGCCGTGGTCGCGCACCTCGAAGGTGAAATGAGTCTGGGAGATACAATCAATTATTATTCAACAGTCTCCTTATGAGAACCCATCTTTTCTTTTTTGGCCAGTTTCTATCCATCATCAAAGTAGAGAAACCGAGCAAGGTTGATTTGATAGTAAAATATGTCGGCATCCACTCGTTTAACAAATCCCAATTCAGATTAGTAGATACTATTTTGGCGGAGGGAAAAGACACCAACACCCAAGCAGCTACCCTAGAGAGTAGGATGAGTGATAAAATGAGCAGTTAACTCAAGCTCTTATGTGGAAGCTTTTGTGATAAAAGACTGGTTATAAAGTAAAAGAGGGAGTGAAATAATTGAATAAATGAGCTAGTTCTTTGTAGTTATAATTGAAATAGGTGTAATAAATCTGATTAATGAGAATTAAATAAGAGGGAATTAAGGCGTCTGCACAAGTCAGCTGCCCTACCCAACTAGCCAACAGGACCTAGTCTAAGCCACTCGAACGAGTGTTCCAAAAGCTCTATTAGACCCAGGGTTTAAACCGTGTTACACGCATTACGCGATTATCGTGCTAGGATTCGTACTTCCCGACCTGGCCTTCTGGCCCGTTAGGCCAAAGGATAAGTCAATAATTGCATTGGTAGCAATTACAGGTACGAATAACATCTCCTATAGGGGTCTGTTATGCCCCGTTGCACCGGTCATAACATCGTCAACCATAATAAACTTAACCGCCAGATACGCATATAACCTTTCTACCTAATGCGTGACAAGCATGGTCTGATTGTGCGTGCAAATTCGACATTATGACCCAATGCTGCAGGCAACCCTCAGATGATCACCATATCGCCCAACCAGCATTCCAAAATGTGATCTTGTTTTCTTTTTTCCCCGCGATGTGCAGGCTCAGCTTATGCACTTTTGCGTCAGCAAATGCGTTAGTGGCGGCGGCACTAGCCTGTTGCATGATTGTCCCGGGCTGTGCCCCACAGGTCAGACAATAAATATTAGCCTCAAGAAACCTATCGAAACAAACAAATCTGAACAGAATTTCAATGACCCGATCTTTATTATATAATTAAATTATTTTCAGCGTCCTGGATCAAGTCTCCGCTCTCCCATCTCGCTCCACCGAACCGACACATATAGGTACTGGTGCCGCAACGATTTACTTGGCTGCTTCATTTGCGTGATTAAGGTTCTGGGCTGCAACACTCTATTTCTTAGCATTTCTGTCTCTTAGAAAGCGTATCTAAAGAACCTGACATCTAGGGAAATTTTAGCTTCATCTTCCTAGGTCTCGTCAATGGCTAGCTCGGCTCAGGAAACGGTGTCCCCAGAAGTCAATCACCTGTCACTCCCTGGACTCCAGACCTTGACCAGAAATAGTACAGCTCGTTTTGATCAAAATAGCCTACGAGAACCATATATTTCCTTTAAAATTGGACCCCAACCATTAACTTGTTTGGTTATCGAAATATGGTCTCACGACCAAGGTTAGCAAACGTGCCTCCCAGCAAGAACAACATTCGCTCATCTTTTGCAGGGTGGTGTAATCCTGGGCACAAGGCCGATGGTCCATACGAGAATTCGTACACATGGTTCGCGCTTGGAATTGTCCCAGAGGACTCAAGCCCACGATCAGGCAGCACCCAACGTGGGCTAGATCTTTCTGACATCCAAAGAAATGTTCGTGCGTCCGCCAAGTTGCGACATCATAGCCTCGAGTGGAACTTTAACGTACCTTTTGAAGGCGATGATAAGGAGCTACAGGGGTGGTTAGAGTCAATATCTGTCTCTCCTGAGGTGATGTAAAGAGGCGAGCCCTCTGACTATTGTAGATAGGTGCCAAATCTGTAAGATTGATATCCTTAAGGAGAAGAAGAGGAGTCTATGTTCCTTTGCCTTATTGCTCTCCAGTCTAGGTTAGGGTTCGTCCCCACTTTTTAGGCACGGGCAAAGCCCGAGCCCATAACAGGTGAAGATTGGCCTTTTCCCTCTTGCGGTAAATTCGGGCTAGGTGAATTTCGTCTACAGAGCTAATATACGCTTATGTTATGATCCTACGACAAATACATCACCCAACTCTGATGAAAGCTCAGCATCCACAGGCATGCTTGAGAACCAGATGAGTGCGATAGAGATAGGGAAACGGGCCGTTGAAGCGACAGCTCCCGACCATGTAGAAAGTTTCATAGGCAGGAACTATGTAATGGATCTCCTCGACCATAGTAAATAATCACTGCGATGAGCCATGAACACGCGAGTAGCGCTTGGGCTACCGCATTACAGTTTGAATAAGCCTAGTTCCTAGACCTTTTGGTTGAGCTTATCGCTTGTTATTTTTCACTGGAATTTCATACTGAATAATAGATTATTAACCATAAAAACTACTTGCTCTCAGTCTTTTCCATGTCCATAAGAGCAATTGTAAGTGCCATGATGTGAAAGGGTGTGAATCGGATGGAAAAGAGCACTGGAAGCAGTCCTTTCCCTGGGACAAGTGGCCCTTCACATGCAGAGCTTGGTCGTTGGCATACTGCGCGGTGGAAGAGATAGTGTGTTCGTGTGAGAAAGAAACCTCCACCAGATCAATTGAAAGGATAAGAGGATTTCACTTCTTATGCGGCGGGAATATAATACTTACAAACCACTGGTGGCATGGCCAGGTCATCCAGTTTGAGGAGACGAAGGCATTGTATTTAGTATGCGTATGATAATACGAGACACGCGCTAATACATAATGCGTTTTGATAAATTAGGTATAAACCACGTTAAATCCGGTTCCGTGCCCCGTATGAATTCCTAGATACCAAGTGTAAGCAGGTTCATGCCCCTCTAAAGAGGCCTGGGTACTTCTGAACACCTTCCTTCCTCTCCTTTTTAGCCTCAGATAGACCTGATCACGGCATCCTTTTTGTTAAAGAAATCAAGAGCTAGCCCTTCACGTTACTGTCCAAATCTATGTCTTATTTTGACTGGATTATAATTAATTGAGAACCTAATAACCCCGATAGAATCCAAAGTACAATTCATTCCCCTGCTGTAAACCGTCTTCTTAAATGCCTGATGCATCTTTGCAACCAGCGCATCTCGCCAAAAAATGGAAGATCAAATTATCATTCACTACTGCTCCTCTATAACAACTTTGACGCTAAGATCGTCCAATAAAAATTGTACTGTTGAGACCTCGGTATTCTGAGCAAATTTCAGTATGAGACAGGCATTAATTTCGCTTCCCGAGGGCTCATTATAAAACAAGGTTGCTGGATACTCGTGATAGCCATCTTGGAGGAGGCTGACGTCCTCTGGCAGGCTGGTCACTCCGCCAAGCGAGTAGCTGATAGTGGAGTAACTACGAGTGCACGAAACATCGCCAACTATACAGCCGAAAGCGAGCCAAGACGAAAAGGTATACCGGTATCCAGTGACAAGGTTGATCGGTTGGCACAGCGAGTAGGTCACGCCAGGCTTATATGCTGCAATTTGACTACACATGCTAGAGTTAGTCCTGGTGAGGAATAATTGATGGATGTCAGTTCATACAGAGACTTGTCTCCGCCATGCGGGGAACCTTGTTGTTGTGCTCTGGAACTGAATGCGAATACGGTGGACGATTCATCTGCATCGAATGTCCATGGAATCGAGGTTTGACTTCCACCTTGACCATCTTCGAAGCCTTCGTTGATCAATAGGTTTGTAGTCGCCAGGGTGGCAACCGGGGCCAGTGAAGTTGTCATAGGTACATTTGTAGAAATCAAGATTGGTTCAGATGTTGTTGTTTCTGCAAGCGTTAGGATGGAAGTCGGGTTTGACTCCTGAAGAGTTGTTGATTCCTGCGCAATTGTTGATTCCTGAGTTGTTGTTGGTTCCTGAGCGGTAGTCGATCCTTCGGTCGTTGAGGCAAACGGGGCAGACGTTTCAGTGACGGCAAAGCTGGTTTGAGATTCTGAGTGAGTTTGACTGGTCGATGCGGATGATTGGAGTGTCGCAAGGCTGGACAGTGAGCTCAGAACGCAGACCTAAACTGATCGTTAACTTTGCATGAACAAAAGCACCTTGGTTTGCTGCTTACTCTGCCCATACAGAGGCTTGCGCCTGAAAGAAGAAGAAAGGCTTGGGCTCGCATGGCGATTGATTGTGGGTTGGTTGAACGAATGGATGGACGGTGACCTTTTGTGTGACTTGCCCAGAGTTTGGCGACGATATTATGGCAACAGACTGGATGGAATCAATATGAAAAAGGTCTTACCCTTTAATGAATTTTTGAAGAGCGTGGCGACCTGGGCAGCTGATTAGTCTCCTGTTGCTAGCCATGTAGACTACTTGACGCTATTGATTTCTCCGGCACCAAAGGCATGAGTCGAAAAATAAACGGCTCCTTTAGGCTGCCCCAATGGACCACATAATTACGCCTCAGCCTTTTCCTGGATGGGTCAGATGGATCCTCTTATTTTGCAGATTGCACGCCGACTTTAGTAGTACGATCCATGAAACTTAGCTAATCCTCACAACACAAGCATTGCGATCATCCATTTCATAGTCAATTCTCAAGCCTCTACGTAAGATTGCTTAGGCGAATCTTCGTCGCTTTATGCCCCGAGGATTGCATCTGGTATCATACGGAGACTGTCGATTTTTAATGAAATACTGGTTGGTAGAACAGAACTTACATTCTCATCATGGATCTGACTTTAAAAGCTCCACCATCAAGACACTTTTAGCGCCTTGCCCCTGAGCTAGCCCCGCGGAGATTGTCGGGATCTGTTAAGCCCGAGTTGTGGATACACACGAGATAACCGTAATAGACTACCCGTTGGTCGGGTGGGTCCGCCCGACCAACCTTTCGCAAGCTCAAGGTTGGTCACAAAAATACGAGAATATATTTCATTTAGCAAACGTGAATCTGAACGTGTCCCTCTTCTCTCTTCGAAGAACAGACCCGCGTACGTCCCCTCAAGCTTTCCATTCATGGTAATAATTAGCTATAATACTAATCCTAACTTAGGGTAAGTGGTTTTTAGGCCTTAAAATCCATGGAAATACCTTATTAGAAATTATATTTATAATATAGACTTTTATAATAGATTAGAAATAGTATTTGCTTCTAGTTAAAAAAACAAGCGATAGGCTCGACCGGGTGTTCCAGGAACCAGGCCACAGAGGTGGCATACAAATAGTGTTCAACAATAAGTTTGGTCGTGAAAATCCTTTCGCCCTGACTAAAAGAACAATTAACTTAAATCCCTTAGGGTACACAGAAATAGTATTAATAACCTATAGGTTTAGTTTAACTATTATAGGCTAATTTAAGATAATTTGATAGAAACACGCTTTAAAGACACTTTAGAATGTTATTTTATATGTCTGGTATCTTTAATACCCCATAGCTACATCATCTAGACCACGGAATTAGCTGGGGCATATAAACCCACACCCTTCTCCAATAGACCATAATGAACATACGGCACCCAATAGTAATTAGCCAAACTGGCATCAGGAACTAATTTAAGATTCCTATCAGCGCTCGCCTTCTCGATTCCTGCATTGCGCAACGCCCGAAGAGCGGCGTGTAGTCCTCTGCAGACGGCCAAATCTGTCATGCCCAACTTTGCCAATGTTTCGTACAGGATGCGTGCCACATCAACACAGCACTCGTCAGACACCTCCCAGAGGGTTCCGACAACGTTTCGACAGCCTGCCAGCTGCATTGCGCCAATCAAGTGGATGCTCTCGTCAAGCAGTGAACCTGATTTGTTCCGACCGGTTGAACACGCAGAAAGATAGCTGAGAAATAACGGATCTTGGTGGAAGCTGGAATCGCGAAGGTCATTGACGGTCAGCGGATCTGTTTGCCAGTCCTCCAACAGTAGACAGCTCTTGGAAGGTTCCCTGGGATCTGACAGGCCATGCCCTGCAAAATGAAATATTGTGCTGGTCTTTAGTTGCTTGAGAACATCCGCCTTTCGGGCTCTCCCCTGCACAGGTTTCAGTTGCAGCGATGAACAAAGATCTGCGACAATGTCCAATTCTTTCTCAACGAAAGGTAAGATTCTGTTGTATGTCAAACCCGGTGTCTCACGCATCGAGACGAGAAGCGCTTGGCCAACTGAAGTGTCAAATGAGCGATTAGGCAGTCGCTTACGCCCGTGCAGGAGAGCTTTGACAGATGGGGCATAAGACGACATGACCAAGTCCATGACCGTTTGGGTTGAGCCCGCTTTGTGGTATCCAGCAGCATTCATCGGCAGATGACTCAGGGGTCCAGTTAGAATCCACCACACACGAGGCCATTCGTCGTTTGGCGGGACCTCCTTGAACCCCAATTCGGCTAGAGCTGGTTGGCATGCCGAGTCCCAAAGCCACTCCAGTAGCTCCTGCATTTGAGAGGAGTTAATGGAGTTTGGCGACTCTAACTCACGAACCCGCTGCTCAACAGCTTCCAGCCGCAGGCCTGGAAGCTGTATAGTTTTGACCCCAGTGCGATGGAGCAGAAATGCGTCGGATCGCACAGCGCTCACGTTCATAACAACGATTGGGTCTGGATTGGCGGCCCCAATGAGCTCGCTTTCGGATGGTGGAAGAAGGAAGTCGGCAAAATCGGGTTTCTCACGAATGTCGCGAATGAGAAGGGCCAATTCGCCGTCTTTTGCACGACGGGTTGCCAATTCGTCCTTTGGGACGGATCGAGCCACAGCTTCTGGGAGTGGCCTCTCTAAAGCAGCCGAGTCGAGCGAATCTCGAAGTGAAATAAACTGTTGCGCCAATTCAGGGTGACGGTCTTGGAGATCTGAAAGGTCCCCACGCAGGTCCAGCAAATGACTGGAAATGACACCCCGGCCAGATTCAAGCAGCTTGATTGCATCCACTGCATTCTTTCCAGCATTGAGCGCAACGGCTGCGGCTTTTGATGCAAATCCCGCAAAGTCTTTAAGCATGTGTTGCTGGTCTGTGTGCTGCAGCGAGCGCGGACTGATCCCTGGGAGGAGTTCCATGGCCTCTTCCATCAATACGTTTGCCTGTGTCCAGTCTGATTGCGAAACCAAAATCTCGCTAGCCTCAATGGCCGAGCGCAGCCGCATATACGGCGGGGCATCGGCGCATTTCCATCCTTCGAGATAGTAGTGTAAGCACATGTCTCGATCTTTGTCGGACCGGCTGTGCTCAAACACCTGTTTTTGAATCCCACCCAGGTTAAAGTAGTGCTGTGCTTTGTTGTGATGGTCTGGAGAAACCGCATCCGCCGCACCTTTGGCTTTTTCGATGGCAGAGTGCAAATCATCTATCAACCCGGTCCGTCTCCACCGTTTATCAAAACAAACACTGAGATTACCCATCCAATGTGGCCAAGCGGGATGATGCAATGGAATCATCCCCAAGGCCGTGGTCGTTGATTTTATCGCGCGATCGATATCATCAATCGATGACGAATATTCAAACTTTTCATTCAGAGCCCATCCGAGGTTTGCATGAGGGATATGTCCATCAGCCAGGTTCTGATAGGAGGATTGTGTTGCGTCATGGCTGGCCTCAATGGAGCGAGTCAAGTCGTGAGTTGATCCAGTTCGCTTGAAGCGATGAAGTAGCCAGCTTCCAAGGTTCATGGAAGCAAAATATTTCGACTTGGGATCGGTGCAACTCGCAGCCGTCGTCGTATGTTCAACGGCAGAATTGATGTCGTCCAATGAACCCGACAACTCGAATCGCCTCCCAAACGCATTGCCCAGTCCCGTCAGAATGTACGGCCGAAACCGGTCTGTTTCCGCTGTTAAATCCCTTGCAAGAGCTGAGTAATTAATGGCGGCATCGATATCATCGATCCGGCCTGTGTGTTCAAACCGAACCCGAAGAGTGCTGGAGAGATTTTGCAACACCGCACCCCGCCTAGCATCACCGTCACGACAGATTTCTACCGCTGTTGTCGCGGCACTGATAGAATTTTCAATGTCTTCCATGACTCCCATTTCTTCAAAGCGTGTTCGTAATCTTGAAGAAAGATTGAGGAGAATTGGCAATCTGGATCCATGGGTTGGAGGAACGGCATCCTTGGCCAAGTTGAATGATTGAATTGATGCTTCTAGGTGACTCATAGATCCAGTCTCCTCATACCTTTGAAATTGTTCGACACCAGCGGTATTGAACATGACCGCTAGCTCATGGTTGCTTTTCCAAAAATCCGGCATATTCGATGTTAAAAGCGCAAAATCAGACATTGCCTTTTCCAAATCCTCTTGCGATGGATTAGACCCAACCTTGTTGTCGAAATAGGCAAAAACGTCGCCTTTTGAAGGGGGATTCGCCAAGACCTCGCCAGACACCGCTCGCGATGACATGGATTTTTGGAAATCTTCAAAAGTCTTCCGTAGTAAGTTCTGCTTGTGGTGTTGAGGAACCCTAGTTCCTGGTCCTCCTTCCCGCAAAAGATATTGGAACATGCTATCCATCCTTTGGTATTGCGGATAGGACATTGTGAATGGTTTCCAGCTTTGGTGTTGAACCAGCTTTGCGATGTATTGCGCCGAAGATGATTTGTGAAACATGAAAAGGCAGCTGAATGCATAGAGTTTGAAGTCTTCCTCGTCGGTACTCTCCTGGTAAAGGTCAGAGAAGGCTTGGAGGTCGTCTAGATCCATATCCCGGATGAGGTTGAACGCCTCTTCGTCAATACCAAATGAATCCATCTTAATCAATAGGCCTCTATGCGGCCTCAAGGACTTTTTTTGTGGCAAGTTATATAAGAGGGCATTCGCGAAGGGTGTATTTGAGGTGAATACGATCAACAGCGAGGTAAAAAAGAGGGAATTATCCTCTGCAATATACGAATGTGATGAAAAGGTAATGGGTACTGGTATCTGAGGGTTTATAGTGTGTTGACATACTAGCTCCCAACTCCAGCTTTGGGCAGCTTTATTAGTTTACTAAATCTGTTGTGTGTGAAAAATGTCTCACTCAGCCTCGTTGCCTCATGAGCTTGATCACGCGTATCACAGCTGCCTAACGCCACGTGTGCTGTGGGCTTTGTTCAATTGTTGATTGATCGAATCAAAAGGAAGCACGTTGCAGGACACTCGTGCCGCTCGGGTACTTCGGGCATTTGCTTCTTCGTCTAGCAGATGTTTGTTCTTGCCTAGAATTAGCTGGGAAAGCCCAAGAACTTACTGGTTCTGGGGATCCCTTCTTGTACCAAGGCCAGAAAAGCAAGCAAAGATGAACCAGCTTTCAAAATCGATATAGCTCACCATATTAAAAATGAAAGAAAGGCTGTACAGAACTCGTGTACAGGATATATAATGATCAATGATGTTACGCCGTGTACGCACTAACCTACGTAGCATGGGTCGCTTGATACTTGTACCTACCAATTGTCTAGCTATCGAGGCATTAAGCATCGAAAGGCTCACTATGCGCCCTTGCAGGTTGGCCTTTTTTATGACGTTGTGGTACATATTATTCACGGCGACGAGGGTTTGATAGGCATTGAAACCTGCGCCGAGCACATCAATGATTGGTGCCCGCCTGGACTAACATCCGCCACTTGAGTTGCCGCACAGCACTCTCAATGTTTCTTGTTTCAACGGCGCTTGCGAACCAACCAGTGCCTTGTAATTGTGTCACAGGTCAGCCCTCAGACTGTCAGCAGAGCCCGTGCGTGCATGCAGGCAGCAACCTAGGATGGAGTGCAAGACATCTCGCCTCACTGCCATCACTGACGAAAATCGCGCGCTTAGCTCTAGTCAACATGTCCCGAATTTAAAATCAGCTCTGTCCTATATACCAGGCTTGAGCGCTATGGGGGAAATTATACCAAGGCCAACAGGTTTTATAAGGCGCCCTCCACCCCCACTACCCTATACAGCTAAGAGTTCGTTGAGAGCCTTGCTCATTCTTATATCTTCCTCAAGAAAGATAAACCCGTTCATAAGCCTTATAATATGTTTTACAGCCGCCATTGGTTTGCTATTTCCGTGCGCGAGATTTCAAACCACCGTTGTGTATATAACGGCTAGGTAAATGATGCCTGCAATGTTTGTTGATTTTAGTTTTAATTGCAAGGCTGAACTATTCTCATGGCCTGAAGGCGACTGGGACTTGGGTGACATCATTGCTGCATAAAGGGACAGTCCAAGCGACTAGGCGAGGTTCTCAAACACCTTGGCTCCGAGTAAGCAGTGCTCGAAACGGGTGCGAGGCAAGGATTGGGTGGCTATTGACAATTGTTGACTGGTTCTAGTATCAACTAAATCTAAAAATTAATTTAGTATTTCTTGTTTAATTAGATCACGTGTATTTATTAGCATACTGATCAATTTGAGCGATTGTATGTACATGGCCACTTATTTTCTCCACTGATGCTAACTACTGCTGCTCTTTATTTTCTTTTTCAGTCAAGAGTTGTAGTCATAGCGTCCCTTGCGTTGTAACACATGATTCTGCACCAGTATGTCCAAATATATGACACATTGCGAGCTTGGTCGACTGTACAAAAGATCGATATACTCATTCTTTCACGGGTGAAGCCCTAATGAGTAAGCCTGGGCGATGCAGATGGCAAGTAAACCGATCATATGTCTCGTTTATCATTGAGCCTGGAGGCAGCTTGAACTCGAAACAACGGAACAAAGCGGCGATGGTCAAATGAATCTCCGCGAGAGCCAAACTAATAAACAGTGTCAACTTAGACTGGTATGTGGTTTTAAGAGTTCCTTACTTCTGGCCTATACATGCTCGTGAACCTTTGGAAAAAGGAGCAAGCCATTGATCGAGACTCTCCTCAGTGCCTTGGAGCCAACGATCAGGACGGAATGCGTGAACATCTGGACCCCAGATACTCTCGGAAAAGTGCAAGTTGTATGCTGACATTCCCACAACAGTCTATTTCATGTCAGCTTCAGAAGCTCAGGATATCATGAGAGTGCGCATTTACACCAGGTGGTATTTGCTTTCCATCCACAATTAGGGGCTGACCATGAGGAACAATTCTAGGCAGCCTTCCAGGTACAGGACAAGCCAGCCGTAGGCTTTCTTTGACACAAGCGCGCTAAAAGTTCATTAGTCAAAACGTCCCCACAGCCACGTATTGTAGGCGCTTTTACCAGGTAAGGCAGCTGTTCTAGCTTTGACACAGGCGGTGTCGATTCTATCGAGGGCATGGCTTCTCTCAACTCTTGCAAAAGTTTCTCGTTGATTTCCGGGTTTGACGCAATGTGAAATATGCCGTAGGTCAGCGTTAAAGCACTAGTGTCTGAACCAGCGACCAGTAATTCAGCAGCTACTGAGGTCTTTATGTCATCCGAAAGATCTTTCTGGCTGTCAAAAACCACTGCATGATCCATTGACCTCCCTCCCTTGGTTTGGGAATTATAATGGTCAAGGCAGCCATTGGCCCACTATATGAAGCTGTTAGTTTATGTTCAGGTATCCAAATCGCACCACTTTTTGTATCTGACCTGTCCGAGTTGTAACAACTTGGCCATTTTCCTGTCCATCCAGAGCAATAGAGTTCGGGGGAGTACGGACTTCATTCGGGACCATGTTGGCCTGAATAATAACGCAGGCTGGCTAGCTGAGGCAATATCGAATATTTCGAGGAACTCAGTGTAAAAAGAGTTTTCGGAGGCCTCAATCATATTTACGTCCATTCCGAAAGCGAATTCCGTAATAAGTTCGACTGTCAAACACCTACTCATGTTTTAGAACGAGCTGTCTGCAAAGAGACTGGTGGAGGAGAAGGTGAACCGTACCTGACCGCATCGTGTACATCAAAGACACTGTTTAGACGTCGCAATTTATTCACTAATCTCTCGACTTTGTTCCAGATAATTGGGCTCAACTGATCGACTTGGCGTTTGGAAAAGTATCCGTTGAGGTCGCGACGTCGATTACGATGCACATGAGGATCAATCTCAGTTGTAAGACTGTGAGGAATGCTCAAGGATTGGTAGAACGACCAAGACTTGACATATTCCGTTTTTTGGTTGTATATTGTTTTGTAAAGCTCCGGTTTTTGAATGTGGAGTTCATTGGGCGAGATTCGAATTACGCTTCCTGAAGAAAATTAATGTGTCAACAGATTCTGAAAGATAAAGGCGGTCATGGGTTTTGTAAGAACTTACCATATTTCTCATGGAGTGCACTTATTTCCTTTTCAACATACTTGTTGTACGAAGCTCGGTAGAGCCACTCTTTTGAGAGTGCTGCCAATGTCGGCCCGGGGAATGAGGCCAAAGGATGAAACCATAGCCGATAGATGGCCACAGTTGCCAAAGTCGTTAACCCAACAACCACTGCCCCAACTAAAAAGCTGGTGCTGGATTCTGTGCTTTGTCTTAAGACAGCTGTTAAGAAGTTGGACAATGCCATGATTGTAAATGATCTTCGATGATAGAAAACTAAGGATAAGTTGATGAGATTGAAGCACGGTGTCTTGCTCGCATTAACTCGTACTATTTCATTCTCTATATAGTAAAGCAGTATATTACGAGTATCGGAACTTCGGGTTGTTTCAATCATCCGATTGGTAAAATATTGTGAGGATCGACGTTTCACTGTTGCGTCTGGGGTGCCCATACGAAGATTGCCACCGCTTTTCTTCTTGTGGATCTTGGAATCAACTTCATGTTAAACCGGTTTCTGGCAGACAGACCGGGCCGTCGGAGGTATTTCACGCCGAAACCTATTCCGCACCCGATTAGTAAGTAACTGAAGATCCCTACAACAGCTAGCCGGACTGGGCATTTTTTGTAGCTCGTCAGAGATATCAATGCAGTTAATTTCTCACTCGCTCGGACCTCGCACAGGATTTCTACTGGTTTCTTATCGGTCCATGTATGCATCAGTAATCTTCTAGTAAAATATTTGTAAATGAGTCGAGGATGTAAACATACATGGCTATATGTATTGAAAACTGATAATTGAATGTCTGAACATCTTAACCTAGAATATAAGCCATCACTTCCACAATTATTCTAGCATTGTTAACCTGATAAATTTAGTTGAGCTTTATATTACAACCCGTACAGCAGGGCGAACAAAGCCCACAGTAGAAGGTCCTTGGCAGCAAGAACCAGACTCAGCTTAGTTAGAAAGACTGATGCTGATCCCCCCCGGGTGAGAAACACGCTCATCTTTTAATAGCTTCACATTTAGGGATAAATTTAATGATGATCAAGTAGCCCAGTTGCCTTTCCCTAACTTTTAAACGCCCAGCCCGACCAAATCCAGCCACCGGGCTGTCCTGTAGCCGCTTAAGGGCTGATGCGAACAGTTTCCAGGGCGCAAAGTAGCTCTTGGAACCATGGTTTGTGGTATGACGGTGGTGGTAGATGGACTAAATTAGGTCAGGCCAGCAGGGTTGGGGGCGGGCTCTTTTATCGAGATTCATGCAAGGTTTCGGAGATATCTTATGGGAATTTAAAATTCACCTTAAGGGTTCTAATTTAGATCACTTTGATCTAATTAGGTATATGGCCCAAAGGGTATGTGGGCCTTAAACCTTTTTTTTTCTACTCGCTATTAAGGGCTAGAGCTGTACACACAAATATTGGTGCAGATGATTGGTAAGTTCGTAAAAGTGAGATGCAAGATTGAAAATCAAAATGTCCCATTGGCTAACCCCACATAACTCTTTCACTATTTAAAGTTTCGTGTTCGGCAAAGTCGGCATAATAGACAAGGGAATAACGTATTCGGCAAACTCGGCAGAATGTACAAGGGGATAACGATTAACCATTTATCACGCGGCACGGCCCGGAGCTTAGTCAGCACAAACGCCACCGTGTAAGCGAGCTCTGTAGCTCACAAAACCTCACCTCACAACCCCTTTTCATAATAAAACAAGGCTCTTTCAATTACTCCTTCCGAAGCTTGATGTGACGGAAAACGCGCTTCGCAACACCATTCTATATAACAGCTAAGCCTAAGCCCAGTAGTCAATTGCAAAATCAGCTCTACCAATAGTCCATTTCCTTTGCTCTCCAATAAGTCCGCGTCCATCCTGTACAGTTGATTTGATAAGCGGCCGTACAGTTGGACTTTTCTAAACCATATAAAGTTCAATTTCATTATCACAAAGCAACGATACAGTTAAATTAGTCATCGCGGCCAGTGGAGTAAAGGTTGAATCCATATATTCATTAAGTGACACAGTGTTGAGTTGGCTGCTGAACCGGCTCCCTCTTGGAAATCACGTTCTGGCATGTGCATAAATGAGGTAGTAACACACGTATCTGATTTTTCACCGTTCCACCATTGGTATACTGTGAGGATAGCTTCTGTGAGCTTTTATTTTTCCTATTATCCCGAAAATCTAAATTGAATAAATTCAATTATATGACCTGTAATTATATGCGCGGGATCAGCAGCTATGACACAACACGTCGATGGGTTCCTATTGCTGGTACTCTACCCTGCGTCTTTTTTCCTTGATAATACAACTTTTTTTTTAACAAGTGCAGCTAATCGCAAACTGTATACGTGTTAGACATGTCCCTCTTTCTGAGAAGGAAAGAATATAAACCCATGCATACAGACCTACCTACCCATCCATTGGATCCATCGTTTCCAATTTGTGTTATTTCTTTCTCAAGTCATGCATCAATTTATTCATATAAATAAACACCACATGATATTATGCAAAGGATGTCAGTTTGAGGGCTTTTAGCCCGGGTGATTACCATGATCGCTGCAGTCACAATGGTGTTAATGGTCGTTTGAGGCTATCGATCCAAATGAGAGTAGTATGCCAAGTAGACCCGAGCACCTACGTGCTATGACTTGGGATGAAGATTCATTTTGGTCTACAAATTCAACATCCTGTCTAAGACGCCCTTCTTTCCGAATGGTAAACTACTCCACCAAGCATCACATAGTGTGGTATCGGTTTCACTGAGTTTTGAGAGAGAAATTAGGCGATCCTGTATTTCTTCTCCGCCGATGCGTGTTTGGTGATATTTGTGGAACGATTACGCGCCGCGCTCGTGTGGGGGCAACTCATCACGCCCCCCACACCCACTACCCTATACAACCAAAAGTTTGTTGAGAGACTTGCTCATTGTGATATCTTCCCCAAGAAAGAGAAACCCGTTCATAAGCCTCACCATAAAAGAGATTTAAAGGTAGGGAGCCAAGAATTTGATGGTGTTGTCTTTGTTCTATCAGCTCATTGGAGCGGGTAGTCGTCAGGTCGTGCGTATTCATCATCGGACGCCAAAGTCAACAATTCCGCCGAGTTTGCATGCCGTGCAGGATTCTCGCAGACTAGGATATGCCATTAGAAATCCCTAAACCATCTATACCTGCCACATCAAACTCTTTAAACAAGCAGCAACACTGCAATGGCTGCATGTGGAGGAAGTTAGGGCCCTTGGATGTGAAATCACTAGGCGCATGCTGCGATGGCTTTGGGAGAGTTCCCGGAATCTGTACTTCCTGTAAAAATTGAGGTCTCCTACTGAAATCTGTTTCCAAGCAGACTTCGAATCGCTCATACAAACGCCGCGACTGGGCTCGAAGAGATCCCTAACTAACTGCCCAATGTCGGTACCCACAGATCTCGAACCCCACAAAAGGGAATTAATCCACCTCGCTAGTGGCACGGACCGCACAATTCACCAGACATCATCCACATCCACACACATCTTCATCAACTATCCAAATCGGGTCTACAACTTTCAAAACAAATCGATCCACGATGAATTCTGTTCGAAAAGTCAGTGTTGGTATTCAACGATCACATCTGAATAAGGTTCCTACTACGGTCTTTATCTTTTATTTCTTCTAAAAATCCTTCCTAAGCTCATCTCAATGGCTTCTAATATGAACGCGCACGGTTGCACTCTAACTGGCATCGATGTGTTTATATTTAGAGCCGGGATAGGCGGCCTCACAGCTGTCGTCGAGGGTACAGCCTTGTCCAACTTCGCTGATAGGACAAGTCATCTCACTACACTAAACAACAAAGCCCACAACCCAACCACTAACCATGGCCAAGCTCATTGCAATCTCCGTTGTCTTCATATTTCCCAATCTCATTGCTTAAGGACCAGCGTGAGCATTCAGGAAGCCGCATTGTCCGTTACCAATGATGTAGCCGGGACCAGCGATGTTATAGTAGTGAAACTTGTCACCCCAGCTCTGGGTGCCATCGCAGCGGCCGTCAGTTGTAATGTAGTAACACACTCCGTTCGGATGCTGTCCGTAGCCGGCACAGTTGGCGGACGTGGCGCAGGCGGCTGTTGCAATTTGCCGTTAGTTCAATGACTCCGACGTGCTTGACTTGGAATTACTTACCACAGCATGCGTAGCCGGTCGTGTCGGCTGAGAGCAAAGATTGCAGGACGAAGCGGGCGTTGAACGAGATCAATCCAACCTTTTGGCCCATAGCGGTGCTGACAATATTCTCGGGCGCACATTGGGCTAGGTACGTCGCGGACGGCGCAAAGACTGTCTGGGTGTCGGTCTGGGTCGTGGTAGTGCTAGACGTCGATGTTGTTGTCACAGACGATGTGACTGGAACTGTGACGAGGACAGTGGAGTCGGCGAGTACGAGAGTGCTGGTGACGGTGGTCTGCGAAGTGATGGTGGAAAATACCGTCTCAGTAGAGGCAGTTGTGGTGGAAGTGCTATCCAACGTCGTGGTCGAGGTGACTGTCGTAAATTGAGTAGTGGTGACATGGCAGAGAACCGAGGATGGGAATTGGGGAATGGGCTTCATGGTGGTGATAGCTGCTTGTGTTGCGACAGTTGTTTTGGTCGTTGAAGTTGATTTTGTCGTGCTGGTCGCTTTGGTAGTGCTGGTAGATTTCGTCGTGCTAGTCGATTTCGCAGTGCTGGTTGATTTGGAGGTGCTGGTTGATTTCACTGCCACTGCAACGGTTGCTTTTGCTGTACTGGTTGATTTCTTTGTAGTTGTTGACTTCGCTGTACTCGTTGGCTTCTTTGTAGAAGACTTTGCTGTGCTAGTCGTCTTTTTCGTGACACCTCTCTTGTTTTTACTGACAGGAGCAATTGCCGGCATCACCTTTATTTCATCTGCACGAACTAAAAGAGCTTCACGCCTCTGCTGGGCCGTGCTGCGCTTCTTGGCAAAGAAGCCTTGCTCGTTAGCGAGGGCAGTGAAGCCAGCCGGGGGCTGAATGGTTGTTGTAGATGAAATTGTTGTTGTTGTGGTCGTAGTCGAAGTTTGGGTGTAGCTTTCGACTGTGGGAACCTTTTGTCTGTCAGTTAGAAGCCCGGGTGATACATGATGGAGAAACTAACTGTCTGGGTCAACGTGGTAGTCTTGGATGTTGTGTACGTATCTGTAATGACGGGCGCGGTCAAGACTGATGTGGATGTTTGCACAGTAGAGACAGTGCTGGTGATGGCAGTTGGAGTTATTGTCGTGGTTGGAGTGACCTCAATGAGCTTGGTCACTGTGTTTGTCTGAGTAAAAGACTGGTAGCTCGTCACGACGACATTGGGTTTGGAGATTCCGAACATGGTCGTGCATGCCTTCTGGGTAGAGTCGGCCAAGGCCGTCCCCAAAAGAGCACTCACAAGCAAAGACAGACGCATCTTGCGGGTATTTGGGTTCAGATACGCAATCAAAGTCCTTTGCGAGCCAATACGTGGACACACGTTGCGCGCTGCCTCTGGTGGAAAGTCAACGGATCTTTTTTACCCTTTTATTCATCCAGCGGTTCGGTTCCTCGGCTCAACCGCCAAGGCTGAATAGCTTATACGCCATAGACTGTAGGAAATGCCCAATAGCCAATGGAATTTGCTTGCTTTGCCGCTCTTACCGACACTCCAATAGTCTCAGGCCTTAGTAAGTTCTGCGATCCATGCGCATCAGCGTTAAGTAGGAGGCTTGACTTGCGAAATTGGGTCCTCGGAGGACAAGCCACAGGGGCAGCTGCGGAGTAGTCACGCCATATTCTGATCTCTCGGACTTTTTAGTATCCCAATTCAGACTAACTGACTCGCCGCTTGGAGTCGCTCGGAATGTTAGCTGTGTGAGCGCCACCGGCACTTTGGGGAAACCGGCCTAGACCCGGTCTGGAATCAGCCTTATGGGGTAGTGCGAGTAGCCTGGAAATAATTTGACAGATCTCATATTGTATTCCGGATGAGCACATGAGCATGCTGCAATGGTTCAATCTGTAGAACTGTTCTTGCTAGGTAAGGCTGTAGTTCAAATAACAGTATCAGATAAACTCTCGGGTGATAAAAGGTTAGAGTTATGATGCGGACACTATCAAAACAAATTGATTGCTTAAATTCTAAATTGTGAGGCTGAAATCGATGCAGGGTCCTCCCAGGAGTTGCTGCATTCTTGCTCTCCACGGTGGCTTGGGGCTGGCTGGAATTTTCACGGCCGGTCAGCAACTGCCTCTTCTTGGTCCAGACCTCTAAAGTGACGGCTTAGAATGGGTTTAGTATCGTGCTGGTATCGTGCCGGTGTCTGGTTTCTAGAAAGAACGGGACTAGCGTTGGGGAAAAAACGTGCCATTTTGATCCAGATGCCACGCTGAACCAGACGCCACAAACATCTATACCCAACCACATGGGAATGCCGCAAACGCCATAATGCTTAGCGTTCTGGGTTAATCCATACACGTTTATGCCACGCGACATGGGAAAACTAGGTCATTTCCGTATGGTCTCTCGGTTGTCTTTCCGAGTAAGCGAAGCCATATTAAAACGGAGCCCCCAATGTGCACGTGAAAGTCGTTTGGAATATTTGGACAGCACCCTCAACAATTGGTGACCATTACTAGCACATTGCTACACTGTAGCGATGAAGATCACCAGCTTGGTTTTGGCCGCCGCTGCGGTTTGGCTCTTTCCAGCACCGGCAGTCGCAGAGCCATCTTTCAAATTCACATCGCATGACCGGCGAGATACCGAGAGGCTGGTCCGCGAGAGAGGGGAGGAGCAACAAGCAGACGCGGAACATGTCAAACTTTTCCCTGCGATTCATCCTTCTCTCGATAGGAGGGATCACCTGCATCTCAAGAGGGCTCCAGCAGCATCCTTGTTCTACATGCAGAACGGAAACATTTACCTCTCGAACCCTCAGATGGTGGCCACCTTGAACGCCAAATTTCATTGGGACACGGTCATTCTGGATCACTCTGCCTATGTCCGCAAGGTTACTTGCATGCCTACCAGCATGACTATCCAGCTCAACTCTTTCTCTGCTTACAAGTCTGCCAAAGCAAATTGGACAGATGATCACATCATTTTTGCCAGTTCTGCGGTTTCATGCCACACTGTCCATCCTGGTCAATTCGGCTTCTTTAATGCCACCATAATCTCGTTCAACGATAAAGCTTTGACTGCCACTGCAAAGGGAAAGCAGATAACAATTGAGGAGGCTGTTGCTGAGTTCAATATCGAGTGGGGTGAATACCAAGCCTCCACCGCAGCCCCCAAGGCCAAAGCCAAGACCACATCCAAGGCTGCTACTTCCACCACGATCAGAAAGAGCACAACTACTTTGGTGACCACCTCGGCCAAGACTTCACTGTCTGCATCGATACACAAATCGTCTTCCACTGGGCTTATCAATTCTCAGCGCACATTAACGTCTGCCAAGTCGACCACAAAGTCATCGACACAATCCACTACGAAGTCATCGACACAATCCACTACGAAGTCATCGACACAGTCAACTGCAAAGCTGTCTACACAAAGCAGTGCAAAGTCTTCTTCACAGTCCACTATGAAGTCTTCAACACAATCCACTGCAAAGTCTAGTGCAACGTCTACGTCAACACTCAATACCAAGACAAGCACTGCATCAGGAGCTCCTTCAAGTTCCCAGAGCACAACTAAATCGACCTCTATATCTGGCTCGGCCACCAGTTCTACTTCCATCACACCCACTTCCACCCGCGCATCCACATCAATCATTGCCATGGCCAAGGCCTTGGCTATTTCCGCTTCATCAAGCACAACTACGACATTATCAACATCAAACCCCGCATCCACGACATCAACAGCATCGACGACTACATCTCCGACATCTATGACATCAACAGCGGACGGCTTTAAATCTCTTACTCGCCCGACAACATCTGCAACATGTGCCGCTCTTCCAAATCCGCTGCCGTCGGATTACAAAGAGTTCGACAGAGTCCCGTGTGACAACAACTTTGACAAGAGCGTTGATGACTTCTTGACTTACCTTCGAGACACGTCCAACTTTGATGCGGCCATTGCCAGCTTCATGCCCGGTGTGTCAGGGTTAAGCTTGGAAGACTACCGGAAGAGCACAGGCAAATCAAAACTGCGGATGGCACGCAAGTCTCTCGAAGAACGCGACTGGTTTTCTGATGCATTTGACTGGGTCGACGACAACATCGTCTCGCCCATCTCGGACACGGTGCATTTGATTCAAAATGAGATTAGAAATGCAGTCGGGTTCGTAGCCAAGGCTCTCAGTTACCCTGCTAGGATGGCCATGGAGGCCATCAATGCCGCAGCGGAATGGGCGGGACTGTCTACAACCCGGTCGCTCCCTTTCACTCTTCCCATTGGCGCTAGCACTCCAGATATCTTCTTGGAGGATTCCCCCTGGGGCAAGGCGCTCAAAATATTCGAGTGGAAAAAGGGCAAGTGGGAAAAGGGCTTCGGCTTGAACGCCGAAGCATTGGCCAAGATGGTGGGTGCGGATGAACTCCTCATTTTCCAAATCAAGGGCGTCAAGCAGCTCCCCATGCCGGGCGTCCAGTTTTACTGCGTGGATTGCGGCGTCACGGGCAAGATAAAAACTACTGGGACGGCCACGTTTACCCCCATTGGAATTACAAGGCTCAAGTTCAAGTACGAAGGCAACCTCGACGCGGTGATACAGCTCGGGCTTAATGCTTTTGCCGAGTACGATAAGACGGTCTTCAAGAGGCGCATCTTTTCCGTGGGTCTTCCTGGATTCTCTATTCCCGACATCATTGCCGTCGGACCCATGGTGACCCTGGACATCGACGCCAAGATCAAGGTTGAAGCTCTTGGTCAAGTCCTTGCTGGAGCAAGGTTCACCTGGGATCACTTTGGCGCTGAAATAGATGTTTTTGACCCGATATCAAGCACAGCTCATGGTTACATTCCTTGGGTCAGACCGGTATTCAATGTGAGCGGTGAAGTCAAAGCCACGGCGTCACTCGGCATCCCGCTCGGAGTTGCCTTCGGAGTTGATGTTTTGAATGGTCTATGGTCAAAGACAGTGGCTGTTATTGACAGACCCGCAATCCAAGCTGTTGCCAAGTATTCATTTAGCTCAGAAAATGGCGGTACAGGCACCTCAAACGGCGATGACGATGACGACGACGACGATGATGATGATGCCGAGGATCTGCCGTGTCCAGGAGGCATCTATTACAGCTCAGGTCTTGTCAACGAAATAACAATCAACATCCTAGATGAATCAAAATACGGTGTTGGCAACTGGAAAGGTCTCAAGTTTGTTGAGGGCTGCATTGGGGACAACGGCGTCGCCATGGTCAAGCAGCAGCAGCAGCCCGTCGAAGTTGGTAGGACAATAACAGGGTGCCAGCTCGAATCTGACCTGATTCTCAATCCCGGATTCGATATCATACACAACAATGTTGGTGATCTATGGTTGTACTCAGTCACTCCACCTAAGACAAACACATTTACAAATGTCGTGGTCGGCGATCTTATGGAAGATGACAAGGCCACATCAGAACCATACACACTGTAAGTTTATAATAATGTCTCCTTGCAGTTGTTCAGCGCTAACTCCACTAAAGGCGGTTTTGGATTGCAAACGCAGACAATTCGCTGGTATATACTGCCAAAGTCTTCCAAACAGTCGCAGGTTGCACGTAAGTTGAATTCTGACCGCTGTGCTATTTTCGCTGACATGGCAACCACAGTTATTCACCCTACGACATCACTTTTCAGGCTCGACTTGTCAAGACCGACGGCACATGCAGAGTGGTTTCTGCCTATGCTCTGAGTGATGATGGCACTTCTGATGTTGTGGTCAACATAGACCAAGTAATTTACCCAGTGAAGCCTGGGAAGGATTACATGCAAAGTTACGGACCAGTAAGTTCATCCTATCCCCGCCACGCTTGGTGGACGTTGTCTGACCAGGTTCAACCGCAGTATACGGTATCTTTTATAGGAGAACAAAATCAGTACTTGACTGCCAGGAAATTTGGAATCATGGTAGAATGCAAGTACGCTTCTTACTTTGATCTTCGCCTCGATGACGTTTCCGTCTCTCCCAAGTGAGTACCAAACTTAACACAACTTAAATCGATTATTAACCAGTCCACCTGCAGTCCTTCTGCTTACCAGCATAAGCGCGGCCTGATTGAGTCGTCTAACACACTGAGCGCTCGAGATGGAAATGACACGGTTGCTGTTCCGGACCTCTCGGGAGCAAAACCACTCAAGCTGGCAAACACCACCACTGTGGATGTCGCGAGCGGCTCAACAACGAGTCCTACTCTTGCTCGGAGAGACGCAGCTGCTACAAAAGTTCCGGTTATCTCACAGGGCAATGCGATTCCCTCAATAGACCCAGCCAACAACGCCCCAATCATTTCGGCGCAGCCTACCACCGCACTTCCAAGCCTTGATGCGCTAAACTCGGCGCCCGCTCTCAGCGCCATTAACAAGGCGCCGAGCTTGAGCTATGCTCCAGTGGTGCTAAGCGGGAGCCAGCCAGCGACGGCCGACCCCACGGCGTCGGCAGTTCTGCTCGGACCGGCCGATTACGACTTTCCACCCTTCTCGGAACTAATGAAGTCGGCGACCTTGGGCGTCCATGGCTCTGTACCGACTGGTGTGATAGACAGTAGCAAGCCCTTTACTGGCTGGGGTCAGTTGCCGGATCTGACGGGAAGCAAGCAGCTCCAGTCAGCTGAGGATGGCAACCTTTATCTTGCGAATTTCCCAGGGTCCCCAGCTGGCACATCCTTCTACAGCGATAAGTCCGTGGTTGTAAAGGATGAATCTGGTCGCGTGTTTCACTACCACCCAGATACCGTGGATATGTATGGTGTGTCTCGCATTAGACTTTCTAAGTTGGCCGATGCACCATTGGGGTCACGGCTGATCACGCTTATTCCCATCACGACACCTTCTGGAACAGTCTATGGCGCCCTTGATACAAAGGGCAATGCCTTTGTTCTGGCGTGGTGCTCGGCACCTGGTTGGCTAGGATCCAAGGTGTTTTTGGCAAAAGATTTTGACGGTGGCTTACCGGCATTAATGAGCGGCGAAGTACAGTGGCTCGTCACGGGTAACAAGGTATCGAAGTGCAACGCATTACTTTTGACCAGTGGCGCAATGCCGCTATTATCTGACGGTTCATAAGTAATTATTGGCACTGATTGTGACGCACACATACACACATGAAGCTTAAATTAAAAAGACGAAAATTAAAAAGAAAAATATTTTATTTTAATAAAGAACGCCAACGTAATACTCTTTAACAACAGAAAAAGCTTGTCATCCTCTTCGCTGTTGACGTTTTGAGATAGAACCACTATTCTAGGTTAAAAGTACGGATTAGGAACGAGAAAGGAAGTGGTTCTCAGGGAATTCTTTTAATGATTTTAATCAGATTTATGAGTTACATGAGCTATAATTGATGGAGATATTGAATCCGTATGAAGCATTGGCCTCGTTTCACATCAAGTTCTCGTGTGTCGTGTAGGGTAGGATTCAAAAACGATAAACACCGAAAGCGAATCCAAGAACAAAGATATTTCGCAGTGGGCGCTTCGTCTTACACACCCCACCCAGGTACTTATTCTAAGATTCTTATCAGCATGAAAAAGTCGCCTAACCACGTTGTGTTCTTGCATCGTATCTAGACTGACAGAGCTTCGCCTACGGCCAAGGAATAGTTCGTTTTCCGTCGGTAGTCACATTTATAGAGATGGCTAAAAGTTAATTTAGTCGCCGTACCCATTTATCCAAAGAGGAGATTTAGGAAAGGTTCGTGGTGGCAATGGTAACAATGATACAATGACCTTAATGTTCGGTGTGTGGCAACACAGTGGCTCGGAAGGGATGTGTTCGGCCTCTGTGTTCCGGTCATTATGAAAGGACGATTGGAGACCAATTACAGGGTGATACCCCTGGTTCGATATGCATGGAGCCCATGCCGTCACTGGTTGTCCGGATAAAACGCGACAGGACCAACCATGTCACCCACAATGCACCCATGTCCAATCAAACGAAGGGTCCAGACACAGAGGCTTGCCACACTCCAGTTTCCTAAAAGAGCATACTGGTAGAAGCCAAAAGGGCTCATGAAGGTGTGATAAAGGAACTTTTGCGTCTGCAACCATACACTCAATCAAGCCACAACTGCTCACCACCGAATATTTGTAATTTGCATAAAAGGCATCTTTTCCCTCGCCTTCCTCTCCGCGCTCCAACAAGAATACCTTATAATATTGATCCCACCATTATCCTGCTAAAATTTACTCTGCATCCAAACCCTTCTTCTATTCAGAAAAACGTCGCGATGAGATTTTCTCATATGATTATGACATTTGTCGCAACAGGAACCGCGTTTCCTGTAGTCGTCAACGCACATCGGTCGGGTGAACATGAGCTTGACGTCGAGGGAAAACGAAGCCCGGATGGCTGTGATGTTTACTTTGATCTTGCAAAGTGCTCAAGCAAGAACTGAGCCTTTTTTGCAGATCAATTATGTGTAATGTGTCGGCTTTTGGTCTCTAGAAGTGGAGCTGAGGCAAGGAGAATTGTCAATCTGCTAAGTAGTTGGTGAAATACTGGGCTAGATGCTCGTTGACTCAGGTTTGAGAAGGTTCAATGCTTTGGATAACAATGAACAATAATGAGAATTCGATGACAACCTTCGTTCTTATTGTACATGAATTACTTGAAGACATTATTTCCATCTGCTTTGACACACGTATTTTTACACTAATCAAGAAACCCAACATCTTTCCAACCTCGAATGTACATTCCTACCAAATCCTGAGTAATCGGCCCCAAGCTCCTCAATGTTGCCGAATGATGGCGACTGCGCGTCGTATCTAATATCATTCCGCCACAAGACATGCGGATGAAATCCGTCTCAAAAAAGTCTGAAAGTAGTGCCGCTGGGTTTTGCGAAATTAGGCTTGGGGGAAATTGGCGAACTCGCCGCAACCACTGACTGTAGGGAATAATGTTGGCTCGGGGAATATTGAGAGCATCCGAAAGCATTGTAATCATTTTGGGCCAGCTCTGTCGCACAGGGTTTTCAATATGGTAAATTGGATACGCGGGCTGTTCTCCCATTAGCAGCTCTCCCAGTGTTGCTGCCACCTCGTTCACGGGGCACCATGAGAGTACCCCGCCGAGGTCTGGCAGAACGCCAAGCGTCTGAGATGATTTGATCAAGTGAATCAAGTGCTCAACTGGGTTCCAAAAGCCGTTGAGCCTCGAGCCTGAAATTTGTCCCACTCGCACAGCCATGACCCGAAAATGGTCCGGGTGCTGGTGCAAAGTTTCATCAAGCATGCGTTCACAAACCAGTTTGGCACCAGCGTAACCCATGGGTAGAGCAGAGCCTGCACTGACTCTCTGCTCGAGCACAACGGCCTCGCCGGTCAAAAAAGGATGGCAGCCGACAACCGAGACAGACGAAACAAACTGGAACCCCACTGGCCTGCCACCGCTCGGGCGCCGACTAGCAGATTCGCGGCAAAGATCAATTAGATTTCGCATAGTTTTGAACTGGGGTTCGAATCCGTTGGTTGGGCGTGTCATGCTCATGGCCCAGGCGTTGTGCACGACATCGGTGAGAGTATTAGCGAGGTGGTCATAAGCACTGGCAGAAAGACCTAACAGGCTAGCAGCAGAGTTGGTTTCGATAATCTCCAACTTTGACAAGAAGTGCTGATCTAGCATGAGGCTCCTGGATTTTAGGGCCTCGTATTGCCGCGTATTCGAATCTGAGGTGCTTAATCTGTTAAAACAAATGACTTTATAAACGTCTGGTTGCGACGCAAAGTGTGCCACCAGATGCGACCCGAGACTGCCTGTGGCGCCAGTCACCAACACGCAACGACGGGAATCGCCCGTTGGCCGAATCGGTACCCAGGGTTGAGGGCTCTCGGGAAAAGAAAAACCGCTTGTGTGCTTTTTGACAAGCGTATCAATTACGACTTGGCGCGAAGCAGAGTCAGCTGTCGGGTTCACAGGAAGCGAGGGAGGTATAGATACCCGTTGTTGTTGCTGGCCCGAAGCCAGTGCGATAATCATGCGCTGGATGGAATTCTCCGGGAGGTTGCCGCCTGACCAGTCAACGTGGCCGTAGCCATTGGCGTGTAAGACCTTTTGCCAATGTTCAGGCTGCGCGAGAGCGTGCTGTCGGCCGTCGTCAAAAAGCCACCAGCCTTCGACCAAGCCAAAGACGGAGTCAAGCCACGGCAATGCCTCAGCCAACTCCAACATAATGAGGAATCCGTCAGGGCGAAGCATTTTATGAATATGCTTGGTGGTCACTTCCAAACTGTGCGTTGCGTGAAGGCAGTTTGTCGCGAGCACGACATGCTGGCTTTCCAGGAGGTTGCTCGGGGGAGCGTTTTCGATGTTGATGACCTCGAAGCGCATCCAAGGGCAACTCTTGAACCTCTTTCGCAGTCCCGCCACCAGCGAAGGCGAGATGTCTGTGGCAGTGTAGCAACAAGGGACACCCGAGCGAGCGATAAGCGGGAGGAGCCCCGAAGTCGTTCCGCCCGTGCCCGCGCCGATTTCCAAGATGTTGATGGGCTCGTGCTGCTGTGGAAGGCTGACCAACCAATTATCCCAGAAGTACTGGAGCTGGTGCAGCCATGCGACGCTGATGGGCGACTTGGCGTACATGCCAGCAGTAAGCTCGCGGCCTTCGGCGCTTCCGAACAGTAGCTGGATTCCCTCCATTTTGCCGCTCAGGCATTCGCCCAACTTGACTCCAGTGAGGCTAGTCAGCTTGTGATCATAATGATGCTCGGGGTAATCCCGGAGGAGCTCCTGAAGCAGCACTGCAGCCGACTTGCTCGGGGTGGGAATGGCTGTTCGAGTAACTGTAGAGCCTTGGATATCAACGACTCGTGCCTTTTCAAGGAGCCCGTATAGTACGTGGACAATCTTGTCGTGTCTAGCGGGGTGAGTGATGCGCGCGAATGTCTCACCGGCTTGTGCAGCACGCAAATTGCACCCAAATTGAGCAAAGGCATCCAGCGTGTACACAACAACAAGCTCCGTTAATCTCGGGTTAACCTTGTTTAAATAGCCAGAAAAATCGCACTGTTTTATGAAGTCATCCGTGAGCTTTCGCGCTTCGGCAAAGGTGCGGATGACGGAATCGGAATTGAGTTGGCGAACTGGTGGTGGCTCGCTAAAAACTTCGGCTTCGAGGCTCGGTTCATCCACCTCGTCTGCCAGCAAGTCCTCATAGTCCTCGCTGCTGCTGTCATTAGCAACGGAGGAATCAGAGCCCCCAAGGTTAATCTGGATGCAGTTCACAAGGCTTTGGACGTCAGACATATCCAGGAGCTCCTCTAGTTCGAACTTGATGCTGAACTCTTTTTCGACTCCTCGGCCAACTTCCATGGCCAGCAAAGAGTCAATGCCAAGTTCGATCAGATTAGAACCAAGTTGAATATCCCCTGGCTCAAGGCCCAGCAGCGTGCAAAATAGTTTGCGAACGCCACTCAAGATGTCAATGCTGGGTGCTTTCTTGACAGCTGAGGCCTTATGAACAGCCTTGGGCGCACTGACGGGTTTGGGGGCCGGCTTAGCTGCCGTTTTGACAGGAGTCGAAATGGGCGCGGCAGGGGCAGCACCAGGAACTCGACTGAGGAGGCGCGACATGCCAGAGATCGACACCTGGGCAAAGTGAAGACCCAAAATGACCCAAACCAACTTGCTGTTGGAAGCATCGAAGACGAACAGGTCGCTAACGTATTTATTGCGCGATGGTTGGTGGTGTCGTGCATATACGTCCCACTGGCTCGGTCGCGCGTCAACAGGGACGCTGGGAGACCGGATCCACTGCTCTACACGATTGCACACATACATCTTGCCAGATTCACAGTCTGTCATGCAGTTGAGGTAAATGCCAGCAACCTGGCAGAAAGTATCGCCAAGGCCCACGCTGAGAATGTCATCTTTCTTGTCCTGCTTGAGGATGCGTCCTGCTGACTCGTTGCCAACGGAGACAACCTTCTGCAGACCTCGGTAATCATCATTGTTGTATTCCACAACGCCAGCAAAGACCTTGTAAATGCTGCGGCTGCCCTGGATGGCTTGTTCGGCTTCATGCCCGTCAAGAAGAGCAAGGGCACGTCCGGCGTCAGCAAGTCGCTCAAATTTGGCAAAGTCTTTTGCAGAATCCTGAGCTGTTCGGAAGCACATTCGACCAGAAACATGCTGGGTTAGCCTTGAGGTCGCACCGCTCTTATCTGTGCTGGTGAGGGAGAATTTCCAGGCAACTGACTTGCCCTCGATTTTGCGGGCGTCAAGCCAGACTAATTTTGATTCGTCCAAGCACAGAGGAGCATCACTTTCCATATCTTGGAGCTCGGGGGCCAGGGCCGAGTCTTGGACTAGGGACTGAAGTGCGTCCCTGGCAATGACTTGCTGGAGCATGCTTGGGCAAATAGGAGCAGTCCGGACCATGATGTGGGCGCTCACGTATTCATTAAATTCACGCGACGTGGTGTTGACCTGGAAGCGCGCATGTGTCTTCCTTGTATCAGCGTAGCCCACGAATGACCAAAGCCCTGTAGCCGAAGGTTGTGATTGAGGTTCAGCTGCGACAAGCTTGGGCTCTAATTGACGGCGCTCTAGCCAATGACGAGACTTTTCAAACTGGTATGGCGGAAGGAGAAGCACGGGGAATTCTGAGGCCTTGTTGACGTGTCCCCAGAAGGTTATGTTCAATCCACTCTTCCAAAGGTTGATGGTGGCATCAGTGATGTTTTGGACTGCTCCAGACCTTGTGATGTTGATTGGTTGGAAGGTCATGTTCTTAGACCCCACCGCCCTGCTAGCCATGGTGGTAATTCCTGATCCAGATCCGGCCTCGAGCCAAATGCTAGAGGGGTATTTGGATGCTAGTCGTTCCACTGCACTATGGAAATGCACAGGGTCTCTCATGTTAGAAGCAAGAACCTTTGCACAAGCAGGGCCAGGAGTAGGGTTCTTAGTCGCCCGTTCCAGCGGAATGGTGGGATCGCGGAAGATGAGTTTATCGCTCAGCTTCTCAAGGTCGGCTACAAGCGGGTCGACCAAAGCGGAATGGAAAGCGTGGGTGACATCCAACGATTTCGCCTTGATGGAGTTCCAAGCTTGGTCAGCCGAGATGGCCTCTCTCAATGTCACCATGGCTTTGGATGTACCAGCCAAGGTGAAGCTGCGAGGTCCATTGAAGCAAGCAATAGTCACCGGAGGCTCGCCAGAGTTTCCCTCGTTGGTCTGGCGGAGCAGCTCCTCTACAATCTCCAGCTCACTGTCAACGACCATCATTGAGCCGCTGTCTGGGCCCCATTTCTCCTCAATGAGGCGTGCTCGGCTAGCAATCATCTTCAGTGTATCTCTAAGGGGTAGCATGCCGGAGATGCACATGGCCGTGAGCTCGCCAAAGCTGTGGCCAACAAGTGCTGCAACCTGAACGTCGCTTTCGATCCAGCTCTTTGCGCAAGAGTACTGCAAAGCAAACTGCATGGTCTGCAACTCAACGATGCTGCTCCTGGGACTTGTCTCAAAGATGGCAGGGAGAATACCACCGAGGCCTAGAGACAGGGAAATCTCGTGACACTCATCGAGGTGAGCCCGTAATGGCTTGAAGTGCTCATAGGCCTCGCGATCCAGGCCGATAAAGTTGGAGCGCTGACCTCCGAAACATAGTATCACTGGTCTGGATGGTTCAGAACGAGTCTGGACTGACAAATCACTGGTTCCATTTGCAAAATTCTCCAGCTTTGTCTGTAACTCTTCAATGGACCTGCTGCCAAATATCAACGCGTGTCCCAGTGAGCGATTAGACTGACGCTTAAGCTGAAAAGAGAGGCTTTCGATTGTCAATTGAGAATCTATGCCCTTTTTTGGTTTGATAAATGCGGCAAGCTTGAGAGAGTAGGCCTTCAAAGCTCGCTCATCCAGACCGGAGAGCCAGAATGGGCGCTGCGAGGTGGAAGTCTCACTCAACGACCCAGTCCCATGGGCAGAGATGTCTTGTGTAACAACCAATGACGCGTTGGAGCCGGATGCGCCGTAGTTATTCAGCAGGGCTGCTCGAAAATCCGTCTCCCACGCCCCCAACTGTTGCGCGATTTCAATTTTATCCGATAACGAAGCATTTAGCTTGGAGCTAATCTTCTGAAAACTAGGCTGAGGAGGGATAGACCCGTGGTGGATCATCAGCAGGAGTTTGATCAGACCAGCGACTCCAGATGCACACTCCAGATGACCGATTAGGCCCTTGACTGAGCCTAGACTGAGCGATTTCGCTCTGCTAGGCCCACCCAAGACATTGCGAACACTCTCATACTCTGCCTTGTCACCGACCTGGGTACCGGTTCCATGGGCTTCGACGACCGAAATTTGCTTGGGATCAAGCCGGGCCTTTCGAATAACGTTCGAAAAAACGTTGGACAAGGAATTAACACTTGGTGCAGTGATGGCTGAGCAGTTCTCGTTTTGGTTCACGCAGGATGCCCTGATGACACCGAGGATCTGGTCGCCGTCTTTGATGGCATCGGATCGCTTCTTCAGAAATACGGCGCCAGCACCTTCACCTCGACAATAGCCATCGGCAGCTTCGTCGAATGGCTTGCACTGGCCTGATGGGCTTAGAAATGAGGCACCATCAAGGTTCTGGAACCATTCAGGGTTCGTCATAATGCTTGTGCCACCAGCAATGGCAGCGTTGCACTCGCCATTGATAATAGCCTTGCACGCATGATGAACCGCCAGAGCTGATGAGGAGCAAGCTGTGTCAATGGTCAGGCTTGGTCCGCTCCAACCAAAGAAGTGGCTAATCTTTCCCGCGGCAAAGGCCTTGAGGTTGCCTGTAGCTGTATATGCCGTCGCATCGTGGCACGCAACGTTGTCCTCGTAGTCATCCAATCCAATTCCCACATAGCAGCCGACGTGGCGACTAGCATCAGGCTTACTGAAATAGCCAGACTGCTCAGTGGCTTGGTAGGCCACCTGGAGGATCAATCGCTGTTGAGGATCCGTTGATGCCATCTCCCTTGGACTCTTCTTAAAGAACTTGTGATCAAATGCATCATGGTCGCGCACAAAGTTTCCATACCACTTCCTGTTAGGATCATTCTGACGGAATGCAGAGTGGTCAAAGTTGACACGATTGGCGGGTACTTCAGTGTGCTGTGACTTTGCAGAGCATAGACAATCCCAGAACTCATGCACATCGTTTGCTCCAGGAAAATGGCAGGCCATGCCAACAACGGCGATGTCTTCATCCTGAGTAGAGTCCATCAAATTATATAATGGAGATGGGCATCTACCGGACTCAAGCTGCATGTCCGATGCATAGGCCAGTTGGGAGTCGAGCTGGCAAGCAAACCACGGCGGCACAAATCGCTGGCTGCCAAAGGCAACTACCGTGGATTTATTTATTGACTCAGATGAGTGAATTTCTGTAAAGAGCTTATGCCACTCAGCCCGATCAGTCAAAATCGCGCGACTCGCACTGTGGTGAAGTTTATTCTGCGCATCAAACTCGCTGCCATCTACAGCGCGAATAGGAATGGCAAGCTTGAAGGCATCGGCAAATTGAAAGGCGGGCTCAGAATCGAACAATTCCAAGAGGGAATCAGTCTGGCTCTCTCTGTTTCTACAGCGGAATGGCCCTCGCAGGACGGTCTCAGTAAAGACAATGCCAGCATTTTTCAGCTGCTCACACAGCGCAGCCAAGTTGGCCTTTGGTGCAGTGATGGTGGCGAGTCGGGATTCTGAGATGGCTGAAACATATGCCTAGCACAATGTTAATATCATACAGCTGTTGCCGGGATACCATCGGCTTACATCCTTGAACTGCTCCATGATTTTACTCAAGACATCCTCTGCAGTCTGGGATGTCCATTCAACGGTCAGAGACCGCCACTTCAGATCTTTACCAGATGTGACGTCTCCAGCATCGACCAGCGCTCCAATTGCCATGGCCATTCGAATGGCGGCTGCGCCATATTTCTGCATGTCTTCCAAGGTAGCCGAACTAGCGACTGCTGCGGAAGTCAACAGACCGGTGCACATGCCGACCGTTTCCGTGTCATACTTGAGAATAGCTCGAATGCTCTCCTTTGGTGTGATTTTTGGATTCAGAAGAGTGAGAAAGCGAATGTACTGGGTGATTTGCAGAGTAACAACCAATGGGGTGACGAGTATGTTGGGCAAAGGAAACAAGTTCTCGGGCAATGAACCTTTCCTGATCCAATTCGTCAATAACTGCAGATATTGAAGACCTTTTAACGTCTCTAGCTCTGGGTGGGAATTCGCAACATCCGACCAGTCACTTTCCAGCTGAATCAGAGTATCTACAATCCACTCAAAGCTTGGTGTATCCAACAACAGAGCCCTGAGTTCTTTTGTGATTTTGGGGCTGATATTTGGATCCTGGGGTCCAAATATAAGCACTAGGCTTTTTTCGTTAAGTGTAGGGGAATGATTCATTGCTGTAGATCTTTATTGGACGGGCGTTGTGGCTTAATGGCTTGCTGAAGCGTATATGCTGTGGGTAATTGTTGTAACTGAGTCTGTGGTAGAGAATGCGTCTGGGGTGGGTATGAGGCTTGAAGAGCGGTGTGAGGTCGATTAGACGAATGTAACGTGTTCAATATTAGAAACTCATGTACTGTTGCATTAAGTCTATGTTAGAACCAACCAACTGAACAATGTACCGCCCACAGGCGGTAGAGGACCCTGTCGGGGCTCCACTGCACACCATCGGTCCCGTGACCTCGGTTGCAGCGTGAAATCTAGCATTCAAGGGTCATAGTGGGGGAAAAGGCTTGGCTGGTTTGCCGAGGTAGGTGTTTTTATTTGGTGGTCATACTCGAGGTTGTTCTAGAAGGCTGTCTCTGCTGCATCAAGTAAGGCTATTAAAAATACTTGGAGTTGAAAGGGCTATATATTGTTGCAGTCTATCCGTTTGAGTTGACTGTACAAAGCTTATTGTGTTTACTTAGGCCATCTTGCCCGATACATACTAGCTCACGCAGGCTTTATATAGGGTAGAGTGCCACGTTGATGAACAGTGATATCAACAAATTGCTACAATCTAAACAAATGATAGACCAGGAACCTAAACTAGTCAGATGCGTTGGTTTCTTCTACCGCTACATAAATTGAACGAGGTCAAGCTATTCCGTTCGAATTCGCTTATTCATTTCCCACCTTCAGCCCCTTTTTGCTACAAGCGGATGTGTTGATACGATTTCTAATTCCAAGACACATGGTTGACCCACAGCTCAACCGAAGTTGGTTTTTCCACCAACCAACATAGCAAGTTTGGACTACCCTGTAGACTGCAGTAGTTGTAACATAAAATAATATATCGAACCGTATCACGCACGAGATCTGCGCGTAAATCGCCTTCACTTGCAAGGCCCAATGCAAGCTTACCAGTCCCATTTTCTCCAACCCGCCCTCCACCGTATAGTAATTTTGATCAACTTAATCACACCCACCTCAAAAGTAGAAGTGTTGAGTTCGATGCTCTTTCCAATACGCTTTCCAATGAATCGCACAATCTCTGTCTTCGAGATTGGCATGGTGGAGCAAAGTGGATACTCGGCTAGATAGTGGCGTGCTCGCTCATTAAGCGCGACTGCTTGTCTTCCCTTCTTTATTTACTTATGCCATACCCCCAAAACAAATATAAGGAACCCAATCGAGTTTAGGCTCATCCTCTTTACATAAGACAACGTTCCCTGGTTCAGCATGACCTAAGCAATCGTCATTTACTATACCTCCTTGGTCAGCTGTCTTATTAGTCTTTGTGGACCTTATTGCAGAATCGGTCTCTAGCCATTGTTGTCGCAGAAATCTGCCTGCTTGATGTAAACCTTCACTGACAGACTGGTTGCTCATTCCATGGCTCTGCATCCACTCATACACCTTGATTGTCATGTCAACACAAGACTTATCATTGATCTCCCAGAGGGTGCCAATGACATGTTGAAATCCCGCGAGCTGGAACGCATGGATGAGATGTAGATTCTCATCTTCGAGTTCATCGTCGGTCATCTGGCCAGTTCCACATGCAGATAGGTAGGCCAGGAAAGGTTTATGTTTGCGCACATTTGCCTCTAGGATGTTAGCAACAGTGAGCGGACTTTTTTCCCAGTCGCGTAGCATCAAGCAGCTTCTTGATGGATCCATGGCGTCAGTACGGCCATGGCCAGCAAAATGAAATATGCTGCAGCCATTCAGGGCTGACAGGACTTCTCCGTGTAGCGGCGATGGTCGTATCACCAAAATGCCGCTATCCCTGTAAAGACTCTCCAGCTTGTCAACTTCTTGTTTCACATAGTGAAGATTACTCAAACCCGGGGTTTCCGGCATGGAAACAATGGCGATGGTATCTGATCCCGGAGTTCGCCGAGGCTTAGAGATGTGGCGACGACTATGTACGACGGCCTTCACCGAGGTGCTATAGCAGGATATTGCACGATCAAACACGTTTTCAGTTGATCCACCGGTATGAATACCTGCCGCATGAATAGGAAATCTGATGAGCGGTCCCGTAGGAATCCAGCAAATCCGGGGCCAGCAATCCTCCAATGGCTGGCTCGACCATCCTAGCGCGTCCAAGACTGGCTTAGCAACGCACCTCCACAACCATTCTAACGTTTCGAGGTTTTGCATTGATGCCTCTGAGCGCTCTTGGACATCATAGTGATCGATCTCGGGCAATTTTATGGCGCGGATCTGCGATTCCTGGATGATCAACGCGTCACATCGGAAGTCGCTGATGTTGATCAGCACAATGGGCCCATTTTCTGCCGCATCTATCATCTCCTTCTCGGATGGTGCGCCCCATAGCTGAGAATATTCCGGCAGCTCTCGAATAATTCCGATCAATTCATCCAGCCGTTCGCTATCTTCATAGCGCTGGTTGAGTTCGTCAGAAGACATGGTGGGCTTTTGGCTATGAAACCGATTCTGCAACTTTTCATACTCTGCAGCAAGTCGAGGGTGTGTTTGCGAAAGATCAGATAGGTCCACTTGCATGTCATTTAATGTGCTGGCAATAATGCCGCGACCTAGCTCAATTAGTCGAACGGCCTCGTAGGTAGACTTTTCTGCGTTCAAAGCAACTGCAGCAGCATCGGATGCCACCCCAACGAGCTGCTTGAGGATCCGTTGCCTGTCCGAATGCTCGAGTGTCCGGTGCAGCAACTTTGGCAAAAGCTCGAATGCTTTTGTCGCGATCTGGTAGGCTTGCGTCCAGTCCTTCCCATCCGAATGTGCTCTCATCAGAAAGGTCCCTGCGCCTAGGCGATCCCTAAGAGAAGATGGGGCGTGCTCAAAGGCTTGCTGGTATTGTTGAATCGCCTTGTTCAAATCGTCCTTTACTCTATCTCTCTGGTATCTGGTGTAATATCCAATACCAGCCGCTTCAAGCTGATGAATCATGGTCGGATCATCTTCTGGCGTCGCAGTGACCGCCTCTTCGTATTTCTGGATAGCTCTATCCAATTTGCTTGGGTTCTTCGTTGTGTGATACTTATGAAGGTACAATGTACCCAAGTCCTTCAATAGGCCAGGTATACCCCGTTCGCTCTCTCGCATTACTTCGAGAGCTTCTTCTTGGTGTTGGATTGCAAGATCCAAGTCTGTCTCCTCATCGGACAATAGGTACCTATCGTAGTATATACCACCAAGTTTATAGGAACGATAAGCCCATCCTTGGTCAGTTTTCGGTGTAACCGAAAGGGCTTCCTGATATTTGGTAATTGTCTTTTCCATGTCGGATCTATGGCCAGTTCTATGATATCGAGCATGATATCCAACTCCCACAGCCTGGATCTGATCTGCTCGACCGAGTTGACCTAGTTCCTTCAAGCTGAGAGCTTTTTCAAGATGCTGAACTGCAAGTTCTAAATCTTTAAAACCCTGTGTGGCATCGTATCTATCAAAATAGGCGATCCCAAGCAGGTGCAGGCGAGGAGCATAATCTTGATGAGCCACTGGTGTTGCTTCAAGGGCTTGTCCATGTTCCTTAATGGCGAGACCCAAATCTTTCACGGATCTTTTAGCACGGTATTCTCCATGAAACTGAAATCCAAGGTCTCCCAGTTGGTCTCTGGGGGCATTCTCCGCTACCTCGCGATTCTGGTGCGTATCACGGCTAAACTGTAACATGATTGCAACCAAACTCGCATATAAAGGTAGAGTTTGTCAGCAAGCGGTTCTAACCAAGACAGGATTGTCCTTGCTTCTCAAAAATGAATCTGCCGGCGGTGCATAGTACCAGTCAAACAAATTCGCTTTGCTCAGAACTAGACGGTAACGGAGCTAAGTCGTAGTTGGCATATGTCAGCCAAGGACAGTACGAGTCAAGCGTGAATCTTTGCCCCCACTTCTGCACCGGCCTTTTCGAAACATCTCAGGATGGAATTCGTTGTTGACATTTCACTGCACAGATGAGGCTGCCTGTAACCCCGCTTGCTAGAAAAGAAAGGGTCAAACACTACATGGTGCCACGAATTAAGACAGCCAATAGCTATTGACTACCCCACTCTCACATAAGCCCCCCAAGGCAGACTGCAACAACTACGTGCTTTGCTGCATACAAAATCCTGATTTAGTCATAGCATGCCTCCCAAAAGGGGAGATTGGTGTGAACTCAATCGCTCCTATAACCAGGGACATCCTGTGGGTATAGTGGTGTCGGGTAGTGAGAACAAAGCCAACTTTGTCACGGCAGACCCGGCATGAAGGATTCTCTACTCAACACAGTAGACAGAGTAACTCGAGGGTAGCACTCCATAATTATATAATAGTCTTTTCCTTTTCCTTTTCTTTTTTCATTATTAAACTCTACCACCCTTACAGCCCAACCAGATCCCCGCCTCCAGATAGGGTATATTATTAGGTATGCCAGAATTTGGGATATGGTACAAGTCCCTACAATCAGGCTCAAGATGTAGCATTCATGTCTCATTCATCTATCCAAAAGTCTCAAGGATGCTCTTCCACTCAATTCGAAATTAGCATTCTCAAGCACATCTCGCACACTTTTATCGACCAACTTCTGGATTGTCTCCTGGACGCCTTGCTTTAATTCTTCAAGATCCGTCCTCGCGTCCCCAATCACATCGTCGACTTGTCCTTGCATGTCGAACCGTGTATCCAGAATTGCGTTTTCGTGCGTATCTTCAATGTGCTGCAATAAGTCTGCTCTCTCCTCTGAACCGTAACGACATGTACAATGGGCATTTGGAGTTTGTTCTTCGAGTTGTGTGATGCGTCTGTCTATGCGGTCGAAGCGGTCGTCGATGTGGTTGAATTCTTTCGTTACCCGGTCGCTCAACGTTTGAACCATTGACAAAATTCTATTCATAGCATCGGGGGGGTCTTCATCGCTTGTGCGTCGGCGTTTCCCGTCTTTGGTATCAGGTGAGCTTCAGGGAATTCGGTAAACGAACAGCAAAATGCTTACTATGGGCTTGGCCAGAACTTGGTGTGTAGGATGGGGGTGGACAAGGCTGAGAATCAGGCTTGAGCATCAAGTCAATACATTGGCCGCCCTTGCCTCCGTACAAGGTAGCGAGATCTGCACGGCGCTCGTTGACAAGCAACTGACGTTTCTTTTTGTCCCTGGGGAAAGCCGATGCCACTGAGGCCAGTTGCTGCCGGGTATGGTGATCCGTTTTCTGGTCGCTAAAGTGGGCGGTAAATGCAGTCACTCTGGCAAGGGTCTGGATAGAGTTCAACAGGTGTTGGGTTTTGGGCTTCGACTGCATCGGGCAATTTTTGGGCACGACCAGCTTGGGTACAGTGAGCATGGAGAAACGTAGCGAATGGGTTTTGGGCCCAAGTGCGTCCTGCACTGCTGTTGAAGCATCGCTAGCCGGCTCCCAGGTCACAGCCTCAATGTTTTCGGGATATACAAAGAGATATACTGCTTGCCTGTTGTTCCTGCCGGCGTTCTTGAGTAGAACATGGCCATAGAGCTTGAAGACAGCAGTAGAGGCATCAATATACAAGACAAGGTGAAGATTCTGCGTCGACTGCTCGCCATCAGGCGTGTCCCACGTCACGATGCCAGGCTGACAGGAAATGTCCAGGTCGGGCGCGTCTTCCTCTTGTTCGCTGTCACTCGAAACGGTGGACTTGACATTATTGTTATTCGCGTCAGTTAGCCAGGGATGCCTAGAACAATTTGGAATACATCAGCATAGACAAGCAAAAGACTTTACTTCGGTTTATGAGCCTGGCACCACCTCCCTCCACCGGCGCGGAGAGTTGGTTGTAAGAGCAGTCTCGCCACTCAGAGCAGGACGCAGCGCTGACACAGACAGCATCGCAAACGGAGGCAAGACACAGAGCAGCATGGCCGCTCACGAGCGAGGCCCGTCAGCGCCATGCTCGGCGCAACTTGATAAAGCAAGTCGGCTACTCATTGTCTGCGGCCACCAAGACCCCGGTCCTTTCAACAGGCGTGCCTGCAGAGTAGGAGTCGGCATTTCTCGGTCTTGGCTGCGAGGGTACTCTCTGTGCGCAGCGCGTCGTCGAGCAGAGTGGCACAGCTAGCCCGACTACGGGTTCGCTAGAGATTGTTAAAAACTAACCCGGACGATGAGAATGGGTGTGTCGAGTCGCTGTTGGTTGTGGGACTGTTGGTCATACTGAGACGCTGTGATGTTGCGAGCGGAGAGAGATCAAGCGACGCACGACGTGACGCGACATTTTCGGCCTGGAAAGCGGACTGACTATTTTCCGTTTAAGAGTGGAGACCCCACAGTGAAAAGCAACTTGGACTCAGAAAGCCATAAATATAATTTTACATTATAGCCAAGACCTTTGTAAACTTATAGATAGAAAAATTACGTAGCTTTTCTTTTCCTAGATTATATCTTCTTTGCTATAATAGTTTACCATTAAACCTAAGAGTTTTGAGTAAGGAAGAGGATACAGTAATGTTTGCCTATTTGGCGCTAGTGGATGTGGCGCTGTCTTATTTGGGTTAGTATTATGTATCACGTGACTCTATGCGTGTGACATTCAGCAGATTAATAAGCCCTTGGTCTCATAATCAATATTAAAAAGCAAGTAACCAGAGTGCCTTTTGAGATATAAGATTTTCTATATCACCATCGGAGATCCAACCTGTTAATCAGATGGGACTTTTTCGGAATCCTCTAGTAGAAAAACGGGGTCTTAATTGGCTGATGTGGCTAAGTAAGCATCTGTCTGATGATTGGTGGTGCTCCGCCTGCCCACTAATTCCAGGGTTATCGCAATCTTCATTGTCAGTTTCCAACACCCTGACAATGACGCCAAAATCATCACTTGATCAACATAACCCTGCTAGGTCAGGAGTCTGCTTTTGTTGGAACCAGTTATTCTGTTGGGCAGAACATGACGGGGCACCAAGACATTGCTTGGATGTTACCCACCTTACTGTGAGGAGTGGTTCTCAACACAGGTTAAGTCTAGGACCCAAGAGGCATCAATCGTATCGTCCTATGCCATAAAAATAAAATTTCCAATCTTAGGAAGTCTTAATTAGAACAAGTTTGAGCACTAAGTGCTGTACATGAGATGTGAAATGTCGAGAAAAAATCATACACCAAGCCACATCAGACAAGAGTTTAGTTCAGGGTAAGTTGTGGTCTCGCAAGGTGAATGGCATGAAGTTAGAAAACAACAAAACAACGGCTGTATTGTCAGCGGCCGCACCAGTCAAAACAAAGTCATAAAATATTTTGATCAAACTTTCCCTCAAAAAGGAACCTTCAGAATCGGTCTAGAAAAAAATGAATTGAGACGAGACTGCCATCTGAATCTTGGTCTTGACACTGGTGAGCTTTCGTCTTCAAAACCGGTGTTGCTGCTGGCTGAGTAACATATATCTCCACGATATTTCTTAATTCAAATACGTTCCAACCTAACAGTGTCATTAATATCAATAAATCTATTTTAATCTACATGCTACTCCGCAGCTATTTAGTTAAGCGATCCTATGATTTTTAACTGAGCCAGTGTAAAGGACTGGCCCTAAGGCGGCTGCTCTTAGGCGTCGAGTAATATTATTTGTATTCTTATAGGAGAAGGTTCTTCCTCTATCTAGTTGCTCCTTATCCCCTTATTTATCTTGCTTAATGGTTTATTATTATCTACCTTATAGGCTTAGGCTAAAGGCCTAAGCTTTTTATATATATATTTTTTTTTTAGTTTATTTTTTTTTTTTTTTTTTTTTAGTTTTTTTATTTCTTTATTATATTATTAATTATAGTTTATTAGTTTATTTTATAATTATTTTATATTATTATTATTTTTATTATATTTATTTTATATTTTATTATAATTTTATATTATATTTATATTATTTTTTTATTATTTTATATTATATTTATATTATATTTTTTTATTATTTTATATTATATTTAGTATTTTTTCTATTTATATTTATTTTATTATTTTATTTTGTCTATAATAT